>CM053626.1:134804610-134829601 GCA_028646595.1 Phalanger gymnotis | reverse complement strand
TTCTCCTCATTGGCTTTTTGGAGCTCTTTTGCCATTTAAATTAGTCTATTTTTTAAGGTGTTGTTTTCTTCAGTATACTTTTCAGTATTTTTTGGGGTCTCCTTTAGCCAGTCATTGACTTGTTTTTCATGGTTGTCTCTCATCCTTCTCATTTCTCTTCCCAGTTTTTCCTCTACTTGTTTAACTTTCTTTTCCAAATCCTTTTTGAGTTCTTCCATGGCCTGAGACCAGTTCATGTTTGTCGTGGAGGCTTTTGTTGTAGGCTCTTTGACTTTGTTGACTTCTTCTGACTGTATGTTTTGGTCTTCTTTGTCACCAAAGAAAAATTCCAGAGTCTGAGACTGGATCTGGGTGTGTTTTCACTGCCTGGCCATGTTCCCAGCCAACTTACTTGACCCTCGAGTTTTTCAGTGGGGTATGACTTATAGAATACAGAGTTCGATGTTCCAAGCTTGGGGGGATGAGCCAGCTCTGCCACACCAGCATTCTTCCTTCCCCAAGAACCCCCAACCCAGACTGGATTTAGATCTTCAGCAGGCTCTGCATTCCTGCTCTGATCTACCACTTACTTCCTCCCACCAGGTGGGCCTGGGGCCAGAAGCAACTGCAGCTGTAGTTCTGAACCCCGGGTGGCCAAACCCGCGAACTCCTTCCACTGGCAGCTTTTCCCACTAACCTTCTCTGTTGTCCTTAGTGTTTGTGGGTTGAGAAGTCTGGTAACTGCTGCAGCTCACTGATTCAGGTGCTAGGGCACCTTCCACCCAGCTCCTGGTCTGGTTGGTCTGCGCTGCCCACACTGGGCTCTCCTCTGCTCTGCTCCCAGCTCCATGCAGGATAGACCTTACCCAGAGACCATCCAGGCTGTCCTAGGCTAGTGTCCTGCTTCCCTCTGCTGTTTTGTGGGTTCTGTAGTTCTTCTCTGTTGTCGTTGAATGGGCATTACCTCACTCAAAGTGAGAACCCAAAAAGACCTTAGCCTAAAAGGGCCATGGTCTCTCAGTGCATCCCGGGCCATCTCCAGTCATCCTGGTAAACATCAGGCCACTGGACCCAGGTGGCTCTGGAGGAGGAAGTGAGTCTGGTGACCTTGCACAGCCCTCCCTCACTCAAATCAGTCAACTGCAAGTCATGTCATCATCTCCCTGATGTCATGGTCCTCTTGGAGAAGGAAAGACAAACATAACAACAAGATCTCAAAGTAAGGAGGCAAAAGAGAAACAAAGAAAAAGCTAAAACTATTTCCTCTAATGCAGTTTAGAAGATGGAGATTGATTGAAAATGCTCCCTGTGGAGCAATATTTCTTAGGACCTTGCCATGCGGACTGTGAAAGCTTTTCTTAGTTCCCTACTCCACATAGACTAGGGCAGTTTTTTCTTTAAAAGGTATTGAAAGCATCCTGGAGATTTATTTGTCCCAGGAGTCTCAGGCTTGAGTCATTGACCCAGCTTCCCTAAGGGCATACAAGCTTGTGTATGTATTCCTGAGACTTCATACATATCTTTCTGCCATGGCAGTCACTATACCCTGACCTGCTGAGCACATAAGTTTGTCTGTGGAGACAAGCAGATAGAGTACTCCTCAGTCAGTGTTGTATCCTGGCTCAATATCCTTTCCCTTCCATAGCTGTGGAAATCTCATTTTAAAATGTTTCATCTAGTCTGAGTGTCTCATTTCATTTCACTATCAAACCTGAGCTACCAGGCTGGTATGAGTCAGACCTAGCCCACAACACCTTTGTAACAGCTTAGGACTTTCATCTTTGCTTTGACTCTGTTTCCCCACAGTGCTTAAAAATAAAATCATTTAAAACTTCTAAAAGGGGTTTGTGGTGTTATCAGTTACTGGCAAAGGAGTGTCTGTGTTCTCTCTTATAAGGGAAGCTAAGGATTTAAGTGATGCAGGCTAGAGAGGAATATGATAAGCTAGCTAGAAAAGCAAGAGGGCATTCATTCATTCATTTCACAAATATTTTAAACACTTACTTATAATTAGATAAGATAGTGAAAGAAATGATTATTTCTCAATGTCAATTATTGAATTAGGACCAGGTTTTTTTCCCCTTCCTGCTTCTTCATTCAGAAACCAGAAACCTATAGGTTGGTTGTTTAGTCTCTGAAGAACATTGTTGATGAATGAGATTGCCCAATCTCAATTTTCGATCCCGATTGGGAGGCCCTACTCAACTAGAAAACCTTACAAAGAATTTAATCTAAGATGAATTCTCACCCATTGTGTTCTCCTCAGGCTTGGGGAGGGATTGTTGTCTAGATTGTTAGGTTGGGGGTAGTCTGGCTCTCTGTGTCCATGAATGAAATAATCAAACCTTTTCCTCATTAAAAGAGGTCCATTTTTCATTATAATATTCATTAATTGTTAACCAATCAGAGTTGATTGCCACCTGTTGGGAGTGCCTACTCTTCCAAGGACATAAGAATCAAGAAACGGCTGGTCAAAATCCATCTTTGGTTCATGAGAGAGGGCCAAATGACCATCTGCTAGCAATAATTAATAAAACTATTACCCAGAAATTATGTCTTTCAAACTTTGTATACATCATGATACTGAATCTGTCCATATAGAGCTTATAAATTAGTTTTGAGACTTGATGGTGAAAGCCAGGTGATGGGGAGAAGGTCCATGGGTTCCCAGTCATATCCTACTTCTCTAGTGATCCTCTGGCAGAGGGGAAAGCATAGGGATAGAAATACTAGGACTTATCCATGGGGTAGGGATAAAGACGGAGCCTGTGATTTCATTGATAACAGGGAACTCCCAGATATGAAAACTTCCTCTACCAACATAGTTTTTATTTATTCTAGTTATTTATTTATTTATTCTAGTTATTTATTTATTCTATGCAATATATCATCTTGTCTATAAGCATTAAGAGATTAAGTTACTTGCCACAACCATTATATGTCAGAGACAAGACTTGAAACCCAGTCTTACTGACTCATAGGAGGGCAGTCTATACTCTAGGCCATATTCCCTCTCATCTTTAGCTTTAAAAGTGCATAAATGGCACCCTCACCAGAAGGAGTCTCAGATACTAACTAGAGATAGCATCTAAAGTCACCCTTGTGAGCCCTGGAGACAGAAATAAACAATGCTAGATGCCAAAGAGGTCCTCATCACTGTGGTTATCTTTTACAGGAAGTAAATTTCCATCAGTCCCACATTGGGTAAGCTGCTTGGAAACCTGCATTCAACCTTCCTGAGAACAACACAGGACTCTGGAAAAATGCACTGGGTTTTCTAAACACAGCTTCTTCACCCCCTAGATGCTGAGTGCTAAGGAAAGCCGGCCCAATTATATATTTCTCCTAGAATCAGGCTGCCTGGTAATGGGTCACATGGATACGTATTCATTTTAGGGAACAAAAACAGCATTTAAAAAAATAGATTCTTCAGGATATCACTTGGCAAAACTCTGAAATGTGAAATTTAGGGGGAGACACAGTAAAGGAACTTGCTCGACTTGAAAGCGCTAACCATTCCTGAGGCAACCTCAGGAGCCATATGGTAACTTCTGGGGTGGATCTTGTATACTTGGGGTTTGATACAGTGGTTTGCTGCTCATAAGAAAAGCTACTTATATTATCGTTTGAGGTTTGTAGGGGAGACAGAAGGCTGAGGTTACGTCTAGTGAAGGGATTCTGGGAAGATAGAAGCAGAGGTCAAGGGGTCAGAGAACTCAGGAATCTGAGTCACTCATTTGGTAATGGCAGAAACCCTTGGAAGGACAACTTGGTGATTTTAATTTAATAACGTAAGAGAAAGAACATTGAACTTAGGAGTCAGAAGACCTGGATTTGAGTCCTGGTTCTATCACTTGCTGGCTGCGTGATGTTGGACAGGTCTAGAGGATTTTGCCAACATAGAGCTCTCTAATATAAGCCCTCTTAATCAAATGGACAAGCAATAATATGATCTTTGCATAATTATTAAATGCAAAGATAATTCAAAATAGACCACATTGCTAATCACATTAGAAATTCTGATTCTAGGCTCCTGGGGGTGAATAGCCCAAAACAAGTGGAAAAAGAGGCTGAGTGGAATATTTTGGGATAATGTGGTCAAGAGTGTTGGTGGAAACTACTGTGTTTGCTGAAAGAAGCTAATAGGTCTAACTTTATGCTAATTGCTGACACTGCTGGTAAAAGTCAACTTCCTTCAGAGGCCTCACCTGACTAGGAGTCCTTGAATACAGGTAGGTAGTTTGACAACTGGTGTGGCTTACTGAATTAAATTCAATTACAAACTACTTTTTATAGAATTAAAGGAAGACTTACATTATTGGAGAAATAATAGATGCCTGCACCAACTTAGTAAAAATGACTATAGTACCTAAATTGACTTATAGATTTAGTGTTATACAAATTAAGATACCAAGGTGGTACTTTGTAGAACACTATAAAATAATAAAACTCATCTTAAAAACAAAAAGTTATTGTGCACACTCAGTTGGGTATAGAAATCTCTTACCATGTGGCAAAGTAGGAGGGGCAGAGGAAAAAGAGATGGGGAAGACTGATAGAATGGAGAGCAGATTGGGTGATGTGAAAGTCAGAAGCAAAACACTAGAGAATGAACAGGGTGAAAGGAGAGAGGAGGATAAACGGAGGAAATAGGATGGAGGGAAATACATAACCGAAAAAAATTACAGCAAATTTTCTCTGATAAAGACCTCATTTTCAAAAATATGGAGAACTGAGTCAAATTTATAGAAACAAAAGCCATTCCTGGTTTGATAAATCAAAGGATATGACTAGGCAGTTTTCAGATAAAGTAGTCAAAGCTATCTATACTCATATGTAAAAATGCTCTAAATCACTTTTGACTAGACAATGTAGATTAAAACAACTCTTGAGGTATCATCCCACACCTATCAGATTGGTTAATATGACAGAAAAGGAAAATGACAAATGTTGGAGACATGGGAAAATTGAGACACTAAAGCACTCTTGAAGTCATGTACAGATTTGACCATTCTGTAGAACATTTTGGAACTATGCCCAAAGAGCGACCCTTTGACCAAGCAATACCACTCCTAGGTCTATATCCCAAAGAGATTAGAAAAAAAAAGGAAAAGGACCTATATTTATAAAAATATTTATGGCAACTCTTTTAGTTGTAGCAAAAAATTAGAAAATGAGATGTCCATCAGTTGGGGAATGGCTGAACAAGTTGCAATGGAACACTATTATGCTATAAGAAATGACAAGCAGGATGCTCTCAAAAACCTGCAAAGACTTACATGAACTGATGCAAAGTGAAATGAGCAGAACCAGGAGAACATTGAGTATAGTAATAGCAATATTGTATGATGATCAACTGTGAATGACTTAGCTTTTCACAACAATAGAGATCCAAGAAAATTCTGAAGGACTTAACGATGAAAAAATGTTATCCATTTCCAGAGAAAGAACTGGTGTAATTTGAATGCATATTGAAGCATGGAATTTGAATGCAAATCAAAGCATACTTTTTAAAATTTTATTTTTCTTGGGATTTTTTTGTCTGTATTCTTTTACTACATGACTAACACGGAAATGTTTTGCATGACTGCACATGTGTAACCTATACCGAATTATTTGCCTTCTCAGTGAGGAGGAAGTGAAAAAAGGGAGGGAGAGAATTTGAAAGTCAAACTTTCTTAAATGAATGTTAAAAATTGTTTTTAGAAGTAATTGGGGAAAAATAAAATATTAAAATTTTTAAAAGGGTTTAGAGGACCTCAAGGGTAAAGAATTAAAGAAAAAACTTAAGGCAGAATAGTATTACCAGATCTTAAAACTACATTAGATATCAGTTATCATTAAAACTGCTTGGTACTGGTTAAAAATAGAAAAGTGGAGTACTGGAACAAACTAACCAAGACCCATAGCAATTTATCATTTTAGCCCAGTATTTGATAAACTCTGAAACATAAACTACTGGGGGAAGGACTCCCTAATCAGCAAGAAGTGGTTGGAAAACTGAAGTGATTTGGGCAAAAAAATAGGCTTGCACAACATCTTCTACCATATACCACAAAAAGCTCCAAAAGGAAAAATTAACAAAATATAAAGAGTTCCATCAGAGGAGTATAGAAGGATGCCTTCGTATCTACTACTAAGAAGCATTATGACCCAAGCAAGAGATAAAGACCATGAAAAATGAAGGTAATTTCAATTTTATAAAATTTTAAAACTTTTGCAGTAAGAAAATCAGTGCTATTAAAATAACAGAAACCAAGTAGAAAATACATTGCATTGTATTTATAAATCTGGTATCCAAGAGTTGTGGACAACTGACAAAAATATAAGACCCTCATCAAAAGGTAAGTGGCTAAACAATATGAACTTTTCGCCTTTGAGCTACATCATTATTTTTACTCCAACTTTGCTTGATGTGTCAGTTTTAGACCACCCTTTCATTCTGAAACTGTTTAGGTCTTCCTAGAATAAATCTGTTTCCTCCCAGCTGAGATGGAGCACTAAGCCTGATGTCAGGAAGATTCAACTTCCTAAGTTCAAATCAGGTCTCAGACACTTACTAGCTGAGTGACTCTTAAACAAGTAACTTAACCCTTTTTGCCTCAGTTTCCTCATCTGTAAAATGAGCTTAAGAAGGAAATGATAAACTACTCCTGTATCTTTGCCAAGAAAACTCAATGGACAGCATCAGTGTGCTGTGGTCCAAGATTTTGTAAGTCTGAGTATTTTTTTCAAGCTCTTATTTAGTCTCGTGATCTTCTTAAACTTTACCAATTCTTACTTAATCATTTATCATTTACACACTAGAGAACATAGCTCAAAGTATCACATACTATGTTTATGTGCATGTATGTTTTCTGTCTCCATTATTTTCACTGCTAAGATTCCTTTCTTCAAAGTTCCACTGCTCTGCTTCTCTGACAAAGGTCTCATTTCAAAGACATGAGGAATTGATTCAAATTTATACGAATAAGAACCATTCCTCACTTGATAAATGGTCAAAGGACATCAATAGGCAGTTCTGAAAAGACGACATCTAAGCTATCAACAACCATATGAAAAAAACTATCCAAAGCGTTAATTATGTTCATGTATAACCTAAATTATATTACTTCCTGTCTTGGGAAAGAGAGAGGAAGGAAGGAGAAAAATGTGGAACTTGCAATTTTATGAAAATGAATGTTGAAACTGTTTATATGTAATTAACAAAATAAAATACTATTAAGCAAAAAAAAAATACCCATTATTATTATCATTCACAGTTCAGGGGGAAAAGATCAGCCCCCTGAACTTCAAGGCAACTGCAAACAAATTACAAAAATCGACAGACCTTGCCTCATTCAAATTACAATACATACTTACCAGAGACTAGCCAACATCTGAGTTGCAGAGCTGGGGGAGAGTTTGCAGCTTGCCCAGAGTTCTCAACTTTCCTTCTGATGAGGTTTGGGATTGAGGGGTGCTCGAGACCCCAAAATACCGACATGCTGGGTCCTGCTGAATGAATTCGACTCAAGCCTTCTCAGCCTAGGAAAAAAGACAAGGTTTATTAAAAGTTTGCCATATTGGGTAGACCATGAGTGAACCCCAAAAGTCAAATGCCAGGCTCTCCTCAATTATATCCTGTTCAGACCCCTGAGGGCTCTGACCTCACCCAGGCTGAGTGTGGGAAAGTATGACATCATATACAAATCAATGACTTCCAATTGTCTCTGTGCTGAGAAATAACCAAAACAAAAAGATCCCACTTTATCTGCCCCATTCAAACAAAGGCCAGAATCATTAAAGGCACTTAAGAGAAGAAGGGCAGAAAGTCCCACTTTAATTACTATTACACCATCAGATTGGCAAAAAATGAAAAATCATAAATATTGGAGGAGCTATGTAAAAACAGGCACGTGGATAATCAGAGCTGTGAATTGGTAGGGCCTTTCTGGAAAGCAATGTAGAACTCTAGCCAAAAAGCTGCTTAATCTCACATACCTTTTAAGACAACAATACCTCTAACAGGCCTCTACCAAAGATGTAGAAGAAAGATAGAAGGATCAATATGTACAAAAATGTGCACAACATCTCTATTTTTTTTTTTGTGTGGTATCAAAGAACTGGAAACTAGAGGGTTCTCCATCAGCTGAGGAAGGGCTGAACAAGTTACTGAACATGGAAGTTATGCAGTGTTACCGTGCCGTAAGAGATGATGAGAGGGGTGGGTTCATAAAAGCTGATGGATCTGAATTGATACAGAAAGAAGTAAGGATTAAGAGAATAATTTAATCTCTACAGTCTCAACAACAGTGTGAAGACACATGCAAGAGCCCTACCTTGCTCTCTCTTGCCTGGAAAGGATACTTATACCACACTCTGACCCTTCACTTGCCGTCTCTTGCTTTCGCCATCTTCTCCTCCTATTGTAACAAAATTTAGAGCTGATCATTCCTTATATAGCCATTTGGCATTCTCACCCTTCCCAGTGCCAGTTACTGTCTCATTTTCCTTACTTATTCCCATACAGGGCTCCACAACAAGAGATATATTTGATCTTTCTCACACATGGCAAACAATTATTTATTTCTGGGTTGGTTTTTTTTTGGCTTGGTTATATTACTAATAGCTCATATAGAGGAGAGAGAAAAGGAAAGAGAAGAGAGGAAGGGGGGAGAGAAGAGAGATAGAAATGAACATAAGCTTAGGAGAAGTTTCTAAAGTCTACCAAATAAATAATATTTAATAAACTGGTTAGGGATACAGAGCTAATTACTCAAGTTACACATGGTTCTCATTAATTCTCTCGGAGCCCACCGCAATTTGCTAAATAGTAATTATTAAATAAACTTCTATTCTCTTAAGTTTTGCTTCTCTCTCCCCTCCCGTTCTCTCTCTCCCTCTCTCTCCCCCTCCCTCTCTCTCTTTCTCTTCCTCTCTCTCTGTCTCTTTCTCTCTCTCTCTGTCTCCCTCTCTCTTCCTCCCTCCTTTCCTCCCCCCTCCTTCCCTTCTCTCCCCCCTCTCCCACTTGCCCTCCCTCTTCATCTCCCCCCTTCCTCTCTCCCTTTACAAGTTATGTGATTTACTAACAATTCATAAACAATGTAACCAATAATAAAATATAGGAGTAAATAATTGTTTGCAAAAGAACAACTGAAAGACCACAGATAACATCACCTTTAGCCATCACTACAATCTCTCAATTTGGGAAATAGTTCCTGCCATTCAGCTCTTTTAAAAATTCTTTTTATAATGTTTCTTGGCAAAATTAGAGTTAAATCAATTCTTTTTCAGGAAAGAAGTTCTCTTCATCAGATTTCTCTCTCTCCCTCACTCAGGCTCTCTCCACCCATGATAGGTATCTCTGTATTACAACAGTTAAGCTCTCAGTCCCCTCAGAGATTCCTCAAATGGTAGTTAAAATTGTGGCTCTCCAACACTCCAATGTCTCCCAAAGAAATAGTAACAGTGTTTGTTCTCTCTGCAGGAGAGGCTGTTGAAATGTGTTACCCTATCATAAAATGCCTTGATTACACATTTTACTCCTCTTCTTCAGAGTTCCACGTGTTATACCAAGAGCGAGTGAGACACGCCACTGAGTATAAGTTTTAAATGGAGAATTTATTAGCCGACATCCATTTGGGGTTCAACCCAAATCATAATGGCTCCGAGTTGGGGTAAAGAAAGTGTATTTATAGAAAATACAGGGTGCAGTGGTTAATTATCTCTTGAAATTTACGGGCCAGGTCACAAGGTGGTGGGGTGGGGGAGGGAAGAGGAGCAAAGGTCCTGACAGATCAAAGATTCTGACAGGTTATGGTTAAGTGGGATAATCTTATATATTGACATTCTTTGGAGGAGTCATGGAGTCCCAGGGACATTTGCTGAATGCCAAAAGGTCTGAGTCCACTCTTTCTTATGCAAACTGGGGTTTTCTCAGGGGCTGTAGGGCAGGGGTCTCCTTAGCAATAACTGATTTCTCCAGCACCACACACGTTGATTGTATTTTATATTTCACATACTCCTCTGGATAGATCAGAATAAGATTGAACTCTGCCACCTAAACATAAACTGTGTCCTGAACACAAGCTATGTGTTTATTGTTCCTAGGGCCTAAAATATCCTCCTTCCCCCCTCAGCTTATTCTTTGTTGCTGTTGTTTTTCAGTCATTTCAGTTTTGTCTGACTCTTCATGACCCCATTTGGGGTTTTCTTGACAGAGATATTGGAGTGGTTTGTGCCATTTCCTTCTCTAGCTCATTTTTCAGGCTATGAAACTGAGGCAAACCAGGTGAAGTGACTTGCCCAGGGTCACACTGCTAGTAAGTGTCTGATGCAGATTTGAACTCAGGAAGATGAGTCTTTCTGACTCCAGGACCAGTACTCTATCCACTGCACCTCCTACCTTAACCCTATTTAATTCTACCCATCTTTTAAAAGCAAACTCATATCTCACCTCCTCCAGGAAGCAATCCCTCATTCCCCCTGGTTGGTAACAAACTTCTCCCTCAGGTTTTACATAACACTTTGTTTTATAGCTTTCTAATGGACTTACCACGTAACTTAGAAATTGATATAAATCACGAGAGACAAAATAGAAGGATTAGAGCTAAAATCAAATGTTTAGACAACAAAAAGCAATGTTTCCAAACTAAAAAGAAGAAAATATTTAAGGCGGAAAAATCTTTGCAGTAAATATATCAGACAAAAATCAAACATCCAGAAGAAACTGGTATAAATTTACAAGAGTAATACCCATTCTCAGTTGTCAAAATATATGAACAGACAATTTTTGAAAGAAGAAACATACTTCAGAGATCTGTCATTTCTCTAGTACAGAGGCTCCTTCTACCAATATGTCACAACCCCTTATAACTTAATAGACAGTCTTTGAGAGTTGCTATGACAGAAAAATTTATCACCCCATAAGCACCCTGACGATGAATCTCCCCAAACTTCACTAGACTGATCCTCAGAAAATAGACATAAGTCCTACACTAGATCTCTACTCAAATTCTTTCCAGTTTGGTAAAACCTATATGAATTTGTAAACTGTCTGTAAGAACTGTCAACACTTTCAGATTATTTGAACCCCAATAATCCAAACTGCTTTTGCTCTATTCCAAAAATCCCCTTTTCCTGCCTCAGCAACTTCAAAGACCAGGAGTATCTTTATTGTCTGTGGTGACAGAAAGTCTGAGTGGGCTAGAGACATTTGCATCTCTCAGTGACCCTACCTTGTCAATTACCTTGTACCAAAGAACTTCCTTTCTTTTACATGGAGATCATAAACTGCAGCTCTGAATTGTTACTTAAACCTTCTCTCTCTCTAGTTCGTGAATCAGAAGCATTCCATGATCATGTATCTGCTAGCTCCAAGGGAATAAATCTTTATTAATTTTATTTCTCCTAGTCTGTTTGCCTCCTTTAACCAAGCTCTAGGTTGACAGAACACAGGGTCATCTTCACACTATAAGGAGGCATCCAATAATGACTGCAGTGGAGGGAACACAAGCTTCTAAGGATCAAAGACATGTAAATTAGAACAACTTTGAGGTATGTTAATATACCTATCAAATTGGCTTGAACACTTAAAAAAAAATTTTAAGAGGTAGCAATGAGGCTGTAACAAAGCAGGTGCTCTATTAAATTGGTGGTGGAAATATGAAATGATATACTCTTTTTGGAGAGAAATCTAGCAACATATAACTAAAATTACCAGATTGTTCATGCCCTTTGACCTGTTGGTGCCATCACTAGAATTGTGTCCCTTGGTATTGTGGAAAGAGGCCAAGGACTTCATTCAAATCTGCAGTTTGTTGGCTATGGGAGCAAGGACAAGTCTCTCACTTAATCTTCCTTTATCTCATTTTCTTTATCCGAATTATAAAGGAAAGAGGAAGGGGAAGGGAACAAGCATGTATCAATTGCCTACTATGTGCCAGGCATTGAGCTAACCACTTTACAGGTATTACTTCATTTAATTGATAAATATATTACCTCACATAATAATATATATCATATCATATATCATATAATATATTTTATATTAAATAACATATAACAATATATTTACCTCATGAGTTTATTTTGAATAAAGTTCTATATACTTTAAAGTGATATGTAATGGTGAGCATTTATTATTATTACAAAGGAAAAGTACCTCTATGTACAAAATCATCCATAACTACTTTATTCCAATTGTTGCCGTTGTTCAGTATTTTCAGTTATGTCTGACTCTTTATGAGCCTATTTGAGATTTTCTTGGCAAAGATACTGGAGTGGTTTGCCATTTCCTTCTCCAGCTCATTTTATAGATGAGGAAACTGAGGCAAACAGGATTAAATGACTCACCCAGGGTCACTCAGCTAATAAATGTCTGAGGCCAGATTTGAACTTAGGAAGATGAGTCTTCCTGACTCCAGGCCCAGCACCCTAACCACTGTACAACCAATAGCCAAAAATAAGTAAAGCCAAATGTGTTGGTAAGCAAAATGGTCTTTGTTTTCTTTGAGTAACTCAGTGTATTTCATTGAGCCTTGCTAGGTGCTAAGCCCCAGGCCCAGAGCCCTAGTGGGTGTGGATTGATGACTGAGGTGGGGCCCAGGGTGGGGCTGGCTGGGGGGAGATGTTGACTCCAGAGCTGACCAGGAAGCAGAGCCGACCTAGAAGTAGAGCCAACCTGTGTGTGGACTGAGGAGTGCCGAGCAAGGACTTAAGGGCAGTGGGTAATCTTCTTACCAGAGAGGGGAAGCATGAATATGATTTCGTTTAATACCATCATGGTTTTCTGGCCTCCTGGTTACTCTTATGAGGCGGATTTATTGGGCCTGGAAGCTTTTGATCAAAATATCAAAATGGAGAGGCTGGTTCGTGGGTCTGTTACTTTGGAGCCAGAATAAATGCTTTAATCCTTCTGCCTTCTACTTAGAGAATTCCTTATATCCTGCAGTTCTGAACCGTTCAGACGTATATATGATTCTCTTTGAAATCATAAATTCTGCCTTCTTACTACACAAACCCACTTGGAAACAAACTCTTTGTCCAACTGAAGAATGAACAAATATATTGTGACCTAGCAACATGATAAAATGATTGTGCCATTAAAATGAGAAATATGGATACAATAGAACATGAAAATAATTATAAAGAGCAATGTAGATGGAAGGATTGCAATAGCAGAAGCATTATCTACACCAGTGATACAAAACTCAAAAAGAATGGGACACTAAACTTTACATAAGGATGTCTACAGACCACATATTGACTTAGAAAACCACATATTACCATTATCTATGGGACCTCGGGTCATGTTTCATGCCTCCGGTCTACATATTGACTACAACCATATGAAAATAGTGAACAGAAACAAAGGCTCACTAAGTACACAGTTGGAAAAGGGATCAAAAGGGCATCTGACTATCACTGTTATTGGAGAAGTAAGGGAACAAGCATGTATTAAGCACCTACTATGTGCCAGCCACTGTCCCAAGTACTTTATAAACTTTGTATCATTTGCTCTTCACAACAACCCTAGGAGGTAGGTGCTATTATTATCATTCCAATTTTATAGTTAAAGAAACTGAAGCAGACAGAGGTTAGGTGATTTGTTCAAGGTCACCTAGTTAGTAGATGACTGAGGCAGAGTTTTAACTGTTCAGATCTGAGTCTTCCTGACTCTGGGCCCAGTACTCTATGCACTGCACCCTCTAGCTGTTGTTATTTTAAGGTTTTTTTAAAAAAAAAAAATACAAATAATTCAGTTTTTTTAGTTTAATTGGAAATTTTACATCCCATTTTTTCCTTATTTTTGTATCCATTGAAATATTTAAGGTTTAATAATAAAAAGTTTAAGAATAAAAGGAAAAAAAAACCCTAGAGCTTTTAGTTGACCACAAGATCAATATGAACCAAAGGAATAGTTTAGCTTCTTTAAATTAAATACACAAGTAGGTCACAGTAATAGACATATAGATGTAGATTTAAGGAACTCAATAGTCCCATTACACTGGAGTATTGCTTTCAGTTTGGAATACCAAATTATAAGAGACGAAATAAAATAAAACAAAACAAAAGAGTGGGGGGAAGGCAATGACCTGACTGGGGGAAAATCTGGAAATCATATCATAAGATTATTCAGTATTTACCATAAATATACATCTGTCTAGCTCATGGATAATCCTAATTTTCTTCCTGCATTTTGTCTTTCTCTGGTCTGGATAACAGAATCATATTTGTTTCATAGGAGGAGTTTGTCATGATGCCTTTATTTCTCTGTTTTTGCAAACAATTTATATAACATTAGAGTTAAATTTTCTTTGAATATTCACTATAATTATCTTTAAATTCACCTGGGCTTGAGGATTTTTCTTTGAAAGTTAATTTATGATTTGTTAAATTTCTTTTTCTTATATTGGGTTATGGATATTTCTTGTTCTGTTAATCTAATTCATATTTAATATTAATCCATTAATCTATCCTTCTTCTAATTCCTCCTTCTCCCTCCTCTCCTTTCTCTCTTATTTCCCTTCCTTGCCTTCTGGCTGCTTACAACAGTTTTTCTTTGACTCAGAAACTCTACTTTCTGGTTATGATGTTGATAAGGTTTGGGATTGATGGGTGCTCGAGACCGCAAAATACTGACACTTCAGGTCCTGCCAAATGAATTCGACTCAAGCCTTCTCAGCCAAGGAAGAAGATAAAGTTTATTAAGGGTTTGCCATATTGGGTTGTCTCATGAAATCTCACCATTTGTGACTCCTGTTTTCACAAGCTGGCCAGATTCAATCTGAGCTAGGTTGAATCTGACCACCTTCATAGAGGCAAGATATAACTTAGATACACAAAGATTGTAGGAAGGATCTAGGGTGGTCCTGGGGTGATGGGAGGAGGGGTTTAGGGAGGTCTTGAGGAGGAGGCTAAGGAGGAGCTTGATGGAACTGGGATGAGGTCAGACTCCAGGAACCAAGAGAATGGGATTAAAGGTGGGAAGTAGCTGAAGGCTACCTGGAGATGACAGACAATAAGAGAGCTAGGGTAACAGAGCTAGGGTATAGATATTTTGATGAGGATCAAAGGTGGGAAACAGTCAGAAGCCAATCCAGAGGTAGCCAGACAATGGTAGACTGGGCTAGGCTAGGCTATTTGGGAATGAAAAGCCCGATCAACTGGGAAGATTCAGGGTGGGGTTCAAAGGGCTTCCCACAGTCTAAACCCCATCTATGTGACTGAGTTTTTGTTTGCGATTTTCTTTCAGGGAAGTCACCAGAGGATTCTTTCTACTTCCACTTTGCCCTCTGGTTCTAAAAGATCTAGGTCATAAATCTGCCTTGATCTCTTTCTTATGTGTCTTCTTTTTGGTTCAACAATGATGTCAGCCTCATCCTTATCTGTCTCCTTCTTGTGCAGCTTCCCTCTAGGAGTTGGCTTTGTTCCCTGTTATGGGTCAAGTGGATATAGGAGACTGGGCTGACTTAAGTTTTAGGAAGTCCGCTTGGCTTAAGTTGCCCAGAACTCCTGGGTTTATTTTCCTGGTTAGTGGCCAGCCAGAAGTGGACTTTGTCCCTCGCTGAGGCTCAGACAAATGTCGAACTGGCTTCAGTTCTTGCAGAGTGTCTAAAGGTAGTACTCGACATTCTTGGGCCGAGCCATCTGTGTCAGTGTCCCTAAGCAATGACCTACTGGAACCTGTGTGTCTGTCGCCTGCAGTGTTTCCAACAGGCCAGCAACAAGATTCCAATGAGTTCAGGCCCAGTGTACCACAGATTGTGTGGGGTTCAGGCCCCCTTGAGCGGAGCACCCACAAGCTTTCATCTGTCATCTTTAGAGTCCTGGACTGCATAGAGGAAGTCACTCATGGTTGCCTTTTTTTTTGTTCATTGGTTCATGTGACACCCTTTAGAATCTTTATAGAGTTTCTTGGGGAATCTACACTGAGCTGTAATCTTCCACATCACCATTTTTATCAGAGCTCCTATGATATGAAGAAAAGACAAATGTTTATCTAGGAAAAGAGAAGTCTTAAGTGTGGAAGGAAAAAAACCATGGCTATCTGCCAATACCTGAGGGGTTGTCAGGCAGATGATGACATAGACTGATGTTCCACAAAGAAGAATTGGACACCTAGGTGGACGTTGTTACAGAGAGGCAGACATTGGCTCAATATAAGAAAGATTTTCTAAGTATTAGAGCTGTCAGAAAGATGGAATGAGCTGCTTTGTGAAGTAGTGAACTTCTTGCTCAGGAAGACAAAGCTGTTCCTGCAGATTGTGGATTGTGAGTCTAGGAGACATCTAAGGGTCCTTCTAGCTTCCATGTCTGAGAAAGAACCTCTATTTTTCTATTGCTTGGAACTTGAAGGTTTAACCAGCTACACAGTTTGTGTCACTGTTCCTGATAGTCATTAAAATTCACCAACTGCCCAAGTCACAGGAAAATATCTTTCCACACTGAATAGCAGCAAGAAGAATAGCTTAAATATAGCATTTAAAGTTTCTCAAAGCTCTTATATATTATCTGATTTATTCCTCATAATAGCCAAGCAAAAGGAGGTGTGATTATTCTCATTTTTCAGATAGAGAAACTGAGGTAGGTATTTATTACGTGTAATATGAATAACCAAAAAAATAATGTGCCCCACAAATGATTGGAGGAAAGCCTTTGCAGCAAATATATTTTTTAAAAATATTTTCTTTTTGTTTTGAATTTATTGCTTTGTGTTGTTCCAAGGAGCCCCCTTTTGCAGGATCGGAAAACAAGGCTTAGAGAGTTTCGTTGACTGGTCTGTGGTCAGAGTGCTGATAAGTTCCAATGGGATTCGAACTATAATTACTTTCCTTTAAATCTACCAGTTGTATTTTCCTACTTTACCACCGATAGCAACTGACTCGTCATTAAGATGCTGCTGGTCATTTTACAGATTCAGGCTATACTTCTTGTCCCCTTTAGGGCCCCCTGCTGTTGACACTTTAATTACCACTTTAATCAACTTATTAGCTAAGTACCTCTTACCAGTAGCTGTTATAAGTAGGTGTTAATTGAAGCTAGAGCCTTTAAAGATTACTCCAGCCTGCTTCTATCCCTCCCAAACAGAGAAACAACAATACATGTTGTTGCCACTTAGGCCTGCTAATCTACAAAGGTCTAGTGTTGCTTACATAAGGGTATTGCCATGGAGGCGGATGCAGGTGGTAACAGCCAGGGCCAGGGCAGGTCTGGGCTGGCCTTACATAAGAGTAAGATTGGGGTATAGTGGAATGTGGCTGGATTTGAAGTCAGAGGACCTAGGATTGATTCTTTGATCATGCACTTAATTAGGGAGACCAAGAATGCATCTACCCATGGAAAACTGAGTGAAGAAATGAGGAAACCCTTCCTGGGAGCCCAGCCCCTTTTATTAGCAGGGCACCCCATCACATACACAAAGATATGTATCTTTGTTCATCCTGTCCCTATCCCCCATTCCCCACTCTAATTTAAGTACCAATTGTGCTTCGATTCCAGACAATACTCTTGGCCCTTGACACAGTAACGCGTGTTTCCATTGGTTTTTATTTCATGTTATTCTCACCTCCTTACTCACCTCAGCTCCTCAGACTTCCTCACATCCCATGGGTGATGCTCCAACCAATCCCATTGAGCTTTCTGAGATATAGCCCAAGAGCAGGTCTGAGATACTACAACCATATGCAAACCTAAAGACGGTTGCCAATCATTAGCAAATGCTTGTTAGTTGTGGGTTGTGAGGTTCGACTTTTTGTTTGAAACTTTATAGGGAATTAAAATTGAAATTAGTTGAAAAAATTGAAATTAATTAAAATAGAAATTAATTTCAATTGAAATTGAAATTAGTAATTGAAATGTGTAAGACAGGCCTCCTTGCATTATCTTCCCCCCCCCCCCGCCCCAAACCCACCCTTCTTCCATACTTTCCTATTTCTGTTGAGGGCACTGCCATCCTTCCGGTCACTCAGATTTAAAACCTAGGTGCCATCCTCACCTTACAAATTCAAGCAGTTGCCAACTCTTGTAGTTTTTTTTTTTTAATCTCTGCAACACTGGTCCCATCTGTATGCTCTCTACATTCCCAATCTCCCTCCTTCAAGCCTACATCACCTCTCACTGGACTATTTCAGTGGCCTACTAATTGGTCTCCCTGACTCAAGTTGCTCTTCTCTTCAATCCATTCTACATACAGCTACCAAAGTTATTTTCCTAAAAGGCAAGTCTAACCTTGTCACAGGACAACTAGGTGTTGCAATAGATAGAATACAAGGCCTAAAGTTAAGAAAACTCCTTTTCCTGAGTCCAATTCTGGCCTCAGACACTTTCTAGCTATGTAATCCTGAGCAAGTCACTTAACCCTGTTTGCCTCAGTTTCCTCATCTGTAAAATAAGCTGGAGAAGGAAACTGCAAGCCACTGCAGTATCTTTGCCAAGAAAACCCCACATGGGGTCACAAAGAGTTAGATACAAGGAAATGACACAACAACCATGTCACTCCCCTACTCAAAAAACTCTAGTGACTCCCTATTGACTTTGGGATCAAAAATTATATTATCTTTATCTTTTTAAAAGTTTCTATACTTTGTATAAGTTTTATAAGAATAATGAATAATTATAATAATAATAATAATTATTATGTCATAATATAATTCATTAGATTATAATATAATATAATTTATTATAATGCAGATACATCTATTTGAGATGTATGCTCCAAAATCCAGTGGCTCCTTTTTACCTCTAGGATCAAATATAAACCCTTCTGTTGGCCTTCAGATCCTTGACAATGTGGCTCCAGTCTCCCTTTCCAATCTTATTATGTACATCACTCCCTTTTCTGCAGTCAGTAGATATAACCATTGACCTGACACGGAATGCATTCACACAGAAATGCAACTAGAATATCCAAATACAATCTCCAAATAAGGTTTGATGTCATCCATTAAACAGAACCAAGTAAAGAAAGAACAACATACATTTTTTAAAAAACTCTCTGACAAGTTGCACCTAAATACTGCTGCCATCCAGTTTGCATTGTCCCTGAAGTTATCTACAACCCAGAGAAATGTCTCCTGCTAAAATGCCTGTGTTCCCTGACCATTGTGGCCTACTATTTAATTATTCCATTGTGTATCTTTCAATTAAAAATTATCTTTAACAACAAAATCACCTGCTTGGCTAGCTAGCTACATTGATCAATTAAATGAATAATTAATTACTAACTGTTATCACTTCTAGAGCCACTCTATTCCCCTAGGACATGCACAAAGATTTTTTTTTCAAGACAATGGACCTTATTCATTCATATTGCTCTCACTAAAAACAGTATTATTAATAAATCAAAAAAATTCTGTACCATTAATAAAATTAAAGTTTTAGTAGATAAAAATTTAATAGATTAAAATTTCTGTTTTTATATTTTGGTAATCTATATATAGCAATATGGTAGTACATTTGCATTCTGGCTCAAAAAAAATTTTTTTACAGGTGGGGTATACAATTTTCAAAGTTTGGAGACCCCTGCTCTAAGGAAGTGGTGCAGTCTAGGGCCCAGCTACATGAGGCCAACAACACTCCAGAACTGGCCGAAAGAAGATTAAAACGTAATTGGGATGTATTGAACAAAATAAAAATACAATGTGTGGTTTTATAAGTCAAGCTGTGGCTGGTAGGGCATTTCATTACAGTTTAGTGGGCCCTATTTCGAATTTGACAACACCGCTCTAAGGTCCAATGTCTTCACCTTAGGTACTTTCCACCAGGTGGTGCCCACTAAAGGTAACAGAGACAATGCAGCAGTTAGACTGATAGATTTAGATGTGAAAGAGACCTTTAAAGCTCATTGAATTCAACCCTTTCATTTTATAGACCAGGAAACTGAGGCAGACAGTGGTTAAGTGATTTGCCTAGGGTCACACAGCTAGTAAGTATCTGAGGTAGGATTTGAACTCAAGTGTTCCAGACTCAAAGTCCAGTATTCTGTCCACTATGGTATACTTTAGGCAGATTGACCTGGGATACCCAATATGAGAAAAACAATCATACCGGAAATTAAAAGTAACTCTGGAAAGTACTTAGTATGGGAAGTGTGGATGCGGTTAGTCACTTGGAGGGTACACAATGTCCTTTGATTCTTGTTTCCCTATTAATAAATGCTTCCTTTTTATTGTGGCCAGCTTGCTTGTAATTGTGGCATCAGTACCAATATACCCAGCTGTCCAGTTAAAAAACTCTCCTCAGGTTTCTGGGTGAGAGCTTGAGCCAAGAGGAGCATGACCTCTTGCCCCTAATTAACCCAGGCCCTTCCTTTGGTGGACATCTCCGGCTCAAGTTTCCTGTGTTTGCAGCATTTTCACCTAGACTGTACCTTGTTGTGTTGGAACAGTTTACTAACTTGGTGATAACTCGGTGACCTTTAGGGGCTCCTCGCCAGGACCCCTTGAAAGCTCTCCCATGGCAAACAGACCTCTAGCAAGATTCAGTCGAAAACATTTCCAAGTTTAACCTGGCAGAATGGTTTGCCAGTAGTTATCCAGTGAAGAATCTGTGGGTTTGTGGGTGACTGTAGGTAATTGGGTTAAAGAGTACCTCTATAGGCCATGATAGTAATAGCTACCAAGTTGGCATTTACATGGTGTTTGAAGGATTGAAAAGTGCTGTATAAGAGGCTGCTAGGTGGCCCAGTGGATAGAGCACTGGCATGGGAGTCAGGATGACCTGAGTTCAAATCCTGTCTTAGACACTAGCTATAAGAACCTGGGCAAGTCACTTAACATCTGGCTCCCTCAGTTTCCTCATCTGTAAAATAGGGATAATCCTAACATCTATTTCCCAGGTTTTTTTGTGAGAATCTAATAAGGTAATATTTGTAAAGATGTTGCAAAACACTGAAGTGCTATATAAATGCTAGCTACAGCTTTTATTATTATTTATTATCATTGTTAATATTTGATTCTTACAACTATCCTGGAAGGTAAAAGCTATTTCTCTCCCCATTTTACAAATGAGGAAACTGAGACTCAGAAAAATTAAATGATTTGCTCAGATTCACTTGTCTAAAATCATATTCAAAGCCAGATCTTCCTACTCCTAAGTCCATTTCTCCAAACTCTTTTCATATATCCAGCCAATAAGAAGATCCCTATTGCTTCATGTCTCAGAGAACAACACCAGTTTCAATATTATCAACAGTAACATAGAAACTTAAGACATGGGCCTTGCCGTAGAGGAGATGATGATGATGATGATGATGATGACGACGACAACGATGACGATGATGATGACGGCTAATATTTATATAGCACTCATTATGTGCCAGGCACTGTTCTTAGCCTTTTACAAATATTATCTCATTTGATCTTCAAAACAATCCCAGGAGGTAAGTGATAGTATTATCCTCATCTTATAAATGAGGAAAATGAAGCAGATATAGGCAGACTTGCCTAGGGTCACATAGCTAGTAAGTGTTTGAGATCAAATCTAAGCTCAGATCTTCCTGACCTCCGGTCCAGTGTTCTAACCATTCAGCTGCCTTATCTAATTGACAGGTAACTGATGCAATGTATAGACAACTACTCTCCAAAGACAGATTAATAAGCGAAAGGGGACGGCCTGGCTTGTCTATTTCCAATTATGGCAGTGTTTGAGAATTTACTACTTTGCCTCATTTTGTTGCTGTCATTATTCCGTGTGATTCTGAAGAAACAGATCCCCTTCTCCTCGGTCTAATACCAGCAACGAGCACTGTGACATGGATGGATTCCTAGGAAGGGGTTGGAATTATGTCTTAGCTCCTATGTGACTGTGGCATGATATTCTTCTAGCAGAAGCCACTTGCATACATGATGATGATGATGTTGGTGATGATGATGAAGATGGTGATGATGAAGATGATGAAGATGATGGTGTGGTGATAGTGATGATGGTGATGATGAAGATGATGGTGTGGTGATGGTGATGGTGATGATGATGAAGATAATGGTGGTGTGATGGTGATGATGGTGATAATGGTGATGATGATGGTGATAATGGTGATGATGATAGTGCTGGTGATGGTGATGATGGTGATGATGATAGTGCTGATGATGGTGATGATGATGAAGATGATGGTGTGGTGATAGTGATGGTGATGGTGATGATGGTGATAGTGGTGATGATGATGATAATGGTGATGATGATAGTGTTGGTGATGGTGATGATGATGGTGGTGGTATTTCAGCAAAGGAATCAACTATATATGGAAAGATGATGTCATGGGAAAAATCTTACTAGAAGAAAAACCAGGAAACCTGGGTTCTAGTTGTGATTCTGCTGCAATCTTACCTTCTGACTTTGAGCAAGTAATTTCCCCTCTCTGAGCCTCAGTCTTCCCATTTGTAAACAGCGAAATAGTGTGGGAGAGGAGACAGAGGGTCAGCCTCGTAGTCAGGAAAACCAGAGTTCAAGAGTTCATGTTTCTGACATATACTAGTGCGAAGCTTTGGACAAGATGTTTATCCTCACAACCAAAGGCAACTCTCTCTTAGGCTATAACCTACAAAGGAGTCACCAATCCCCATGTATGGACATTGAGCTCCTTATCTTGATGAAATTATAGGTCTGCCATTTCTCTCCAAGAGATCTTACTTCCTGCCCTAACCATATTTTGTGCATCTACAAAAATGATCATATAAAACTTTGTTGTTCAATCTTTTTCAGTCGTGTCTGACTGTTTTTTGACTGCATTTGAGGCTTTCTTGGCTGACATACTGGAATGGTTTGTCATTTCCTTCTCCAGCTCATTTTACAGATGAGGAAACTAAGACAAACAGGTTATGTGACTTGCCCAAGGTCACACAGCTAGTAAGTGTCTGAGGCCAGATTTGAATTCAGGAAGATGAGTCTTCCTGACTTCAGGTCTTGCATACTCCACCCCCCCCCCCAGGCCTTGCATTCTATCCACTGTACCAACTAGCTCTTCTCTGTAAATGTGTGTTTAAAAAAAAAAAAATAAGCATCACACTGTCTCAGGGAGGAGGGAGGTGATGGAGGGAGAGAGAAAATTTGGAACTAAAATATATTAGAGATGTACGTTACAAATTATTTTTGCATGTAACTGGGGAAAATGAAATATTTATTTTTTAAAAATAAAATAAATGTAAAGAACTTGCCAAAAAAAGGGAAAGAAAAATAAGCGCTACAAGATGGACTAGGTTAATGCTGTAAATGTGCTCACAAATGCTGGCAAACATAATGGCAGCTTTACTCCAGGCAGCTAGGTGACACAGTGGACAGAGTTTTAGACTTGAAGTCTTCAAGACCTGAGTTCAAATGATGCTTCAGGTACTTACAGCTGTATGACCCTGGGAAAGTTATTTAATGGAGGTTCTCCACCCTGATTAACATCTTCCTTTCCTCCTTGGTAAAATGCTGATAATAACAACATTTAAAGGGTTGTTTCAAGATAAGATGTGTAAAGATATTTATTTGCAAATCTTAATACACTTTGCTACTTAATTTTTTCATTTTGTTTTATTATTATTTATTATCAGTTTGAACTTCTTTAATAGAAACATCACAGATACCCATCCAGAAGGGAGGGAAATGACTAATTACAGTTAGAACTCTAGCAAAAGGACAAAATTAATATAGGATTGGATCTGTAGTTGTGTTATGCCTTGCCCCCCCTCCAGTTTCTCCATCTTGCCCCAGCTCACCCTACTGTTTTTACTCTCATCTCCACCAACCCCACTGTTTGTGTTCCCTTCTCCACGGAAATAATCCTGCCTCAGCTTGTCCTACTGTTTGTGTCCCCATCTCCACGGAAATCTAATTGTGTTCTTTCCCTTTAAATACTCTTTCTCTTCCTTTACTCAGGGCTGTTCGATTTGAGTAATTACTCCGAACAGTCCTGCACTTCAATAAATCCACATCTAAATTTATATCCGGGTCTCGCTCACTTTTTTCGGCACAACAGTTGGAGGGCCCGAGTTCAAATTATGTCTCTCCTACTTTCTATTTCTTGCGTATGTGTGTGTATGCGTGCGTGCGTGTGTATGTGTGTATGTGAGCAAGACAACATTCATTTTTTTTATTAAAAATTTTTATTTTTAGTTTACAACACTCAGTTCCACATGATCCTGAGTTCCAGATTTTCTTCCCCCTCTCTCCCCCTCCCTCCACAAGATGGCATGAAATCCAATATATCTTCTACATATAACTTCACACTGAACTTATTTACACAATAGTCAAGTTGTAAAGAAGAAATATTACCAGTGGAATGAATCATGAGAAAGAAGAAACAAAACCAAAAAAAACAAAACAAAACAAAAACAAAAGAGAAAAAAAATCAAAAGAAAAAAAAAGGAGAGTTTGCCTCAATCTGCATTCAGATTCCATAGTTCTTTGTCTGGATGTAGATAGCTCTCTCCCTCATGAGTCCTTTGGAGTTGTCTTTGAACCTTGTATTGCTGAGAAGAGCTAAGTCTAACAAAGTTAGTCATCACAAAATCCATATATTTGTGGTTGTGTGCAATGTTCTCCTGGTTCTACTCTGTTCACTCAGCATTATGTCATGTAGGATTTTCCAGGTTGTTATGAAGTCTGTATCTTCCCCATTTCTTATAGCACAGTAGTATTCTATTACATTCACCTACCACAACTTGTTCAGCCATTCCCCAATTGATGGGCATCCCCTTGATTTCCAATTCTCTGCTACTACAAAAAGAGCTGCTATGAATATTTTTGTACACATGGGTCTTTTTCCCACTTATGTGGGATACAGCCCTAGAAGTGGTATTGCTGGGTCAAAGGGTATGAGCATTTTTATAGCTCTTTGGGCTTAGTTCCAAATTGCTTTCCAGAATGGCTGGATCAGTTCACAACTCCACCAGCAGTGTAACAGTGTTGCAATTTTCCCACATCCTCTCCAGCATTTATCATTTTCCTGTTTTGTCATTTTAGCCAATCTGACAGGAGAGATGTGGTACCTAAGAGTTGTTTTGATTTTCATTTCTCTAATCAGTAGTGATTTAGAGCATTTTTTCCT
>CM053626.1:134784789-134804110 GCA_028646595.1 Phalanger gymnotis | reverse complement strand
TTCCTTGCTCTCCCAAATTGCTTATAGTATCAGCCTTTATTCCTAAATCATGAACCCGTTTTGACTTTATTTTGGTATATGGTGTAAGATATTGGTCTGTGCCCAGTTCTTGCCCTACCATTTTCCAATTTTCCCAGCAGTTTTTGTGAAATAGTGAATTCTTAGCCCAGAAGCTGGGTTCTTTGGGTTTATCAAAGAGTAGATTGCTATAGTCATTGACTACTGCATCGTGTGTACCTATCCTATCCAATGATCCACAACTCTGTTTCTTAGCCAATACCAGGTAGTTTTGATGACTGCTGCTTTATAGTACAGTTTTATATCTGGTATAGCTAGGCCAATTTCTCTAGCATTTCTTTTCATTAATTTCCTAGATATTCTACACCTCTTGTTCTTCCAGATGAATTTTGTTATTATTTTATCCAGCTCTGTAAAATAACTTTTTGGTAGTTCAATGGGTATGGCACTGAATAGACAGATTAATTTAGGTAAAATTGTCATTTTTATTATATTAGCTAGGCCTAACCATGAGCAACTGATATTTTTCCATTTATTTAGATCTGGCTTTATTCATGTGAAAAGTGTTTCATAATTATGTTCATATAGGCCCTGGGTTTTTCTTGGCAGATAGACTCCCAAATATTTTATAGTGTCTACAGTAACTTTGAATGGAATTTCTCTTTCTATCTCTTGCTGTTGGGCTTTGTTAGTAATGTATAGGAATGCTGAGGATTTATGTGGGTTTATTTTATACCCTGCAACTTTGCTAAAGTTGTTTATTATTTCAAGTAGTATTTTTTTTACTTGATTCTCTAGGATTCTCTAAGTAAATCATCATATCATCTGCAAAAACTACTTTCTATTTCTTGAGCCTATTATTCTCTGGGCCTCAGTTTCCTCATTTGAAAATGAGAGATGAGGTCACTTCTAAATCTCCCTTAGCTCTAAATTTATCATTCAAACATGGAAATAGATATATATTCATTTAATCTGGCTAGGATCTCTGTAATGGAGATAATGTCTCATGAGACTCATTTCCTGGAACTGCAAGTCTCATATATGGTACAGTTTAGGGGACAGCATCTTCCCCTTCCTGTATCTTCCATGAGAGGTGTTCTGTCCCAGTGTTCAGCCACAGGGGTGTACCTGGTGAAATCCCATTCAGTCACAGAGAGATAAGAAAGCCGGGTTCCGCTGAGTTTAATATGATAGTTTCAATTATTGCTGCCACTGCTGTGTGCTATTACCAGAATGGTAATGAAGGCACCTGAGGGTCAAGGTCAATACTCAGGCCCTGACATTGGGTCAGCAGCTGTATTGAAAATAGAAACATTTAGTGAGAATTTCTGCCATTGTTTACAGGAACTGGTACAATTAGATGAGACCTGAGACCGGACACAAAATCTTACAGGGGCTCCCAGGGCTAAGGCCATCATACAGTGGACTAGTATTTATTTTTGGATTCCTGAGAAGCCTCAGTTTGTGTGCAGAAGGAGGAAGGGGGAGGAGACCAGGTAACTTAGGCATTTTCCTGACACCTAGAAATGGTTGTTTGGTCCATATAAGAATCATATAATAATAGTTAATATTTGTGTAACATTTGTGTTAACATTAACATTTGTGTTAACATTAATATTTGTGTAAATGGTTTGCAAAATTCTTTAAGTATATTATTTCATTTTGTCCTCACACCAACTGGGGGAGGTGTTACTATTATTAACTGCATTTTGCTGATGACTAAACTAAGGCAGACAAAGGTGAAGTGACTTGCCCAGGTTGCACGGCTAGAAAGTGTCTAAGGCAGGATTTGAACTCAGGTTTTAGCAACTCCAAGTCTAATGCCATTTAGCTCCCCGCTACTCAATGTCCACCCTCCTTCTTCAGGCATGCTGAAGGTGAGTACTACTGACCTCCTCTTCTCCTACACATGCTCACCCAAAATAGCTGCATTCTGTCCCTATCAATAGAGTCCCTCTTTTCTTCCACCTGATCTTTTGGCTATTTTAGACAGTATAATAAAAATAGCTAGTAGCTAGATGGCACAGCGAATAGAGTGCAAGGCCTGAGGTCAGGAACACTCATCTTCCCTGAGTTCAAATCCAGCTTCAGCTATTTACTAGCTATGTGACCCTGGGCAAGTCACTTAATGCTGTTTACCTCAGTTTCCTCATCTGTAAAATGATCTGGAGAAGGAAATGGCAAACCACTCCAGTATCTTTGCCAAGCAAATTCTGAAGAGAGTCATGAAGAGTCAGATAGATGCACCTAAAAATATAAGTAGCTCACATTTCTAGAGCACGCTGCAAGGTTGGTGCTGCAGGTGTAATTATCTCCGTTTTACAGACAAAAACACCTAGGGTTCTAAAGGTGTGATTTGGCCATGGTTACATAGGTATGTAATGTGGGTTGTTAATTGTTAATAAGTAAGGTATTTTCCAAACCTTAAAGTGTGATCGAAATGCTATTATTATTATTTAGAGAACCAAAGAGGGAAAGGGAAGAAGAAAATAAGAGAAATAAATGCAGTGCTTGGAGGTAAGATGATGCTTCTAGCAATGGTGGACAGCTGCTTATTAATGTCAATTGTACCAGGCAAGATGTACATGTTCTCACTTGACTGTGGCCTAGCTGATAAGACTACTATTTAGAGGGGAGGAAATCTCTTTTTTTTAGAGTTGTATTAATGCCCTTTGTTTTTAGATAAGTCATTTCTGAATATATTCCATACCTCCATCTCTTATAGGATAAGGATATGGCCCGGATGTGTGAATTCTTTGATCAAGAGCAGCGATCTTCAGGACCCCTTTACACCCTCTCAAAAAGCTTTTGTTTACATGAATTATGTCTATCGGCATTTACCAAATTAGAAATTAACATGTCTTATTATGATGATGAAAATACTGTTTGCCTCATGGACCACTGAGGTGCCTGGATCACACTTTGGGAAATGCTGCTCTGACAATGCAGATCAGCATGTCTCTGCAATTTATAGGCCTAGAAGAATTGTCCAGAGCTCAAAATCTGTGCTATCCTTGACTCCTCAGTATCTCTCCCCAACCCTATACTTTATTTTTTTCAATTTTGAATAATTTTTAAATTTTTCTTCAATTACATGTAAAAATAATTTTTAACATTTTTTGAGTTCCAAATTATTTTCCTTCCTCCCTTTTCCACCTCCTCAAGATGGCAAACAATTTGATATAGCCAACCCCATATTCAATCAGCCACCAAGTCCTGTCAATTCTACTTTCTCTCTTCCGAATCTGCTACCACCCTGGTCTAAGCCCTCATCACCTTACTCCAAGACTACTGCAATAGTTGGCTGGTGAGGTCTCTCTGCCTTAAGTCTATTCCCATGCCCCATCATCCATCAAACTGTCAAACTAATCTTCCTAAAATATAAGTGTCACCATGTCACCCCCACTCAACTGCCATGGCTCCCTATCACCTCCAGGATCTAATATAAAATACTGTTTGTATTTTAAAGCCCTCCATCCCTAGTGGTCCCTTTCTGCCTTTCCAAGGTTCTTACAACTTACACCATGTAACGTAATCTGTGATGCAGTGACAACGGCCTCCTTACTCTTCTTCAGACTAGACTCTATATCTCCTGACTCTGGGCATATCCCATCCTCTGAAATAGCTCCTTCCTTCTCTATGCCTCCAAACTTCCTTGGCTTCCTTCAAGTCGCAGCTAAAATTCTTCCTTCTATAAGAAACTTTTCCCAAAGGTTTATGAGATGATTATCCAAATCGACTCTGCATTTTACATGTACAAAGATGACCTATTGTCTTTCCCTATTAGACTGTGAGTTCTTTGAGAACAGGGATTGTCATTTACCTTTATTTTTATCCTCTTTGTTTAACACATTAGCTGGAATACAACAGGAGCTTAATAAATGCTTGTTGATCGACTGACTTATTGAAAGGTTAAATGACTCGCCTAGAGTTAAACAAGCCAGAATGTATCAAAGACAGAACTTGAACCCAGGTCTTCCTCCCTTCCAGGCCAGTACTTTACTATACTAATCCTACCTCTCCTTTCCTTGTAACAAAGATTTATTTTAACTGTCCATCAAGACTAACAGATTCATTGCCCTAGCCGAACATCATATGTAGGATTCCATCCTCACAGTCCCTCACTTCTCTGGTGCAAGAAAAGAAGTGTCCTTTCTCACCTTTTCTCAGGCCCAAGATAGATTCCTGTAATTAATTACAATTAATGTAATTGACTACAATTAATTATTGATATCCCCAAAATGCCATTTTTCTCTTTTTACATTGGGTATGTTATTTTCATAGTTAGCTGACTTCTTCCTGATTCAGCTCATAGAGGAACTTTTCTGATGTGGATAACAAAGGTGCCCTAAGGGATGAGTTTCTCTCCTTGGCAACCTAAAGTCTCCTCCCCTTATCTTGAGTTACCATATAACTTCCCCCTTATCCTGATCCATGGAATTCCTTGTTCCTGTCCCACCCTGGGTCACAAAATGTCTCCCTTATCTTGTGTCCATTGTTGTCCTTATCCCTTAAGATTTATCCTATCCCTAAATCTCCAACCCCAAAAAGAAACTCTAAAATCATCCTACAGGCTGTATAGCTTTTTGTCTATATAAGTCTGGTCCCTTCCCTACATCAGGGCCTTTGTTTAGCTCCCTGCTAAATCTCAGGCTGCTTTTGGGTCAATAAAGCTCCCAATGGCTACAGAGAAGGTCTAAGTGAATTCTTTCACATTTGATAAACCAGCTCTCCCAACTCTGACGTCATTATTTTCTACAAAAGTTATGGCCTAGGGCCTGCCCTTGGTAAATTCTGAATTTGGTTTTTTAAGCTGCCCTCTTCCCACCTCCTCTGCTTTCAGTGCTGCCCCCCTGTCCTACCCGCTGGATCTCTCTGGATCCTGGGATCCTGGGTCTAGAGGCAGAAAGAATCTCAAGGCCTTCCTGGATAGGAGTAGAAGCTTCAGTCTTGAAAGAAAGTGACTTGAAAAATTCATTCACTGGAAATTAATACTGAAATGAGTTATCCTTTGAAACTGAGGGTCTTCTCCCACCCCTCTGATCATACAGTCTAGGCCAGGGCTGTCCAAAATGCAGCCCGAGGGCCTCCCACAGTGTGATTTATGCGGCCCTCCTACAAGTATAGAAATTTACATAAATGCTTTAATAAATGAAGTGGAACTACCACAGTTCTCACTAAAATGGCAAATCAAAATATATTGTCTATTGTTTCAATAAAAACCTAGGGTTAGACAGCCCTGCTCTAGGTAATAGGCTGCACCATTTTAGAAGGCCAAGGCTGTGTTGGTGAAGCAAGAGGACACATGGTTATTCACAAGGATAGTCTTCACATAGCCCTGTAGCCCCTTTACTTTGACGCTGGATGGATCTATGGCCTCGTTGGTATGGAGGCTCTCATCTCTAAGAGTGTTGGCTTTGGAGGCAAAGGACCTGAGTTCAAATCCTGCCTTGGTCACCAGTGTGACCTTGGCAAACCACTCACTACATCTCTCTGGGCCTCAGCGTCCTCATCTGTAAAATGAGTGGGGTGAACTAAATAACTTCCGGGTATCTTCCACTTCTAAACATAGGATCCTAGGATCCCTTCACTTAATCTCAACCCCTATTCATAGGCCTAACTAGAAAGGTATATCAGTTCACTTTCATACCTTGCTACATGTATTTCCATTGGTCCTATCGGTTTGGAGAGTTCCTCCTCCCCCACAAGCCAAGCTCACCCCTAAGTCTGCTCAGCTCCTGCCTCTCTATCCTACTTTTCTGCCTCTCCTCCCCTCCTCCACTGTCCCCCTCCCCGCCCCCCTTTTCTGTGTTGTCTTCCTCATTAAAATTTAAGTTCCCTGAGGGGGGCAGGGGACTCTATTTGCTTGTATTTGTATTCCCCGCATTTAGCACAGTGCCTGGCACCTAGTACACCTTGAATAAAAGCCTTATCCAATCTAATCTAATGCTTCTTCCTTCTCCCCCTTGCACGTGAGGGAAATCAGGAGTGACTCTGGGTCTGCCTGTTACCAATCACCCAGGATGACTCTTATTTATGACTTTTCACAAACCCTCCAAGTTCTTCTGATGTCCTAGAAGTCTTTCCTATCATTGTTTTTTTTTTTTAAAATAACATTCAAAGTTATAATATAACCAGAAAAAAAACTCTGATGTGGGATAAGTTGGCTACTAATTGAAGAAAAAGCAGCATGTTTCCCAGGGTCTTAACCTGCAACCATCACCTGCTGATTACTGTAACTTACCTGGAGCTCCATTCTAGTTCTCAGAAATGGCTAACTCACCCCCTTCTATACACACTCAATTCCTTCTGGAGACAAAACCCAGCAGGAATCACAGAGAACCTGTGACCTCTGAGCGACATGCTTATTGTCATTAGTGAATTTAGAGATTACGATCCCAGTTTCCCAACTATTTCTCTAGGAAAGCCTCTTTAAGACTATGTCCATCTGAGGCAAGTCTCTCTTCTCCCCAGAGGACTTTTTAAATATGGAAAGGTTCTCCATTCTGTTTTAAGCTCCTTGCGATGCCTATAGATATTTCTCAGTGGTTATTTAAAGGGCATGCACCTCAGGTCCCCTGAAAGCTATAGGCAAGTTCAGATTCCTCTTTGGGTCAGTATCTATTCAAATCTATTATTCACAAACTCATATGTGTCATTCCCTTTTACCAGATCCATCCAGATTCTACATTAATTCAAAGCAAATGCATTTAATTAAACAGGGTAGCAAGGTAACCAACAAGGAGAAATGTCCCATTGCGGGGCATAACCTCCCTCAGATTCTGATTCCACTACTCAGAAAGGGAATACCCTTAGCCTTGCATCCCAGCTGGAACACCTCTCTGCTTCTGCTGCTCCTGTGTGCTGCTTCCTTGCGGATGTGCTAATGTCATCTTCTCTATCTAGCTATTTCTGCCACCTGCTGCTTCTCCATTGAACAGCTGGCATCTGCTGCTTCTCTGCTTCTCCTATTTCTACTGAGGGTACACTGGTCTTTTGGACAATAGTCAGTACACTTGGGCTATTTTAGCTCTTCTGTGAGTCAAACCTTTAGCCACAACTCACAGGGATAGGAAAGAATCCCTTAAGTCAAGCCTATCTTTTTGACCACTTCACTCTTCCTCAAGATTCATTCCTCTTAGGAGCAACTCCCCATGCATGGGGCATGTCTAGATGGAAGTGAATAAACACCTTGCAACTCCCATCATACCCTTTGATTACTAGTTTCAGGGTCAACAACTTATGCTGGAGCATCAAGTAGCACCTCTGTGGTACTCACTGGAGGTGGGGTTGATCTGGGACCTTCGCCTTTATGCTGTATTTGCCTTGGGTGGATGGAAGGTGCCGGCCTAGGACAGGGAAGATCTACTTCGCTTTGTCCAGGAACCTGAGCATTAATGTTACCAGCAAACAGATACAGCTCTGTGACTTGAAGCTTCATCTCCCAATTCACTGTCTGTCCCCCATGCCTGCAATGTTCTTATCTCTGTCTCCTAGCTTCCTGTCTTCCATAAAGTCTCAACTAAACTCTCACCTTTTGTAAGAAGCATTTTCTGATTCACCCTTAACAAAGTGTCTTTCCCTGTTGATTATTTCCAAATTATCCTGTGTATAGCTTGTTTTACCTAGTTTTTTGCATATCATCTCCCCAGTTAGACTGTGAGCTTCTTGAGAGACTTTTACCTTTCCTTGAATCCCTATCACTTAGCACAGTTCCTGGCACGTAGCAGGCATTTAATATACACTTACTGACTTAACTTGAGCCCACCTAGGACCTCATAATAGATTGAATGAGATACCATATATTCGAACTTTTATTGTTGTTCAGTTGTTTCAGTCCTATCTGACTCTTCACGACACCTTTTGGGATTTTCTTGGCTTTGCCATTTCCTTCTCCAGCTCATTTTACAAATGAGGAAACTGAAGTAAACAGGGTAATGTGAGTTGTCCAGGGTCACACAGCTAGTAAATTTCTGGAGCTACTTTCGAACTCAGGAAGATGAGTCTCTCTGACTTTTGGTCCATTTACTGTATCTACTGCGCTACCTAGCTGAACAACACCTACAAAAAACCAAAAACAAATGTGACAAAAACTATGAGTCTCTTTTGGTGAGGAATGAGGGGTTGTAACTTAGTGTTCTATTATCAAAGGACATTAGAGCTCAAGAGGACATAAGATCATCTAGCCAGGCCTCTCCTTTTCTGGATGAGGTAACTTGGGCTCAGAGGGACTTGTCCACAACTATACAACTAGTTAATACCAAATCTGGGATGAGGAGCAAGCTCTCCTGTCTTTCCACTCCCTTGTGTAGTCTTTTCATTGCAATAAATCACTGCCATGGACTGAGGGTGGTTGATGAAGTGGCCAAAAGAGGAAGAATCTTGCTAGAGAAGTCAACCTGAGTCCAGAGGTGTGCTGGAGTCAGATTCAGAGCCAGCTGTTAAATTTTTTTTTATTTCTTTTTTTTTAATATTCTTTATTTTAAGTTTGCAACACACGGTTCTACATAATTTTGAGTTCCAGATTTTCTTCTCTCCTTCCCCCCTTCCCTCCCCAAGACGGCATGGAATCCCATATAACTTCCATGTATAACTTGGCATTGAATTAATTTACACACTAGTCAAGTTGTGGAGAAGAATTATGACCAATGGAATGAATCATGAGAAAGAAGAAACAGAACTAAAAAAAAAAAAAGCCTACAACCTAACAACAAATACAAAAGAGAGAAAAAAAAAGGGGGGGCGGGGAGAAAAAGGCAAGCATGAAGTATGCCTCAATCTGCATTTATACTTCATAGTTCTTTCTCTGGATGTAAATAGCACTCTCCCTCATGAGTGCCCTGGAGCTGTCTCTGCATATTGTGTTGCTGAGAAGAGCAAAGTCTTTCAGGGTTAGTCATCACAGAATCCGTATATCTGTGGTTGTGTATAATGTTCTCCTGGCTCTGCTCCGATCACTCAGCATTATGTCGTGTAGGTTCTTCCAGGCTGTTATGAAGTCCATATCATCTCCATTTCTTATAGCACAATAGTATTCCATTACATTCATATACCACAGCTTGTTCAGCCATTCCCCAATTGATGGGCATCCCTTTGATTTCCAATTCTTAGCTACCACAAAAAGAGCCACTATAAATATTTTTGTACATATGGGTCCTTTTCCCACTTGTGTGATCTCTTTGCAGCTGTTAAATTTTTAAGGGGAGCATTTATGTCTCAGAAATTGGCAAACTGCAAATCAAGGCTTGGTTTTGTTTTATTGTTTTGTTGATTTTCTAGACTTAAAGTTAATAATGCAGATTAAGGGGCAGTTAGGTGGCTCAGCAGATAGAGCACTGGTCCTGGAGTCAGGAGGAACTGAGTTCATATCTGCCCTCAGAAACTTACTAGCCACATAAAAGAGGCAAGAAAAGCTGTTATTATGGAAGGGAAGAGGGGGGAGGTGAAAGAGAATGAGTGAAACTTACTCTCATTGGATTTGGCTTAAGGAGGGAATAGCATACACACTCAATTGGGTATCTTACCCTATAGGGAAGTAAGGGTGAAGGGGATAAGGGAGGGATGGTAGAAGGGAGGGCAGACTGGGGGAGGAGGTAGTCGAAAGCAAACACTTTTGAAAAGGGACAGGGTCAAAGGAGAAAATTGAATAAATGGGGGATGGGATAGGATTGTGTGAGGTAAATAAAATGTGAAGACTTCACAGGGAAGATATGTATAAATATATATCTATATCTATACTAAAAAATGTTTAAAAACCAAGAAATAGGGAAATAGGGAAGTGGAAAAATTCTGAGGCTGTGGGAGTCTGATAGCTCAGCCTCTGGGAAAGTTTACCCTGAAACTTTTTGTTCTTTCTTCTGGTTCTGGTTTGAAGATTGGCTCAGTAAGAATAGGGTCACTGTGACCTGCTTTCCTTTACTGTAAAAGTACTGTAGAAAAATGGAGAGGGTCTCCCCCTCCCCTTATCCTATTCTCCTTCTTTAGATTTATAGATGTCACCTCAGTTGTAATCATTAACTAAGGGAATGCGAATTGGAGTTTCTGTGCCTCGATTTTCAAGTTCTTTGTCTAGCTTTTGTGCTCAGATTGTAAGCCTGCCTCCCAGCCAATGGTGAGAAGGGTCAGAGGTGGGCGGGAGTTCTCTTGCCTTAGGTAAAATTATTGGTGCTTTGCCCTTTATAAAGTGCCTCCCTTGCTAGTTTTGTTCTGGCAGATGGCACCCTATTCTTGAGAATTGAATAAAATTTATTTCTGTTCCCACCCTGAGATGGCTCCTTATTATAAATTTAATTGGTGAGGGTCTTTCATCCCACACAGGATGGAGAGGAATATAGTTAGTCTTTCACAATGTGACTATTTTGGAAGTGTTTTGCATAATGACACATGTATAACCTATATTGAATTGCTTGCCTTCTCAAGGAGGGTGGGTGGGAGGGAAAAAAGGAGAGAATTTGGAACTCAGAGTCCTAAAACTAATTTTAAAAATTGTTTTTACGTGCAACCGGGAAATAAGAAATACAGGCAATGGGGTATAGAAATCTATCTTGCCTTATAAGAAAGTAAGTGGAAAAAGGATGATGGGGAAGTGGGTAATAGAAGGGAGGGCAGACTGGGGAAAGGGGCAATCAGAATACTTGCCATTTGGGGGCGGGGGAGGGGAGAGATGGAGAGAAAATTTGTAACTCAAAATCTTGTGGAAATGAATGTTAAAATTAAAAATGAATTAATTAATCTATGCATACTTCTATTTATCAATTCTTTCTCTGGGTAAAGATAGCATCTTTCTTCCTATGTCTTTTATAGTTAATTTTGGGTATTTATAATAGTCAAAATGACTCATTCATTCCGAGTCATTTTTCAAACCGTATCACTATGTACACAAAGTTGTCTTGCTTCTTCTCATCTTGCTCTTCCTTGTTTCATGCAAGTCTTTCCATGTTTTTCTATGATTACTGAGTTCATCAGTTCTTATAGCACAGTAGTATCCCATCACAATCACATACCACAACTTTTTCAGCCATTCCCCCATTGATGGGCATCCCTGTGATTTCCAGTTCTTTGCCACTTTATTGTTGTTCAGCCATTTCAGTTGTGTCCAATTCTCTGTGACTGTTTTGGGGATTTCTTGCTAAAGATACTGGAGTGTTTTGCCATTTCTTTTTTCAGCTTACTTTATAGATGAGGAAACTGAGGCAAACAGAAACTTCCCCAGGGTCACACAGCTTATAAGTGTCTGAGGCTGGATTTGAACTTGGATCCTCACAACTCCAGGCCTGGTGCTCTATTCAATACACCACCTAACTTGCCTTTCTACTACCCCAAAGTTAACACTAAAGGACTTTTCTTTGTCTCCTCCAACATTCTAATGGTTTTGGAGGGGGTGGGGAGTCAATGATTCTTTGGTTACCTGGGCCATGCAGTGAAGGACACTGTGCCCAGAACTCATTAGTCATAAAAAAAAAAGTGAAAAGAGTTATGGTGATTTATTTGGTCATTAGGTTTATCCTACTACATAAAACTGACTCCACTTCTAAAATATATGGGGCCTTTCCTCTTCATCGGTCTCATAGTTTTGTGCCCTTCCAATGAATGGCCAGGCGGATAAAAACATCATTTGAGGGGCTGAGGTTATTTTTTTGGCTCTCCATTCCTGGGTGATTATTTGGGGGTCTCTTTTCCTCAGCCCACCCTCCGAAGCAGATGGAAGGATCATTTCTTTTCTGCTGCCACTGCAGGTTCTCGTGTCTAACTTGTTTCTGCTTAATCAGAATCCTCAGCATTAATAGCCTCTGAAATGAGCTGCACTCGGCAGCTGAGTGTGCAGGAGACGACAAAAAATATACAACACGTGACTGTCCCCTCTATCCCAGAAAAACCATAGCCTTTTGCAAGACCCCATTCAGCGATAGCTCGGGCGTGGGCAATACAAACCTACTACATGCTGCCCATGTCCCTGCAGGGGACTCATTTTCAATTAAGAACTAAGCCACTGAAATTAAGAATGAGCTCTGAAATGGCACAGCAGAAAAAATGGGGCACAGTTAGTAAAGAATTTAGTTTCATTATGTCTCTGCCCTGATTAGATTCCTCTGCACTCTGTTCACACTGGGACTTCATCTGTCATTGTCTGGCTCCCACAGTGGGAGTCATAGGTTCCCTTTCTCTATATTAAAATAGCCCACTTACCCAGACACATCCAGATACACACATGTTCTCACACTCGCCATTTTCACATGTATACCTACCCATGTCCACCCCTCACATACACATTGATACTAATCTGTAGCCCCTCACCTTCTCCCATCCCTGCATAACCTTACACTTGTAAGAGCACAAGCACACACACATGCACACACACACACACACACACACACACACACACACACACACCCCTAGGCCATTTCACACATTCATCCACAGATTCCCAAACCTATCTCACAGCTCCTTTTCTTTTTTTTGAATTAAGATTTTTTATTTTTAGTTTACAACACTCAGTTCCGCACATTTTTGATTTCCAGATTTTCTTCCCCTCTCCTCTGCCCCCCCCCAAGATGGCATGGAATCCAATATATGTTCTACATATACCTTTGCATTAAATTTATTTACACAATAGTCAAGTTGTAAAGAATTATGATCAATGGAATGAATCATAAGAAAGAAGAAACAAAACCAAAAAAAGAGAGCAGAGTTTGCCTCACTCAATCTGCATTCAGACTCCATAGTTCTTTCTCTGGATGTAGATAGCTCTTTCCATCATGAGTCCTTTAGAGTTGTCTTTGAACCTTGTATTGCTGAGAAGAGCCAAGTCTATCAAAGTTAGTCATCACAGAATCAATATATCTGTGGTTGTGTACAATGTTCTCCTGGTTCTGCTCCCCTCACTCGGCAATATATCATGTAGGTCTTTCCAGGTTATTATGAAGTCCACATCTTCCCCATTTCTTATAGCACAGTAGTATTCTACTACATTCATATATCATGACTTGTTCAGCCATTCCCCAATTGATGGGCATCCCCTCGATTTCCAATTCTTTGCTACCACAAAAACAGGGGCTATGAATATTTTTGTACATACAGGTCCCTTTCCCACTTGTGTGATGTCTTTGGGATACAGCCCTAGAAGTGCACAGCCCCTTTTCTTACACATTTACACCTATATCCCTTTACACACATGCACTTTCCCATTATCCCTCTTCATGCATTCCAACATACACACACAATCTGTCTCCACAAATTCAGCTAAAAGTCATAGCTTTTTTTTAAGCCTATACAATCAACAAACCAATAATTCGGGCCCTGCTTTACGGTATTTTCCAATTCCTGAGATATAAATGCTCATGATGAAAGTATAACAATTGGTTCTTATTTCCAGCCAATGTGAACTGACTCTACAATGGCCTGGCTTCTCATATATTCCTCTGCACACAGGCATCCACCAACCTTCCTCACATAATCTCCAAAGGATGTGTACATAGGCGTACTCACTCTCCCATTACACAAACCATCTACGCAGTGAAACAAGTCCACAAGCTCACAGAAAAACAAAATTGATGTGAGAATCAAAAGCTCTTTTGAACTTGGCCATGTCATACAAAGTCTGGTTAAAGACACTGAAGATGTTTAGCACAGAGAAGGCCCAGGAGGCACCTAAACAGCTGCCTTCAAGTATTCGAAGGATTGTCACTGGAGGAGAGATAAGACACGTTTTGTTTGGCCCCCAGAGAGTGGAACTAGAAACTGTAGATGGAGGTTGTAATCAGGCTTGATGTTCTTCCTAACTATTTCTTATAGTTGTTGTTCAGCTGGTCACTTGTCTCTAACTCTTCATGACCTCAAAGACCATAGCGATGCCAGGCCCTTGTGTCTTCCGCTATCTCTCAAAGTCTGTCCAACTTCATGTTCGTTGTTTCCATGATATTATCTATCCATCTCATCCTCTTCTATCCCTCTTTCCTTTTGTTTTGTATCTTTCCCAACATCAGGGTCTTTTCCAATGAGTTTCATTTTCTCATTATGTGGCCAAAGTATTTAAACTTCAGCTTCAGTATTTGAGTTTCTAGTGAAAAGTCAGAATGAATCTCTGTAAGTACTGACTGGTTTAATCTCCTTGCTGTCCAAGGGACTCTCAAAGGTCTTCTCCAGCACCACAATTTTAAAGTACCAATTCTGCAGCTTTCCTTCTACTCCAACTCTCACCAGGTATATACTGCTACTGGAAAATCCTAACAATTAGATCTGTTGAAAAATGGAATGAGCTGCCTTGAGAGGTAACAGCTTCCCCCTTCCTCCAAGCAGAGGATGGATGACCACTTGCTTTGTAAATTGTAGTAGGGATTCTTGGGCTGGACTAAATGGGCACTGAGGCTGACTAAGATTTTGCGATTCCATGATCCTGTGTGGTCCCAGAGCTGATACATGTCTATCATTAACATAGGTCCTTTTTTTAAGTGTTCAAAGTAACCATTTGAACCTCAGTTTCTCATGTAAGAACAATCCCTCTTTCTTAGATTGGCTTCTTAATGAAGTTTGGCTTTTTCAGCCTTGGGCACGTGCTCTTTGGAATAGCAGAAACGTGGTCCAAGAAGGCTCTTCTCTGTCTGCCTTTTCCCACCATGATGGCAGATAACTGACACTGTGCACTTGTACATTGAGGGCAGGCAGAGAGCCAGGGGCATATCTGAGTTATTAAAATGATGGCAAATCCAATCTGTTACTCTGAACTCATCTGTTTAATATAGCACTTCAGAATCCATCATGGCCCAATAAATGTAATTCAGTTTGTTGAATGATTTTCATCTGTTAATCTGAAGCCTTACTGATTTATCTTTTTGAAACTAATTCTGTGCAATGACTTCTATTGAATTAGAAAACTTCAGAATGCTCTTAAAAGCCTGAAGGTATTTTGACGGCTTAGTCTTTATTTTTCCCTGACAATGAAGGTGACAAGGTCAGACTAACATTAACCTGAAGGAAAATCTTAAGTGGTGTGTTATAGACGTCTATCAAAAGATATTAGAACTTAGAACTGGAAGAGATTTCTGAATGAATTAATGAATGAATGAGGGAATAAATGTTGTCTCCCCCACTCAAAGGGCAGGGACTTTTTTGCCTTTCTTTGTGTCTCCAGTGCTTAGCACAATACCTGGCACACATAGTTAATGCTTAGTAAATGCTTGCTCAGGTTCAAAGACAGCTCCAAAAGACTCATGATGGAAGAAGCTATGCACATCCAGAGAAAGAATTATGGAGTCTGAATGCAGATGTAGGCAACCTATTTGCATTCGTTTTCTTCCTTCTTTTTTGGTTTCATTTCTTCTTTCTCATGATTCATTCCATTGCTTATAATTCTTCTTTACAACTGGACTACTATGTGAATAAGTTCAATGTGAAGGTATATGTAGAACCTACATTGGATTACATGCCATCTTGGAGGAAGTGTGGGAGGAGAAGGAAGGTGAGAAAATTTGGAACCCAAAACTTGTAGAACTGAGTGTTGTAAACTAAAAATAAAAATAAACTTATAATTTAAAAAACTGCTTGCTCACTGACTGAATGAATTAATTTAAAATCATTTATTAAGTACTTTCTATGTGCCAAGAGGGCAGCTATGTGGTATAGTGGATAAAGCACCCAGCCTAGAATCAGGAAGACCTGTGTTCAAATCTGGCCTCAGACACTTAAAAGCTGTGTTATCCTGGGCAATTAATTTAACCCTGTTCACCTCAGTTTCCTCATCTGTAAAATGAAGAAATGGCAAACCACTCCAGTGTCTTTGCCAAGAAAACCCTAAATGGGGTCAGGAAGAGTCAGGCATGACTGAAAAGGCTGAACAAGAACAAAATATGTCAGGCACTGAGTTAAGAACTAGTGATTCAAATACTAAAGGGAGAAATTCCCTGTTCTCAAAGGGATTACATTCTAATGGGGAAAATATCTCATGCAAGCTAAGTTTCCGAAGTCACAAGATAATCCCAGATATCACATAACTGGGAGGGTCCCTGATAGATCTGATAAGCTTATTGGGTGATGGGCCTTTAGAGAGGCAGGCCCACTAGCAAACTCATTAAGAGAAGGAAAGACAACTCCTGGCTATTAGGGAGGATTTGGGGGATTCAGGATAGAGTGGGTCAGAGGTCATCTTTTTCACTAGGCCTATAAAAGGAAGTCTTCATTGCAGAATAGTCTCTTTTGCCTCTTTTCCACAAAGAGATCATAGGAACACAGATCTAGAGCTAGAAGAGACTTTGCAATCTATCTGATCTAATCCCAATGTCATACAAAGAGTAAGCGGAAGAGATGGGGTTTGAACGTAGACCACCCAGATCCAAAGCCGGCACTTCTTCCAATGTACCACTGCCTTAATACAGACTTGGTAAGGTTTGGGGAATGCCAAAGTCCAGTACAAGGAAACATGGAACCCACTCCAAGACAGTAAAGTGAGCCAGCTTCGTTGTAGGGAGACATCTCAAGATGGAAGATGGGGAGAATGATAGAAATAGGTCTGCTGGTACCCTAGGTGGAATTTGGACCACTGTTGGAGCTTCAAGTGGAATTGGGCACCCTTCTGGAATGAATGGAACCCTCCCCAAATCAGTAAAGTCTGGTGGGTTTTTAGAGAGTTCTTATCTGGGCGTAATGGAAGAAGGGAGTGAGGGGCATATCTGGAGACAAGTGCTAATTCATTATGGCGGGGAAAAATGGAAGACTCCTGGAGAATTAGTAGCCAGCTGATACCACCAGCTAATTCTGACAGGGTGACTCCATTTTCCTGTCAAGGAAATCTACAGAACTGGAGCCACTAATGCATGCCTTGGGACAGAAGTACATAGCAGTTGCAATGCCAGGTAGGAAAGATCCAAGTCATTGGGAGGCTATGGTAAAATCTCTCACTCTAAGAGCCTGCAGCTGTGGAGAAGGGAACCATGTAGCAGAATGATTGATGGGAGTTCCTGAATCCTAGCCTCCTGAAGAGATAAAGGGGCATTTCTTTCATCTTGGCAAGTTTTTTTCAGAGCATTCCAGAACCCAGTGTCCTGAATGGTGGAGAGCAAGGAGGGATGATTTCCCAGACAATGCCAAGTTCATGGAGAGTTCAGGGAAAGAGAAGAAAAAAGGGAGATCCTTGACTGTGCTGGCCACTTAGGGAGAACATGATTATCTATGTGGTCCTTTTGTTAAAGAAATAGCAAAGCTGTGAGCCATGATGTCAGCTACATAGGATTGTAGTTAGAGCAACAAACTTGGAGTTGGGAAGACCTGAATTTAAGTCCTATCAAATGCTTATTAACTCTGTAACTCTGGGCAAGTGACATATGTTCTTTGAGCCTCAGTTTCCTTACATGTAGAATGGAGGTGATAATAATACCAACTTAACAATGATATTATATGTGTCAAATGCTTTCCAGATGTTTAAGTGCTGTGTAAATGCTAACTATTGTGATAACGTGAACCAAAAAAACCAACACAACCTGACTCTTCTCTACATTTGTACTTTGAGTCGCTCAGATGGTGCTGGTCCAACAGGAGGGGAATTGTTTTTCTAGGAACTTCAAGTTCATTTCCTTTCTGAGAGGAGAACGAATGAGAGGGTGCCGAGCCCTAGGGACGATAGAGGGCCCTGGGGAAAGGCAAATAAGGTCTGCTGGCAAATAAGGAGGGCTCACATTGAAAAGATCACACTGAAGTTTTGAATTACAAGTTCAACACCAGAGACATCCCCTTGCATATGTGGGGATCCTTAAATGGCTTCCTCAAATCCAAGGTACTCTGTGGGTCTGTAAGCTCCCCAAAGAGCCCCCACTGTTGTTTTTTTCTAATCGACCAGAGAACAGATTTAGTTAAAGATTTAGTTAATTAAAGACACTTAATGAAGCAGCATAGTGAGACAAGTAGCAATGGAACTTTCACCTTCTATAAACACACAGCACATTCCCCCACAAATACACTGTTGGTGGGAAGTATGCACATACACAGGGAATCATATATGAGGATCCCCCATGTAAAAGACATGTCCCTAAAGCATATGATGGAAGGGCAATTCAAATCCCTGAAGCTGTAGGGCCACTAATGTCTTCTGGTGATGGTATCTCACTACTTTCTTTGGAAGTACCTCCATTGGATACTTTCTTTCTTTTTTTTTCTCTTTAAATTTTATTAATATGCTTTGTTTTATATTACACACACTTATTTACAGATTACTCTCACTTTTTGAAAGGTCTCATAACACAGGAAAATAGTTAAGTAAAAGTAATAACAATGACCTCAAGTGAAAGTACATGCAATATTTCACATCTGTAGCACCCCCCACCTTTTCATTAAAAATATTTAACAGAAACCTATTTTCTATCCTCTCACTCATTATCTCATTAAAAAAAATAAAAGAAGGAAAGAACAAAACAACAAAGGAAGGAAGGTAAGGAGGGAAGGAGGAAAAGAGGGAGAATTTAAGTGCTACTTTCTGCTGGGACTGGACATGGATATTATGTCTCATATTACTCCCTGCTTTGGCTCTCTCCTGGGTTTTTCTGCTTGTCTCTGAGTATTTCACTCTGCCTGTGTCTGTTGGGTGATGCTCCCTTCTACCAGTTCCTGGGCTTCATCTCTTTAGAGACACCTGAGAAATATCACAGTTCAATTCCACTATGTAGTAGTGACCCTAAAAGAGAAAGCATTGCCCCTGACAATGGCAGACTGACAGCTATTTAATTATAGCCAGCCCACACTCAGTTTACAAAAGCTAGGCAGTGAGGGCAGAGTCAAGATGGCGGCTGGGAAGCAGTGACTGGCGTGAGCTCCCCACCAAGTCCCTCCAAAAACCTATAAAAAAATGGCTCTGAACCAATTCTAGAGCTGCAGAACCCACAAAGTGGCAGAGGGAAGCAGGGCTCCAGCCCAGGACAGCCTGGATGGTCTCTGGGTAAGGTCTGTCCCACACGGAACTCCCAGCCCCCAGCTGAGGGGAGCGGAGCTGAGCCCAGCGTGCGCAGCGCGAACAGACCAGACGCGTACCTACCAGACCAGGAGATGAGCGGAGAGTGCCCCGGCATCCTGAATTACTGAGCTGTGGCATCCACCAGAACTCTCAACCCACAAAGAGCAAAGACATCAGAGAAAGCTAGTGGGAAAAGCTGCGTGACTGAGTTTGCGGTTCGGCCACTGCCCCTGGGGCAGCGGAGGTGGGGCAGCTTTAGAACAAAGACTGCAGTTGCTTTTGGCCCCAGGCCCACCTGGTGGGAGGAATTAAGTGGCTAATCAGAGCAGGAGTGAAGAGCCTGCTGAAGATTTAAGCCCAGTCCAGGTAGGG
>CM053626.1:134747976-134784289 GCA_028646595.1 Phalanger gymnotis | reverse complement strand
AAAAAAAAAATAAATCGAGTTAAGCCAAAAAAAAAAAAAGCTAGGCAGTATGCCCCCAAGAGATTAGCTTTAGTAGATTAAGATTAATTAGTAGATTAAATCTTTCTTTATTAACATAAAGGTCCAATGCAGAGTTCAGTATAGTCTGTCCCAGGCAACTCCCTGACTTAAGGTTAGCAATTCCCAAGATCTTCTACAAATAAATTTGAGCCAGAACAAAAAAGAAGCAAGGTAATTGTTGTCTACCCACCTAAGACAGCATTCCACCCTCTGTCAAATCAACCAGTCAATAAGCATTTGTATTTGTCCTTCATTTTCAAAGAGGACCATGACATCAGGGAAATGAAGACATGACTTGTAGTTAGGGAATCCAGCTAGTTGCATAACTCATCCTCTCCCTCTCTCTCTTTCTCCCTCTCCCTCTCCCTCTCCCTCTCCCTCTCCCTCTCCTCCTTTCCAAAGGAAGGTAAATGTTGATGGCCGGAAGCTGTCCACTTAACTTGGGGTTTGCTGGCTAGATTCCTTCTTTTCTTCTTTCCTTCTTTCCTTCTTTCCTTCCTTCCTTCCTTCCTTCCTTCCTTCCTTCCTTCCTTCCTTCCTTCCTTCCTTCCTTCCTTCCTTCCTTCCTTCCTTCCTTCCCACTCAGAAACTCATGAATAGGTCCCTGCCCAAGATCCACTTAATGCCTGCATTTTGGGCCCTCCAGGCTTGGAGTAAAGGTCAATGGTAACTGTTTCTCTTTGAAACAGCAACCCTGAGGGTCTTCCCCTCCCAGCTTGATTTTCTTTCTAGTTAAAGGGGCTATCCCTCACTTCTTGAAGAGGCCTATTCATTGAATGGGCATGACTTCACTCTAAGTGAGTACATGAAAAGGTCTAAAAGGGCCAGGGTCTCCCATTGCATCCTGGGTCATCTCCAGTCATCCTGATGAATGTCTGGTCACTGGACCCAGATGGCTCTGGGGGAGAAAGTGAGGCTGGTGACCTTGCACAGCCCTCCCTCACTCAAATCAAAGTCAACTGCAAGTCATGTCATTCTATCCCTGATGCCATGGTCCTCTTCTAGAATGAAAGACAAACACAATAACAGCAACAAGCATTTATTTCAGCACCTACTATGTGTCAGGCACTGTATTTATTATCTCATTTGATCTCACAACTCTGGGAGGTAGGTGCTATCGTCATCTTCATTTTACAATTAAGGAAATTGAGGTAAATAGAGGTTAAATGACTTGCTCAAGGTTATACACCTAAAGAGGCCTCTTCACTGAATGGGCCTTACCTCACTCAAAGTGCAAACCTGAAAAGACTTTAGCCTGGAAGAGCCAGGGTCTCCTAATGCATCCTGGGCCATCTCTAGTAGTCCTGATGAATATCAAGTCACTGGATTCAGATGGCTCTGGAGGAGAAAACGAAGCTGGTGACCTTGCACAGCCCTCCCTTACTCAAATCAAAGTCAATTCCAAGTTATGTCCTCATCTCTCTGATGCTATGGTCCACGTGGAAAACAAAGGACAAACACAACAATTTAAGGCCATATTTGAATTCAGGTCTTCCTGACTCCAGGCCTAGCACTCTATCCACTGCACCACTTTCCTTAAATACAAAATACAAAGAAAGGCAAAAAAAAAAATCTCTTTTTTCAAGAAGTTGACAGTCTAATGGAGGGACAACAGGATAAACTGGAGACCTTCAACAGAAGGAAAATACTAGTGTCAAGGCAGATCAGAAAGAGCTTCTTGTTAAAGCTGGAATTTTAGCTAAGACTTCAAGGAATCCTGGAGACAGAAATGAGGAGGGAGAGAATTCCAGGCATTGGAAACAATAAAATTACATTTTTATTGTTTATATAAGCAGCAAATCTCCATAGCTTTGGTGCTAGACTTCAGATAACAGAAAACTTTGATGTCTCCCTACATACTTACTGTGCTACATACTCTGGGCAGATAGGAGGGGAGGTTTAAGGGACTAAGTGTAGAATTTATGTTAAGATAGATAAAACACAAGCCCTGCCCTCAAACAGTTTATAATTTTTGATCTTGGTGGAACAGTGAACCCAGATTATCCAGGTGAAGTGGAAAAGGAATAAATACAGAGCACTGAATTTGGGTTTTTTAAAACTGCTTCTATAAACTCAAATAGTAAAGTCTCATCTTATAGCAGTTCCTGTGAAAAGGGAAGTATATGTTTTATGTTATTATACACTTAATATCAACCTCTGGTGTAAAGTGGCTGCTAAAATTCTAATGCAATCTGGCATAGTATTAATACAATTATAGTATCTACATCAGGGAATATAATTTCTCACTACATTCTACCCTGGTCAGATCATATCTGGAATATTGTGTTTAACTGTATGTCATCCAAGATGATATCTTATTTGGGACATTGGCAAACTTTGGTGTAACTACAGAAGGACCACAAATATGTCAAAGGTTAAAGGATCTGGAAACCATTACATAAAAGAAAGATATTTAACCTACAGAAGAAAAGGCAGGAGCTGTCTTCTGGTATTTAAAAAATTGTTATGTGAACAAAGGAGTAGATTTATTCTTTGTAAAACCAAAGGATAGAACTAAGATAATACAAGGTAGACATTACAAGGTAACAGATTTATCTAAAGATAAGGAAGAACCTTTGAGCAGGGTAAATACTACTATTTAATTGGACTGTCCTCTAAGATAGTGAGCATCTACCAGAAGAATTCAAGCAGAAGCCAGATGACCACCCATCTATGACATTATGAAAGAGAGCCCTGCTTTGTGTGGGAGGTTGACCTAGATGACCACTAATTTCCTTTAAAATTTGAGATTCCTATAAACATTCTCCTGGGAAAGGATGCAGAATAGAATCCTTTACTATGAGATATGGAATTATTCAATGATAAGGCAGGTTTCTTGAACACAAAAACACCAGTAGGAACATAGATCATATTGCCATATGAGTCAGATTCATGCTCCATTCTGGCAAATACTGAGAAGTCAACAGAGGTCCCAAAGGAAGTGCTGTTAGCCCAAACCCAGGGATGGAATGTAGTAGACTTTGAACAGACCCTACTGCAGGCCTGCACGACCTGCAGCCCGTGGCCACTTATGGCCTATAGGCATTCCAAAGGACTTCAGGCAGCCCTCAAAAACATTCTCTACATTTTTTGTGGGCCACATAAAATCCTTTGATGGGTCACAGGTTGTGCAGGCCTGCCCTACTGAAGTCCCCACTAAGTCCCAATTGCTATACATAGAAATAAACTCAAGTACCCCAAGAACAGTAGGCATAGTAAGAATTTCAATAGAAAAACATGGCTGAAGAGGGTAAGAGAAAAGCCCAGTGGTATTAAGATTATAAAACAAGAGAGTTGTGGGGTCCAGAAATGTGGACCTCCAAGTCACATACACCCTTTTGGACAGCTGTCCGGGTAACCCAGAGGATGAAATGACATGAAGCCTTTGCATGATTAAAGGAGTCACAATAGTAAAAGCAGGGCTTTCACCCTGGCAAGGCATTCACCATTTATGCAGCTATTGTCACTGGGGCCTAGGTTGAGCCTCTGTGAGAGACAGGCATGGGAACCTGATACTCTATCTCAGGGGTGGGGAACCTGCAGTCTCAAGGCCAAGAGGGCCTTCTCTAGGTCCTCAGGTGTATCCCTTTGACTGAATCCAAACTTCCTAGAACAAATCTCCTTAATAAAAGGATTTGTTCTGTAAAACTTGGATTCAGTCAAAAGGCCATACCCAAGGGCCTAGAAGGCCACATGTGGCTTCAAGGCCACAGGTTCCCCACCCCTGCTCTGTCTGATTACAACTACCATTAGGACTGATTTTTTATCATGTATCTTTGATGATTCTCAGTAAAGCAATGAAGTTTAATTAATAAATACCGTTATAGTCTCAGGGACAGCTAGGTGGCACAGTGAATAGAAAGCCAGGCCCGGAGTCAGAAAGACTCATCTCCCTGAGTTCAAATCTCACCTCAGACACTTACTAGCTGTGTGACCCTGGGCAAGTCACTTAACCCTGTTTGCCTCAATTTCCTTATCTGTAAAATGAGCTGGAGAAGAAGATGGCAAACCGCTCCAGGATCTTTGCCAAGAAAACCCCAAATGGGGTCACAAAGAGTCAAACACAACTGAAAACAACTGACCAACAAAAATTACAGTCTGAGAATATTCATTCTTTGCCATATTTAGAGTCTGAGACTCCTCAGAGCTAATTCAAGACAGCCAAAGTTGACGTAAAAGATTAATGTCAGGGGCATCTAGGTGGCCCAGTGAATAGAGCACTGGTCCTGGAATCAGGAGGACCTGAATTCAAATACAGCCTTAGACACTTGACACTTACTAGCTGTGTGACCTTGGGCAAGTCTCTTAACTCCAATTGCCTTGCCTTCTTCCCACAAAAAGAAAAAAAAAGACTAATAATGTCCCAGTTCTTCTTTGCTGCCACTCATAGCTCTGTCATTTGTAATTTTTCCAAACCTCTTGAATCTCTTAATATTTCCCACTTACATTATTATTTGGAGGATGGTGACTTTCTCCTTCTCTGTCCTGAGGACAGCATGTTATAGCGGAGAGGCACCTGTGCATTAACGTAGCAGAGCCACTAGAGTTGGGGGATCTGGATTCAGACTTTTGTAAGAAATGGGAGGAGGAGTTTTGCTTCCACAGAACTAAAGGTGTACTCCACCCCCCACCTTCCCCACAGCTTTAGCAGAAACCAGGCCTCAAGGTTGGTCAGGTGAGAGGTCAGAGGCTTGTTCGCATGTGCATGCTTTTTGAGAAGGCAGTCAGGGGAATTAGAGAGGCCAAACTGCTTGAACCAGTTCAAGCTTATCTCGGGTCTGGTCTTGGTCAAGAATCCAGGCCTACTGATTTGCATAATTTGCATACGTTAAAGAGGGAAAGTAGGGGAAGTAAAAGAATGTGGTTTAATCCTAAACTAAGACAAGGAAAATCTAATTAACTTCACTTTTGCTTCTGTATCCTTACTATCCTACCTACATAAACTGTATAACCTGGGAAAACTATGTAAAAAAATAAAGATTGTAAACTAACCATAACTCTAGCAGGAATGGAGGGAATGGTTACCCCTGCTCCTGAAGCTATATTAATGTGAGTGTTCCAGCAAGCACTACACCTGCAGAGAGAGCGTAATAAAAGCCTTCCTCTGCCTACTCTGGTCCTGAGTTCTTTGGGTGATAATGGGCAAATCACATGGATTTTCCTAAGATTAAGGAAAAAAGAAAGCAATGAGCAGTGGAAGGTTGTCTTGGGCTTACTTCCTGTTCCTGCCGTGGGGAGTCCCAGAATAGCCACTGTGGTGTTAAGAGGGTAACTTGGGATTTCTGTGAGGAACCCTGTGATCTGCACAGCCTTCTTAAGGGGATATCACTTGGGACTTCCAGCTGTGTTTTGGGATCCTTGTAATCTTACTGCCATTCTAAGGGGCCATCACTTGGGTCTGACCCCTAGGAGGCCCTGTGATCCCCACAGATAAAGGGAGGCTACCACTTGGTCTTCCTCTGGGAGTCCTGTGGTCTGCATAGCCTTCCTTAAGGGTCATCACGTGGCTTTTTCCCGGGGTCCAACCCTAGGAGGTCCTGTGATTCCCCACAACTGTTCTAAGGGGCCATCACTTGGGTCCTCTTTAGGGTCTGACCCCCAGGAGCCCTGTGATCCCCACAGATTAAGGGGGCTACCACTTGGCCTTCCTCTGGGAGTCCTGTGGTCTGCACAGCTTTCCTTAGGGATTATCACAGGGTTCTTCCTCAGGATTTTGGCCCTGCCTAGGAAGTCCAGTGATCCCCAAAACCACGTTTCTCACACCTTGAATCTACTACCTACTAGCTGTATGATACTCAGCAAATCGCCTCCCCTATCTGGGCCTCAGTTTCTTTGTTTGTAAAATGAGGGGGCTGAAACTATACCATCACTGTAATTCACTTTATCTTCCTGGGCTTCTCTAAATCTATGATTCTATGGCCACTTGGTCTAGGGTTGGAAGGATTGGTTTAGTAGTGAGCTGGTCCAACTTCCTCATTTTACAAATGAAGAAACTTAGACCCAGAGAGATGAAGTACTTGCCCAAGGTCATACCACTAGCAAATGTCACATCCAGGATTTAAACCTGGGTCCTCTGACTCCAACGCCAGTAATTTCTACCATGCCATGACACACTTCTAGCTGTAGTCTTCTAAGTTCATTAACCTCAGAATTTTTGTTTAGTCATTCTTAGTGGTGTCTGACTCTTTGTGACCCCATTTGGGGTTTTCTTGGCAGAGATACTGGAGTAGTTTGCCATTTCCTTCTCTAGCTCGTTTTACTTATTTACAGGAAACTGAGGCAAATAGGATTAAGTGACTTTGCCCAGTTAGTGACTCACACAGTTGTCTGAGGCCAGATTTGAACTCCGGGAAGATGAGTCTTCCTGACTCCATGCCCAGTGCTCTATCCACTGCTCCACCTAGCTATCATACAGATCTCCATTTTATCATAATTATATGAGGGAGCCTGACAGAAAATTTAATTCTAACTAATATGAATTAGCATCTATTGTAGGTAAAGTACTATGCAACAAAGATTAAGGAAAACTAATCTCCTTGGACTTAAAGGCAAGAGGTTTTTTGGTTTGTTTGTTTTTTTTTAAATCATATCCACTGTCTTTGTCTTTCTGTACACAAAGGGCCACATCTTTCAAGCATTCCTTGGTGTTTTATCCAGGAGAGAGGGAGAGTCCGAGGAGAGCTGTTCATAGGAAGAATTATAAAGCGAATGAGACCAACCACAGAGTGGCTACTGTTTGAGTAATAGCCTGAATCAGCAGGGTTCGGCAGCAGGAGACACTTTTAACTAATAGCACAGTTTGTCCCTCCAGCTGGAGGGTGCCACTGCTACAGTATTTAGAACCAACGCACCAATTACCAGGGGAACAGGAGGAAAAAAGAAAGGATAAAAACACTAAGAGGGTTATTTTTCCCCTTTTAAAAATAAAGCCAAGTTAAAATAAAGATTAAGCATGGCCTTTATTTTATTTTTTTTAATGAACTAAGTGCTCAGCGCCAATAATCTTTTTTTAGGCAACAAGGTCCACTTTATGGTGCAAATTACGATGAAGAAAGAATAACTTCAGAATACAATTATCAAGTGTGACCAATCTAGGATCAAGTGAGACTCCACAAAGTCCTCAAGTGGAGGACAATAATTTGGAGCATGCATAATCAATGATGGTACCTAGAGGCAACTTTTTCAACCACACCCATGATTTCATCCTATATCAGTTGCAGATCACCACCTGCTTTTCAACTCATCGTCTTATAGTCTTACAGAATTGTCTGAGAACACTGAGCATTTAAGCATCTTGTCCAGTAACGACCACTTTGTATAAGAGGTTAAATTGGAACCCGAGACTATCTGATTCCAAGGTTCTCTTTATATATTAAGCCAAACTATCTTTACCCGGAAGGAATATTTCCCTGCCTTTTTTATACCATTTCCCACTCCCACCATTCATGCTTATGAGGGCACATAAATTGGACTGGTGATGGGCAAGACATGATGGGGAAATTTTCAGTGACAATGTCTTACAACTTGGGCAAAGGCCCTCACATGGTTAATCTCTATCTAATTAAGTACTACTGCCATGTTTTTGAGGAACTCCATAACTGATTTTAATAACACTGTAAGGATTGATAGATTTAGTATAGGGGCTAAAAGCAAATGATTCTGGGACTTACAGGGGCTCAAGGTATCTATCCCTCTCTTCTTGGAACCTATCTGTGTGGTTATATAGTGGGTCCATTTCTGGGGAAGCCTATCTTCTCAGTGGGAGAGATCTATTCTCACATTAGTTGGTTCAATGTCCCCACTTTGTCTACTTTGGGGACAATTTTATTTATTTATTTATTTTTTTGCAGGGGGGAAGGCAGGGCAATTGGGGTTAATTGGCTTGCCCAAGGTCACACAGCTAGTAAATGTGTCAAGTGTCTGAGGCCGCATTTGAACTCAGGTCCTCCTGACTTCAGGGCAGGGGCTCTACTCACTGCGCCACCTAGCTGCCCTGACAATTTTATTTTTGACCCTAATATAAGGTTTCTCCCAAAAGAGAAATCACTAAAAGTACCTAGTGTATGAACATGAATTAGGTTTGGAACAGATCCTTTATTTCCACATAGAAAAGGAAATGATAAACAGAATTAAAATAGAATTCAGTAGCATATCACTATCTGCATAATCAGTTAAGAGCCTAATATCCCAGCTTCATTGAGGCATGGGAACTTTTTTTTTGCAAGGTTGCCTGTTTGCCATTTTTTGTTTCACTTTTATTGTGTACAGTCTCCTTCTCTCTGGTGGTGACTCTTCCCTTCATGCCAGGCCATTCCTGCTTTTATTGCTTGGCCACTCTCTCCTGGTAGTGGTCAAACTGCTTGATGTAGTTTGCCACCACCTTCTCTAGGCATTTTCTCTGGCTATACCATATGCCCGGAATGCTCTTCCTTCTCATCTCTTCTTACTGGCTTCTTTTAAACTCCAATTAAAATCCTATCCTCTACAGGAAGCTCTTCCTAACCTCTCTTAATTCTAATACTGTCTCTTGGTTATTTCTTATTTATTGTGTATATAGTTTGTTCTCTCTATATCTTTGTTTGTTGCCTCCATTATATTGTGAGTTCAGTGAGGGCAAGGATTGTCTTTTGCTTCTTTTTCTATCTCCAGCATTTGGCATAGTGCCTGGAATATAGCAGGTATTTTAATTTATTGATAGATTGACCAGTCATTGCTGCTCCAGGGAACAGCCTTATCAATTAAGTCTGATGTTATATCCAATGTTCCATACAACTTCTTTTTTTAAAATAATATTTATTCAATTTTGTTTTATTTTGAAGTCCTAATTCTCCCCCTTCCTTCTTCTCCTCCTCTACTCATTGAAAAGGCAAGAGAAACAAAATCCATTATATATACACACAGTCATTCAAAACAAATTCTTGTACTAGCCATGCTCCCTACAAACACACATAAAAAGAGAAAGAACAGAAAATATACTTCAATCTTCACTCTGAATCCATCAGCTTTCTGTCTAGGGGTGGCTAATATGTTTCATCATGAGTCCTTTTAAATTGGTCCAGTTCTTTGATCATCGTGTTGATCAGAGTTACTAAATGTTTAGAGGTTGATCTTCTAATGTTATTGTATCCTGGTTCTGTTCATTTCACTTTGCATTAGTTCATAAAAGTCTTCCTAGGTTTTTCTGAAACTATCCCTTTCATCATTTCTTACCATGCAGTAGTATTCCACCACATTTGTGGACCATAACTTGTTCAGCCCCTCCCTGATTGATGAGCATCCCCTCAGTTTCCAATTCTTCACCACCACAAAAAGAAATGCTATAAATATTTTTGTGCACATGCGTACTTTCCTTCTTTCTTTGATCTCCTTGGGGTATAGTCCTAGTAGTGGTGTCTCTGGGATAAATTAATTTAAGTAGTATTGTTATTTTGGTTATATTGACTCAGCCTACTCATGAGCAATTAGTATTTCTCTTATTATTTAGATCTCTCTTTATTTGTGTGAAGTGTTTTATAATTGTATTCATATAGTTTCCATGCCCTGACAGGTAGACTCCCAAGGATTTTATACTGTCTGCAGTTATTTTAAATGCAATTTCTCGTTTTATCTCCTGCTGATAAAATTTGTGATAATATATAAGAATGCTAGTGATTTGTGTGGGCTTAAATTTTTTCCTGTAAAACTGTGCATGTGGCACATACTCAGCCTCTGCTATACCATATATCAAGGAAACATTTGTCAAATGAACAATAGACCTTGGGGCGATGACTGACTTTTTAAATGCATTATACAGGAAAACCTTAAGACCAGATGCCTACCTTGAGAAGAAACTGATTTTGCTCTTATAATTAGCTTGTCATCATATGAGCTCAGGAGCACCAGGGTCGATTTAATGACCACTATAGTTCTTGGTTAGGGAGCAAAATAACCATGCTTATTATTTTTATTTGGGTAATAAATTATTTATGCTCATTGTGCAGTCTTCTATATGTCTACCTTCCTTGAGAACATTTAATGCTCATTCCTAGCATTCATCAGATTCTATTCATAATCATGCCATCCCTGGATTTCCTAGGTAGTTTTGATCAATTTAACAGAATACTACTTGCTCCACATTGGTTTGAGATATGTCTTTTTGCTTCTGGATAAGCCTCATATTAAAATCAATTAATATGCCCCTGCAGGATTGATGAATGTCAGGAAGATAGCTTTGGGTGTCCCTTAGTCCTCTAGCTACACCCTGAATCCAAAGTGACTGTTTAGCAACATCTGCTGGCCAAAGTCATAAACACACTGAATTTGCAAGGAAAGGGTTGTGTTTGCAAAAAACCATATCTGCATCTTTTCATTAGGGACATTCAAGTGCCATAGGCAGGTTTTCTTATTAGGACAACCAAAACAACAATTGTGTGCACTCCAGTAGCCAATAATAGCTGAACCTTGTTTTAAAAAGGTAATTCTTTAAAAAGGATTACAGATCATCAATTTAGAACTAGAAAAGATCTCAGAGGCCATTTAGACCAGCCCCCTCATATTATAGATGAAGGATTTGACCAAAGTCACCCAGGCAGTGAGTAATCAGTGTAGGATTTGACCCCAGGTTCTCTGCCTCTAAATTTAGCTCTCTTCCCATTATCAGTACCAAGGGAGACATGCTACAGAGACTTCCAAGCTCTCCTGCTTTCATTGCTATAGGAACGCATGGCAGGAAGCAACTAAACTAAGTACTGAGGAATTGATTTATCCTTTTTGATATCCTGCTGTCTCTATCCTCATAAGAAATTAAATTAGATTTTTTTTTCTGTTGGGAAACATAGTTAAGTTTTATTTGCATCTGCAGAACAGGGACAAGGGAACATCCATTTTCTAGGGCAGAGATTTCTATTTCAACTTTCTTGGGAAATACTGATGAAGCTATAACCTTAGGTGGTTTCCTGTTAGGGAGAGAAGCAGGGCCTCAATAATGTGGGGGAGATAATGGCTTTATTTCTGTCAGAGGCTTTACTCAGATCTATGTTCTTCCCTAGACACATTCTGTACAAAGTTATCTAAAATTTACTAGCAATAAGGAAAGAAGCTAGCAAGGACACAAACAATCATTCTGGTTGTCTTATGTGTCCATGCAAAATTTAACAAGTGGCAGGAAAGGGATGTGGAGTCAATCAAACAAGCAGACAATTATTAGGTATCCGCTAATACCTGGGTGCTAGAAATACAAAGACAAAAGCAAAGGATTTCCTTCTCTCAAAGAGCTTGTGTCCTAACGTCAGACCTGCACATATAATAGGTATATCCAAGATACAAATGTATGCACAAAACATATTTAAAGCATATGCAGTGCAACCTTGAAGGAGAAAACAGAAACACCGGTAGCTGGGGATCACCTGGAAAGGATCTTGGACCAGAGATGAGAGCTGAGCATTAGACACCAGGGATTCCAAGAAGGAATAAGAAGGACAAGATAATAAATTCTGTTTCAGATACTTTGATTCAGATGCCTGTAGTATATCCAACTTGAAATATCCGTTAAGCGGTTAGTAATGAGGACTGTAGCTTTCTAGGAATAGGCCAGAGAAAAGGCTTGGGAGATGGAGTGTTGCATGTGAGTAATAGTATGATTGTGCTATAGAATGCCTAGAGGAGAGTAATAGGTGAGAAGGCTGAAAAGGTGGGATTGGGCCAGATTGTAAAGATGTACATACTTGATCCTAAATATATTAGGGAACCAGGGCAGCTAGGTGGCATATCCAACGTGGAGTCAGGAAGACCTAAGTTCAAATACACTTAGCTGCATAGGGTATTCCTAAAATCTGGACACACGGACAATTGATGGCAATGCGGAGTTATTGCCTCGAGTTCACGTGAATCTTGCAACTTTTGCATCACACGTGACAGAAATCACATTGAAGATGTTATTAGTTAATATACCTATTAAATAAAATGTTGTTGAAAATTTCATTCATTTCATTTCTTGAAAATATGCATTTTTGCCTACATGTCCAGACTTTAAGAACACCCTGTATGACTCTGGGCAAGTCACTTAACCACGTTTGCCTCAGTTTCCTAATCTCTAAAGTAAGCTAGAGAAGGAAATGGCACACTCTAGTGTCTTTGCCCCCCCCCAAAAAAAAACCCAAATGGTGTCACAAATAGTCCAACACCACCGAAAAAAAAAACCAAACAAGAACAGAATAGGGAACCATTGGAGTTTATTTAATTGGGGAAGTGGCATAGACCTGTGTTTTTGGAAAATCACTTTGGTAGTTGGTGGAGTAGAGATTAGAAGGAAACAAGCATTTATTAAGCATCCTTAATGAGTTTACTAAGCACTTTACAAGTATCAGCTCAGTCAATCCTCACAAGAGCCCTGAGAAGCAGGTGCTATTACCACCTTCATTGTAAGGTAAACATTCTGAGGCAGACAGAGGTTAAGTCCCCTGCCTAGGATCACACAGCTAGTAAATGATGTTTGAGGAGGGATTGAGAGATTAAGCCCTGCTGACTCCAGGGCCACTCTCTAACTCAAAACCACCCAGCTACCTCCTAGTATGGAGTGGAGAGGGACTTGAGGTGAGGAGACCGATTAGAAGATCACCACAATAGTCCAGAAGGAAAGTGATGAGAGTCTCAACCAGGCTAGTGGCTGTATGAATGAGGGAAGGTGGCATATGCTAGAGATGCTGTGGAAATAGAAAGGACAAGATCTTGCAGCTGCTTAGATATGCTTGTAAGTGATAATGAAGAATCGTGGATGACATCAGAGGCACAGAAGGGATGGTGGTGCCTTCAACAGTAATGGGGAAATTCACAAGAGGGGTGAGTTTGGGGGGAAGTGGGGGGGGAAGAGGTTAATAAGTTCTGTTTCATATACTTTGATTCAGCTGTCTATAGTGTATGCAGTTTGAAACATCCATTAAGCAGTTGGTAATGAAGGACTGGAGCTTGGGGAAGACTAGGGTTGGATGTGTAAATCTGGGAATCATCTGCATAGGTTGTGTTTGCCCTTCGTTCTCCAAGAGGACCATGGCATCACGGAAATGATGACACGGCTTGAAGTTGACTTTGATTCCAGTGTGAGAGGGCAGTGCAAGGTCAGCAGCCTCACTTTCTCCTCCAGAGTCATCTGGGTCCAGTGACCTGATATTCACCAGTTCAGTCATCTGCATAGAGAAGACAGTTGAACCCACCAAGAGCTGCTGAGATCACAGAAAGAGAGTGTGTAAAGAGAAAAGAGAGCATTGGGTATATATACAGTGAGGGGGCATAACATGGCTGATGATTTAGCAAAGGAAAATGAAGAGGGGTCTGACAGGCAGAAGGAAAAAGAAGAGATCAGCAGTGCAGAAACCTAGTGAGGAGAGTGTAGAAGAAGGTGGCCAACAGTGTTAGCTTCTGCAGAGAAGCAAAGAAGAATCAGGATTAAGAAAAGGTTATCCGATTGGTCAATTAAAAGATCAGTGGACATCTAAATGGCACAGTAGGTAGACTGCTGGGCCTGGAGTCAGGAAAACTCATCTTCCCGAGCTCAAATCTGATCTCAGGCACTTAATAGCTGAGTGACCTTGAGCAAGCCACTTAACCCTATTTATCTCAGTTTCCTCATCTGGAGAAGGAAATGGCAAAGCACTCCAGGATCTTTGCCAAGAAAACCTCAAATGGGGTCACAAAGAGTGGGACACAACTGAAAAAAGTGACCAAATGATTGGTTACTTTGGAGAGAGCAGTTGAATAATGAGATCAGAAGGTAGATAGCAGAGGGTTTAGAAAAGAGTGACAGAAGAAGAAATATAGGCAATGAAACAGCTTTTTTAGAGTCTGGCTGATAGTCTGAGACCGGGCTCTCTATTAATGACAGATTCTCTGGCTACTCTTTCCAGTAGAGGTGGTACTTTGACTTACACCCCCACTCATAGGTTGTGGTGGGAGAGTTGGATTGCTCCTTGCTCCCCGCTGCCGTTTCCAGGTTCGATTTCTTCATCACTCATTACCACCCAAACAAGATTCTTGTAGCTATTGTCTCCTGATCACTAGGACTCTTTCTTTCCTTTCTCAACAAATTCAGTGCCTGGCTCACAGTCTTTCTATCCTCCTCAACTCCTTCCCTCACACTAAAGGACTTCAACACACATTGATATTCCTTCAAACACCCTGGCCTCCCAGGTTTTCAACTTACTCAATTCCAATGACCTACTCCTCCAGGCTACCTCACCTACTGTATCAGTAAGGCAATAGATGATAATTGTCAAAATGCCCATGTAGTTCTGTATCATAAAGTATACAAGACTCTCCACATAGAAGGTAGAAGAAGTAAACCACTTAGACACCAGAGAACCATATCCCACTAGCCATTTATCCAATCTATCAGAGCAGTAAAACATTCAATCCACAATATCACAACATGGAGCCTCGCCATCCCAAAACCTCTCCGACCCCCTGCTGGGGTCTTCCCCAAAACAAACTCACAGTACAGCTAAGTCAGCCTGTTGAATTCTAACTATCGTGAGGGCAACCATTAGCAGCCATTAACAACCATAAATGCTCTCTCTCTGAGAATTTTCTGTGACATAACTTCCTTTTCCTGTCAGGAAACTCCTCCTGCCACGCGTCTTAGCCTTCCTGTGACGTAAGCAGGTCACATAGCCTATTAAAGGGTGGTAAAGATCTTCAAATCTAAATTGCTATTACACCTACCCGAGAAGATGGTTCTCATCTTGATCTTTGCCATCATCCCAAGTGTTCCACATCCATGTACATGAACTCTGAAAATTCTTCTATCTGATCATATGTTGTCATTCCACTTCTCTCTGTACTTGCAACTCCAAACCCTGTTCTTCACCCACACTGAGACCTCTAATCCCTCTAATTCCTCTGTCTCTCAGTTCTTTCCCTGGACATCACCTCTGTACTGGCTATATATACTTTGTAAATTTCCCCATCGTGACCCCTTGGTGAACCAGATCAACTCTATATGGTCTTCTCCTCTCCAGTCATTTGCCCAATTATACTATTGCAAATCTTATCCAAATCTCAACCTTGGATTACTCCTACCATCTGTTATTTTTACTTCTACTCTAGTGTTACTGAACAAAGCTGGAGAAAATCGTGAAATTACATTGAGTTCAAAACAAATTTATGTTGTACAAATCTCAACTGGTCCCTCACCATAGCAAGGCAATCCTTTTATAGCTCATTAATAAATTCACTCTTCCACTCATTGTACCTGCTTTTCCAAACCTTTTCATTCCTGCGCAACCCTCCCATCTCCTCAGATGATAATTTTGTCTCATATTTCACTAAAGAAATTGAAACTATTCACCAAGAGCTCCCTCTCTTCTCCTTGTCCTCATTTCACATCACTCAAATGCCTGCTGCTACCATCTCCTTCTTCACCCTGTTTCACATGAAGAGATGGACCTTCTCCCTGCCAAAGCAAACCTCTTCAAATACGCAAATGATCCTTTTCTGTACTATCTTCTCCAGCAAGTTGCACCCTCTATTATCCTTATTTCACTAACTTTCATTCTCTTCCTATCTACTGGCTGCTTCCTTGCTGCCTGCAAAAATGCCCATGTCTCTCCAATCCTCAAAAAATCCCCACTTTAACTCTCCATCTCAGCTATTATCCTATCTCTCCTTCTTTTGTTAGCTAAACTCCTTGAGAGGGCTATCTACAATAGGCATCTCCATTTCCTTTCCTCTCATTGTTTTTACTCTGTTATCTGGCTTCTAGTCTCCAATGAGCTGAAATGAGCTCCAATGAGCTCTCTCCAAAGTTACCAATGGCCTCTTAATTGCTCAATCTAATGATCTTTCCTCTATCCTTATGCTTCTTGATCTCTCTGCAACCTTTGAAACTACTGATCATCCTCTTCTCTTTGTCACTCTCTTCTCTCAAGGTTTTTGTTCTCTTGGCTCCAGTTCTCTTCCTACCTGTCTGACGGCTTCTTTTCAACTTCCTCTTCTGGATCTTCATCCAGATCATGCCTGATAACCATAGATGTCCTCAAAGGTTCTGTCTTGGCCCTCTTCTCTTCTTCCTCTATACTATTGTGCATTTCATCAGCTCCCATGGAATCAATTATCGTTACAATGCCGATGTTTTTCAATTCTACTTGTCCAGCCCTAATCTCTCTTCTGACCTCCTGTCTCACATTTCGAAGTGCCCACTGGACATTTTGAACTGGCTGTCTAATAGACATCTTAAACTCAACATTTCTGAAACTGAACTCATTGTCTTTTCCCCTCTTCCTAACTTCCCTATTACCGTTGAGGGTACCACCATCCTTCCAGTCACCCAGGCTCATGACCTAGACTTAGACCATCCTTGCCTCCTAACTCTTTCATATCTCATATTCAATAGTTAGCCAGTCCTGTCATTTCTACCTTCACAACATCTTTTGTATATGTACTCTTGTCTTCTTACACTGCTACCACCCTGATGCAGGCCTTCAACACATGATGCCTACACCATTTCAATACCTTTCTTCTGGTTGGTCTCCTTGCTTCAAGGTTCTCCCCCCTCTAGCCCATCCTGCACTCATCTGTCAAATTGATCTTCCTAAAGCACAGAGATGACTGTAGCACCCTTCTCCCATGCATTAAACCTCAGTGACTCTCTAGTGCCTCCAAGGTGCTGTTTGCTTTTAAAAAACTTGATAACTTAAGCCCTTCCTGACACCTTCTCCCTCCCACATACTCTGTGATTCAGTCACACTGGCCTCCTTTGCTGTTCCTTGAACAAGAAACTTAATCACCTGACTGAGCATTTTCATTTTTTGTCTTCCATGCCTCTAGCTTTCCCCCTCTTCTTTTTTGCCTCTTGGCTTCCTTCAATACTTACATAAAATCAAACATTTTGCTACTAAGCATTCCTAGTCATCCTTAATCTTAGTGCCTTACCTCTGAAATTATCCCCAATTTATTCTGTATATATCTTATTTATACATAGTTGCTTACATGTTATCCCCTCCATTAGACCATGAGCTCCTTGACAATAGGGACTTTTGGGTGGGGGGACCCTTTTCTTGTATCCTTAGTTCTGAGCAGTGTTTAATAAATATGTATTGACTGACCAGCAACAAGACAAGAAGCATCTATTAAGTATTTGCTGTGTGGCAGACACTGTGCTAAGGACTGGGGTTACAAACCCAGGCAAAAATAAAGGCAGTTCCTGCCCTCAAAGAGCTTACATTCTAATGGTGGAAGACAATACATAAAAGGGAACTGAGAGAGGTAAGAATAGATAACATATGAAGGGCTATGGTGGCAAGGTTTGCCAAGAGTCAGATGCAGAATTGGTTGACACTCTAGGGTTTTTTAAATAATCTCCTCAGCAGCAAAAGTAATAATTTTGTTTCTTCTCTGCCCATGTTCCTTCTCTCAATTTCTTCTTCTTGTCTTATTGCTATAGCTTGCATTTCTAATACTATATTAAGTTTTCTAGCACTATGTTAACTTTACCCCTGACTTTTGTTAAAATAAAAACCCTTGTGAACTGCTAAAATGGAAGAATCCCAGGTCCAAAAGGGGGAGCTGGAATGACCAGAGTCTGATCACAGTTTACAAAGATTATAAATGCATTTTTTAATTTATTTTTAATATGTTTAGTTTTCAGCATTGATTTTCACATTCGTTTGAATTACATAAATGCATTTTTTGCCCAAGAAGAAGACTGCAAGCTGAGGCAATGTTCTCATCTGCCCAGAGGGAAGTGGGAAAGGATGGGGCATTTATAAGTATTTAAGTCAGTCTTAAGGGAGAAACACAACAAATTGTGAAGTCAGGTGAGAAGTGGGGGAGGGAAGGGGCCTAAGGAGAAGATATCTGTAAATACAATAAATTAGAAAGCAGGATGTTTGCTGCTCTTTAAATAAATCAGGAACCAAGATATCTGTTCCCCCTTAGATAAGTCAGAAGCCAAGATGTTTGCTTTTCTCTCTGAGCTGGACAAGGTTGGTTTCAGCAGCTGCAGGCATCTCTGAACTCAGCTAAAGTTTACTTCTCAAAGGATCACTGATAAGTCAAACAGCCCTAGGTGTCAGAAATCCTCCTGATTGGCTAGTCATTGTGTTATTCCATTGCTGGTTCCCCTGTGAAAAAGGGAAGCTCTAGCACATTTGATTGGTTAGTACAAGCATTATAGAGCTCATGTCCACACATGAGAAGGTCTCTAGTTTTCCTTCCTTACAGATAGTGCTAGTTCTTGATTTTAGATAGATTGCTACTTATGAAATTTAGGAAAGCTCCATTTATTCTTATGCTTTCTATTTTTTTTAAAGGAATAGATGCATTATGTCAAAAGCTTTTTCAGTATTTATTGAGATAATCATCTTATTTTGTTATTTTTTTTTTATTGATATGTTCTGTTATGTGTATAGTTTTCCTAACAGTACACCAGCCCTGCATGCCTGGGTAAAATTCAGCCGATAAGATTCAAAGCCATATAAATTCAAAGCCAAATAAACTAATAAGAGTATATCATTTTTGTGATGTTACTATAGTATCCTTGATAATATTTTATTTAAAATTTTCACATTAATATATATTAGGGATATTGGTCAATATATTTTTCTTTGTCTTGGCTTTCCCTGATTCAAATTCCGAGACCATATTTGTTATATTGAAGGTATTTAGTAGGACCCTTTCTTTCCTGATTTTTCATATGTGTATATATATATATATATATGTATATATATATATATATATGTTTATATAGCATTGTGATTAGTTGTTTTTCAAATGATCAGTAGAATTGACTTGTAAATCCATTTGATTCTGAAGTCTATTTGGGAGTTCATTTATGGCATCTTCAATTTTTTTTTTTCAAATTGTTACTAAAGTCTTCTATGTCTTGCTCTGTTGATCCAGGCAATTTGTATTTTTTATAAATTTTGATCTGTTTCATTTAGATTATTAGTTTTAATGGCATATAATTAGGTGAAATAGCTCCTGCTTTCTTTGATTTCTTCTTAATTGGTTGTGAATTTTCCTTTTCATTTTTGATGTTGGTGATTTCGTTTTCTTTCTTTTTTTAAAAATCAATTTGACTAATGACATCTATTAGTTTTTTGAAATCTAATGTTTGTTTTTTGCTTTCAATTTCATCCAGCTCATGTTTTTAGAATGCTGTTTAACTGGATTTTTTTTTGTTTTTAGTTGCATGCCCAATTCATTGATCTGTTTTCTCTCCTCTATTGATGAAACTATAAAATTTCTAATATATTTTATTATAACAACATTTATTTTAAAATATATTTTCTAATATATATATTCCCCCCAAGTACTGCTTTGGCTGCATCCCCCCAAAACTGGTATATTATCTTATTGTTTCATTGTCTCCAATGAAATTAATTATTTCTGTATGTTCTTTGACTCAAACATTCTTTAGGATTGAGTTATTTATTTTGGGAGTTTTCATCTTAGTGGGGGTTTTTTTTTTCAGTAGGCAACTACTGAATTCTATTTCTACTTTACCCCTCTGGTTCCATGAGGTCTAAATATTCTCTTTGAATTGATGATTTGATGATAAGAAAAATATAACATCTAGGCCCTTTTTCTGGCCATAGCTTTTAGGGTGCCCAACAATTCTTTTAAAAATTTCTCCTTAGATATGTTTTTCAGGTCAATTATTTTTGCTATGAGATTCCTTATATTTTCTTCTATTTTGGTTTTTGGTCTTTTGACTTTGTTTTGATATTTTGTTTGATATTTTATTTGGTTTATTATATTTGATATTTTATTTGTAATTTTATGATTCCTCACGAAGTCATTAGCTTCTATTTGGTCAGTTATAATTTTCAGGGAGATGTATTTCTTGTTCCAAGCCGTTAATTTCCTTTTCAGTTCTTTCTTCTATAAGTTTCATTTCTTTTCCCATTCCCCACCACCACCACTCCCACTTTGTTTTTAAAATCATTTTTAGCTCTTAAAATTCCAGACAACTCTTGCTTTATCTCTTGCTTGTTCCCAAGCTACATTTTCCTCTGAGACTTTGTTTATAGAGTCAATCTCTTCTGGGTTTATGTCTTGATCTTAACTGTCATCCAAATGGCCCTTTGTGGTGAGATTCTTTTTTGTTTGTTCATACTTCCAATCTATTTGACTTTGAACCTTATGTTAGGTCTGGGCTTAATTATTGTCCTCTTGGGTTCTTTTGCTATTTCCTTGGGCTATTGAGTGTTATGTTATTCCATGATCTAAGAGACAGTTCAGGTTGGGTACCTGCAAGCTTTCAGTGCTCCCAAATGGATATGATCCAGAGAAATGTCCACCAACTGCCTTTCAGATCTAAACTCTTCAGGGTCCTGACCCTAGTTTGGTTCTGAGCAAGACTGTCAGCTCATTCCTGTTTGTAAGTCTCAGTAGACTGCTTCTAGACTAAGCTATTATCCATGAGCTAGGAAGCTCTATAGTGACCAAACAATAGGCTCTTCTTTGGTTTAGGCTTCCTGTCTTAATTATTCCACTGCAGGCTTCAGCCTGGGCTGGAGGATAGAATTGAGTCCCTTCTCTCTTTCTAGTGTCAGAATCACACAACTACCTGCTTCTGAACTTGTTCCTTGCTCAGTACACAGCTAGGGCCAATGACCACTCCTCTCCCTCACCCCTAGGTACAAGTCCCCTTTTCAGTCCACCCTGGATCCATGACTTAGAACTGGATAGTGATAGAGCTGCCAGATGTTACTCATTTCCCTGGGACCTCTTTTTACCTCAGTGCTTCCTTCCCTGGAGCACAACCTGTCTTCTCTCAGTCTCTGGAAGCTCTAACACTCGTGGAGCACACTCGTGGCCAGACCCTGTCCCCAGGCTAAAAAAACTAGGTTAGAAAAAAAAATAATTCATGGGTTTGTCCTTGGGTTTCTCAATCAGGATCTAGTCGGGTATTTTTTGTAAATCTTTGTGGAAGAGGTGTGGTGGGGGAGCTGGGCTATATGTACTTCTTGCTACTGCACCATCTTGACTCTGTCCCCAAGAAGCAGAGTCAGGCAAGAAGTGAAGGGTGGCTGGGCTGGGTCTTTCCTCAAAATGAAGATTTTGGGATGCATTTACCAATGGGAGAAGGGGACAACAGAAAGAATGTTCCAGGATCAGGAGGCCTTCTTCATTGAAGCTGAGGCAACTTCTAGGCTTAGGCATCATGGCAAAGTACAGAGGCAGAGCTCAGAGAAGATCTAGTGAGCATTTTTTTAAGAATGGAAGAGACCAGTTTGTGTTTGTAGGCAGCAAACAAGGAGCCAGTCAATCAGGGATAACCTTTTCTTTCTGTGCCTTGCCCTTTGCTGACTTTATAAAGATTAGGTTGTGGGAATGTAATTTAACAAGAGCAGTCCTGTCTCTAGACTTCAAAAATACTCTTGGTGGAAGGATACAGCTGTTTCAATGCATGTCCTGATCCCCTTGAAGTACACTCTTCCTAGTCTATGGTACAGCCAATCAATCTCTCTCTAGATTCCAGTGATACCTCTTGGGCAGCCAAGTGGCAAACCTACTGACCAGGAAACTAGGTCTCCCTAGGCAGGAGAGTTTGCCAGAATAGTCCACTTATGTTCAGCATGTCCTTAATATCACTTATACAATCCATGAAAATGGAATAATTTAGAAGGGTCATGACTATTTTTAGAATAAAACGTATCTTGAGCAAACTTACACTTCTGTCTGATGTCACCTCCACTATGTGTATCTTGAGCCTACAGGTTACTTCTCCTTAGTTGGTATGGCATCTCTTTCTATGGCTGTTTTCCAAGCCATTCAGAATGTTTCTGTCCTATCCACAGGAAGGACTCACAATTTCATCTCTAAGACACTGGGTATTTATTTGGTAGAGCTCTTCCATGGTATGATTAGGGAAAAGCCAGGATGGAGATTGTGGCCTTGACATGCAAGTTTAATAAGGCCACCAATGCCATTGCTACCTGCCTTTGGCTCAGCCACTAAGGGAATGTTACTACAAAATTGATTGCCTGTAAACTAGCCTCTACAAGTGGAATACTTACCTTTACTGGGGATGCTAGTTGCACCTTCATCTCCTAGGGAATTAATTTGCCTATAGTGCTTTCCTCAAGTCCAAAGCAGAGGGTGGGCTTTTTGATCAGTTGGCTAATATTTTTGGCTTTGGCCCCCTGGATGCCACAATTATGGGCTAGATCTCCTTAGCACTAAATATACTTGGAGTAGGCTGATGTCATCCTCTGGCATGTCACCACTTAGCACCTTTTTCTCAGTCATTTTGGAATAAAGATAGCCTTATTGTCCTAGAGCTTTAAAAGGATCACTCATCCTTACCTGGAGATGTCGATCACTCCATGCTCATAGATGAGGCTCTGCCTTATACCTAGGTTATATTCCCTCCTCACCTAAGCCTCACAGAATCTCTCTATTCCTTTAAGACACAACTCAATCACTCCTTTCCTGATCATCTCTCCTCCAGTTGCTAGTTAACCATCTTCCAAAAGTGACTCTTTATATTTATTTGGCATAGATTTAAGTACTTGTGGTCTCTCCCATTAGATCCTCAAGATGGTTTTATTCTTTGCATTTGTATCCCTAGTGCTTTACACATAGCCAACTAATAAATGCTTCTTGATTGACTGAATGACTGACAGTCCTAATATCCGGGATAAACTATTCTTTTACTCTAGAAATAGTAGTCTCCAAACCTTTTTGCTTTTCTATGCACATCAGTAAAAAAAAAATGAGTACGAGTTTATGTATATGGATTGTATGCATGAACTATCATGCTAGTATTCAGTCAACCTTCAACATTCGCGCATTTAATTTTAATGACTTCAAGCATTCGTATGATTTTATTAATAACCTCATTTTCACTTTCACATTGGCAACCACACACATCTGTGGCTATGCTCAGTAGAGAAAATAACGAGAGGCATAATGTGTCTAAGTTTGTGGAGCAGCTGGTATCCTATCTGGTGCTTTACTGGTCTTGTTCACTATACCACAGTAAAGAGCTCCCCATACTTTCAGAGTATCAGAGGTGATGTTGAGACCTTGCCAGTCTCTGCATCTTCCAACGGCAGTAAATAAGGTTTCAGCAACCTCTCCCATCGTTTTCAGAGAGTGGCCAAGGCACAGAGGTTTACAGAAGTATTGTCTGAAATTAATGTTTTAATTAAAATTATAGCACCAACCCCCCCCCCCAACTGGAATTCTAGGGAATTGCTAGTGAGGAAAAATGTTTTGCATGTTGCCAATTTTATGTAATTCATTTTATGGGTTACTTCGTGGTTACTGTGTCAGGAAAAGCATACAGCATGCATCATCAGAATTAAATTGCTTTGTTATAAAGAATTTTATACAAAAAAAGAATTTTACGCAGAAAAGTTCATTTTCAGCAGTGTCTACCAAAAGATTAGTTTTTTGGTGGTCATGGGAATCTAAACCCCTATTTCAATGTATCATCATTTACTTTTTTTTTTTACTTTTACACCATTTTCTAGGAACATCGCCTCCACGAAAATTGAGGACAGACTGCATTTACTTTATGAAACACACACAAAAATAAAATTTTAAAGATGAAATGATGTAAACATTTAAAATTTTATTTACAATTTTATGATACAAAAGACCATTAAGAGCAATATGATTGAATATTTCATTATTTTCAAAAAATCCCTGTCTATTTTCTGGGGAGAGCTATATATAATAACTCTTTATTAGATAATTATTCAGTCAATTTCACATATGGAACTAGTTTGAGAGTTGGTTTATTGAGAAATACACAACATTACAATCAAATAACAGGTCACTGCAGTAGGTAAATAGAACAGGTTTTCAACAGGAGTCATGCTTCTCTTCATGTAGATTTTTACCATCTCCAAAAAGAAGCAAAAGTGAATTTTCTCTAATTTCAACTCAGCATTAAGTCTGCAGTATAAATTCATTCTTCTTTCTTTACATGGTTCTGTGTAATGGATGGTTTTCTTTTAATGTCTGGATACTTTAGTTCTGCTGTCTTATTAGTGAGAACCAGCAAGAAGGCCAGTTTGGCTGAATTATTGAGTTTGAGGAGGGAAATAATGTATAATTTGGTAGGAAAGGTATTTTGGAACCAGGTTGTAAAGGGTACAGGGAGCCATTGATGTTTGTTGAGCAGAGGGTGAAATGGCCACATTTGTACTTTAAAAAAATTATTTTGGCTGGTGAATGGAGGAGAAATGGGAGAGAGACTTGATGCAGGGAGACCAAGTAGAAAGTCATTGCTAATAGTGCAGGCCAGAGATTATAGGGGTCTGTTGCAGTGATCTGTGAGTGGAGGAAAGGACAAAGATGAGAGGGATGTTGTAGAAGTAGAGGTAGAGCCTACCTTAGTAGGAGCACCTAAGATAACCATGATGAGAAAAGGGCAGAGATGGAGCAACTTTCCCAACAGCAGTTAAACTGATAGTGGTACAGGTGGTGGTGGAGTAGGGGGAATGTTTTGTCATTAGAGGAGCACAGGGTGAAAGATTGGAGATAAACCCCAGGACTGGCTATCTTGGGAGGATGGGATGTGATTCAACTTTCCAAACTGAGCGATCGATCACACATACTCTTTGGGGTTACGCCACCCTGACCCTTTCCTATTTCCCACTTCCCACCCCATCAAGGACACTGCTCTAGAAGCACAAAAATAATAGAATGTGCAATCAGGATTCAAGGCTTACTAGATCCCAAGCCTATAATTCTCTCCCCTCCCCCAACCCCCACGCTAGAATTTTGGCATTACTCCAAAGGGACATAGGTAGACTAGATATTGCTATGTTGAAGAACTATAAAAAGGTCCTTTCAGGGGGCAGCCAGGTGGTGCAGTGAGTAGAGCACCAGCCCTGGAGTCAGGAGGACCCGAGTTCAAAACTGGCCTTAAACACTCAACACACTTACTAGCTGTGTGACCTTGGGCAAGTCACTTACCTCAATTGCCCTGCCTTCCTCCCTCAAAAAAAAAAAAGGTACTTTCAAATGGTAAATCTTGTCTCCGGAAAGAAAAATGAGATGCTTGTGTAGCATGCTTGTAAAACTTGCCATAATCAACTATCCACTAATATTTCAGATAAAATATTACATGTGTGCACGCATACATGTAATAAGTATGTATACACACACACACACATATATTCACTCTCTTTCCTTAGCTCCATTCCTGCATAATCAACTGTCTATTGGACACTTCAAAATTCATATTGCATAAACATTTCAAACTTAACACATCTAAATGAGAATGTTCTTTCCTCTCAAATCCATTCTTCTGAGCTCCTCTATTTCTATTGTGGGCACTACCACCTTTGTAGTCACATTTTCTTTATCTCTGACTTTCTTATTTTCTCTTATCCCTCATATACATGCTGTTGCTTAATCTTGTAATTCCTACCTCCACATTTCTCATGTTTTTTCTCTTGCTCTTCCAATTACATAGCCATCATAGGCTACCATCACTGTCCATAACCTTATCGTTTCTAGCCTGTACCATTGCAATAGCTTCAGAATTGCTCCATCTGCATTAAGGCTCTATTCTCTCTGATCCATCCTTCACACAGACACCAAAGTGATTTTCTTAAAGTACAGGTCTGGCTACATCAGTCTCCCCACCCTCAGCTCCCTACACATATTCAATAAATTCCAGTGACTCTCTCTCACTTCTAGGATATATGTATATTTACATTTCTTGGTAGGCTTATTTTAAGCCCTTCGCAATCTGGCCTCAATCTGCCTTTCCAGATTTGTTATATATTTACTCCCTTTCCATACTCTATATTCTGGTCAAACCGACCTTCTTACTATTCTGCATACATGACAGTGCACCTATCTTTTATGCCTTTCCACTGACTCTCATCCATGCTGGGAAGGTACTCCCTCCTCACCTTTGTCACTAGGAATTTCAAATTTCCTTCAAGGCTCTGTTCAAGCTCCAACTTTTTTGGGTGAGGAAAAAAAAGCCTTTCCAAATCTCCCCCTTAGCTAATGCTTTCTCTTTCCCTATAACAAATTGCTTATGGAATTTATCTTGTACATATTTATCTGGCACATATTTTGTAAATACTTTAAGTACATGTTGTTTCCCTGAGAGAATATAGGGCTCCCATGAATAGCTTAGGAAATAAAGCTATGCCTCAATTAAACAGAAAAGTCTATTCTTCACCATCACGAAACTGACAGAAGGCTAGTTTCTTTGGATGGACAGAAGAAGCCACTCAATGTCAAAAGGGTAATAAACATCAGAAGCAGACTCAAATCTAGTTCCTCTTACTGCAAATATGTATTTTTTCTATGATAACTGGACCTTGCTCCAGCCATCATCATTCCCTTTTTCATGCATCTTTAATCTCCCTCTCCATTATTCCTTGTCACTTGCCTACGAAAATGTTGAGTTCTCCCCAATTGTTTAGAAAAGTCTTCCCTCCGCTATTCATCTGCTATTTATCTCATTTTCTCCCATTCATCTCTAAACTTGAAAAAGATGTCGATACCTGTTCACTTCTTTCCACTCTATCCACTACATTTAATAGATATTTGTTGAACTGTATACTAGAATAACTGGTCATTCTTTTAAGCATCATTGGGGAAGCCCCGGATTCACACACAGGGGCAAGCAACTTCTACCCAAGGGGCATTTAACTCATTCTGCGGGAAGTCTAAGTTGTATTGGGACCCTGGTCACATTATTTCCCCATAGGCTTACAGGTGGGGTAGGGGGAGAAACATCCACATTTCATTGCAGCTACTATTGATTCATATCCTGGTTGACAACAGTGGGCCATCAGCCAAGGTATAGAAGTTTTCTCATTCCTACTGTAATAGTAGGAGATTTGAAATGTAGTAAATGTCTGAATTTGATGGAAGTCGCACTGGGGGCAGGGAACTGAACCCATGTTCCTGGTGGTAGAGGGACTGGCTCTGCGATGGTTGTGCTACAAGGCTCAGGGATACTATTTACATCATTTACATAAGGTGTGGATTAAGATATCCCAGAAATATGCTCCCAACCAGTCCATTCATACAGGCTTATTTTTATCCTAAAAAAAACCTGATAAATACTTCTGAACACAATGTCATACCAACCTTAAAAAAAGGAAATATCATTCACCTTCCTCCCTACTCTACTCTTCCCATTTCCACTAACATTATGTAGAAATGTGATAGAAGACATAAGGCTATATATCAGTATAGCATGCAAAGGGGAGTTATGGTACAAAATATTAAAATTTAGACATTAAATGTACCAGAAAAAAGCGTATATCTGGAGGCTTAGGAAAAGAGTTGTATAAAATGAAAGGACAGTGTGATTTGTACCTGGGAAAGAGAGGAAGGGAATAAGATTTCTGGAAGGAGAGCGATTGTGAGCTTGTGTTATGAAGCTGTAGCCTACTGGTCTTAGCAAAATCAGTGACTGCAAGTTCCTCTTTCTTAGCAATTCCCCCTAGTAACAGGCTTTTACCAGCCCATTCCCCTTGGGCCTTCTTCCTTCCCTCTCAAAAAATTCACAATCTACCTGCTCACAAATAACCTAGATCCCTAATTTAAGCAGTAGATAGGTGTTTTCACAAATGAAGGCATTAAATACTTAAAATGCAAATACTAGTTGGACTACTGTTTTGAAACTCATTCAAACTCAATGTAACCAGTCATTCAACCAACCTATTCAAATGACACATGCATGCCTTCCTGATTTTAAAAAGAGAGGTAAAGAGAACAGAATGCTCTGGCCACCTATAGTGAAAAAGAGAAATCACTCACTAGGAGGAAAATAATATAAAGAAAGGGGAGAGGAGTTTGAGTTTCACAAAATCAAGTTGGAAGAGAACTTATTGAAGAGAGACTTTCAAGTTTTGCTAAAGGTTGGTAACCAGCCAGAACAGATAGAAGCTTTGCATGGAAGCATTTTCTCACATAGCTGTAAATGTAGGCAGTCTCTCTGCACAATTTATGCAAACTGTTTTTAAACATGACTTGCTTCCTATTAAAAAAAAAATTCATTCAATTGAGTACTGTAGTAGAAGTGACACTCAGATTATGTAACTGAAAGCCTGGAATAGGGTCTAAGTTAAGTTTTAAGGAGATTTGGTGATGCATTGAAAGGAGACATATGGTGAATGCTTTAGTCTAGTCAAAGTTCCTTCATCAATTAAAATAAACACTTCCCAATGCATTTTTTCATGAATTTAAATTTTTAAATAATCCTTGTGCCTTTTTAAACACTGAAAATTTGGGTTTGTCAGTATGATCAAGAGAACAAGTAAAGTTCAAGCTATATCATATAGTTTATATAGACAGGAAGGTGAACTGTGTCCTTTAGCCCCAACAGAACTGGAATCTTTATTGAGCTGTAAAAAGAAGTCCCTGCTTTGTTTCTATCATACCCACAAGCCTGTTAACATTTAAGAACAGGAGAAGTAGACCAAGCACATCTTAGGAAAACCAGGGCATAAGAATTGAGAGGCTTTACCTGAGTCAGTACGGCAAAGGCAGATAGAGTCCTTATCTTATCTACCTTACCTTGGTAAAGATTCCAAGTGATAACAACTGGACAAACTTTGTGCTATGCATATGTTAAAGGTGCTCTTTGAAATAGACAGAGACCCTTAAAGTGAAGTAAAGGCTGCTTACAGGCTGAATAAATCAGGGAGACTTACATTCAAAGGTTTCTCAATGATGACTTAGGTTTAAAGTGATTTAGACACATTTTGCAAATATATCAATTTATTTGTCAAGAGTTAAGTGTCAGTTTTACTGTAGATATTCAAATACAAAAAAGAATAATATTAACCAAAAATTATTATTGTTAACTAATGGTTAGAAATCATCATGTTTTTTTCAGGCATGATACGAAGGCACTTCAAATTCAAATATTCAATGTAGAAGAGGACAGAGATACCTAAAATTTGTATGCATCTTTCTTTAATAGTAAGATGTTTGTAATTACTATTTAAGCATTAACTTCTGTCTCTATGCACTTAACACTTTTTTTTCTCCCAAACATACCAGACAGGGTTTTAAAGTACTTAAATAATTAGGTGGTATGAATCAATGAAATACAGGAAAATATTGTAAAAATGCACAGAGCAGCAATCACTAGAAAAGAGGCTGCCAAACTTAGGCAGTTTTGCTCATGTACTCATTCATCGGTATGGCAAGTCAAGATAGAAAAACTTCCAATCATATTCCATAATTGGATAACATAGCTATAAAAAGTCCTTACCAATCATCTATAACTAGTAAGTGGTTAAACAGTCTCAGGTATTCCTTTAAAGCTCTAAAAATTAAACGGTGTTTAGTATGTTAAACTAGTCAAAATGATCTTTTTTTAAAAGAATGATTCTCGTACACATTCATGTGAATATAAATGCAATACAGCCTTTGTACTGTGACCAAGTGCTGTATTTTAAAGGCATTGAGTCTTATCTTTGGTACAATGAATTTGCAAAGGGTCAATAATTTGGCAATACAAGGAGACAGCTTAAGTGCATTTCAAAGTAGCAGCAATAAAGACTATTATCAGTAACTTATGGCCTATATATTGGCCTTCTATTTTAAAATATCTTTACATAACTGCTAGTTGCTATGGTCATCTAACATGTGTACTTAGTAAAAAATTACAGCTTCCCCCCCCCAAAAAAAACAAAAAAACCCCACCACTACATAATAAGAAGAGAAAATCAAAGCATATTTCTAAACATAATGTTTGCTTGTGCGATTGTCTTCACTATATAAATCTGGAACTTCTGTATTACATAAAGCCGGAGCTAAAAGAGGAGAAAAAAAGAGTGCTGACTGATTGGCATATAAGAAAAGACAACAGAAAACAGAATTGCCTAGAGCTATGTGTTTGGCATGACCTCTGCTAAAACCCAATTTTTGTTTAATACTGCAAGGACAAAAAAATCAAGATATAGAAAATGCATTTTCAAAAACTACATTACTAGATTTTTATAAGAGTGAGGAAAAAATATTTTTTGAATTTTCAGACAAGAGTGTGAGTAGTTTGACTCTATTTAACTTTGAAAACAATGCTTTATGGTTTTTCAAGATCAATGCCCTGTAGCCCTCAGAAAGTCTACAACTACTGATTCCACTGACATTAAATTTACCCAAAGCAACCAAAAATAGTGAAAACGGGAAAAAAAGGAAAAAGCTTCTCCCCATCATTGTAAGACAAGCTTACTGAAAAGCAGTAATAAAGTTAAACTGCCCAGTGTAGCAGAGCTGGATGTCAGTCATCTAGTCCAACACCTTCATTTTACAAATGAGGAAACTGAGATCTAGAGAGATTAAGTGACTTGCCCAAGGTCACAAACATAGGTGAAGCGGCAGGGTTGAGACTTTGAGTCTTGACTTCGAATCTAGAACTCTTTCTACTGTCAGTCTTAATATTTACGCATTTTTATGAACAATGTAATGAAATAGAACTTGAATAAATTGTAGGTATTAAAAACCAGCATTATAGTCATTGCAATGGGCATTATATGTTAGCACATGTTCTTCATTTTGCCATTTGTTAACATAGATTGGTCTAATCTAAAAATCTCCATGAAACCCCCCAAAACCTGATTTCTTTTCTTTTGATGTGTATGGAAAACCTCTTTCAAAAGGTACTATGCACCAAAGTTACATTTTTAGGAATGTTTTAAAGAGTTCTAATTTCTGAAAATGCTGGGTTTATAATGGTTACTACCACAATAAGAAAATTATTTGGCAGTCTTCAAGCCACTGACCCAAAAGAAAGTTAGGTTAGATCCCCAAAGGAGTCACTAGTAGAAGGGGTTATTTTGAATTCCAACAACGGCCAGAAAGGTGAACAGAGGCAATATGCAGAAGGGAACCTTCACTCTTAAAAGGGCAGATGCCACAGTTATATTGAACATAAGTTAATTTTTGTTTGGACACACACCCATAACCCTCAAGATAATGCAAATGCTACTCTTGGCTGCCCTCTTTTATGAGTGTGGCCTTCTCTGTCTCTTTATGTTGGCTCATCAGCCTTTTTATAAGTTGGGCATTGTGGCACCAGAATTTAAAGTCTGGAAGTCTTATTGAAATAAAAATTGTCATAGCATTCATATCAGCAAAATTTGACAGGAAAAACTATTCTAAGAATAAAAGGCCTTTTTAATCTCATATTTTTTTTTAAAAAAATATCTTTACACTGCCTTTAAAGCCTATAATTCTAATTTTAGTTTGAGTTTATACAGAGGTAATAGCAGGTCTGAATTTATCATAGGTACACTCTAGACATAGGTCAGACTCAGAGAAAACTTATTTTTTTTCCTGGCTCCCATCCCTTTTAAGTGTAATGGTACTGATGGTCTAGGTTTCAGAGAATACTTACTTCTTACGATCCTTTTCTCTCTTCACACCAGTACCAGATGCATTTAAAGGTTGGTTTTGGAGTAGCTCAGATGCAGCTTTCTTTTTAGCAAAAGCACTTATTTCTTCTTCCAAATACCTTCTCTTTTCTTCAAGTTTCATTCTTTCTTCCTGATGAAGTCTTTTAAGATGTTCAAATCTGCCCTGCAGCTGAGAAGCAAGTGTGTAGTTCTGATTACCATGCATGTGGTGGCAGCATAACTCCAAGAATCAGTTCAGCAAGAAACTATTTCACAAGTGCTTAAGACAATTCAAGTAAAAACTCACATACAGAAATTCCCCAATGTCTTTCATCATCATTTTAAAGATATGCTTGATTACAAAATAAATCAGGATGCTAATATTCAGAGCCCTCTGTTCTTTTCAAAATATTTTCTAACATTCATGTATTACTTTAACATTTGCAAAGTATTTTATAAAAATTATATTCTCTGTTCTTCACAACAACACTGTGAGGTAGGTGCTACTATTATTTACATATAAGGATGAGAGGCTAAGTGATTTGTTCTGTGTTGACACATCTAGTATACCAATGGTGTCAAGTTCAAAAAGAAGTAGATCCTTGTGGGCCTCATATTAACTTAGAAAGTCACAGATTACCATTATGTATATTGGATTGCATTTTTATTTTTCTCAGAACACTGTCTGTTACATTTTAATCTGGTTCAGTGTGCTTAGGCATCTAAAAGAGCCACTTTAGAGTTTGATTTTTAGAGGAGGTGGATTCCCACCCCAGAGAGGCTCTTCAAGCAAATGTTAGATAACCACTTGTCAGGTGTTTTATAGCAAAGATTCCTTTAGAGGTATGAGTAGGATTAGCTGGCTACTACTGAAGTCTGTTCCAAACATAAAATTCTATGAATTCTTTGATTTTGTGATTTTAAACTATGTTTGGTTTTCTCTATCCACTATCTTTTTTAGTATTTAATATATTTCTGCCTTGAGATTAACTCTTTAATCTTAATAAGCATACAAGTCAAATATTTTCACTGGCCCAAAGACTTCATAAAAATGTCATTTTATTATACTACCCAGCTTACTGATGTGGTATTTCTTTGAACCACTGATGTTTGCTATTATTAAATTGTGAACATATTAGACAATATCAGAATAACAGCTAAAAATACCTGGTTTGGTTAAAAAAAAACAAAAAGTAACAAGTTAAACTACATTTTTCCAAAAGGATGCCATATAGTAGGTACCCCACATACCAGTAAGCTTAGTTTGTTAATATTAAACATATATTAGAAATACTTTTCTATTAACTGTGACAACAGAGAAGGGGATAGAATATACTGATAAAATAAAAACTTACCAATTGTATAACCTTAAGCAAATTATTTAGCCTCTCTGGGCATGGGCTCCTCATCAACAAAATGAGTTAGGATTACATGGTCTCTTTCATGTACAAATCTATGAAATTATGATCCTCTTTTCTATCTCTCTCCAATTGGCTGCACTATCAGCCAATATAACCAGCATGGATTCCTGTTATTCAAAAATCTCTGCTCCAGGCCACCTACTCTCACCAATTTCAAATTTGACCCATCTCTAATAACACAGAAAATAATTGAGAGGTAAATGAGAACTTATTATAAGGGATGGCTTTCTGTGAGGGGAGAGAGGGAAAAATATAAATGATATAAAAACAAAAGATATTGATAAAAATCCAATTTTTTAAAAGTTAAAAATTAGAATATATTGATGAAATAAAAACAGAGATCTCTTAATTCCTCCCTGACCTGGTACATTAACTAACTATATACCAAGATTCCTGGATTCTTCCTACCCTTCATTAAGTAAGGAGACTAACAGTAGAAAAAAATTAAGGAATGTCTTCTTTTTCCTCACCAGGATATCAATTGAGTGAACTCCTACTGGACCCATAGCCCATTTAACTTTTTCCCAGGTCAGAGTGGTAGTGAGGAAGCTGATAAAATGAGAGAGGTAGTTGAGTAATTCAATCTAAATGTTCTACTGCCTCTACCCCATCCAAAAGTGGGGAGGAGGCAGCAGAGCAGGGGCTTAATTCTAGACAGAACTAGCTTTTTGAGGGAAAGTAAATAAGTCAATACCTGCCTCAAGCTGACAGAGAAGAAGGGAATTTCAGGGTGAATACAAAATAGCTTCTTTAAGAAGTTAATTGCTTTCCTACCTTTCCAAATATTAGTATTACAACGATAGTAATTTATATTGCAATAGACATACACTATATTTGAAATAGATTAGTTGGTTAAGTGGAATTTTGTAAGCTGGCTTTGGAACCTAATAATCATTTGTGATTGTTTCTATGGGAAAAATATGTTTACAAGTTTAAAATAATTTATAACCTAAGCATTTATAATTTATAATCTAAGCATTGCCTGTACTTAAAATCATGGCAATCTAGAGATGAAAAGGATCTTAGAGACCATTTAGAGGGGTTTAGAAACCCCTCATTTGTGCAAGTTAAGTAAACAGTTGAAGTGACTTTCCTACTCAAGTTTATTTGACAAAGCCAGAACTAGATCTGAGCTCTCTTGAGTCCCCTGTCCAATACTCTAATACATGAAATTGCCTCTGAGAGAAATACAGTTTCAAAACTCTCCCCAATGAACTTTTAAAATAGTTGTTATTAAGCATTCAAATGAATTAGAATTGCCTCTAAGTATCCACTAATCCATCACAGCTTACCAATGCTATATGTTTGTCTATTGATAAATTATAAAAAGTAAAAGCAGCTAAATTATTTATGCTATTACAAAGCACGAAATCATTGTACAAAAGCAACCCCTCACATAGCTTGCTTTACACAAATCTGAATGTGTGAATGAAATGTGTAAACAAAAATCACAATTTAAACAAAGAAACTAGGAAATGATTCATTTTCTCAAGTTATTCACAAGAGGATTCTGTTCAATAGCAAGCTCCTTTTAAAATATTTAAAATATTATTCAACTTGAAAAAAACATTAATTTGTGCACCATTTTGCAGGACTATATAAAATTGTGGAAAAGAGCTTCCTCAAGGAACGATGACCCTTATTTAGGTTCATTAATTCATTCAGCAGCCATTGATTAAGCATCTATTTTATGCGAAAAGTAGACATCTAGATAGCACAGGGAATAGAGCACTGGGACTGGAGTCAGGAAGATCCCAGTTCAAATCGGACCTCAGATATTAAGTGTGACCCTTGATATGCCACTTAACTCTGTTTGTGTCAGTTTCCTCATCTGTAAAATGAGCTGGAGAAGGAAATGGCAAACTATTCTCTTTTGCTAAGACCTCAAATGAGGTCACAAAGAGCCAGACACAACTGAAAAACAACATATGTGAAACACACTACCAGGGTGATATTTACATAGCCCTGATTAGCCTCGTCCACATAAAAATGTTAATGACAATAGCTGCCTTTTAAGTAGCCTTTGACGTGTACAAAGTGCTTTATCTATATTGCCTAATACTAACCCTGTAAGAGGCTAGGAACTAGGTAAAATGCCTCACAGTAAATTACTCATCACACAGCTAATAGTGTCAATGTGAATTCAAGCCCAGATCTCCTCTCCTTATTCAAGCACTCTTTCAACAATAATATATTTTGCCATCCAGAACAGATCCATTCAGGTTAAAATTATTACTCCCGAAAGAACTGATTTATAGGAGTGAGCTAAATCAATATAATAAAAATACCAATACGACCTATCTTAATTTACTTATTTGGTGTCAGAGCAATCAAAGGATTGTTTTATATAAAGTTAAAAAAATAATAAAATTCTTCTAGAGGGAAAAAAAACAGATCAAGGGATTAATATAGGGAGAAAGGAAAGAGATGTAGCAGTGTCACATCCCAAACAAAGCAGTTTGATACTGTTAAACTGTTTGATACTGTCAAGGCTGTTGGATACTGGTTAAAAACAACAAACTAACAGAGCAGTGGAACAGAATAGGTTCAGAATATGCAGAAGCAAATGGCCCTAGTTGTCTAGTCTAGTTAAACTAGTCTAGATAAACCTCAAAACTCCAGCCACATAAAAACTACTGGCACAACTAGAGAGCACTGTGGAAAAAAATCCAAGGAAAAATCCCAAGACAAGCTCCAAGAAGATACATGACATATACAAAAAGTCACTTCATATTAAATCAGAGGAGCAAGAAAGAAATTATCTTACAGATCTCTAGATAGATAAATAGTTCATGACCAAATGGGAAAAAGATCACAAAAGAGAAAATGGACAATCTTGTTTTCATACAAACAAGACTAAGGCAGTTAAAATCAGAAAGAAAATAGGTAAGGGGGGGGGGGGAAGGGAATCTTTGTAGCAAGTTTCTCTGATGAAGGGTCAAAGGAAGAAATCTAAGCTTCCCACAGCCCTGTGAAAAAATGCCCTAAGTCACTAACACTTAGATAAATGCTCCAGTCATTCTGGAAAGCCATTTAGAACTATGGCCCCAACGTTTTTAAACTGTCTATTCCCTTTAATAAATCCACACAAATATTTATAGCTATTCTTTTTGTGGTGGCAAAGAACTACAAAGTAAGAGAAATTCATCAATTGGGGAATCATTAAACTTACATATATGAATGTAATAGAATATTAATGTGCCATAAGAAATTAAGAAGACCATTTCAGAGAAGCTTGGGTAGTGTGTTGTTAAGCAAAATTGTCTCATTAGCATGGCTTTTGTTTCTTTTGAGTGGAAGTACTTTCAGCTGTTAAGTGCTAAGCCCCAGGCCCAGGGCCCTGTCGGGTGTGAAGCCTGTGTGGGTGTGGATTGGTGACTTAGGAGGGGCCAACTCGGGAACCAATGGTCTCTGGTCACTGAGGCAGGGCTTGAGAAGACAACTTTCGTGGCGGCGGAAGGTGTGGAAGCCGGAAGCTGCAGAAGCAGAAAGCTGCGGAAGCCAGAAGCTGCGGAGGCA
>CM053626.1:134681208-134747476 GCA_028646595.1 Phalanger gymnotis | reverse complement strand
GGGAGAAAGGGAGAGATAGAATGGGGTAAATTATCTCACAGAAAAGTGGAAAGAAAAAGCAGTTCTGTTGGAAGGGAAGAGGAGGCAGGTGAAAGGGAATGAGTGAATCTTGCTCTCATCAGATTTGACTTGAGGAGGGAATAACATACACACTCAACTGGGTATCTTATCCCACAGGAAGGAGGAAGGGGATAAAAAAGGGAGGATGATAGAAGTGAGGGCAGATAGGGGGAGGAGGTAATCAAAAGCAAACACTTTCAAAAAGGGACAGGGTCAAGGGAGAAAATTGAATAAAGGGGAGACAGGATAGGAGGGAGCAAAGTCTTTCACAACATGAGTATTGTGGAAGGGTTTTGCATAATGACACACGTGTGACCTATGTTGAACTGCTTGCCTTCTTAGGGAGGGTGGGTGGGGAGGGAAGAAGGGAGAGAATTTGGAAGTCAAAGTTTTAAAAGCAGAAGGTAAAAAAAAAAGGTTGTTTTTGCATGCAACTGGGAAATAAGATATACAAGCAATGGGGCATAAAAGTCTATCTTGCCCTACAAGAAAGTAAGGGAAAAAGGGATGGGGGGGAGTGGAATGACAGAAGGGAGGGCAGACTGGCGAAAGGGGCAATCAGAATATATGCCATCTTGGAGTGGTGGGGAGGGTAGAAATGGGGAGAAAATTTGTAATTCAAAATCTTGTGGAAATCAATGCTGAAAACTAAAAATATTAAATAAATAATAAAATATAATTAAAAGGGATAAACAGAGTAACTCCATTTAGATGAAAAGGTACCACAGAAACCAAAGCAATCTCAACACTGAACCATATGTACCAAATACTAAAGCATCTAATTTCTTAAAAGAAAAGTTAAATGACTTACAAGTGGAGACAGATAGTAGTACTATAATAGTGGAGGACTTTACTCTTCCCTTCTCAGAACTAGATAAATCTAACCAAAAAACAATAAGAAGTCAAGGAAGGGAACAGAATTTTGGCTAAACTGGCTATGATAGATGTCTGGAGAGAATTGAATGAAAACAGAAAGGAATCTAACTTTTTCCTCAACAATATTTGGTACCTTTGCAAAGACTGACTATATATTAGGACATAAAAATTTTGTAATTAAAAGTATCCTTTTCAGATTACAATGCAATAAAAATTATATTTAATAAGGGACCACAGAAACATAGATTAAAAACTAATTGGAGATTAAACAAATTAATCTTAAAAAATGAGTGGGTAAAAGGATAAATCATAGAATACTTTCATTAAAGAATGACAATAAATGAGACAACATATCAAAACCTGTAGGATATAGCAAAAACAGTAATCAGAGGAAAATTTACATCTTTAAAGGCTTGCATCAATAAAAGAGAAAGAACAGACCAATGGATTAGGTGTACAATTAAAAAAAAAGGAAAGTGAACAAACTAAAAATCTCCAATTAAATACTAAATCCCAAAAACTACTAATCCCAAAAATTAAAGGTGAGAATAAAATCGAGTGTAAAAAAACTGAATTACTAAATAAAACTGAGTTGGTTTTTACAAAAAACTAAAAAAATAGATAAACTATTGATTAATTTAATCTTTAAAAAAGACAGAAGAAAGCCAAATCACTACTATCAAAAATGAAAAAACTAAATATACCACTAATGAAAATGAAATTAAAGCAATTATTAGGAGTTATTTTGCCCAAATATATGCCAATAAATTTACCGATTTAAGTGAAATAGAAAAAATATTTACAAAAATATTTTTAGAAAAAGAAATTGAACAGGCCATAAATGAACTTAAAAGCACCAGGACCAGATAGATTTACAAGTTAATTCAATTAAAGATCAATTCATTCCAATATTAAATAAATTATTTGGAATAATAGGTTAAGAAAAAGGGGGAAAGGGAATCCTACAAAACTTCTTTTATGAAACAATATGATACTGATATATAAACCAGGAAGATTAAAAACAGAAAATTACAGACCAATTTCATTAATAAATACAGATGTAAAAGTCCTAAGTAAAATATAATTAAAAGATTACAACAATACATTACAAAGACTACATGCTATGACCAAGAGGGATTTTTACCAAGAATGCAGGGATGGTTTAACCTAAGGGAAACTATTAACATACTTGATTATATCAACAATAAGATTTTTTTAAAATCATGATTATATCAATAGATGCAGAAAAATTTTTTGATAAAGTACAACACTCATTTCCATTAAAAACACTTGAAAGTACAGGCATAAATAGATTTTTCCTTAAATTGATAAAAAGTATTTACCTAAAACCATTAGCACACATTATTCGTAATAGGTATAAGCTAGAATCCTTCCCAGTAAGATCAAGTGGGAAACAAGCCTGCTGCCACCTATTATTCAATATTATATTGGAAATCCTAGCAATAGGAATAAAAAAAAAATAGAAAGAAGCAGAATAGGGAATGAGGTAATAAAATTCTCTTTTTGCAGATGATACTGTGATATATTTGGAAAATCTCAAAGACTCAACTCAAAAGTTAGCTGAAACAATTTTAGCAAAGTAGAAGTATATAAAGTGAATCCACATAAATCATAAGCATTTCCATATATCACAAACAAAACTCTGAAAGAAGAAGTAGTAAGACATACCTCATTTAAAATAACTCTAGATAGTATAAAACACCTGGGAGCACACCTACCAAAACAAACGCGAGAACTATATGAACGTAATAATTGATTCTTCCGGTAAAAATGCAGGTCTGATTACATCACCCCATTCCCCCCCCCCTTATTCAATAAACTCCAGTGGCTCCCTACTGCCTCCAGGAGCAAATACAAAATGCTCTTTTTGGCATGCAAAGCTCTTCATAATCTAGCCCCCTTCTACATTTCCAGTCTTCTTACGCATTACTGTCCAACATGCACTTTCCAATCCAAAGATATTAGCCTCTTGGCTATTCCACAAATATGTCCATCTCTTGGCTCTGGGCATTTTCTCTACCTGTCCCCCATACCTGGAATGCTCCTCCTACAATTCAACTTCTGACCTGCCTGGCTTCCTTTCAGTTCCAACTAAAATCCTACCTTCTATAAGAAGCCTTCTCTAAACCATGTTAATTCCAATGCTTCCCTTTTAAAAAATTATTTCTTATTTATCCTGCATATAGCTTGCTTTGTATATATTTGTTTGCATATTGTCACCCCCACTAGATTGAAAGCTCCTTGAGTACAGAGATTGTCTTTTGCCTCTTTTGTATCCCCAGTGCTTAGCAAAGTGTGGCACATAGTAGGCACTTGATAAATGTTTACTGAATGAATACTGTGAATACTGTGAATCCTTTTCTCCCCTATGTTGTTCCTCTAGGGAAATAAAATTTAAATTGGGAAAAAAGAATTAGGGATAGGAAAGGAATGAAGCAGTTTGGTTAGGGAGAAATTTCATGTAAGGGCATGAGAAGATTGTGTGTGTATATATATATGTTATATATACATATATGGACAGATCTATAGATCAATAGGATCTAAAAAGGCAGACCTCCAGGAAATTAAGGAAGATCTTGAATACCAGACTAAGGAGTACAGACTTTAACTGGTAGACAAAAGGAGCCTAAAGTTTTTAGACAGGGAAGCAACATCTATCTCAGGCCGGAGAAAAACTATTTGCAGTCATAAAATCACTATTATAATTAACCTTCTTAGGCTATCAACTTCAGAGGCATTAAAAAGTACCTAAAACCTAATAATAACTATGGCAATTAAACCCATGATAGTGTTAGGTAGTTAAAAAAAAAACACTTAATTTGAACCAATCAGTCTAGTTAATCAGAGACCTCACATGACCAAACACTGGCTGATATTTGTTTTCAGCTTTCATTATATGTTAATATACATGGCTTATTTTTCTAGTCCATAACTATTTAATAACCAGCTTGATTGATAAGCAAATACTGTTTCCAAGACAATAAATATGTGACAACAGGATATGTTTTGCAGTTTTTATAGGAAAATTCCATATAATCTTCATTAAGTTTTTCTATTCAGAGTTCGTATCAAATATCCCCCTTTGTTTATTCATTTCCTGAGCTTCTGAGGACTGCCCAAAAGCTTTCTTATAATCTCCTTGTGGGCAAGTATTTAGATCAGGAAGCCTGAGTCACCTTGAAAGACTATAAATAACTTTTGTCAAGTTAATATTTTCCAGACATTACTTGGTAGTTATTTTTTTAAACTGGGGATTAAAATGTTTTTCTTGTAGAAATTACAGTACCAGATATGTGCTGATAACAATCAGAAGTGACTATCCTCTTCATCTTTGTATCAAAAAGCACTTACTGTAAGGTCAAGAAATTCTCAATCTTTTATCTATAAGGGGAATTACAGGGAGAATAACCACTCCACAAGGTGAAATCCTGAAGTCAGTTAACAAGCATTTATTAGCCACTTACTATTAAGCACTAGAGATACAAATATAAACCAAAAGGAAGACAGTACCTGCCCTCAAAAAGCTGACAGTCTAATGGAGGAAGCTAAGATAAATATAAAAAGAGAAGGAGGTGATACTAAAACATGGGGAAATCTGAAAATCATCATTGCCCACCACCACAAATTGCTCCCTCAATACTACAAACTTTGTAAAAAGATATGAAATGCCTAAGAAATGGTGGTGTTGTCTGAATGCAGATCAAAGCATACTATTTGCTCTGTTTTGTTTTTTCTTTCTCATGGTTCCACCCCATCCGTTCTAATTCTTCTATACAACGTGACTAATGTGAAAATATGTTTAATAAGAATGTACATGTAGAGCCTGTATAAGATTACATGCCGTCTTGGGGAGGGAGGATGGGAGAGAGGTGGAGAAAATTCAAAACTTACGGAGGTGAAGGTTGAAAACTAAAAGCAAATTCATTTATTTTTTAAAAAAAAGATATATTATTTAATATACACATGAATGAGTGATAAAAACATTTATTATATGCTTATTATGTGCAAAGCACTGTGCAAGTGCTTTAGGACAAAAAGAGAAAAAAGACAGCCCCTGCTCTCAAGTATACATTGTAGGTGGGGAGACATCACATCTGGAAGGCTGTAGCTCCTTGTCAGATGGGAAGGTCCCATTGTCCTTTGACAGTACTGACAAGAGATATTAATGCCACTTTGTTAATGCATTTCCACTGATAAAGTCATATCACTTTCTGATGTTGAACTGTTTTATGATGCCAAGGACTTTGGCAGCAAGAAACTTTCTATTCTGGAGCTTCAATTCCTTTGAATATAGCCCCTGCAGGAGAAGTTGCTAGGCTGCATCTCCATAGGGGTCACTTGCCAAGATGATGGCTGAGGATACCAGTCTAGAAGTACTACCACTCCTGTGGCTCTTGGGTCCAGGGTTCTAGGCTGCCTCCATCTGGGTATGAGAGAAGGTAGTGGTGGTTATTTGACCTGCCTTGCTGCCTGTTCAGATCCTTTGACCATTTATCAATTGGCGAATGACTTGCATCTTTATAAATTTGACTCTGTTATCTACATGTTTGAGAAAGGAGGCCTTTATCAGGAATACTTGTTGCAAATCCCACCCCATCCCCCGCCTCCAGTTTTCTGCTTTCCTTTAATTTTGGTTGTCCTGGTTTTGTTTATACAAAAAATTTTTAATTTTATGTTATAAAAATTATTTTATACTTTGTAATGCTCTCTATATTTCCTTTGGTCCTAAATTCTTCCCTTATCCATAGATCTGACAAATAAACTATTCCATGTGCTCCTAAAGTGCTTACTTTATCACTCTTAATGAGTAAATCATGTACCCATTTTGACCTTATCTTGGTATAAGGTGTGAAATGTTGGTCTGCACCTAGTTTCTGCCTTACCATTTTCCAGTTTTCCCAGCACTTTTTATCAAATAATGAGTTTTTGTTCCAAAAGTTGGGATATTTAGGTTTATCACATACGAGATTACTATAGTCACTTACCATGATGTAACAATCTATTCCACTGGTCCACCACTGTATGTCTTAGCCAGTACCAGACTGTATTTGATAATTACTGCTATATAATACAGTTTGAGACCTGGTACAGCTAAACCACTGTCTTTCATATTCTTTTTTGTTGATTCCCTCGATATCCTTGGCCTTTGTTCTTCTAGATGAATTCTGTGATTTTTTTTCTAGCTCTACAAAAATAATTGTTTGGTAGTCTGATTTGTATATTTGTATATAAATAGAATAATTTAGGTAGAATTGTCATTTTTATCATAATGGCTCTTGGTTCATTTATTTATTAAAATGGCAGCAATATAAAAAAAAATTGAGATACTCCTTATGGTGCTTGGCTGGGAGTTACTCATTGGTCTTCCTCATGGCCAAAACATTTTATGGTTTTTCCCAAAGATTCTACTTACCAAATATTACTAAAATTCACTACTATATGCAAATTTGCCATATCACCTAAACTTGATCATGAGACACTGGGGAACAGGGTTCTAAACTAGCTGTTGTAAGAAAAATCTGCTAGCAGCTAATGTGGCTGTGTAAAACCATCAACGACCAGCACATAGAAGGGCTGCTAACACAGGTTCTTTCATCTGCTTTTCTAAGGAAAGCAACTTTAAGGGGTTAACAATCTCACATTAATCAAACATACATATATCATTAACTTAGTTCAGGAGAAAAAGCCAGCACCCCGAACTTCAGAGCAAATACAAATTACAAACATATATTTTATAAACAGAGCAAATAAATAAATCAACAGACAGGTCTCTTAATCTGTCTGACCAAATCACAATAGTAACCAGAGAAGAACCAATGGGTCTGGCTTCAAAGGCAGGTGGTGGCAGTTATAACAGCTTACCTAGAGTCTCAGCACTCCTTCCATGAGTGAGCCCCAAAGGAAAAATGCCAACCTCTGAATTTATATATTCTGTTCAGGGTCAAAGGGCATCACAATATGCAACTCAAACCCATGTAAACTAGGCTTTCCCCTGAGGTAAGCAGGTCATCAAAGACTCTAGATTTAATCAAAGAAACTAAGGCTAGAGTCATCAAGGGCACTTGATTAAATAAGTGCTCTAAAAGAGAAAACAGTAAAAAAAAAAAAAAAAAAGTCCCACCTTAATTACTGATACAGCTGTATATATTAATTCTCTTATAGTCTTTATGTCTTGAAAGAAAAATGGCCTATATAGAGAATCAGTGGGTTCTAAACTATTCTACAGAACTCCTAATATCTTATAAGGTATCCCCTGGAATTCCATTAAGGGAAGTAAGATGATGGAGGTGGCCATGTTAGACATTTGTCAGTTCCAAAACTTCCAAATGCTTTCTTAAAAATCTTTAAAAAATAATTTGACAATTATATATTCTCAGGGTTAGGAAAACCCTAAAACTGGCTTAAAATTACCTTAGGTTCCAAATGAAGTTATAATATTCTTGTATTAGTTACCTTATGAAAGTAAATATGAAAGCTACAGATAAGAAAGAAAAAGGAGGCATCTAATTTTTGAGTCAGGGAAATGATAATCTTAATTCTGCCCCTGACCTCACCACTTATGTAATATAAAGTACTATATGACAGTTTTGAGAAATAATGATCCCAAGAGACCAACAAAGATGGCCCAGTAGGAAGAAGCAATATAGCCTGACTCTCTTCTAAAACTACTCCAACATTTAAATCCAGGAAGAACATCAGACTAAGTGATCAGAAAACCCATGCATGACTTTTCTAGCCTAGGTCAGCAAAACAACAGCCAAAGGCCATTGAGCACCATGAAAAGGGCTCTTGCCAGGAAGACCCAAGTAGGGTCTTACAGCAAGAGACTGGGTTGGGGCCTGCAGAATGAGGTCATTAAATCACAGCATTAAAAGATCAGCCATTAATAGGAGCCAGCTATGTCACTCATGTATAATAGCCACTTACTAAATTCTAATTCATTCATTCACACTGAACATAATTTTCTTTTTCATCTGCTGTGAGAAATCAAGGAATATGTGCTTCCAGATTTGGAGGAGACAACGCTCTTCCAGATTCTCACTTGGATCTAAAAGTTACTTCCCCCAATATGATACAAGGTTGTGTGCTACAGACACCCTCAACTCAGAACTACAGAGCTAGAAGGCATATTAGATATCACATAATCCAACCCCTCTCATTTTTAGAGTAGAAGACTGAAGGCCAGAGAAGTCATTTACCCATAACCACCCAGCAAATTTATGGTGCAACAGCCTACAAGTCCTGACTTTCCAGTGCTCATTCTATAAGCCACGTTGCAGTCTTTACACAGTTTAGGGCTTTGGTAGATAGGTTTGTGCAGGGGTACAGTGTCATATTTTAGTGATGCTACAATTTCCAAGACAATACAGAGGAAACTGGATCCCTATTACTGTAAACCTATAAAAGTAGGAACAGGAGAGGAAGAGATTTTAGGGGTCTTTGTTTCTCCAGGTGTTCTTCAAACGTAGTCTTCTTCAAGGCCAAAGCCTGCAGCCAGCAATTTTTCATATTGAAGACACAGGACCAAGAACAAGAGCCAGCAGTGTCACTTTGGCCCCCGAGCTCAGAAGAGGCTGTGGTTGTATACCAGGGCAAGAAGTCTTTTCAGATACAGCTTGTACTCTGGATTAAGCTGTATTCTGGCCAACTTTTGTGCCTCTAACCACAAATCACACACGGTTGGACTGGAATGTGCTACAGAAAACCTGCGGCCTTCAGGCCACATGTGGCTTTCTAGGTCCTTGGGTGTGGCCTTTTGACTGAGTCCAAGTTTTACAGAACAAATCTTTTTATTAAAGGGATTTGTTCTGTGAAGTTTGGATTCAGTCAAAGGGCCATACTTGCAGACCTAGAGGGCTACATGGGGCCTTGGGCCACAGGTTCCCCACCCTTGACTTAGATCAAAGGTGAGCCTGCAAGCTCTGATGCTTATAATTTGTATTGCTTTCCAACTAGCTGATGGGGGATTGGGGCCAGCAACAGTCTACTTGACTTCCAGACAGGAGTGAGGCTCCAATCATGTCATCCAGACTAGAAGGGCAACAGACTTCATCCTAGATCAGTCTTACAATACTTTAAATTTACTATTAATTTTGTAATTTAAATATTGACTAAAATTATTAAATCTTACTCAGAGTATTCCATTTCTCCCAGTGTGGAAATTTCTCCATACCTCTAGATTCTGACTGCTAAGCTCCTGGGATTCAGTATCAAGTCATTTGCTTAGATTCATCTTATTGTAAATGAGTTTCAGAGTATTACCTTGATCGTCTGCGTTTTAAGGCCTTTTATCTCTAATGAAGGAGATTTATCCAGAAAAAAAAAGGCAGTGATCCATCTGACAAAAATATATTGGGGAGTGGGAGAGAAATGGAAACATATTAATGGCAGGACACTTTTTAAAAAAAAATACATGTTAAATAAATACATGTTGTTATATTTTCTTTCTTTTTTTTTTACGTCACCCATATTTCTCAAAGTATCCTTTTCTCTGCAAAACCCACAGGGCCAACAACTATAACAAAGAATTTTTTTTAAAGAGAGAGAAAAAATTGTCAGCAAAACCAACGTTTGGAAAAATCTGACATTATATGTTGGGGTGCACGTCCCATCCAAAAGGTGCCACCTTTTTATCTCTTTTTGACATCAACCTTGGTCATTAAAATTTCAGAACATTCAGCTTTGATTACTTTGCTACTGTTGTTTGCATTTACATTGTTGCAGTTGCTCTTTATGTGGTCCTCCTAGTTCTATTTACTCCACTTTGTATTAGTTAATTTATCTTTTCATATTTCTTTGACCTCATCACTTCTAACAGCATGGTAATGTGCCATAACATTTCTAGTCAGTAAACAAACATTTATTAATTGATTATTATTGAGGCAGCTAAGAGGAGAAGTAGATAAGAGTGTTGGGCCTGAAGGTAGGAAGACTAGAGTTCAAATCTAGCCTCAGTGTGACACTTTATCTGCCTCAGTTTCCTCAACTATACAATGAGGATAAAAATAGCACCTCCCTCATGGGGTTGAGCTAATATTTATAAAGCACTCAGCAGAGTGCTTGACATACAGTAGGCTCTATAAAAACGCTTATTCCCTTTCCTATTAAGGGCCTATTATGTGTCGGGGACTGTGCTAGGTACTAGGGATACAAATGCAAAAGAGAAAAAAAAAAAGTCCTTGCCTTCAAGGAGCTTACAAGCGTAATGGTGAAAGAACACACAAAATGGAGCTGAAAAGGAACAGGGGGGCAAAAAGACCCATGATTCAAGAATCCGAAGAGGTCCAGAAGAGTGCGGAACCAAGTGAGAAATGAAAGTGTGGTTGGTCTGGACCTCCTCCATTAAGTGGAGGTTTTGGAAAAGTTCATGGCAAATCAGAGGGGTAAAGGGTACTGACTGATGAGGTATGAGTAGCAAGGCTGATTTGATCTTGTAGTGCTTTGAGATTTCCCAATGATATGGCTTCTGAGGGTGTGATAGAAAGTCCAAAGAATTCCAAGAGTTCAGAGCTGGGTGGGAAATGAAGAGTGTACCACAATTGGTTAAGCCAACCCTCTAGTCAATGGAAATTTACTTGGGTCCCACTTCTTTGCTACAACAAATACTGCTATAAATATTTTGGCATAAAAGGGACTTTCTTTTATGCATTATCTCCTTGAGGCCTATGCCCATCAGGAATCTCTGGGTTAAAGAATATGAACATTTAGTTACTTTTTCTACATAATTCCAAATTGCTCTCCAATACACTAATTCACTGCTCCATCAACAATTCACGGGAATGTCTGCCTTTCTGTCCAAGACCCTTCTAACACAGATCATTCCCATCTTTTGACACTTTGACCAATTTGTTGGGTGTGAAGCAAAGTCTCAATTATGTTGATTTCCATGTATTTTTATTAGTGATTTGGTACTTTCATATAGTTAACAGTAACTCTTTTATGAACTGTTTATTCATATTCATTGACCACTATTGGGGGTTAGCTTCTGGTCTTCTATAATTCTGTTCATTATCTATGTGGGTGTTCAGTCATTTCCAGTCATCTAATACTTTGTCACCCCACTTGGGGTTTTCACAGCAAAGATACAAGAGCGTTTTGCCATTTCTTCTCCAGTTCGTTTTACAGATGAGGAATGTAGATAGATAAACAGACAGAAATAATGTATGTATATGTTGCATATTACATAGCCTTAGCAAAGGCATTTGCTATGAAAACTTGTCCTCCAGTTGACCACTTCCCTTCTTATCCTAGTTGTATTTATCCCATTTTGTGCAAAGGCATTTCCATTTCATGTAATCAAAATTATGTTACTTTTTATAATCACAGCTATACCTTATTTAAGAATGTATACCCTACTGATAGTCGTAAAAGATACTTGTTCTGGTTCTCTTCCACTTTTTTTTTTAATGGTATATATAAATGAGAGCTTTGGACTCATACTTCTAAGTTCTCTTCCACCTCAAAATCTATGATCCTTATGTAATTTTTTAAAAACCTTGCTTTTCACCTAATAACTTTTAGAAAGCAATATAGACATGCAGCGAGTGTTCATAAATCTATTGTTAGACAGCTTTTGCTTATTATACTGTGAAATTAAAAAGAATCATGCAATGCTGGAAGCAAAGTCCATCCTTGTGAACATCTACACTACAGGAAGTTAGGTGGTATAAAGTAGACAGAGTGCTAAACCTAGAGTCAGGAAGACCAGAATACTAATCAGCCTTAAGGCAAGTACTAGTTGTATGACCTTGGGGAAGTCACATAACCTCTGCTTGTAAAATGGGGATAATAACACTTCCCACAGTTGTTGCAAAGATAAAATATGATAATACTTGTAAATCACTTTGCAAACCTTAAAGCAGATATAAATGCTAGCTATTATTAATAGCTATTGCCATCCCTACTACTCCAAATACGTACAGGACTATCATTATGCACTTTACCTATAAAATAAGATGGAAGATCCAGGACATCATCTACAATCAAAAGCTTACCTCCTAAGGGAGAACAACAGGGCTCTCTGGTCTGAAGAGAACACTACCACCATAAAATAAATAATTAAAATCACAGTTGTCTTAAGAAAACAGTTTTCCAAAATAGGCTTTGTATCTGGGGCCCAGAGAAATAATATATAAATGTTGGGGTGGGGGGAAGGAAAGGAACATTGAAATTACTGAATTTCTAAAGCTAAGACAATGAACCTTTTTGCTGCTTCCTCCATTGCCTACATGAGCATAAGGGTGGACTCTCTCCTCCTTTCTAACTTTAACCCCTTTACTCCACCCAGTATTTCAGATGTATATTATTTTTGGACACATTTGTTATAAATGTTAATATTTAATGTCATTTTTAACTACAACAGCCCCTGCCCTTTTCTGTCACCTTAGTAATGTATCCTCTATACTTCTGATAATGTTTCTGACAACAGTGCACCATCAGAATAGGTATTTGTTAAAAAGTATCATTACTGTACAGTGTGTACTACTGTAATAGTTACATGTTACCTTAAATCTATTTCTCTGTTTCAGACATAAATACTTCGCGTTCCCCTAATCAGAACAAGAATTCAGGAACAGGGGGCAGCTAGGTGGTGCAGTGAGTAGAGCACTGACCCTGGGAGGACCTGAGTTCAAATCCAGCCTCAGACACTTGATACAGCTGTGACCTTGGGCAAATCACTTAACCCCAATTGCCCTGCCAAAAACAAACAATAACAAAAAAAGAATTCGGGAACAGGTATCATGTTTTTCTCTTTGTTTCATATTTCCCACATACTGCAAAGATCCCAACTTTCATCACCCCTGATATTCCCCCTGCCCATAGAACCCATCTCTATATTAAATAGTCTTTATGAATTGCTACATAGGATCACCCTACTATTGATAAACTTCCAGGTCCGTCCAGTTTGAAACTGAAGAATCTACCCTCTCTAAGGTTTGCAGTCTTCTTTCCTAAAATGAATATCAAAAGCAGTTAACTTCAGCTAAGTCAGGATCTCTTAACTTTTTTGGTGTCATAGACTCCTTTGAAACTCTCTAGAACTCTTAAAAGGTTTTTAAATAATTGAGATGAAAATGTGAAAATAAAAGAGGTTGGGTTTTTTTTTCTCCCATTCTCTCCATGGACTGTGGACTCCAAGTTAAGAACTCCTGATATAAATCATTCAAAGTATGTGAAAAACAGCAAGGAAGTCACTGGATTGCAGAGTTCATGGGGTTATTTTGGGGAGTCTTTTACAGGTTAGAGATTGTCATATGGCCTATTTTTCAGAGTTAGAACTCAAATCAATCTGTCTTATGCTCTGAGCAATAAACATGGTCTCATTAACAGAATGCCCTAGCCAACTCAGTTAAACACAAGCACCTGCTACATACCAATTTCTATCTTCTATGTAAAGATAAGCTACTAGGGCACTATGAAGATCCTCTACATTTGTGAATTTGAGTTATATTTCCAGTGCCCTATGCCAACACACTCTGCCTCAACAAAGATGTACATTTTTTGTGCCTACTTATTTACATGTTGAACTCTTCAACTTTAGGGAAAAAAAGAGAGAGAGAGAGAGCATGTGATAAAGAATTACAATAAACTAGAAAATACAGACAGAAACAGCACACAATGAGAGTATGGCATTAGGGGAGTTTAAAAAACAGACAAACTAAAGCCCCTGGATGCCCCTAAGAAATTAATAATTTATTCATTCAGCAAATACCACCCAGGAGTAAGGTGCTATCTACAGAACAAAAGTAATGGCTTTTCCTGCCTTCAAGTTGTTTACAAATTTACTGGGGAGAAAAACCATATATAAATAAAGTCAATAATGACTTTATAAAAGATGTCATAAAGGATTATGTTACCAAGTGCTATATAAGGGGTAACAATCGTTAAGTACTGTGAGTTCATACGCAGGAGGCAGTGATGACTGAAGTGATATGGGAAGCTTCATGAAGGAGGTGAGATTTCAGTCAGACCTTGAAGGATGGATAGGAATTGGATTGGGAGGTGGATTGGGGGCAGGGTAGCTAAGATAGTCTGATAAAACAAAAAGGTAATGATGCAGGAATTTGCATGAATTCTGTAATTTGACAAAGTATTTGAGGGGGAAAAGAAAATTAAGAAAATAGTTGTGAAAGCTTATCTTCAATTAAGCAGATACTTATTAAACTAAGAAGGAAATGGAAGAGAAGAATGAGAGAATCCAAGGCTTGCAACAGCTGAAATAGAAATTGTGATTTCTATAATACTATTCAGAAGTAATCAATAGACACAAAACTGTCATTTGATGGAAAATTATAAGTAGCTCTGTGAAGATAGGAAAATGTCAAGCACTTGCATTCAAGACATTAAAAAACAAAAAAGTCCTGCTGCTATCACAGAGGTTAGCAATAAACATGAGAAACAGTACAGTATATTGGATAGAAAATTCTATCATTGGAGTCAGGAAAATTTGGATTTGAGTTCTAACTCTGAAAAATAGGCCATATGACAATCTCTAACCTGTAAAAGACTTGCCAAAGGACCAGACAAAAAAAATATTCCAAAACAAAACCTTCCAAACCCTATATTCAGTAGTAACCAAATAAATGAATATTATCTGGCTCACAAATAAAAACACTTAAATTACAGATAGAGATATAGAGTTGATTTTTAAAATCAAGTCATACTCACAGGAAACCAGATATACTCATGGAATAAGAAAATCAGCAATGGTAATTGGACTAAGTTTTGACTTGATTCAGGTATTCTAGGCTTCTAGATTAAGATGTTTTTTGAAGCTTAATGATCAAAGAGGGCAGCAAGTGAACAAGGTGTGATATAGCAGATTTTTATAAACTGTGGAAGTAATGGTGGAAATGAAACTAAACAGTGCTAGAGCCAAGTCCACGACTAAATAAACCTCTCTGACTCTTCTTCATTTGTTAATCATTTAGTTACTGCTCTGAATATCCAATGAGAATAAGAACTAACATTTGTATAGACACTTTAAAGTCTTCAAAACACTTATCTGTAAAATAAGGTTAGATGAGATGGTCACCAAGGACCTTTTAACTCTAAGATATAATCCTACGAGAGCATAACATTATCTAGAGTCTCACAAAAAGCCTATGAGGCAGACAGCCCCATTTTACTGATGAGGAAAGTTGAAGTCAAGTGACTTGAGCATAACCATCTGGCTAATAATAAGTCAAAGAGGAAGTGAATGCACATTTCAACTGACTCCTTGTCCAAGGGCTCTCCTTCCACTAGACCATGCTTAGATGCATATATGCTTCCAAATTTAAAGTGAGAGAACTGTACTTTTAGGGTAATCAGTCAGTCAACCAGTATTTACTAAGCACTGACAATGTGACAGACACTGGGATGCAGGAAAAGGCAAAACAAAAACAGTCCCTGCTCTCAAGGATTTCACAATCTTATAGGAACTCAGAAAAGTGCTACAAAACAAAGCACAATTTTAAAAAAAATCTACAGTATAAGAAATTTCCACTTTTTTGGACAAAGGGGAACGAATGCAAAATTGAGTTAAAATAGTGTTACAGAAAACAGGCTTTGTAAACCTTACAGTAATTAAAGAAAGTTATGTAATATCTTGCCCCTCGTGTTCTCTTAGTTTGTATAGTTCTGAGTGGCAGCAAGAAATAGTGAAGAGTGCGCTGGAAAAGTACTCTGGGAAGTCAAATTCAAATCCACCTCCAACCCCAGCTTTCTATCTGTGTGACCTTAGGCAGGTTACCTGACTTCGAAGACTCTGTTTCTTAACTGATCTCATCTCTTAATTGACCTCGGAGATCTCTTCTAAATCTCTACGGTCCTAAGTCACATTTACTTAATTTCTGGGTTTTAATTTCTTCATATTTAAAATGGAAAAACCTCCTTCAGGAACTACCTCACAGGGCTCTTGGGAGAATAAAAGGAGATTCACCTCCGTTAAAGCGTTTTATGAAGCTTAAAGCTCTGTATTTTGGACCATTCATTGCATTGAGCTTGCCCCTCTATCTGGTATTGTTTTTATACATTCTACCCTACATCATACTTCTGTGATGGGAGAGACAGACTAATCCAGAACTGGGGTTGTATTCTTTTTTTTCCACTTTTGCATCCCTAATGCCTAATACAATACCCTTCCTGTAGTAGATGCTTAAGAAATATTTGCGCTCTTTATTGAAGCATATTATGATCCCAACCTTAAAGGAGGATCCAGATTTGCAGAAAGGATACCAGAAATGGGAAGAGGGCAAAGGCACCAAAAGAATACGGTCTAAGAACGCCCAGGAGATCCCCAAAGGGGACTATTATAGTGGAAATGGCCAAAGGGTAAACTGGGCCCCGAATGCCAGGATAACAAGTTTCCGCTTTATCCTACAGGTAATAAGAGAAACAGAATCCATGCAAACATGTTATTACTTATATTAAATGTGCAAGTTACATTTTCCACACTCATAAAATTTTAAGCAAATGCTTGATAGCACAAGAGCTCAGGTCTTAATTTTTCCACAGACAGGAGAACAAACAGGCCACTATCCAACATAAACGTGGGCAAACTTCCATTCCATTCTTTCCTAAAAGCCCTAACACGCAGAGTACAAAAGCACCCTCCTAATTCCACCGCTCAAGCCTGCCTTCTTAATTACAGCTTGCACCAAGTAGTCAGAGGTCTGTCCTAATTGTAATACACAGTGATATAAAGAATGGAGTTTGGACATCTCATCCCTGCACCGCTTTCTCCCAAAGGCCCGCAACCTAATCGACAAAACCGCTCCCACCCTTTTCAGCAAGAGAGAAAGTTTCCTGCTCCCAGATTCTGGAGGCTTCCCCGCCCCCAGCATCCCTCCCCCGCCCTGGTGGTTAGGGCTTTGTCTGCCGGCGCGCGCCCCTTCTCCACGGCTAGTGGGGAGACCCCTGAGCGCACGTGGAATTGAGGGGATTGTGGAGGGGAAGAAGAGGAGGTTCGGCTGGCAATAAGCAGAATTGACGGAGTCGAGAGGAAGCAAAAGGAAAAGTGGGCGAGCCAGAGGTTCCCGAGAAGAGAGCCCGGGCGGACGCGGCTGTAAGTCCAGCGTCGGGTGGGGAGTGGGAGGTGGGGGTGGGTTAGGGGTCTCCGAAGTTGACAACTTTGCCGAAGATCGAAGCCTCCCCCTCCCGGGGGCGAGCAGTCGCCGCCGCCCCGCCAGTCCCCCACTCCCGGACGCGCACAGAGGAATTGGCACCACTCCCCGGAGGATGCCCCGGGAGGCGGCACTTACTGCGTGCCGCGCCACATCGGAGGAAGTCATGGTTTCCGGGGATGTCCTGCAGCTGGCCAGGATCCGGGGTGCGGGATAAGAGAAAGCTCGAGCCGCAATCTCTGCGCCCTCTAACCTCCAGGGGTGCAGGAGAAGCCCTGGAGCAGAGCAGGGAGGAACCCAAGTGGTCCGGACTACAGCCAGGGGCTCCCAGCTGCTGGAATTTAACTAGTGGCGCAAAGGAGTCTGGAGCGAGCTTCCAGTGGAGGGTGGGACTAGGAGAGCGGGATCCCGGGGGCTGGAGTGGGGTGGAGCCAGAGCCCCGAGCCGCGCGGGAGACCCGGGCGGAGTTCATTGAGGGCGGTAGCCCGAGGGGGGAGGAGGCGGGGCCTTAGCGGAAAGGCCTCCACGAGGAGATGGAAACGGGGCGGGGCCAAGTCGGGAGACTCCGAAGAGGGGAGGTCCTCGTGTGCGAAGACTCTGGCCAGCTGGGGGCGCTAGCGCGACGCGGCTGACAATCAGGCGCTGGGCGCCAGCCCAGCTGAGGACGGGGGAGGGGTGTGTGCAGGCACCTGAGTGATCCGTGCCGTTCGCCACCCTTCTTGATTTAGGCCGCGAACCTCCCTTCGTGGCCGGGAACCCCATGGTGTTTCCGAGAGCGAGGAGGACAAAAGAGTCTGGAACAGTTTGGGAGGGAGGGGGTGTGTTTTCTGAAAGCGGGGAGAACCTCCAGAGTAAAAACAATGAAGTGAACGTAAAGAGAATGTGCGCGCCCCCTCCCCCACAGCCCCCTCGGCAACCACAGTCAGTGGGGACTGAGATTGGCCGGCCAGAGGGCGGGACCGGAAGTGAGGCGGAGCCCGCGGGGAGGGAGGTAGGGGAAGGGCGGGGCGGCGGGAGTAGGGGGCGGAGTCTGGGGCGGCTGCTGTTGCTTTTGCTGCTTGCTAGTAGAGGTGGTGGCCAGGCAGCCGCTGCTGTAGGCAGCTGCAGACACCGCAGCGTCTGTCTGTCCGAAGGCACCAACTGGGGCCGGCCTCACCGAACGCAGGAGCAGAGGTTCGCGGTCTCCCGAGTCCGGCCAGCGTGTCGGGGGTCACCGTCCAGCTCCCGCAGGATTCGAGCCACCGCCCCCTTTTCTCCAGAAGGGTCCCCTAGCCGAACTGCCCTTCCCGCCTGCGATGGGGCCGGGCTGAGCCGCCTCCCGCCCCGCTGTCCCTTTGCAAGGGAGAAAGGAGGAGGGGAGGAGAGGGATGGAGGAGCTCGAGCAGGAGGCGGTGCTGCTCTTCCTCAGCCAAAGAGGGGGCCGAGCCCGCAACGCGGAGCTGGTGGAGCATTTCAAGGGGGCCCTGGGGGGCGAGCCTGAGCAGCGAGCTCGGGCCCGGGAGCGTTTCAAGCAGCTTGTGAACGCTGTGGCCACGGTCCGAACCGACCCTGCGGACGGGACCAAGTACGTGTACCTGAAGAAGAAGTTCAGCGGCGGTGGTCCGCCTCCCCCAGTGCACGCGGGGGCCCCGACCCCGCAGGCCCCCGAGGGCGACGAGCCTGGGTCCGGCAGTGAGCATCATCCCTCACCTCCTGCCGAGCCGGCGGACTTGAGAAACGAGGATGTGCGGAGTCCACCAACCTTCCCCGGAAATGAGGAGCCTAACCCTGTGTTGCAGGAACAGCAGCAGCAGTTACCGCCGCAAGCATCTCTCCAGGTAGTACCTAGCATCTCGGTGACCGAAGCATCCGACCTCGAGGAGGCCCCGGGCCCTTCGGACAGCGCTAACCCGGCTACCTCCAATGGTCCTGAATCAGCGGAGGGAAGCGCTCCTCCCTCTATTGAGGACCACCCGCTCCCAGAGGGCACCCCTGAGGAAAGTGGACAGTCAGCGGACCAGGAGTCGCCACCCCAACTACTCTTGGGTGAAAGCAGGAGTGAATTGCCGAGATTGGCGCAGGTGCAGCCCCTGGGCGTCGGGGCGCGGAGGAAGAACTCTAGACGCAATGTACCTCTGCTCCGGGGGCTGCCGCAGGGTTCCTGCGGTGGGGAAGAGTCAGAGCCTTTCCCAAGAAACTGGGAGGAGGGAGACATCTGCAGCTCCCCAGGAGGAGTCAGTACACCGAGACCTGGCCGAAAGAATTTGCTGGACCTGATGATAGGCAGCTCCCCGCAGCTTAAGAGGAGCTTCTTTGTTGGGGGAAACAGCCCTGGGGGCTCTTCCGGAGGTGGCCGTGCCACCAGAGGTGGTGGAGACTCGGATACCGCTTCCCTGGCTTCATCTTCCACCGAGGAGGAAGGAAGCGCAGCCGGGTCAGTGGCCTTGGACCCTCTGGAACATGCCTGGATGCTTTCTGCCTCGGATGGTAAATGGGATAGCTTGGAGGGACTGCTCACTTGCGAACCTGGGTTACTGGCCAAGCGTGATTTCATCACCGGCTTCACCTGCCTTCACTGGGCCGCCAAACACGGAAAGCAGGAACTCCTGGCCATGCTGGTCAACTTTGCCAACAAGCACCAGTTACCGGTAAACATCAACGCCAGGACCAGCGCGGGCTATACGGCTCTGCACCTAGCAGCAATGCACGGACATGTGGAGGTGGTGAAGTTGCTGGTGGGGGCCTACGATGCAGACGTGGACATTAGGGATTACAGCGGGAAAAAGGCCTCTCAGTACCTGAGCCAGAGCACCGCAGAAGAGATCAAGAACTTGGTGGGCGCCCTGGAAGAGGATGATGGAGAGAGCACTTCGGAGAGTGGAGGTGGTCGCTGGAAGCTCTCTAAAGTGCTCCCTTCCCATCTTATCACATATAAACTCTCTCACGTGCTGGAGGATGGGGGAGATCACCACCATCACCACCACCACTCCTTGGCTGATGGGTCGGCGGGCGGCAAGTCAATGAGTCGCAAAGCATCAGGTGGCAGCAGCAACAGCAGTAGGATGAGACCCAGACTCAACAAAATCCGGTTCCGAACACAGATCATTCACAGCACTCCCTCTCTCAGGGACCCTGAACAACCACTATCAGAGGAAGAAAGGCCCCTTAAAAGCAGCTCCTCCACATCCTCCTTCAAACTGAGACCGAAGTCTAATGTATTCGGGTAAAAATTAATCTTTTCTAGTATGTGCCCTCTGGTATGGGAATTTTGGGTGTCAAACAGAATTAGGAATAAGTATAGGAAGGGGGAGAGGAAAGATTAAGGAAAATAAACTTGTTCTGTGCTTGGGGGGAGGGGAAGGAGAGGGAAATAGGTCATGCATTCCCTTTGGTAAACCCATGTATAAACAAACTACAGAGTTAGGTTTTTAAAACTCTCCATAAATCGCTGATTCTCTACAAACACTGGCTTATTTTGGGCGAGGTGTATCAGTGCCAACAGATTCCTTCCCATTAGAATTTTTTCTTCTTCTAGATCTCGGGTTTTTAGGGTCTAGACAGGAACTTATAATGGGAAGAACTTTTTAATGTTACTTTTTACTGTTACCGAGTTTTATGCATAAATACATCATTTTTGATGCATCTGTTTAGATATAACTACTCTCACAGGAACATGATAACGCAGTTTGTAATGAAATTTGTATGTGCTGCCATGCATTTTCTATAAATGTATTTGCTGTCGGAGGTACTATTACTACTGAATGTATAGTCAGAAGAATGCAAAAGCACTGATAAAGAGTAATTGTGAGTGAAAATGGGAGTCTTCAGTAGCAGTTTAACTGTTTAAAAAAACCAATTTCAGTTTATAGTCACTGTGAACTCAAATGTTAAATACATTTATTTTTGAGTTGTTACAGTCCATCCTGTGGTACATTCCATCTAACTGTATACAACAGCACCGCACTCAGGTGCATCATTAGTAACTTGACCCAGCAGACTAGAACACTCGGGACCCAATCATGCAGTAAATTAATAGTTCTTTAGTCAGACCTAAATCAATTTAAGTATTAAATATTCCTAGTCATTACTTTTTTAGTTGGTTAATAACCTAAGGGTCATTTAACCATTGGCCTTGCTTAAAGAAACAATGTCTGATTTTAGATGCTTAGCTAGCATTGACAATATACTAACATGAGCCTGTGAAGTAACTATTAAGTTAGGCTATGATAGACTATTACTATTAAATAATTCCCACTTAAGGTACAATTCATTTTTATTTTACAAATATAACTTTCTTATTATCTGTGCTCTGAAGTAATGTTCTGCACATTTTAAGATCTTAGTCTAAACCCATTAGCTAATCTTAACAGCTTTCTTGAAGTTTAGTAGATACATATGCTAAAGGAAGATGTCAATTAAAAGCCAGGTGGTGAATCTTCCAAGTTTAAAAATGGCACTTTCCCTTCAAGAAGTAAGATTCAGGGCTGGTCCTACATTTTGAATGCTGCTGGTTGTCCAATCCCTTTGTACATAAACGAAATTAAAATAATGCCAATTAAAATCCGACACTTTAAAGTGTGGTTCCCAATTACATTTCTTTTATATGTATATTTTGAATGAATGGCTTTATATTTCATTTTAAAATCTAGCTCAAAAGCATATCAAGGCCTCTATAACTAAATTAGAAAAAATGATAAGAGCTAGCCCAAGCAGATCTGCTCTTATCAATTCTCACATATATAGCATTTCTGGTACTCTGTTGCAAACTTCCAAGCACCTACTTACTGGAGTAGAGATAATGAGGGTAAGGGAACTTCCCCTAAATTACCAGTTTAACCACTGCATAGTTTGCACAGAGTTATTGCATTTAGAGTTCTGTATCTCAGCATACAGAAGTTAGCAACAATTTGATGTAATATCTTTCATTAGATGAGGAATGTTACTTGCATAAAGACACATATGAAAAATTATCCTTTAAAAATGTAAGCTATATTCCTTAGTGCCTTTACTTTCTTTTTGTTTGCTGTTATAAAAACGGGGCATATCAATGCTTAAAAAGCACTTTTTACCCACACAGATGGGTCAAGAGACACTCTGTAATCTTCTGCAAGGAAAAAATGGATTTCTTATGTGAAGAAAACTCACTTGCTCTTTATCATCTGCATAGCTTATAAGGAAAACAGTTAAATGAAGCTCAAAATGTCTAATAATGCAGAATAAAGTATGGCTTCCGTGCTCCTAATTTGCATTAAAACTATAAGCTGAGGGACAAGATTTATCTTGACTGAAAATTTTAACCCTTCTAATTACTAATGTAAAGGTTGGCATAGTTAAAGCATTCCTATTTTGAACTGTAATTCAATAACATTTCAATTAGAATACAAATATATCTGAATGTACTGTTGAACAATCAAAACACTAAACTATTAAATAGGAGTGGTACCTAGTTGAACAGAATATTTCGAAGAATTTTGTGGGTTTAATATTCCAACACTTTGTAGATCTAGCAATTTGTATATATTTTGCTTTTACCTTCCCCTCCCACCAAAGTGTTTGTTTTGGCTTACACGTAAAAGTATATTACTATCATTTTCAAAAATCGTTCCAGTTAGGCGCTACTTTAAATCTACCTAATCATAATGTGCTTGTGTGCTATGAAATTTGTAGCATATATTTCACTTTTTGACACTTTACATTTCCTCTTGGTTGTTTTTTAAAATTCCAAATCAAGAGAATATGAAATCAAATTGTTTGTATTCTCCTGAACTTCATAAAGTTGTGCCTATTCATGGATATATATGTGTATTGGGTACTTTAAAAGATGTTTATTCAAAAACTGTGATACAAAAAATGAACATGTGTGTATGTGTCATAGGTACACTTGAAACTATTGAATGTGTATTAATTCTGTTAACTTTTCATGGTATGTGTACTGCAGCTAGCCTGTATAACTTGAAAATTTGGTACCATTTTATTGTGTCTTATGCCTAAAAACTTGGGGGCCAGGATGCCTTGTCTTTTTATATATACATACATACATATACATATATATATATATATATATGTATGTAGTAAAAGTTTGGGAGTCTGAGAGTTTGGTTTGTGTGTAAGGAGTTGAACTTTCATTTTGCCAAAATAAAAGTTACTAGAATTTTGCTCAGTTTTTGTTGTGTTGTCAGTGTTTGCAGTCTTTCTTTAACAGATTGTCATATTTGTCAGGAACTTTGGCCTTCCTCCCCATCCACTGATGCAGTAGGTTTGGGAAGTGACACTTTTAGGTATCTTGTGAACAGAAGGATGCCTTAAAAAAAAACCCACCAGTAGATCAGGTAGAAATCACAGTCAACTGTAAACCCTCCTAAAACTGTAGAAATCCTCTACACCATCAGTGTGTTGCTTTTGTGATTTTCATCTTACTCAGATTTCACCTCTATGAAAATGAAAAGTTGGGAAAAGAATATGCAGAGTTGTACACATTTAAGCACAGCCCTCCCCTCTAGCACTTGAACTTGCTCATTATTAGTTTAAAACCTAGAAGAATTGGTCAATTTTTATATTTAACTCCTCTGAAAGATCGAAGTCCTGTTTTTACCTCCAAGGAATAATACTGCTTTTCCTTAGAAGTATATATCTCATGGAAGGTACTCTGAATAATTCATTTGGAAGTATGACCCCATTTGAAAGAACAAAGTTCTTTGTTTTATAAAGTAAACATTTAAAGTTTAACCACAACAATGAATGCCCTATTTAAGTCATTGGCACATGTTTCCTAAATGTATCTTCTATAGGAAAATATAAATGCTTTAGAAATGTCTTGACTTTAAAGAACTACAAATGTGCCCATCCCTGTAAGATATAAAAATATTGCTTCAATGCCTCTTAAGGTTTTTTTCACTTAATATTATTTTGATATATATATATGTATGGTTTTTAAGTGTCAATTTCACTCTTCGTCTTAAGTTTCTCTAAATGTAAACTAGCTTTGTGAATTTGCTTCCATTTGTTATTTGCAAATTATATCACTGGTTTTCTTCTAGATAATTACCATCTATGCTAATATATGTATGTGCATTGCATATATATGTATATATGGGAGTGTACCTTTTTCATAGGAAATATTAAGACAAAATTAGTGATTTCAAATACTTCAAAGACATTTATGCAAAATATGTTTATTCTGTCTGGGCTTTGGAATTTAATGGAGAGGCAGATTTTATCACACTATAAAGTCAAGCTTGTTAATAATTAGAGCTGCCTGCGAATGGAAATAGAGAGAGGTCAGTGAAGGTTTAATGAATAGAAGACTTGGTTTCACGTATTTCTGCCTTGTAATTTCAGGATGACCCTAGGCTTGTCACTTAACCTTTCCATTCCCCCAGGCAACTCTCTAAGATTGTAAATTGAAGAGCAAGTTCAGAGGAACTTTCTTCACTGGTAGTTCTCAGATGAAATAACAAATATGAGGGAGAAATTTAATGGAATGTATTACTAGAGGATGTAGCAGTTCATCACTGAAAGTGTAGTAAAGACTGGATGATCACTTGTTAGGGATGTTGTGGAAAGGTTTTGGGGAGTAGGAGATTAACTAGGTGATCCTTAAAATCCTTTCCGTCTCTTCAGATGCTATAATTCCACAATATGCATATATATATATATACACACATACATATATATACGTATATATGTATATATGTATATATACGTATATATATGTATATATATGTGTATATATATATCTTAACATCAACACACATCAACAATTCAGCTGTGCATTTATTAGGCTACTTTGTGTGATACAGAATTCTTTGAAGCCGAGAACTTTCCATGGTATGAGTGTAGCATGTAGTAAATTTGCTCCAATCTGAGGAATTCAGTATGATTGGTCTAATTCTGGCTAAATCCAATGAGATTCCATTTGGTTTGATCAGGTTCCTTAGGGGGAGTCTGCACCTGTTAGCAGGAACTCCTTATAATGAGGCCTGAATCAGGAACAGAACTCAAACTTGATGAGACCTCTGGGGCTATCCAGCCTAACTCCTTTATTGTACCAATGAGTAGCTGAGTCCTGGAAGTATAGGTAGTAAGAATCAGAGCTGAGATCTGCTGTACCACCCTGTGGTTCTAAGGATCATAGCAAAAGTCATTTCTGGGATGTTCCTAAGAGGCCCAAGATAAACACAAAGGAAACTGAACTGAATCCCTGTCTGATTTGACAATTGCGTGGACTTTGGAGGAACTCCCCAGAATTCCCAAATGTCCTTGACACCAGAGACCTGGTTGCCCAAGGAGCGTTCCTGTTAGAATAGTGCCCAGACATTTATCACTTCATCTGACATGTTTACAATCTTTACTGACAAATTGAAACCCCTTCATGACTTAGTGCTCCTCAAGTTTTGCTTGGCCAAAAGAATTCATCAAGTATCAAACCTTGAAGTGACCAGACTACTAATTTATCCAGTCTAGTTCTCAAAAAAGAGTCACAATCTGTCAGCGGAGTTGGTTATTAGAAATTAGAAAGCCCTTCTAACTTGGTAGAACCTACCATAACTTGTGTTAGTCTGGCATCGCCTTCAGGAACTATGGGTCACATTCATTCCATGGTGAGGCATCACAGTAGGACTTAAGTGGAAGAGACCATACAACTTAAGTAGACTCAAAGAGTTTGGTTAAAACTGGACCAGCTATGGAAGGCATCAAGTTAAAATAGCGTATATCTTAATACTGGAACTTCAACAGGTTTTCATGGCAAAAATTTAATTTTTCCTTAGTTATTTTATGCAGCCATGAGGAAATCAGCAACAAGCCTGGAAATAAGCATTGGGAAATATTTTTGACCTTCTCAAAAACTCCCATGGCCTAAGAATGTTGTTAGAAAATCATGGCAGTTAAGAATTTATTAAGGATCATCTAGTCCAACTTCTCATTTATATATAAAGAAACTGCTGCTTAGAAGGATTAAACAACTTAGCCAAAGTCATACAGCTAATTAGCAGTAGAGATGTCTCTGAGACTCAACTAGAATGTTCTGTAAGCTAGTCGTGGGATCATAGAACTGGGAAGTACCTAACAAGTCAGAGATGTGGTCACCTGTCCAAGGTCACCCAGAAAGATCCCACATGAGAAGTCAAATGTCCCCAGATCTAAAGATGTTTTCACTTTAAGCATTCATGATAATGGAGCATTCACAAAAGAAAGGAATCACCCTAGATCGTCTTAATCACTTAGAAGTATGAAAAAGACTAAGGCCATTTACTAATCTGTGTCAGGGAAACCTTCCATGTCTCTAAGGATTTTCGTTGGCAATGTAAGCAATCACTGAACTCTGCCGCTTAGGCAGCATTACATTCCCCTATGATGTCTGATTATCCTTTCAACACTGATCCACGTGAGGATGGTGCCAGTCTAGCAGATCACACTTCAAGTGGAGCCATTCAATGTTCAGAGTACAAATGGCTTGCCTCAGTTTTCACATTTGACTTCGTGAGTGGTTTTAACAATTTTTCCCCTGACTGAAAATGAAATGAGGCATGTGTGTGCCATAAGCACATAGGTACTGATTTTCCCTTTCTTTGTATGCCCATCACTTGTTGATTGGCAGACTAATTGACATTGGAAAATCAGCTGTCATCTAGATTACTACCCAGTATAGTCCTTAAACCTTCATTATAAATATGTTGTTGTTCAGTCATATCCAATTCTTTGTGACCCCATTTGGGGATTTCTTGGCAAAGATACTGAAGGGGTTTGCAATTTCCTTTTCTAGTTCATTTGACAGATGAAGAATTGAGGTAAACAGGGTTAAGTGACTTGCCCGGGGTCACATAGCTAGTAAGCATTTAAAGTCACATTTGAACTCAGGTCTTCCTGACTCCAGGCCTGGCACTCTATCTACTTCTCCACCTACCTGCCCTCACATAGAATAAAACAATTAACATTAAGTTTTCTTTTTTTAATGCAGCTTGAGTGGCAGAATTCAGTGACTGCTTCAAGAAACTGCCATTTCACCCAAAGGGAACTCTTTCTACTTCTGAGGATTGTAAATCCTTCATGCCCTCATATCAAATCCTCTTGAGTTCCTGTGGCTGAAAAAATGAGTTACCTGGTAGCCAGCCTTTTGGAGATGAGTCTCCCCCAACTTAGTCTGGCCCTCTGTCATCAGAAACACAGTTTGCTTCATATTCTAAACCTTTCTCTCATGATGTAGGATCTGCCAAAATTTGTGTGCCACTTGGCATAGCTTTGGAGAAATCAAGGTCACTTCTGGGCCATAATGATGCATTGGAGCAAGGCATTCTTTCATGCCAGAATTTTATGGCATTGGGAATATACATTCTTTAAAAAGTAATATTTAACAGTACCCTTCATTGTGCTCTTCTGTGTGTTGTACTCTAAGCAGCTATCTTTTCTTACTACCTCTAGTCCTGGGTCAGCCTGTAAATTACACGGAGCATAAAAAGTTGTATGAAGTCACCATGAGCTATTCTGGAATACTACCGATCTAGAAATAATGAAGCAGTGTTTGCCACAACATAATTTGTTACTGGATGTGTATCAAGGATAATGGATAGATGATAGTGGGATACTGTAGCAGCAGCAATAGGCTGAGTTATAATTAAGACCAACCCATAGAAAAAGTTTAATCATGCAACCAGATCCCATTTTAGACAATATAACAGAAGTATCATCTGGGAACTGCTAGCCAAAAAGAGTAACAAGATAGTACACTCTGGGGTTATTAGAAAATGAAATGGTTCATTGTGAATAAAGGCCTGGGATAACCTTGAGAGCTGTTAAGCAAAAGTGCCCAAAGTCACAACAATCTTTGAACGATCTTCAGAGTAGTGGTTCTACGGGGGGTAAATTGAGATGACCTAGGTTCAGATTCCAGCTTTGTTATGTACTGTCTGACTTTGAACAAGTCACATAATATGCCAGTGCCTCAGTTTCCTGAACTGTAAAATGAGGAGTTTGGACTAGATGGCCTATGAGTTCCCTTCCAGCTCTAAAGCTATGGCGAAGTGGATAGAGTGCTGGGCCTGGAGTCAGGAAGACTCATCTTCCTGAGTTCAAATCTGGCTTCAGACACTTACGAGCTGTGTGACCCTGGGCAAGTCACTTAGCCGTGTTTGCCTCAGTTCCTCTTCTGTAAAATGAGTTAGAGAAGAAAATAGCAGACCATTGCAATATATTTACCAAGAAAACCCTAAGTGGCATCACAAAGAGTCAAACACATGAAAAACAGTTACAGATGAATCAATAAACATCTGCATTTCCATTGGACTGGGAAGTTAACCTTCTATAACTTAGTAGACAGTGTCACCAAAAATTCATCACCCTCCACCCAACCTCATGATTAGTCCTTCTGAATTTAACTGGGTTGGTCTTCACTTAATAGATATATAATTCAATACTAGGCCCATATTAAAGGACTTTTCCATTTTAGGAGCACCTGGTAGAATTTGTATTCCAATGGCATTGTGTTGCCATTGAGAAGACCTTGAATTTAAGGACCCAGGGTAACTTCCGCACCAAGAAGAATTTGTCGTATATGTCATATGTGAAAATAATATAAAACAACAAGACAATACAAGTTGCTCTATGATGTTCAGTGTATGTGTGTGTGTGCATGTATGCATGTGTGTGTGTGTCTATGTGTGTGTCTGCCTTACTTGCAGCCTCAGTTTTCTCAACTGGAAAGAAACTTAACCATATCCCCTACTTGCCAAACATAAAAAATATAGGAAAACTTTGAAGAATTTTATTTATCCTGTAATATAGGAAATTATGACAAGGTTCCATAATGATGGGGGGAAAGTGCTTCCTTAAGCATGTGAGTCTTTTTCAAGAGAGTTTTCCTAATTTCTCAAGTTATTAATGCTACCCACCACATCATCACCTTGCATTTATTTTTAACACAACTTATACTTATTTAACTGCAAATCAGTAAAATTCCCCAATAGAATGTAAGCTTCTTGAGAGCAAGAACTAACTCACTTTCATCTTGGTTTCTCTAATGCTTAGCTCAGCTCCTGGCACACAGTAGGTACTTAATGAATGTTGGTTGATGATTGAGAGATTGGTGACAATCCAAAGGTCCACAGCTCTATAGGCTATTGTTATACTTCTCTGAAACAATCTGTAGCCTAATTAATTGGTTGCTTATGAGCATTCACAATACAACTGTAGGCTTCATAGAGAATCAAAGAAAAGCTCCATGTAATAAATAATAGGTCTCTTTAATTCTTCTCCCAAATGAAAGCATGAACTTTTCTTCCTCCAGAGGCCTAGGACAAACATTGGAAGGAATTTATCAATTTTACCACTGACTAAAAACAATCAGACCTGGATTTTGAATTATTTTTGTTTTTAAGCTCATAGAAGCTTAAACTAATATGCATTGGGTAGGAATAATCTTCAGGGCATATTATGGGAGATCCTTAGCTGTGTCAAACTCAAATAGAAACAGAGGCCACTAAATTGTACTTAAGGATCCCTGCTGGCCACATACTGGAATTAGAAAACCACATATTAGCATCATCTGTGTTTTATTGTATTTTTATTTTTTTTATACATTTCCCAATTACATTTTAACTTGTTTGAGGTGGCTGGCATCTACCTTGCAGAGTTTGTGAGGATTTGTAAAAATCAAATGTATCAAATATATGTAAAGTGATTTGCAAACTTCCAATTGGAATTTAAATGTTCACTGTTACTTTTGTTATCAGATAACTGATAGCTTTTACCTGGGAAAGTAAAGAGGTTTCTAAAGCTAATTTAGATGGGGAGGACAGGTGCAGAGAGAGAGGAAATGACATCACTGTTTTACTTTAAAATATGCTTAAACTTCTCTAATTTAGTTTTGAATCTCCACAGTTCATCTAAATTATTGATGATTTATTATTTGCTAACTGATGTGGAGGTGGACCAGGTTAAGGGATTGAGAACTGGAAGGATCTTAGATGGCATCTGGTCTAACCTCATTTTACAGATGAGGAAACTGAGGCCCCTGCGGCCTAAGTGGCCAAGCAAAATTCAAATGAAGATCCAGATTTTCCAACCATGATCTATTGCTCTTTGCAGAGAACCAATTATTTATTTTGCTTCTTTGCTAAACCAGATGTTAATCTCAAAATGGGGGAAAGCAAAAGAGGTGAGATTTATTTATTAACCCATTTGACACCAAGCCTTCTGTTTCATTTTAGTTTTAGTCACTGCTTGTCTGCTAATTCTGATCTAGAGAAAATGAAAGTAGCTTAGCATTTGAACCAATTATTTTCAACAGTTGGAAGGAAGAGAACAGGATGAGGAGAAAGTGTTTCTTTTCTTACAACATCGATTTAAAGATGTTTCTATTTCTGGGACATTTGCTAGAGATTCAATTTCTTAGTTCCTACTGGTTCAATGCCTATTTCAAGACTGTCCAAAAATCAAACTAGGATACAAAGTAAAAAAATAATTACTTTATAACATTAAAATAAAAGGCAACTACTTATTATTTTAAGAGACTACTTATTTATTTTAAGGAACACAACATGCAAAAAAATTTAGTGCACTATTTAAAAATTTTTAATTGTTAGAAATTTTAGGAAACATAGATTTCTTTAGATGCAGGGGGTGGGGCTGGCCAGTGGGAAGCCAATCTAAATATATATTCTAAGGCAGAATATAGATTTATTTCTGAAAGGACTCAACAATCTCCTTTTGATGTATGGTTTGGCAGAGATAAGCCAAACCATAAAACCTTTTAGGCAGGAAACACTCTCACCTGTATTGTCAAGCTTCTTCATTTTCTCTTCTCTTCTGCCACTCTATTGCAGTTACCTTCACACTGAAAGCCACTAACCTTCTCTCCCAGTCAACTAAAGCTGGATCTGTACCCCCTTCCCCATTGCTTGTGATTTTGATCCTACAAAAGAATGACATACCAATAGCAGTCACAGAATAAGACTCTCCTTGACCTTATGGAGTCCCTGAGTTAGTGGGCCATGCAGGGCTACCTTTTTCTGAAAGTGGAACTCGCAGCTCCCTATGTAGGGTTGTAGGCAGTTAGAGGGCACAGATGAATAGAGCACTGGGCCTGGAGTTAGGAAGACCCATGTTCCTGAGTTTAAATCTGGCCTCAGACACTTACTGCCTATGGTGCTGGGCAACACTTTGCACTATTTGCCTCAATTTTCTCGTCCGTAAAAGCACTCCAGTATCTTTGCCAAGAAAACCCTAAATGGTATCACAAAGCATTGGACACAACTGAAAAGCAACTGAACCTATAGCATCATAAGAGTTATCTGGTACTTATTGTTATACCATTATGGAGTTTGTACATACAGTTATCCCTTCTACATCATGAGGGTTAAGGGTGTACCCCAATACCCCGACCCCGTGGCCCTCTGTACCAGAGAAGAAATCTGAATTATAATGGTATTAAAAGGTAAAGCATGTTGATGTTATACCATGTTATGCATGTATTTTATGCATTTCTTAGCTTTTAAGTTTTTTCCGTGTTGTCTGTTGGTCTTCATGTGTCGTCAGCAGCTTCTACAGAACTCCCCCAAAATTCCCATTTAATTTCTTGTGCTGACCCACAATATATTGAAACCATGATGGGGAAAGTCAGGATGTGGAAGGGATAACTGTAGTTGTTTACACGTCACCTCCTCCTGGCTGTGAGCTCCTTGAGGGCAAGGACTCTCTTTGCCTTTCTTTGTATTCCTAGCACTTGACACAGAGCAGGTACATAGTGAAGGTGCAGCTAAGTGGATAGCTCACTGGGCCTGGAGTAAGAAAGACTCATCTTCCTGATTTCAAATTTGACGGAAGATACTTGCTAGCTGTGTGGCCAAGTCACTTAACCTTGTTTGCTTCAGTTTCCTCATCTGTAAAATGAGCTGGAGAAGGAAATGGCAAACCACTCCAGTGTCTTTGCCAAGAAAAACCCCAAATGAGGTCATGAAGAGTTGGAAATGACTGAAACAACTCAACAACAACAACACACACACACATAGCAGACAATTAATTTATGCTTGTTTATTTGACCCTGACCTACCTCATTTGTAAATTGGTATAGTAACAGCCATGATATCTTTAGTACCACCTGTATAGCAGTGACTGTGTGGATTGGTGAGTAGAGAGCCAGGGCCTCAGTCAGAAAACATGGGTGCAGGTCCCATCTCTGACATACACTTCATTGGCTGGGTAACCCTATTCCACCTTTCAGTGCCTCCAGGCAGCCCTCTGGACCAAGAGCTTTTAGAGGTTGTTCAATATATCCTGAACCCTTTGAGCAGTCTAGTAAAGCCTATGAACCCCTTCTCAGAATAATGCTTTTCAATGTTTAAAATAACTAGGTATGGTAACTCAGGTCTTACTCCTTAACCGTGTCTTCCTGTAAGACCATGCATACCCTTTGACCAAGCAATACCATTACTAGGTCTATATCCCAAAGGGATAAAATACAAAAAGGAAAAGGACCTATGTGTACAAAAATATTTATAGCTGCTCTTTGAGTGGTGGCAAAGAATTGGAAATTGATAGGATGTCCATCAATTGAGAAATGGCTGAACAAGTTGTATATGATTGTGATGTAATACAACCATTCTTTAAGAAATAATGAGCAAAATGCTCTTGGAAAAACTTGGAAAGACTTAAATGAACTGATGTAAAGTGAAATTATCGGAATGAGAACATGGTACATAGTAACAAATATCGTATGATGATCTGCTATGAATAACTTAGCTGTTTTCAGCCATACAATGATCCAAGACAATTCTGTAGGACATATGATGAAAAATTCTGTCCATTGCCAGAGAAAGAACTGGTAGAACTGGTAGAATTCAGTTCAAAGATACTTTTTCTTTATTTCATTTTTCTTGGGGTTTTTTGTCTGTGTTTTTTTTTTTCACAAAATGACCTATATGGAAATGTGTTTTACATGACTACACACGTATAACCTTTGTCAAATTGATTGCCTTCTCAATGGGGTGGTAGGAGGGGAAGAAGGGAGAGAATTTGGACTCAAAAGTTTTTTTAAAAAGAATATTAATTCTGATTTTATATATAATTGGGAAAAATAAAATATTAAGTAAATCTCTGCCTTCTCGGGGGCTGAAGATGGTGGATCTTTTGAGCTCAAGAGTTCTGAGCTGTAGTGGGCTAAGTTGATTGAGTATCTACACTAAGTTTGGCATTAATATGAGTAGCTACCAGGCTACTCATTTGACAAGCAGTCAAATTATACTGCAGAGGGCGTAACTCTGATAGGCTGGCCACATTATTTGGATGCCAAAAGTACATTTGCCTAAAGGACTATTTTATGGCAAACTCACAGAAGGGAAGAGCTCACGTGGAGGTCAGAAGAAGAAATACAAGGACACTCTAAAGATCTCTCTGAACTTTAGAATCGATTATGAGACATGAGAGACACTGGCACAGGAGTGCCCAGCATGGCATGCCCTTGTCAAAGAAGGCACCATGCTCTATGAGCAAAGCAGGATTGTAGTAGCTCAAAAGAAATGTGAGATGTTCAAATTTAGAGCCGTCTCCACTCCAGATGTTCATGTGGACTATTTGTGCCTGATCTGTGGTAGCTCATATTGATCTGATCAGCCACAGTCAGACACACTGTACCTTGACCCTAACATAGCAATATCATTTTGGTCCTCTTTGACAACAAAGGACAACAACCATCCAACCGACCAGGCTGCCTGAATGTATCAGTTCACAACCCCACCAACGATTCATTAGTGTTCCAGTGTTCCCACATCATCTCCAACATTTATCATTTTCCTGTTTTGTCATTTTAGCCAATCTGATAGGTGTGATGTGGTACCTCAGAGTTGTTTTGACTTGCATGTCTCTAATCAATAGTGATTTAGTGCATTTTTTTCATATGACTATAGATATCTTTAATTCCTTCCTCTGAAAACTGCCCATTCATATCTTTTGACCATTTGTCAGTTGGGGAATGACTTGTATTCTTATAAATTTGACTCAATTCTTTATTTAAGAAATAAGACCTTTATCAGAGACACTATAAAAATTCTTTTCCAGTTTTCTGGTTCACTCCTAATCTTGCACTGGCTTTGTGCAAAAGCTTTTAAATTTAATGCAATCAAAATTATCCATTTTGCATTTCATTGTGTTCTCTATCACTTATTTGGTCATAAATTCTTCCATTCAAAAGGTAAACTATTCCTTGCTCTCCCACTTTGCTTATAGTATTAGCCATTATATCTAAATCATGTTACCATTTTGACTTTATTTTGGTCATGATTCAGGTAAACCCTAATTGTGTTTTAATCTAGCTTAAAAACCTGAGTCAGCTAATGCTGCTTCTCAGTGTCACAGCTGCATATTGCAAACAATGCAGTGTTAGATGTAGGTCTATGCCTAGTTTCTGCCATACTATTTTCTAGTTTTCCCAGCACTTTTTGTCAAATAGTGAATTTTTATCCCAGAAGCTGGAGTCCTGGGGTTTATCAAACAGTAGATTAATTTAGTCATTGACTACTTTGTCTTCTATACCTAACCTATTCCACTGATCCACCACTCTATTTCTTAGCCAGTACCAAGTAGTTTTGATGAATGTTTCACTATTTTTGAAAAACCAATGTGGTCTTAGGATTAGTTTTAGGACTCAAAACTAGAATCTGTGTTAAATACTAATCTATCAGGAGGCAGGGTGGTATGGTGGAAATAAGATGTCTTGGGTACAAATTCCAGATGCAGCATTAACTAGGTAACCTTGAATAAATCATTTAATTTCTCCAAGCCTCAGTGTCTTCATATGAAAAATGAGAGGTTTCCACTCGACAATCTTGGTCAATCTAGCCTTGCCATACTAAATTCATTTGTGCTCTTCATAGAACCATAAGACTTGGAAGAGATCATTTAGTCTGACCCATAACTGGCAGGAGTAGTCTTGAGAACATTCCCCAAAGTAGCCATCCAGCCTCAATGAAGACTTCCAATGATAGGGTCTCATTAACTACTAAAGCAACCCATTCCATTTCGTGATGTTTCTGATCATTGAGAGATACTTCCTTAGATAGAGACAAAATCTGCTTCTCTGAATGCTTCCACCCATCTGCCGTCTGGAACCAAACAAGACAAGACAAACATCTTTTCCACAAAACAGCCCTACAAATACCTGACGATAACTATCCCATCCTTCTTCCCTCAAAGTTGTTTCCTGGTCCTTAAACTTGGTCTCAGAGAGCAGGACTTTTAAAAATGTCAATTTATTTTTCTTTCCTTGTTTGGCATTAGAGATGATGGCATTCACCTCCTTCCTGGGGATTTTTGTGGTTTACTGATATAATAATATTGGTGCACAAGGAGAATTTGAGTGGAATGAAGACATTTTTTATTTCTGTTCTTTGGAGTTTACATGTTGTATTCATTGACCCATATTTCATATTGTTTTGAGACCTCTAAATATCAAGATTTGACTAGTTAAACTAAGAAACTTAACCAGTATAAATAGCCTGCTCTTCAAGGGTTTGAATCACATTTCTTTCTATATCCTTTTTCACATGAAGAAACTGAGGCTTGGAGAAATTAAATGACTTATTCAAGGTTACCTAGTTAATGCTGGTTCTGGAATTTGTACCCGAGACACCTTATTTCCACCATACCACCCTGCCTTCTCTGATAGACTAGTATTTAACACAGATTCTAGTTTTGAGTCCTAAAACTATTGAATTTCAGACTGATGGGCATCTATTTACTGTGCTATTCTTTGCCAAGCATAAATCAGCAACTCAGGCTTTCTGTGTAATATCCTTTGTGTACATTAGGATATTTTTCTTATTGTGCAAACACACACGCACACACACACATATAGAATCAGTGGTAGAAATACTATATTCTCCCTGTGTGTGGTAAGTGAAGCTGAATTGTTTGCAATATGCAGCTGTGACACCTAGAAGCAGCATTAGCTGACTTAGGTTTTTAAGCTAGATTAAAACACAATTAAGGTTTACATGAATCAAAAACTTTTCTTCAGTTAGTTTATAATTTAATTTATTTCCTAAGTGAGCCTACAAATAATGGCTTCATCATTTAAAAAGTTAAATCTTCCCTTAGCTGTATGCCATTTTTTCCCAGTTAGCACTTTCATTTGTATTTATAGGATTATCTGAATCCTAGCAATAATATCTTCTTTGCTTTAATACAGCTTAGCACAGTGCCTGGCCCACAGTAGGCTCTAAATAAGAGCTAAGTGACTTGACTTGAGTTGAGTTTAATATTCAAAAGTAGTACCAAGGATGTTATTCTGTACTTACTGCCTATGTGACAATAAGCCATATAAACATCACTTTCCTTGTCTGTAAAATGAGGATAATAACTTTTTTATGCTACTACATCTTGGCTTATAAAAATTCTGTGTACACTGTAAAGCACCATGCATATGTGAACAGGATAGGTGAGTGAGTGTCCAAAATGTGCCCAAGATTATTTATATTTTAAGAATACACCTGGAGTTTGTCCTTTGGGTTGCAGCTGTTGGGCAGAGACAGAGCTGCCAATGGTGATAATTCTAATAGCAATCCCAGACCCAAAGACCACATGAGCACCATATCAATTTAGTTTGGTCTGAAGGGACCATTGTCTCTTCAAGCCTCCCAAAGGCCATGCCAAACTTCTTGATTTAAAAAATATTACGTATACATGCACATACATTCATTTAATATAGTCATATACATATAAATTGTATATGTACTCTCGTATTAGCAAAGCAATAATCACAATATAGATGATAATTGTAAATCTGCCTATGCAGTTCTGTATTGCAATATATAAGAGATTGTCTATATAGGAGGTAGAAGAAGTAAACCATTTATTCAGACACCAAGGACCAGATCTCAAAACCAATGAGTCTAATACATCATAGCAACAAAGAAATTAATATACATTATCACAACAGAGAATCACTCCATCTCAAAACCATTCCCGCCCCCTGCTGGGGCCTTGCCACCAACAAACACTCTCAGCACAGTTCTTATTTAGCAAGCTCCTCCCACAACATGTGACTTAGGCTTCCTGTGATGTAAGCAGGTCACATGGGCCTATTAATGGGTGGGAAAGATCTTCAAATTTAAATTGCCATTACAGCTCTATATATACATATATAGCATATAATTGTTGTTTATCCTTCAATTTTGAAGAGGACCAATGACATCCCAGGGTGGTCTTGATTTGGCATGTGAATTGGACTTAAGTGAGGCAGAATTGCACAAAATCATCAGCCTCATTCTTTCTTCCAGAATCATTGAATCGAGATAAAAGTCAGGATAACTGCCAATGATTGGGGATACAGTGAATGAACTTGGCATCTTTGATGTCTGACTGAGCTCTAAGCATTCCACAGTGCTTGCTTCAGCCACTTTCATGGCTATTAGAATACATTATTCTCATCACCCATTCCACTGGGAGAAGTCTGCACATACTTGGGTAGACATCCCCCTAACTCAGTGATGGGTTTGAGACCTATTGGTTATACTCAACCCTGTTTAGTCCATCTGCCAAGACAGTTTACTGGGACATGGCTGCTGCACATGCTACATTTTTTCGGAGCCACAGGTGAGAGTTGGGTGACCAGTTAGATACCAAAGGTGTATAAGCAGTTCTGAAAAGGGTTCAGCAAGTCCTCATGCCAGAGGTGCTAGTCCTCCCTGGACACACCATACACCCCTATATAGGGTATATGTATACACACACACACACACACACACACACACACAGAGTACATAGCACTGAGCTAGGTCCTGTGAGGAACGCTGAAGTATTATCGCCATCTCAGTTCTTACAATCTAGTTAGAGAGACAAAGTTAACAATTGTGTGATTATATGTATATATATGGATATATATGCATATATGTAAACACACACACACATATATATATACATATATATATATATATATAAAACTAAGTGTTACATTACACAGTATAAATTCAAATGCTGAAAGAGTTTAGAGAAGAGGGGAATGGATCACTGGAGGCTGAAGGGGGCAGTGAGTTAATCAGGAAAAAAATTGGTTCTGACACTGGCCTTGAAGGATGGTAGGATTTGAATAAGCCTTATGGGAGTAAGGAGGAGGGAAAGGAATTTCAGGCCAGAGGAATAACTTGATCAAAGCAATGGAGATGGATGTAGTATGTTTGTGGGATATGGAGAAGATGATAGAACCTATTGGAATGAAGGTTGAACATTGTGGGGTTAGTGAGAAATATGTTTGGCTAAATATGGTGGGGTAATATCCCAAAAGGCCTTAAAAATCAAGCCCAGAAGTTTAGATCTAATGCAGTAAAAATAAAAAATAGTCATAGATTTTTGAGCGGAGGAGTGACATGATAAAAAGAGGTGTTTACAGAAGATATCTGGCAGTAATATTCAAGTTGCTGTAGAACAGGAAGACCTTGGATAAGGGAGGCCAGTCAATAGGCTATTGCTCTAAGGGGCCTTAAGATGAGGAGGGCCTAGAATAGAGTGGGCCGGATCAATGCAAATCTCATATAATAGAGCCATAACTGAGAATTTGGAACTTAGGGTAAGTTTAATTTGAAGAGGAGTGAAAAGATAGATACTTAATGACATCAGCCCCAGCTACCATCACTGGACCCCCAAACCAGGTGGTACAAAGGCAGTCCTCTGAGGTCAATTGCAGTCCACACTAACATGGAGGTAGAGAGCTAAAAAAAGGGTATGACAGTTCTAAGACCCTGGTGGGGGTCATAATGGCTCAGGATCAGTGCGGAAGGGGTGGATGGAGCATATTTATCATGAAACCATTATGGTTTCCAAGTCCCTCTGTGAACCACAGAAGTACAGGTCTTCTACCACCATCATGGTGCCTAATCAACAAGCATTTATTAAAGGTCTACTAAGTGCTACACACTATAAGCACTGAAGGAACAAAGACAAAAATAAGATGGTCCTGCCTTAAAGAAATTTATATTCTAAGTACATTGTAAGTATACACAAAACAGCCAGTCAACAAGCACTTATTATGTACTTATTATGTGCCAGGCCCCGTGCCATGATCTATGGCTACAAAAGGCAGAAAACAAGGTTCCTCACATTCCATGGGAGAGACAACATGCAAATAACTAAAATATGCATAAGTCATAATACAGTAAGAAGGGCAAGTAATCTCAGCAGAGATGAGACAATAGAATAAGTCAAATTGTTTTTTTTTTTAATGCTAGGTCTTATTGGGCTGAATTTAGTACATACGAAACAGACAAAATGTATGTAACTTTTTGGGGGAAGGAGAAGGTACTAGCAGCTGGGTCACTAGGACAGGCCATCTGCCTAAGAGGAACTGAGTCTTAATAAATGAAGGAAACTCAAGAATTCTAAGAGGTGAGATGGGAAGGGATGTGGAAGAGAACCAGGACAAAGGTAAGGCGATACAGTGGATAGAGTGCTAGACCTGGAATCAGGAAGACCTAGGTCAAAATCTGGCCTCAGACACTTATTAACTGTGTGACCCTGGACAAGTAACTTAACAACCATCTGCCTCAGTTTCCTCATCTGTTAATAGATGCTCTCAAGGTCTCTCTGGAGAACTTTGGAATCAATTGTGAGATATGGGAGACATTGGCATGGGACCGCCCAACATAGCACGCCCACATCAAAGAAGGCACTGTGTTCTATGAGCAAAGCAGAATTGCAGGAGCTCAAAAGAAAATGAGATGTGCAAATTCAGAGACATCTCCACTCCAAATGTCCATATGGACTGTTTGCGCCCCAACCATGGTAGAGCTTTCCCAGCTCATATTGGTCTGATCAGGAACAGTAGGACACACTGTGCCTCAATTCCAACATAATCATTTCGTGCTCTTTGAGAATGGACAACAACCAACCAACCAATCAACCAACCAGCCACCCGAGGTTATTGTGAATATCGAATGACAAATTAGTGTAGAACTTTGCATCTTGAAGCACTATATAAGTGTTAGCTAGCTATTACCATTAGGTCACATTCTACATATTGCTATGTAGAGGAAAAACATTTTTGTAAGTTAACTTACTTATTTTTAGTTTTCAACATTCACTTCTGTAAGTTTTAAGTTTTCTCCCCCTCCCTCATCCCCCCCTCCCTAAGATGTCATGCAATCTGATATGGAAAAAATATTTTTAAGGAAGAATCAACAAGACTTAGTTAATGTCTGTATGTAGGTAGGTTGAGAGGGTTTTTTTTTTTATTTTTTGCTGTCAACAAATAGTTTTTGAGTTATTGAAGAGAGCAGAGTGTAAAACATGCAGAGAGCTACCTGTGGCTACAACATCCTTGGGTGCTGCCAAAACCAGATCAAAATGTAATTGGGAAATATTTAACTAAACAAATAAAAATTCAATAGAACATAGATCATGTGAATCCGTGGCTTTCTAAATCAATTTGCAGCCTGTGAGGATCTTTCTCTACAATTCATTGGCCCCCATTTGTATTTGAGTTTGACATCACAGTACTAGAAACAGCAGATATTCTACAACTAGTAGTTATTCATATTTAATTTCTGTGGGAATTTGGAGATGTCTGAGTCCCTAAAGAGGATGTCCCTCCAATAAATATATTTGTTCATTCAATTCAATTCAACAAACATTTATTAAGCATATATTGTGTGCCAGGCACTATGTTAAATGCTGGGGACAAGATCCAAATAATCCCCACGTTCAAGGAGCTTACATCTATTTGGAGGGGGGGAATATAACATGTATACATGTAAACAAATACAAGTAATAAATAAAGTAATAAAAAGTAATTTCAAGAGAAAGAGAGTGCTAATAATGGGGGAGGGGGGGAGACTATCAGGGAAGGAGATGGGACCTGAAACAAAACTTTAAAGGAAGCCCTGGGTGGGGTGGTTAAGAGGTAATAATAGTAAATGCATTCCAAACATGGAGGACCAGATTGTCCATAGGCATCCAGGCAAGCGATGGATGTGAGATAGCCAGTAGGCCTTTTGATTAGAATGAGGAGCCCTTGAAGGGAGAGTAATAGCAATTAAGGCTGGAAAGGTAGGCAGGTAGATGAAAGCCATATTGTGGAGGGCTTTGCCACACGGAGTAGTTTGTATTTTATCCTGGAGGCATTAGGCAGCCCCTGAAGATTTGTGACTAGGGAAGCAACGTAGTGTTTGGAGATTACCAATTAGGTATCTATGTAGAACAGTGGTGTCAAACTAATGACAATTAGGGCTACCAGCCATACGTAAGGATCCTTGCAGCTGCATATTGACTTAGAAAATCACGTTAGCATTATTTATGCTCTATTATATTCTTATTTATTTTGTTATATTTATTATATTGTTATATTCACTACATAGTATCTTGTCATTTTGTTATACTTAATATATTGTCACATATGATAGTGTTATTTATTTATTTTGTTATATTTCCCAATGACATTTTAATTTGGTTCTGGCCCCATTTATGATTGTTGTGGGCATGTGTTTGACACCTCTGGTATAGAGAATGAAATTGAAGAGGGGAGAGATCCAATCTGGAAGACCAAGCCAGAGGTGATATGGGCCTGAAGTAGAGAAGAAATTGTGGGAAAAGACAATGGGAGGTAGATGCAAGAGATGTTGTTTCCCCCACTAATATAGTGATATTGAAAAGACCGAATAAAGAAGTGGTAAACAACAATACAGGGCAGCTGGGTGGTGCAGTGGATAGAGTACCAGGTCTGAAGTCAGAAAGATCTGAGTTTAAATCCAGCCTTAGATACTTACTAGTTGTGTGGCCCTGGGCAAGTCACTATAACTCCCATTGGCCTCAGTTACTCATCTGTGGAATGGAGACACACTGCAGAAGGAAATAGCAAACCATTCCAGTATCTTTGCCAAGAAAAGCCCATGGGCAGTCCATGGGGCCACAAAAAATCAGACACGACAATAAGCAGCAATATGCAACTCAATGTCATGTCAATTCCAAATAAGGAATTTGTGTGCTCCATAGGCACAGACAATTATTTAAAAGTTATTTAATATGAACATGCAAGCTATACTTCCCCCATGTCTAGAACATAGAATTCTCAATTAGGATTATTGCTTGGTGTAGGTGTTTTTTAATAGGAGATTTGTTTTTCCTTAAACACAAGTGAAGTTTTCCCCTTAAGCATCAGTTTTTATTCCAGAATAGGAAGTTTCCCACCAGGTTTGGAAATGTGTGTGTTTGAGCCAATGTCCTTTATCCCACCTGACTTTGAAGACAGCATCCAGATTGTGACCGTGTCACCCGCAGGAGAATCATCACATCCAGTTTTCAGCCATCTGTATGACCTCTAGCCATTCACTAGTTTGAAAATTCAGTTCTTTGTACTTTACAGCCTTCCAACTTAATGCCTGACTCATAAGAGAAAAATGTGAAACATTTACAAAGATGTAGGTGTGCACAGGGACCCAGGATTGTGAACAGCTGTTAACAATATCCCCTCCCTCCTCCATATAACACAACCACCCCTTATTGACATTTTTAATGGATTTTTTAATGGAACTGCAACAGCAGCAGCCCTAGTGTTCTTTTTAAAAAATTAATTCTCTCATAATAGTTCTTGCCCCATTATGGTACTTTAGTGTGAGTTAACTGAGTGTGTGTGTGTGTGTGTGTGTGTGTGTGTGTGTGCATGCGTGTGTGTGTCTTTTATTTTTTAAACAAACCAGGAAGGTGAACTGGTTCTTGTGCTGAACTGCCCAGTTTCTTTATATACTCCTGTAGACAAGGTTTTTGTCTTCATATTCGGTGTCTACAGAAGACTTCCTTGTGGCTAAGCTATTCTCCAGACTAAAGCCTATGTGCTTTGAAGAACCTAGGAAATATGGCTAATGGGGAAATTCTATAGCAGTGAATGTCAAGGGTATCTTGTTCTGGAATTTTGTTTGAAATATTTTTTAATGGGTGATAGGTAGAGATTTAGAAATCTATTGTTGTTTTATATAGGGATTTGGACCATGGAGGTATTTGTTGTAATGGAACTGGATGTGTCACCCCTTTCCATACCAAGAGAAGTCAATAGGGTACAAGGTTTTAAAAAAATTCTTTTATTCCTCTCTGCCTCTGTCTCTTAAGTTGAAATTTTGACCACTGTTGAGGGTAGGTGTGTTAGCAGATCATCAGCTGTTAGTCCAGGTCTACTGGCTAATTCTAAGTCATTTGGAGGTGAGTTGGAAACACAGAAACAGCACCATGGCTGATACCATGATGGCATTCTTCAAGCAGATCTCACAATCTTTCATTCGATTGTTCTTTGATTGTACAAAGAAGAGTCAATGGAATAAAATGGGAAGGGAATCAGCTCTCAAGTCATATGACCTAAGTTCAACTTCCACTTCTCACACATAATGATAATGATGATGATAACAACTAGTATATGTATATATGTATGTGTGTATATATGTATATACATATATGTATGTGTATGTTTTCATATAGATGGATATAGACATAGATATAGATATAGATAAGATATAGATACAGATATAGATATAGATATGTATGTATATATCTCCTACTAATTGCCAGGCACTGTGCTAAGTACTTTATAAATATTTCATTTGCTCCTCCCCACAACCCTGGGAGGTATGTGTTATTATTATCTTCATTTTGTAGTTGAGAAAACTGAGGCAAATCAAGGTCGTGATTTGTGTAAGGTCATGCAACTAGCAAGTGTCTAAGGCTGGATTTGAACTCAGATCTTCCTGACTCAAGGCCCAGCACTCTATCCATTGTCCCACTTTCTCCCTGTGGAGCGTTGTCACTTAAATTCCCTGGGTCTCAGTTTCTTCATCTACAAAATGAAGGAATGGGACTAGATGGCATCTTCAGTCCCTGCTAGCTCTAGAGCTATGACTCTATGACTTTGAGGCCCTAAAGCAAATTATTTACCTTATTTTAATTCTATTGTTTGATTTTTTTGTTGCTGTTTAGTTATTTTTCAGTCATGTCTGACTCTTCATGAGCCCATTTGGGGTTTTCTTGGCAAAGATACTGGAATGGTTTGTCATTTCCTTCTCGAGCTCATTTGTAGATGAGGAACTGAGACAAACAGGGTTAAGTGACTTGTCCAGAGTCACACAGCTAATCAGTGTCAGAGGCTGGATTTGAACTCAGGTCTTTCTGGCTTCAGGCTTGGTGTTCTATCATCAAGTTCTGTGCTACCTAGCTGCCCGTACTGTTCAACTACTATACAATATTAGCTTGAAAGAATAACTCATATTTCTCTCAGTACTAGATTAGGAGACAGAGAATCCTAGCAAAGTACCTGGCTTGAGTATACTAGGTCTGTTTTTAACTTCACCCTTCTCTGTGGGAGGGCTTTGAGCAGAGTATAAGATTCACACAGTGATTATAAATTATATGGTGCTGTTTGTTCCCAAAGCCCCTCTTAATATTGGGCATTCTTTCCCGATCTGTTAAATGAGCAGCATAGCATCCCTTTTCACTAAACAGGCAATCTGAACAGAGATGGGCTTACAGTGAACCAAAGATCACAGAGAGAGTCCTGTGAGAACTCAGCGCCTGCCTAGCCTCAGGATTACCTCGCGTCCAGTCAGATTGCCAAGTCACCTTCATGCTCACCTCTTAATGGGGACCCCAGGGCTCTGTCAAGGTTCCTTTTCAAACTGTTTGAAAGTAGTTGATTGCACCATAATTCTAGACCTCCAGGTCTGGGAGTTGGAACCAATGGTGCTCAAGCAGGATAGGAAAACCTGAAATATCATGTTGCTGGATACCCACAACATTCCCTTTGGCCCTCCTTATTGTTTTGGTGGAGCCTGCAAGGGGGCTGAAAGCTAAGTGCATGTTTCTGACAATAGCTTAAAAAGATGGTGCTGGAGAAAGAAAGGTTGATGTCAGCCTGCCCCAGGAACATAAGGAGGAACAGCAGCTTCTGAATAAAGGGCTGGAAGAACAAAAGGGCCACATGTCAAACAGCCATTAGGAGCATTAGAGGGCTGACTTGTGGCAGGGACAGGCTTTCCTTTCTACGAATGATCATTTTTTTAAAGACCCATGAAATCAGTGAAGAAAGAATTGGGATTAGTAGAGAGGATCTAGTAATGACCACTTAATGTGCTGCACAGACTATTTGAGCCAGATGGTCTTCTCTCAGAAGCTAAACATTGAGAGCAGGCAGAAAAGGCCCCATAGAGGGAGATAAAAGCCTCTTGAGCTTTTTATTTCATACTATGTGTACTAAACCCCACTAATGTCACTTATCATTAGATCTTACCCTTCTCCTCTTAAGCCCAAGGAATTCAAAACCCTAATGCCAGGCATGGTCTCACCTCAGCCAATTAGGATCCTTTTCATTTGTCTTTTGTACTGTCTTATCTTCCAGATATGATAGTTGTTTTCTTTTTTGATCCCTAAAAGATTTGTAAGATTACCTATAAATATTGAGACACTAAAATCAATCAACTTATTGAAAACTAGCATGGGCTCGTACTAAATCTGCAGGTTGTTGGAGATGGAGAGAGCCTGGGTCCCCAGAGCCACATGTGGATGGATTGGCCAGGTCAGATGTTCATAGGGTTACTCAATGATCCATTCCTGCCTTTGGAAAGCTTACCATCTTATAAGGAAGACAAGCTTTATAAACAAGAAATAACAATAGAATAATATACAAGTGTTAACCTTTGAGTAATTTCTAACCTCAGTTCCAAAAATCCAATGAGGTACAAACCTTATTACTTCTGTGTCTGCAATAGCTTTTGTATCTCTGTTCTTTACCTTTACAAAATCTCACCATCCTAGTTCATGTCCTTAGTTGTAGGAAGGAAGGAAGGAAGGAAGGAAGGAAGGAAGGAAGGAAGGAAGGAAGGAAGGAAGGAAGGAAGGAAGGAAGGAAGGAAGGAAGGAAGGAAGGAGATAGCAGCATTACCCAACTAGAACTGGCCAGTTAGGTCCCCAGTGGAGCAACTACTACTACTCGCAGATTGTTGTTCAGCCTTTGTTCTCAAAAAGGACCAATGACATCAGCAGGGTGATGTCTTGACTTGCAAGTGAACTGGATTTAAGTGAGGCAGGGCTGTGCAAAGTCGTCAGCCTCACTTTCTCCTCTGGAGTCATTGGGAGTCCAGTGGCAAGACGTAAGTTAGGATGACTGGCAATTGGCCTTCTGTTCTTAGTTATATCTTCCCTGGACTAATTGGTCTTCCCATCTCCATTCTCTTGCCTTTCCTAGCCTTCCTAGGCAATACTGTTATGTTAATCCTCCTAATGGACAAACCATGTCATACCTTTATTTAAAAAAATCACATTATCTACCAAATATAAGTATGTACTTCTTAGCCTGAAATTCAAGGTCTTCCAGAGTTTGACTGCAACCCAGTTTTTCAGTCTTATTTCATATTATATAATCTATGCTTTAGCCAAATTGGGCACTCAACAATCCTCAACTGGCAACTATGCTTTATTCATACTGTTCATTCTGTCTAGAGGCCTATGTTTTTTTTTACCTGTCCCACCTCCCCCAACCCAGCCATAGCTATTGGGTCAAGGCTAGCTCAGGTGACACCTCTTCCACTATGGCCCTCTCTGATACCTGCCCCTCCCCCACAAAGTGATCCCTTCTTTGAATCTCTCAAGCTATTTTTTTAATCCTCTGTACTTAAGCATTTTATACCAATTATTTGTTTGCATTCTCTCCTTCCATTAGACTGTCAGTTCTTTGAGGTCAGGGACCAGGTCATTTTTCATTTTTATAACCCCAGCACATTGACATTACAATGTCATGCAAATAGCAGTTACCTAATAAATGGTAATTAAATTGAAGTAATGTGATAAGGAGAAAATGAGGACATTATTGAAAAGTGAAGAATTATATATAGAGGTGAGGATTAAATGTAGAATAAGACTGGGTGGTGGGATGGTAGAAATAAACATTGTCCATTTAAAAGTTTTGCCTAGGATTGGCTCTGGGTAATTAATTAATTTGTAAGTTCTACCTATAAGATGATCCATTCTGTTTCTGTGCCTAATTCATTTCCTTTATCCAGTCCTTGATTTCTTCTTCCAGCAAAATGCTACTTTAGGCTTAACTTACCAACTAGAATTCCTTGAGCACTAGCTCTTCAAATTGTACTCAAAATATAGTGAAACCTCATTAATGTTCATAAAGGAGAAATCAAGCCTATATTAATGAGAACTCTGAATTATAGAATATTTTATAAGAAATGTGATTTTCTTGTTTTTAAAGACAATCAATGAGCATTTATGAAGCACCTACTATGTGCCATAGCGATCCAACAATGAAAATAAAACATTTTCTGCCTTCAAGGAACTTATGTTCCCTCAAAAGAGATGACATGAACATATACATGTATGCAAAATATATACCAAATAAATACAAAAGAGAAAGTGCTGCTTTAATATATATCCTTACATGGTCTGCTTTAATGAATAGAAAAGATTTTGTTCATTTTGAGTCTCATTGCTCTCACTGGTAAAATGGGGAGGAATTTGAACTATGTGATATCTAAAGTCATGTCCAAACTTTGCAATTCTAGGATTGTAATAAATCCTGTCAATTCTAATTGAATTAGTGCTTCTAGAAAAAGATGCTTAAAATGAGTTTTGTATTTACATTGCTTATGAAAGAAACCTTTTGATTCTGAGTGAAGTGAGCAGAACCAGGAGAACATTGTACACCATAACAGTCACAGTTACACAGGCCTTCTCAGCAATGAAGGACCTAAAACAGTTTCAAAAGACTCCTGATGGAAAATGCCATCCACATTCAGAGAAAGAACTATGGAGTCTGAATGCAGAGAGAAGCAGACTATTTTCTTTTTTTGTTTTGTTTTATTTTTTCTTTCTCATGGTTCCTCTCATTTGTTCTAATTCTTCTATACAACATGACTAATGTGAAAATATGTTTAATAGAAATGTATATGTAAAGCCTCTATTGGATTGTACACTGTCCTGGGCAAGGAGGAGGGAAGGAAAGGGGAGAAAATTTAAAACTTATGAAAGTGAATGTTGAAAACAAAAAATGAATAAATTAGCTTAAAAAAGAAAGAACCCTTTTGCCATATTTGCAAAGGTCAACTACCAGCCTTATTTCAAGCTTTACTGAATTAAAGTTAGGTCTCTATTTGATTTCCTTTGCTTGGCATTTAGCATTCATTTGTCTTGATTAATGGATTTGGCTGATAAAGGCCCATGGCACAACAGAAAGAGCTTTGGATTTGGGGTCAAGAGGAATGCCATCTGTTCCTAGACCTGCCACTTACTTGCCTATGTGACCTTGGACAAATCGCTAAATTTCTGAGCCTGTGCCCGCATCTATAAGATGAAGAGATTGGGCTAGATGGTCTCTGAGATTGCTTCTAACTCTAAATATGTGATCCTATGACATTTGACCAACCAAAAAAATATCAAAATACACCTTAATTTCCATGTGCTTTATGTACCATTTTGAAACAAAATTGAAGATACTAAAAATTTTGAAATGACCAGTCTGTGATTTTAGTGCACTTCAGTGGAATCTGGCATATGGATAGAGAAATATGTGATTATTATTTTCAATATACTTATAATTGCATGCAACTTCCACAGTCTTGAAATGGAGCTATGTATATCAGTGTGATATAATGGAGAAAACACTGAATTTGTAAAGTCAGAAGGCCAGGCTCTGCTATTTCCTCCCTCATGACTCTGGGCAAATTATTTAGCTTCTGTCTCCCTCCAGAAACTCCCTAGGACTTATCTACTGAGTCCTGAAGAGAAGGGTTTTAGGGTGAGAGATAAGTGGAGTTGCCCATGCTGAGAAAACCACAAATCCTTGGGTATTTGGTTACCTTAGGCAAATAATTTAACTTCTCCCAACCCCATTTTCCTCATCTATAAAGTCAGAGCATTGCACAAAATAATCTCTGAAATTTCTTCCAAATTTTAATCCTACAAATAAATTTTATGTTAAATATAGAATAATAATAATTGTTCCATCTCTTAGGGTCTGGTGATTTTTAATTGAATAAAAGTCCTCATCTTAACTAGAGAAAATTTCATTTAAGCTATGTCATGAAGGCTTTAGGTTTAAAAATAAAGATGAAATTCTTTTGTTAAATGGTTAAATCCATTAGAAAGAAAATGGCTAATGACAAGCTAAATTCTCAGAAAATTGGATTTCAACTACGGGAGGTTGGGGATTAAATGATATCCCAAGTCCTTTTTAGATCTGTTTCTAATCTTATTTCTGTAGTTTTTAGTTAATGATATTTAAATGAAGACCAGTCATACATTTAAGACTGACCAACTTCAAAAATATTGGAAGACGTTAAAAGTTATCATTTATACTTGGTCTTTTTCTCTTGTGTTTGGAGAATACAGTGTTCTGCTTATTCTGGAAAAGAGTGAAGGTTCTGGAAATCCCAGAATTTTAGTAGAACAAATAATGCTTCTTTAGAATGAATTTTATGCCATGTTTATCAAAATAATCTAACTCAAGTAGAAAATCTTAAGTTAGCAACTTATTCAGGAGCCATTGAATTGACATGTCTGTCTTAAAGTAGCCACAAAATAAATCTATTGGACAATAAATGAGTTTAAACTATATCATGAAGGCTTTAGGTTCAAAAATAAAGGTGAAATTCCTTCCCATAGAGGGTGGTTATTCATTAGAAAGATTTGGTCAAAAAGAATCTATAAACATCATCCCTATTGAAGAAGTGGCTAATGATGAGGTGAATTCTCAGAAAGTTGGATTCCAACTACAGGAGACTGAGGACTAAATGATGTCCCCAAATCCCTCTAGACCTAATTCCAATCTTGTTTCTTTAGTTTTTATATTTGTGCATGTGTGTGTGTGTATGTGTATATACATATGTATAGAGATAGATGGATATATATGCATATATATGCATATCCATATATATCCATATATCCATATATGCATATATATCTATCCATCTATCTCTGTCTATCCATACATGCATACATGTGTGTGTGTGTGTGTGCGAGAGAGAGAGAGAGAGAGAGAGAGAGAGAGAGAGAGAGAGAGAGAGAGATGGATAGATGGGTGGATAGATACTTGGAGAGTTACTCTTGCATCAGTAACAATTTTTATTCAATTGTTTTTCAGTTGTATCCAACTCTTTGCAACCCCATTTGGAGTTTTCTTGGCAAAGATACTGGAGTGGCTTGCCATTTCCTTCTCCAGCTCATTTTATAGATGAGGAAACTGAGGCAAACAAGATTAAGTGACTTGCCCAAAATCACACAGCTAGTAAGTGTCTGAGGCCACATTTGAACTCAGGAAGATAAGTCTTGCTAACTCTAGGCACAGCACTCTATCCATGGTGCCACCTGCCCACATCAGTAACAATACTCTCCCCTTTATAGGTTTTGTTGGTTTTTTTAAGGATTTTCCAAAACCCAGATCAGGTACTCATCCTTGAATGCTAGATCAGGAGGTAGAAAGAGCCCAAGAGTTTTAGTCAAAATATTTGATTTTAGTCCCAACTCTGGAACTTATTAGCTATGTGGTTTTAGAGTAGTCATTCAACCTAAATGAGCCTCAGTTTCCCCATCTACAAAATGGAAATAATAACGCGCTGGCTACTTCAAGGATGTTAATGAAGATCAAAAAAGACAATGTACATACTTAGTGCTTTTTTTTTAAAAAAAATCATAATACGCTGAATGAACATAAATGTAAGCTATGATTATAGGTGGAAATTACCAGCCGGGCTGGAACACCAACATCCAACATCAAGTACAACATGGCCAACAACATAGAACATAGCAAACAACACTGCCGTCTTAGATCCTGCAGACTTAAAAAAAAAAACCAAAAAATAATCTGTTGCAATCCTTAGGAGAGTTCAGCTTTTCACTCGGGAAGTATGTGTCGCCCTGCTAGATGCAGTCCTAAATTAGAAATTTAACCTTTTCCCTAAGGAAGGAGGGCCAAAGACAGAGCTTGCATTTCAGACTAGACCTTGTTATCTGCTCCTCTTTCCCCCAGGAACCATGTCAATATTTAATTTAGAGATCAAATTGGCCAAAGCTTATGCCGAGCCCTTGGGCTCATCACTTAAAACAAACAGAAGGAAACCAAACAAAAACTACCCTTGTGAAACTTTCTACTTTTAAAGGCATTTCTGTACTTGGTGGATTTCTGCTTGTTTCCACCCCCAGGAAGAATAATGCTGGCCTGTCTCTGGGCATCTTTTGTCTGGGTTGCTCCATGGAGGGGCCCCTGGTGACAATGTGACGATTCACAAATCAGTGGGTCCCTAAATGTCAACGTAGAGACCAGCAGCAAGGGCCTCCTTTAACATGCTGGTGAACCGCCTTCTAAGGCAGATGACATTTCTATTTTAAATGCTTTGCTTTCATCATGAAATGATGCTTAATTCCTTGTCTGACTCTATGATCCTGGAAAGTGAGTAGACTGGAGAAATAATTTTAAAATGCAAATTAGCATGCGGAGAGATGAGGTTAAGGGGGAAGGGAGGGCTGTTTATTGTTCATCAGACGACATTTCAGAACCTCAAACAATCACACATTTCTCTTGATTCTTTAATCTGTAGCATAAGAGTTCAGTGTGCTTTGGTGAAAAAAAAAACTAGGTCTTAAGTCAGAAAACAATACTGACAACTACCTTCATTTCTATAGAGCTTTATGGTTCACTTAGCACCATCCTCACTCACCCTGAGAGAGATATAGTACAAATATGACTGCATTTTAATGATAAGGAACCTAAGCCTCAAAGAAGGAGAGTAACTTATTTCCAGGTCATACATCTAGAAAGAGTCAAGAGTCAGGATTCAAACCCAGGTCTTTTCTTGACTAAGTTCCTTCTACTCCAACTTCTCTCATTGTGAGAATCAAATTGATAATATACTGTTATACAGGAGTCTTAGATTTGGAGTCAAAGGTTGTTGTTGAGTTGTTTGACAGGCAGCTAGGTGGCTCAGTAAAGCACCAGGCCTAAAGTCAGGAAGATTCATCTTCCTGAGTTCAAATCTGGCCTCAGACTCTTACTAGCCGGCAAGTCACTTAACCCTCTTTGCCTCAGTTTCATCATCTATAAAATGAGCTGGAGAAGGAAATATGAAACCACTTCAATATCTTTGCCAAGAAAACCCAAATGGGGTCACAAAAAGTCAGTGATAAAAGTCAGAGTCAAAGGACCTGGCTTCAAATTCTGGCTCACTCTCTACTTATATAATAACCTACTCTTTCTGGGTTGTCTCATCTGTAAAATGAGGAGATAAAAGTAGATGGCTTTTGAGGTCCCTTCTAGCACCAAATCGAGTCTTAGGACTAACTCTAAGGTCCTTTCTAGCTCTGAATCTATGTAAGCCAAATTTATATAAGCTATCTGTATTGTTATGTTTCCCACCTAAACAATTAACAAAGTTACATAATGCTATTGCAAGTACAAAGGGCCTCATATAAGTTGACAAAAGGAAGGCCCCCCAAATTCTCCCTGATCACTCAAAGATGCATATTCATTTAGCTTAAGGAATAAAGGTCTCCCTCTAAAGATTAACATTCTAAGTTCCAGTCATCAATGACTGATTGTGAATGAAATACAGATGGAAGACTTTGATAGTTTTGGGGCAGGGCTCAGTGAGAAGGCATTGAACCTCTCAGAGACAGGGCTATGAAAGGAAGCCAAATAGGGTAGAGGAAGAGGGGAAGAGACCAAGACAAACCCCCAGTTTCATAATTTGAAAATATTGCCAATCCATTCAATTACTTGTCTCCATTCTCCTTCCTCTAGATCTTTTGCATTAACCTCGTGCTCCAGATTGCAAATTCTGTTAACTCCAAGAATGCTAAAGAAAACGCAGTTCATGATCAACAGTGAAAGGCCTAAACATCAGATGTCCTAATGGCCGTGGGAGGTCTGTACCTTGTAGCTGTCCAAAATGTAGTATTCACAAAGAAAAATATACTCAAAACTGTCAATCTTCTCATATGAGTATTTGCCAAATACAAGAATAAACTAGGATGTTCTAGATTTTCCATTTATAAGGCTTAGCAGGCATCAGTCTACTATTAACCTAAGTTTGCCCCAGTGAGGGCAGGGACTGCACCTGGGATTTTACTGATTTAGTAAGCTCTCATGAGGAAGCTTCCTCCACCAATCGAGTCAATCCTTTCTCTGCAACCTAAAATCATAGAGTTGCCTATAGCAGAAATGGCAAATATATGGCCTGTCGGCATTATGAACCAGATTAAAACGTAATTGGAAAATATTTAATAAAATAAATAAAAAATACGATAAAACATTATTTTATATTTTAAAGTTTTATTTTATAAAAATATTATATTAATTTATAAATAAATATTTATTTATAATAAATATTATATTATCATAATAAATTTATAAAATATTTTAAAGTTATATTTTAAAATTAAGTCAATATACAAGCTGAAGAGATCCTTTTGAATCCATCAGTAGCCCCCACTTCTATTTGAGTTTGACCCCAATGGCTTAGGGAACTCAGAGATTAAGAGACTTTCTCAGGATCACACAGCCAAGCAGATGTCAGAAGGATATGAACCCAGATCACCCTGACTCCAAAGCCAGTCCTCCATCCACTATGTGATACTTTCTCCAAATTTAAGCTTAATTTTGCTTAGATGGGGAGAAACATTTGAGGCAGAAGACCTTCAATCAAGTACTGGGCCTGCCTCTTACTCTCCTTACTGCCGTGGGCAACTCACTTAACTGCTTTTGATCTCAGTTTCCTGCTCTGAAAAATGAAGAGGTTAGATAATTTCTGGTCTCCAGTCCAGCTCTATCATTCTAGATTTCTGTATGTTTCACCTTGTTTCCCACTGTGACTTGCTTTCAGTTCCAATTTAACCAGTCAATTATTTAGTGAGCATTTATTAAGTTCCTACTATGTGCTAGGAACATGGCATAGGCACAGGTCTAAGGGTCCTACTCTCTGCTCAGGCAATCTTGCTTGCCATAGGTTTAAGAAGACACATGAAGAGTTAATGATCTTCATTCTGTCAATCAGGGTGTTCCAAAGGGTGGGCTCCTGGGTATCTTACACTCTCTACTTCCAATCATTTATCCAGCTGTGAGTAACAGACCCCCAAGGCTCTTTTACCTCACACATGAACTTTTCTTAGAGAAGTGTCAGAACCAGCAACTGGGGAAGCTGCCAGCTCATAAGCTGGATTTTTTCCCACTGAACTCCAGCCCAGAGGAGGTTTCTAGGGTCAGAGTAAACACCTTCTACCTTCCTATTTAGGGGAATACCAACCCCGGGGTTTGGGGGAGGAAGGGGCATTGTGGGGGGGGATGGAGAATCTAAATCTAAAGGTTGCCTTTAGAGCAATTACAGACAAGCAGGACTGTACCCATGTCAGCTCTAAACTTTTTAGTTGCTTTGGATGTCTTTCTTTTACAGTAAACTGGGTGCAGTCACAATTTATTCATTTCCTCATCATGCTGAATAAGCATCTTCTGCCCTTAGGAGAATCTGGCTACAGTCCTCTGTTTGGGGAACTTCCAGATTAAGGGAGATATCGCAGCTCCACCTTCAAGTGGCTTCCTAAGGGGCTGTGATCAACAGAGCACTCCGGTTACGCACAGCCCTAAGTAGGCTGGTTCTCTTGTAACTGGGTTGGTGTTTCATCTTTACAGCTTGAACAGGAGACCAGCCCCTGGCCATGGATTTATTAAGTGTTTTGGCTTACAAAGAGCTGTTATATGTGGCTTTGTTTGCAGGCTCATAGTAGGAAGAAATAAGGGACTTGTGAACTAAAGAGAAAAAAGAGAGGGTAATGGATATATTAAATACATATGTTTTTCCATCCAAAATATTACATCAGTCGTAGCTAAAATCTGTCTATTCCTCATGGGCCAGTAAAGGCAACACCAATCAAAGACAGTTGGCCCTAATGATCTATAAACATTTCTTCAAGATAAAGTCTGAAATATAGAATCTTAGGGATCATCTGGTTCAACCTTCCCTCATTTTACTGTGAGGAAAGCTAAGATACAAAGAGGTGACTCTTCCGAGGTCATAGAGATACTTGTGTCTTAACATCAAGAATGGCCTGCAGTGTTATCCAGCTCCTGATTGCAAAATGAGACATACATTTTCAAACACTAACAATATGGGGATTTATTCTGCTTAACTATGTATATATGCCTATTTATTACAAGGTTTTGTTTTTGTTTTTTGGAGGTTTGTTTTTTTTTTCAATTTAGGGTAGGGGAGTTGGGAGGGAGAGCAGGGCTATCTATAGAAAAAGGAAGAGAGAAAGGAAGGGAGAGATTGGAGAGAGAGAAGAAAAAGGAAAAGGAGAAAAGGAAGGAAGGCAAAAAAGGAGAATGGAAAAAAAGGAATAAAAGAGGGAAAGAAGAGAGAAAAATCATTAAAGCATGTTTGAACATGCATAGAAAAGAGAAGGAAATAGAGACAAGTAGGACAATTTTGAAAGTTCCATGTTAAATTTATTATAAGCTTAAAAAATAAAATCCAGCCATACATAATAGATTTATGGTTTCATGTATGACTGATGTGGGATTTCTCATGTCTTTCTATTAATGATCACAAACTGTCAGAGAATGGTGAATGGGATTGTTGGAGGAAAATTAATTACACTTTTTCCTCCCATTTTAGTTTATTAAAATGTCAATATCTCATAATGGAGGGCAGGAAGAGCAAAACACATTAAAATATTTAACAGCTTGGTCTTTTTCTCCTCCTCTCTATTTCACTCCAATAACTTTACAATGGAAATGAATATGTTGGGATGATGAGTTTCAGAGAACTGTCCTGGTTTCTTTCTCCAGAGAACCACAAGAAATTCAGGGGTCCTGGTATGCTATAGAGGTCCTAGAACAGATGACAATTCCTGCTGCTTCTGAATGAATTGCTAATGCAGCCATTCCAGGTTGGTCTGATAGACCAATAGAGTAAATCAGGATTTGAGTGGAAGAATCAACTCACTTCCAAAACTTCTCTCTCACTGGCCTATCAACAGCTCTGAAGGTCCACTCATAGGGATCATTTCCTTTGGGTTAAACATTTCCCTTTCCTTGAGATAGTCTATTAAAATGTAAACATACAGGTGTCAAAAGGTAACATGTTATGCTGTTAACCTCATAATGTGAATTAGTTTTATCAAACTTGAGGAAAAAGATAGCTTACTAGTACTATCACCTGGTGTGGGGAAAGAAAAGATTCTAAAGCAAGGTAGAAACAGCCCTGAATGGGGCGAGGTGAGAAATGGCAAACACTTTGAATTTATTTGTAAATAAACTTCAGGTTTATTTGAAACTCAGATTTATTTGTAGGAAGATCCTTAAAAGTAACCCAGTAAAAAACAATATGGGCATGAAATAATTGGTCCAATAGCATAACATTAACCAATCGGGTGACTTTGAATTGGGGAAAAAATGTTCTTTTATAAAATGGTGTTGATCATTTATACACTGCAATAGATAAATCAATTAATACCTTTCTCCACCAGCCTACAAATTATAATGGTATTTGTTCATTCAATTATGCTCCCCACCCTTCATATAGAGCATTGTTTTCTTTTCTACTTTTTACTTTTGAAATGTTGTTATTTTAGAAAATCTATTTTTACCTGTGGTCATAGTTAATCTTTTGTTGCCATCTCTTCTTCTAATGATCCACTGTGGCACAATTGTAAACAACAGAAGAGTCATTAGAAAGAAGGAAAAGAATAAACAATCCTCCTTTTATTCCAAATATCCTTTTAAATAAGGAAATCACTTAATACTCTTAGAGTAGAACTTTAATTAAAGGCCAAAACTACCAGCCTGAAGACCAAGTTATTTTTAGAAGACCTATATTGCATGTACTTTAATATTTTGATGGATTTGTCTTCATCTATGTGGGTATTCCCTCCATCACAGCAGACGCAACTCATCCATGCCTTGTTATCTGTGCAATTTTTGTCTAAATCTTCCTATAAATCTTCCATGGGTTCCCACCCAAAGTAACAGGGAGCTTCTTCTAAATCACCTTGACATTCCAAGTGATACTCATCATTTATCTTCAAGTCTCACATCATGACCTGTCTACCTCCTTTTCTGTTCATTCATCACTCTGATAACAAGCTATATGCCACTTCTTTTGTGCAACTTTTGATTGATGATACGTTTCAGTCTCTTCATGCTTATCATGTGCCTCCATGTTACCTGTTGAGAGACCTTCAAATTTAACTTTTTGGAGACATCATTAACAAAATATTGATGTTAAAAAGATGAGAATAAGTTTGTGGTCTTTAAAAGCATTGTGAAATTTCCCTTAGGCAATCTAGCCTGCGCTACTTCTTCTGCTCAGCCATGAACTCTGCTCATTGTCCATTCCCAGTCTGCTCAAACTATAGCTTCTGATGAACCAGTTCTATGTGCTGTGCTTCCAACTGTATGTCCAATGGGCTTTATTCATCTATTTGGTTTTTTAAAAGATCTTTTCCTTTTTGGTACATCCATTGTCCTTCCATTTTCACCTTTAAATGGCCTTGAAATGATCTGGCTTTGTTGGGTCTTTCACCAAGTTTTCCGTGAACTTGTTTTCTCTGGTCTCTTTAATTTCTTACCATTATTTATATTTTCCAACACGTTTTTCCACCATCTTCTACTACACCCACCTTTGCATTGAAGTCACTGACCATTTAAGCAATTCAGAGGGTCTAATTGAATTATTTGTAAAATTCTCTACATCTTCATCCTTTTCAACTTGATGTAGATAAAGTAAATTTATACATTGTTAGAATAGTACTGGAAATGACCTGCTTGCAGGTGAGGATCAAGCAGACATTCAACATGTGAGTGAGTATCTCTCCCCGCCAATGACTCAGCAATACACACACACACACATACACACACACACACACACACACACACATATCTTTGCTATATTCCACTCTAGAAATGCAGAAAGAACAAAGCACAAATAGGGACTCAGATGGAATAAAAATGCTAGCATTAGACAAGAGTAGGCCATGACTTTTGCCTTCCCACCTACAAAATACCTCTTCACTCCTTAGCTAGAAATCTTCTGCCCTGTAAGGAGACACTCTTTTGTGAGGCCATGTTTTGTTATGTTAGTATGTATAGAAAAACTAGTGAGTCCACTTCATCCCTTGAAGCCATCAGAAAAGAATTATTACTGTTGGTACTTTGTGACACTGGTGAGCCTGGTAAGGTAGAGTCAAAAGATTATCACCAAATGTTTAAATTAGATACTTCTAATTATTCTCTTGTTGTGGAATTGTGCTATACAATCCCACATGCACTTTGGACATAATAATAATAATAATTAACATTTATATAGCAATTATTATGTGCCAGGTACGATGGTAAGCAGAGTTATGTCATTTGATCCTTACAATAACCCTGGGAGGTAGGGACTATTTTTATCCCCACTTTATAGATGAGTAAACTGAAGCAAACAGGGTTAAGTAACTTGCCCAAGGTCACACATCTAGAAAATATTTGAGGCTGTATTTGAACTCAAATTTTCCCAACTCCAGGCCTAGCACACCACCCAGCTGCTCATGGTTATGTGAAATAGACTTTGAAATTTAAATTATGAAGGCCTAACCCTCATTAACCCTCATCTCTTTTCAACTCTCTTTTCTCTAGGTTTTCATGATACTATTTTTCTTACTTCTCTACTTTTCTGGCCACTTCTTTTCAGTCTGCTTCACTGAATCTTCATCTAAGTCATGTCAACTAATGGTAGGTGGTGTCTGGGACTCTCTTCTGGGCCCCATTCTCTTCTTCTTCAATACTACTTCACTTGGGAATCTCATCAGGTACCATAGAATTAATTATAATTTCCATGCTGATGATTCTTAAATCTACTTAACCAGCCCTCACTTCTCTGCTCACCCCCTTAACAAAACTACTCATGGTAAAAATGAAAGAAAAGTGATTGTAGACATAGCAAGCCCCATGATATGTTCATAATCTTATAAGTCTTCAAAAAGCCTTGATGAAGAACAGCGAAGTAAGTCTTGAAATGTCAGCCCACTTGTAATTCAGCACACTTAGAGTTGACCATAAAGTGACATGCAAGAAACCTGGAAAGGAATTTTTGACTATTTTTCCTCCAATAATCAGTTTCAGGACATCCTTAGATGTTCACACCAGCCTGACCTTTTATCTGAGAGGAATGAAGGCTGATGGGGCCAGCTCAGATAAAGTTCCCTACACAAATTTCTTACTTTCATTTTCAGTAAATGCAAAACTATTTTAAGAAACAATAGTGTCTGTCAATCCACAAATTGTAAATGATATACATAAATAAAAATAAATCAGCACATTGTAGCAAGATGCAAATATATATGGATGTCTACTAGCTGTTTCCCTAGTGCCTAAAAACACATCTATGTCCCACTCATCCCCGAAAAACTTTCACTTGGTCCATCCATTCCCGCTAGCTATCAACTCTTCTCTAACTTGTGTCTAGACTCCTTGACTCTACAGTCAAGGCCTCCATTTCCTTTCATCTCCCTCTCTTAACTCACTGCAGTCTGGCTTCTGATTTCCTCATTCAATTGAAACTGCTCTCTCCAAAGCTACTGGTCATCTCTTAATTGCCAAATCTAATGGCCTTTTCTCAATCCTTTTCCTTCCTGACCTCTCTGCAGCCTTTGACAATGTTGATCACCCTCATCTCTTTTCAACTCTCTTTTCTCTAGATTTTTATGATACTATTTCTCTTACCTCTCCTACTTTTCTGACCACTTCTTCTCAGTCTCCTTTGCTGAATCTTGTCAACTAATGGTAGGTGTTCTCTAGGACTCTTTTCTGGGCCCCATTCTCTTCTTCTTCCTACTACTTCATTTGGGAATCTCATCAGGTACCATGGAATTAATTATAATTTCTATGCTGATGATTCTCAAATCTGCTTAACTAGCCCTCACTTCTCTGCTGACCCCTAGTCTTGCATGTCCAAATACATATTGAAAATCTCAAACTAGATATCTTGTGGTAACCCAAACTTGATATGTCCAAAACTGAACTCACTGTCTTTTCCGCAAATCCTCTCTTCTTCAGTTTCCTCCTACTGTTTAAGGGTAGCATCATCTTCCCAGTCATCCAGGCTCACAATATAGGTGTCATCCTCAATTCCTCACTGTCTCTACTCCTATATCAATTTTGCCTTCATGATATCCCTTGCATATATCCCCTTCTGTTCTCTGACATTACCACCTCCCTGATGCTAGTCCTTATCACCCCACATCTGAACAACTACAGTAATTTGCTGGTTCACAAGTCTCTCCCCATTCCAATCTGTCCTCCACTCAGCTGCTGAAGCGATCTTCCAAAAAATTCAACGCTGACAACGTCACCCCCTATTCAATAAACTCCAGTGGCTCCCCATACCTCCAGGATTGAATATAAAATGCTCTATTTGGCATCTAAAACCTTTTACAACACAGCTCCTTCTTACTTTTCCAATCTTCTTACACCTTACTCCCCAATACCACTACCCCATACTCTTCGATCCAGTGACACTGGCCTCCTTGCTATTCCTCAGATAAGACACTCCATCTTCCAAGTCTTGGCATTTTCTCTGGCTGTCCCCTATATGTGCCCCCTTTCCTCATCTCTCTCTCTCGGCTTTCTTCAAGTTCCAGTGAATACCTTCTATAGGAAGCCTTTCCCAATACCCCTTAATTCTACGGCTTCCTGCTATTGATCATTTCTAATATATCCTGTGAATAGCTTGTCTGTACAGTTGTTTGCATGTTGTTTCCTCAGTTAGACCGTGACCTCCTTGAGGGCAGGGACTGTCTTTTGTCTTTTTTTTGTATCCTTAGCACTTAGCATAGTGCCTGGCAGATAATAGGTGCTTAATGTTTATTGACTAAATGAGATCCTAGCAGAAGGGATTTCCCAACAAGCCTTTTATATAAGCCCTTCTTCTTTTACATATAGCACCTACCTCACAGGGTTGTTATGAAGATTAAATGAGATAATATTTGTTAAAGGTGCTTAGAGACTCATGGTAGAAAATGTTATCCACATCCAGAGAGAGAACTATGGAGTCCGAATGTAGATCAAAGCATACTTTTCTCTCTCTCTCTCTCTCTCTCCTTTTTCTTTCTCCTGTTTTTTCCCTTTTATTCTGATTTTTCTTTTACAACATAACTTATGTGGAAATATGTTTAATTTGATTTTACATGTATAGTCTATATCAGGTTGCTTGCTGTCTTGGGGAGGGGATGGGAAGGGAGGGAGTGAGGGAGAAAAATATTTAGAACTTAAAATCTTATAAAAGTGAATGTTGAAAACTATCTTTATGTGTAATTGGAAAAAAATAAAATACTATTAAGTAGAAAAAAAATAAAAGCACTTAGTGCCAGTGCCTGGTACATACTGTGTGCTATTATAAATGCTTATTTCATCCTCTCTTCCCCTTCAGCCTCCTTCATGATCTTGCTTCAGAAATCATTTTCTCTCTTCTCCTTCTGCATTGGCTTCTCTCTATTTGCCTACAGACAATTCTCACCAATCTAAAAATAATTACAAAAACCAAAACCACCTCCCTTTCCTTGAACCTTTTAATCCCATCCAGCTACTATCATCTCTCTCTTCCTCTTCACTGACAAGCTTTTATAAAGTTGTCTACACTCCATGTTTCCATTTCCTCACCACCCAGCCCCTTGCAACCTGGCTTCTGACCCTACTTTTCTACCAGTGACCTCCAAATGAGCAAACTCAGCTTTTTTTTTCCTCTGAGTCTCCATCCTTCATTTTACATTGGTGAATGACCAATCCTGTTGGATATTCTCCTCCCTTGGCTTATGAGAAACTATCATTCTGGTTTTTCTCATGCCTCTTGAATTGCTTCTTTTCTGTCTTCCTCACAAGATCCTCCTCTTTTTCTCAGTTCTTTAAATAGTCACCAAAGTTCTTTCTCTCTTTAGTCTTTTCTCTCTCCCCTGGCATACTTAGTCACTCCATGCTTTCAACTACCACTTCTATCTCAATAACTCTCTACTAATACATCTTCAGTCTTGATCTCTCTTCTGATCTCAGAATGACACCTCCAATTACTTAAAGAACAACATGTCAAATTCAACAGGTCTAAGATATGGTATTATCTATCCCTCTAAACCTGTTCTTCCTCCTTCTGACTTAACTATTCCTCTCAGTGTCGCATCATTCATAAAAAAGTATTCAAACTCTTAGTATTGCCATTTACTCTTCTCTGTCTTTCACAGCCAATCAGTTACCAAATCCTGTTGGTTACCTTATAGAAGTGTTTTTCCCCTGACATCAAGCCTAAATTCCCCTCTTTGTACCATCCACCCCTTGTGTCTCTGGTCCTTCTGGGGCCACAAGGATTGAGATTCATTTCTCTTCCACTTATTGCATTAGGACTAAGGTTTTTCCCCCTTTTCTACTTTCTCATTCTTAAATAAGCCACTGTAGGTTATTCCGGCTGCCCTCGAAGTGGCTGATAATGAGAGGGAAAACTCAGATCTGTTCAAAAAGTAAAGAAATTTTACTTTAGGTGAATGAATGTATTCCAGCCCAATGTGTTTTAGTCAGACAGGTCTGAACGGAAGTGGATTTCCTCTTTTGTCTAGATTGTCTTAGACTAGGGTGGTCTAGGAAGAGATAAGTAAGTCTCTTTGACCAAGACTGAGTGATCAGCCTCACATCCCCCAGATCCTCTTTAGAATAAACCCACCTCATTATAATATTCATTCTCATTACTTGTTAACCAGTGTTGATTACCACCCTCAGGAACACCCACTCTTGAGGCAGGAAGGACCTGAAGATGACTAGCTTGAAAAGGAAATGACTTAGGTCATTAGGGATATCAGTGTCATTGGGGATAGAGAGTAGGTTCTAAGGTAGAACTCTATGACTTATCAAGGCAGATTTGAGCAGTTTCTTGGCAACTTAGGGTCCTAGAGCAAAACCATTGCTTCAGAAATGGAAGGCATCTTAGAAGTCTTTTAGTCCAGCTCTTTCATATTAACCGACGATGAAACTGAGCCCCCAGGGAGAATTAGTTTGCCCAAGGTATCACAGGTGGTAAATGGCTGAGTTGGGACTCAACTAGTCCTTTTATGGGATGGTCATCAATCCTCTCACCATCCCAGACACCCTCCTCTGTACATATTCCAGTTTGTTCATGTCCTTTCTAAAATGTGATTCCTGAATTTAGATTGTAAGCTCTTTGAGGGCAGGAACTGTCTTTTGTCTCTCTTTTTTTTATCCCTAGCACTTAGCATGCTGCCTAGCAGACGGTAGGCATTTAGTAAATGTTTATTGACTGATTAAACAACTTGCTATCAGCATATCTATAAGTAGTTGTATCCATTTTGCATTTCCTGATAACATTAATATAAGGCAGAATGTGTTATAGTGCCACAAGAGTTCAAAGGCAGGGCATGTAATTTCTGGTAAGGGCAAGCAGGAAGAATTAAGAAAGGCTTCATGGAAAGGGTAGCATTAGAACTAGTCCTTGAAAGATGGATGGAGATAGGGAAATGGTGCAAATATTTAAAGAGAAAGGAACTGAAAGAGCATATTAAAGCTTCAAAGGAAACATGACTAAACTGGCTGCATGTCCTATAGTCTCGAATACCAATTTATTTCAATTAGAGATATATTTCACTTTACTTAACAGATCTGGAAAATGTTTTGGTAGCTCTCATTTCTGCAAACTAAATTACCCTTTAAAATGCACTAAAGATAGCTTACTATTTAAAGTAGCCCTGCAATGAATCCTTCACACACTTATGAATCTTTTTGCAAAGCAAATGATCATCCTTTTTGGTCTATTTTATGTCCAGATTTTTCCTTTATGTAATTTTTTATTTAAAAGAAGGCATGAACACCTGTTTTCCCTTCTAAATAATACAAATATTTTATGTTATCTTTCAAGAAGCTATGTTTTCCCTTAACTGCTTTCAAGAAAACAAAATTCCATGAATTATTCTATCACTATGATAGAATGATACTAAAAAGAAGGCTCAATAAATTTTCTTTGACTCTAGAATCCCATTCTCAAATTCTGGAATCAAATATAATTTTCAATTTCCAACAAATGAATGGGGAAAAAAGTAGACATGGAGGAGGCATGTTTTAGTGTGGCTTTGGCCACTCATCTAAGATAAAGGCAGATTATCACTTAAGGTAGAACATGCAGGAAGCACAACAGATGATGCTTTTCAACATTAATTCGTGTAAATTCATATGTTCCGAATGCCAGAATTCCATTCTCTGTGGCACATAAGCATTTCATGAAATCATCAAGCAGCAGTGTGGCATGGGGGATAGAAGGGCAGACCTAGAGTTATAGGATCTGAGTTCAAACCCTACTTTGGACATTTCCAAGCTATGTGAGAATAGGTGAGTCATGAAAATTCTCATGGCCTCAGTATCCTAATCTATAAAATGGGGATGAGAATATTTGGATTATTAGACAAGCTTAGAATAATAAATAGAGAAATGAACTCAGAGGCAACTTAGTGGAGTCAGGATGACCTGAGTTCTAAAACACATTGATTGTGTTACCCTGAGCAAGTCACTTGATCTCTTGACGCCTTTGTTGTTCATCCTTCCTTCCTGAAGAGGACCAATGACATCACAAGGGTGATGTCTTGGCTTGCAAGTGAATTGGATTTAAGTGAGGCAGAGCTGTGCCAAGTTATCAGCTTCATTTTCTCCTGCAGAGTCATCAATGAATAAAAGACAAGATGACTGGCAATGGACCAGAATGCAGTGAATGACCTTGGTCTTTCTCAACTAAAGTCTTTCTCAGGCTTCAGTTTGTCTGAGGCAAGGCATATTCAAATTCTCTAAGACTGTGAACTTTCTGCCAAGGAAGGCCCTATGCTAATGAAACCACAATTACAGACAATGATGACGATGATGATACCTATTATTTGCATTATCTACCTCATGGAGTTATGAGGTCAGCACTATGCAAATCACAAATGAGTTGTTATTATAGAATCAAGAGTTGGAATGGACCACAGAGATTATCTGCTTTAACCTCACCTTGAAGTCTGAATCCCCTCTATACTACTCTGGTGAATAATTTAACTCCTCCTGACACCATTAATGATGGTGGATTCACTTCTTTCTGAGATAGCCTATTTCATTCCCAGATGATTCTAATTGCTCAGAAAGTTTTCATTAAATTGAGCCCCAAACTCCCTCTGTGACTTCTACCTGTTGTTTCTAGTTTGGCCTGTAGGCTCCAAGCAAAACAAGTCTAATCCTTCTTGATTTATATTTTGTGATAGGTCAAGTCATGTGATAAATTAAGTGAGTTACAGTGACATTTTATAGCCTCTAGTGAATCACTGAACGAATGAAAGGGCATTTATCAAGCACCTCCCATGTGCCTGGCCTTGTGATAAGACCCACGGATGCAAATACAATCAGGGAAGACTCTCTTGGCGCTTGAGGAGCTGCCATTCTGATGGCCACACAACATATAAAGAAGAGGACTAGAGTTAGAAGGGTGGGGGAGATGGTTTGGAAGTGATTTGGAAGCTGCCTGGTTCTGGGTAAAACAAGGTGAAAGTTTACCTATCTAGTAGCCATTGATCCATCAGCCCAACTGACCAACTCCTTTCTCCTCTTACTCAGTTCTGTCCTATTTGGAAATAGAATCTAAGCCAGAACTAGAACAAGATGTAGAGGTGACTGGGAAGCCCACTGAGGTAGAGCAGGACTGCCTGGACCACATGGTGGTATCTTTCAGTCCAGATGTCATTTTTTTCAAGTTCTTTCAATGCTTCAGAAATCTGTTGTTTCATTAGTGTGGGTATGACTTCCAATGATGCCTTGTCGACCCTCTGCAACTTGGCTGACAATCTTTGAGAATTTTTGTGGGTGAAAAATTTATCACTCCACAGCCAACCTGGCCTCTGTGAACTTACCTTGACTGGTCCTCAGACAAGTCATATAGCCCATAATCAAGCCCTTCTTTGAAGTCTTAAACTTGAACTCTTCTTGGAAAGCTCAGAGTTACCTATGAACAAATAAGAGGCATTAGAGTAAGGCTTGGAGGGAGTTTAAAGAGATCACACTAATAAATGCACTTGGGAAGATTGAAGTGCTCTCTTACATGTAATTTTGTATAACTGTTAGGCATGGGTACTGATTCTGTGACTGGGGTGGGGTGATGGGAGCTTTGTCCCAGGATGCTGAATTGGAAGTATGCCACATTTATAGAGTTCTGATAATATTTTAGTCCTCCTGGAGAATA
>CM053626.1:134663911-134680708 GCA_028646595.1 Phalanger gymnotis | reverse complement strand
GACCATTGGTTCCCAAGTTGGCCCCTCTTAAGTCATTAATCTACACCCACACAGGTTTCACACCTGATAGGGCTTTGGGCCTGGGGCTTAGCACTTAACAGCTGAAAGTACTTCCACTCAAAAGAAACAAAAGCTAAGGAGACAATTTTGCTTAACAACACACCTTCTCAGCTCATTTCACAGATGAGGAAACAGGCAAACAGGGTTAAGTGACTTGCCAAGGGTTACGTAGATAATAAATGTCTGAAGTCAGATTTGAACTCAGAAAGAGGGGTCTTCCTGACTCCAGGCCTCCATCCCCTGCACCACCTAGCTGACCTCATGTGAGCATTTACCATTCTAAAACTAGCAAATGGCAGAGATCAGGGCTTGATTTGTTGTTTTGTGGATTGTCTAGACTTGAAAATGTTGTTAACACAGACTGGACTTTAAAATGTATCATATGTTCATTTACCACCCCCACTCAGAGTTGGTTGTTAAACATTTACCAGGACACCCCTGGCAGTTCTGTGATTTCAGAACTCTTCTTGTGACTTCCTTCCCTCCCTACTACTTAGCAATATTTGACATTTGAGGCAGCATTGAGAGAGACTACAGCACTGAGATCCCAGATACTAGAAAAAGTGATGAGATAGCCCTTTGCCTAGCATATATTGGAAGCCAAGATAGATAGACTGCATGACACTATTGACAAGCATTTAGTCTTTATTTTGGGGTTGGGAACTGGGGAATAAGAAGAATCAGGGATGTCTCCTCCAGCAACTTCCTTTCTGGAATCTTCTACCTGCTACGCTCACATGTTTTCCTCATATGTCAGTTGATTCTGCCCACTTTCTTCTCCATCTTTCCTTTCAGGCTCACGTTGTTAGGTAAAGGCACTACAAGACCTACTAAATATGGTTTTATTTAAAGAACACCCTTATGGAGCCCTTTAGGATTTGGAGTGAGCGATGGAAGACTGAACCTGTTGTTTTATTGGTATAGGGAAGCAGCAGTGAGGAAACTCTGCTACCAATGCTAGACAGAACTCTGTCTGCGATTTATAGCCTCACCTATTTGCCTGGGGTACTGAACAATTAAATGATATGTCTACAGTCAGTCAGCTAGTCTGTGTAAGGGACTTGAACCCAGACCTTGCTAACCCCAAGGCTAGCTTTCTATCCATCAAGCAATACTTTGCCTTTAAGGTTTTTAGTTCAGTCATTTTTCAGTTGTGTCCCACTCTCCATGACCCCATTTGGGGTTTTCTTGGCAAATATACTAGAGTAGTTCACCATGTCCTTCTCCAGTTCATTTTACAGATGAGGAAACTGAGGCAAACAGGGTTAAATGACTTGTCCAGGGTCACATAGCTGGTAAGTATCTGAGGCTAGATTTGAACTCAGATCTTCTGATAGCAGGCCCAGCGTTCTATCTACTGCCCCCTTTATCTAGCTGCCCCCTTTAAGGTTTACAAGAGACCTTTCCTTCCCTCAGTCCTGTGAAGTAAGTCGTAGGCTTATAGATCCAGAGCTGGACGGGACCTCAGAGGCTAAATAATCCATTCCCCTCCTCTTAAAAAAGAGAAAACTGTGTGACTAATGTGAAAATATGTTGAATGGGAATGTCTGTGTAGAACCTATATCAGATTGCATAGTGTCTAGGGGAGGAGGGGAGGGAGGGGGAGAAAATTTGGAACTCAAAAGCTTGTGGAACTAAATGCTGTAAACTAAAAATAAATTAATTAATTTAAAAGAAAAAATGGAAAAAAAAAAGGACAAAACTAAGGTCCAAGGAAGGTAAGCTCAAGGTCACATAATTAGTAAGTGGCAGTCGGAGCATTCAAACCCAGTTCTTCTGACTCTAAGTCCATCAGTCTTTCAGCTAGGTGGCATAGAGTCAGGAAGATCAGAGTCTAAATCAAGCCTCAGGCACTGATTAGCTGTGTTGGGCAATTCATTTAACTGCTATTTGCCTCAGTTTCCTCATCTGCAAAATGGGCATAATAACAGCACCTATACCCCAAGATTATTGTTAGGATCGAATGACATAATACTTGTAAAAGTGCTTACTTAAGCACAGTGCCTGGCACATGGTAGGTACTATATAAATGTTAGCTATTATTATCATTATTATTATTATTATTAAACCTCGGTGAGATATGTAAAATCTGCTCTCTGCCTTTTGGAAAAAATCACCAGGGTTTAAGGTGGGGCAGTGCTGGTTTTTCCACGGTACACTTCTGGAGGGCCTTGAGTCAGCCTCCTTCCTGGACGAAGGCAGGAGGAAAAATGCTGTCTTGTCAGGGAGAATAGGCACTGTGTGTGGTTTTGGTTTGGGGCAAGTGAGCTCAGGGAGGCACTGACGTTTGTCAGATTAGGCCCATCCCTGCAGCTCATGACACCCTTACCAGAAAACCGGGGATTCATGGAAAGGTTAAACCAGTCTTGGGGGTGAGGCTCTTCTCACCGTTCCATTGAGAGTAGAGAAAGGGTCCTTATGTGTCACCTAAAGGAAGATGCTGTACTCAGAATACTGTCTCTACCTCTGATGCAAGGTCAACTGTGTGACCTTGGGCAAGTTACTTCCCCCTGGGCCTCAGTTTCTTTCTCTGTAAAATAAGAGGATTGGATTAGATGAGTCTAATGAAGTTTCTATCCCCAGCTAGACACAAGGTCATAGCTCTATAGCTGAAAGAGACCTCAGGGACCATCTAGACCCAACCCCATCATTTTATAGAAGAGGAAACTGAATCCCAGGGAGGTGGCATGACTTGCCCAAGGTCATACAGCTAGAACGTGTAAGAAGTGCAATTTGAACCCAGAGCCTTTGACACCAGGGTCAGCATTTGTGGCTGGACTTCATTTGCTTATTTTTTACTATGTCACATTAACCTGGGGATTTAAACACCATTCCTCTACTTTTTATTCTATAAAAGTCCTCCTACATTGACTTATCATGGTATGGAGGTGGCTGCTATGACATAGTGGACAAAACTTTGGACTTAGAATCAAGAAGAAAAAGCTGGGTTTAAATCCTACCCCTGCCACTTCCTGGTGGAATGACCTGAGCAAACTACTTAGTATCCTTTTTCACCTACAAAATGGATCTAACAGTATTTGAAGTATTTATCTCTTAGAAGTGTTGGAGGCTCAAATGAGATAATATATGTAAATGAAAGGACTGCTAAACTTCAAAGTGCTATGTAAATTCAGCTATTATTATTATTGAAGGATGTCTCCTGTAACAGAGCTAACTGGCAGAACCTACCAAGGTGGAAAAGCTTTGAGTACTGGTCTTCCAATGGGCTGAGAACCAGCCTAGATAAGTTCAAGAAAGGCTCATGGCCTGAGGATTGACTACCAGGGGGTGAATGTGAGGGGTAATTGTAACTCACAAAGATTCCCTTTTTGTGGTCCATGTTAGTGAATTAGTATACTAATAAAATCATAGATGTCAAAAGTATTGAAGGAAGTCCTATGGTTTTTACAATATAGGTAAATATCATTTAGGATATCCTACAGATAGGAATTCCATTCATCCAATAGGAGAGCAGCTAGCTACTTACTCAAGTTATGACTCTGCATGTTAAAAGTGAATTCATAAAAATAAAACTTGAAAATAAAAGCTTTAATTATACAGAGAGGCCCAAGAGGTAGAAGGGAGTGGGGATGTAAATGGAGGAATAAACTACTCAAATGAAATGAATTGGCCTTTCGGGCTTGCCTGAACAATCCAGGAAATTGTGGGGTTCTCTCAACATCCAAGTTACCTTTGTCCCAGAAACCTTGCCCTGATTCATCAGAGCCACAATAAGCACCTTTAGCAATGTGAAGTCTATCACAGGCCTCTGCCCCACCCCTTACCCCTGCTATGTACTGTGAAAAAGGAGGAGGTGGAGGAGAGAAGAGAAGGATGGGAAACCCTTAGGAATTGGTTTTGGTACATGTTATTTCGCCTGATAGAATGTAAGTTTCTTAAGAATAGGGACTATTTCATTTTTTAGTTTGTATCACCAATACCTGGAATATAATCAGTACTTAATAAATATTGATTGGTTGATCGATGGCTGAAGACCCCTCCAATAGCCTCCTGAGAACAAAGACACTGTAGGTAAAGGACATGAAGGTGATGGAAGTAGTGTTGATGATTATATATGGCTGTAAATTGTGTTTGTGATGATTATGTATGGCCCCTGGTCATGTGGATGAGTCTGTGCTGTTTTACATTATTTTATCAATCGCCTGGATGAAGGCATGGATGCAATGTCTTATTAAAGTTTCTGATGACAAAAAGCTAGGATGTATAGCTAGCATGTTGGGTGATGGATCTTCAGAGGATGAAAATTTTGGCTGAATCTAATAAGACGAGATTTGCTAGAGATAAATGTAAAATCTTTTATTTGGGTCCAAAAAATCAACTGTATAAACCCAAAATAGGAGATGTGGCTTAATAGCAGTTTATCTGAAAAAAGATCTGGGAGTTTCATGGACTACAAAGGGACTGTGATTCAACAAAGTTATATGACAACCAAAAAAGTAGTATTAAGGGAGGCATCATCTTCAGTACTAGGGAAGTAATAATAGTTCTACTCTACTCTGTTCTAATCAGAGCATATGTGAAGTAGTTTTCAGTTCTACACTTTAGGAAGTGCAGTGATAAGCTGAAAAGTGTTCAGAGGAAAATGAACAGGATGGTGAAAGACCAAGAAATCATGCCATATATGCATCAATTGATGGTCAGTCAAATAAGAGAAGACTTAAGGTGGCCATGCTTGCTGTCATCAGGTGTTTTAAAGATTATCATATGGAAGCAGAGCAGTGAGGTGGCATGGTAGATAGTGTTGGGCCTGGGGTCAGAAGACTTGTCTTCCTGAGTTCAAATGTGACCTCAGACACTTACTAGCTGTGTGACCCTGACCATGTTCCTTAACTCTGTTTGCCTCGGTTTCTCCATCTGTAAAATGAGCTGGAGAAGGAAATGGCAAACCAGTCTGGTGTCTTTGCCAAGAAGTCCCTAAAATGGGGTCGTGAAGATCAGATACCACTGAACAACAACATATAGAAGGAGAATTATCCTAGTTCTGCTGAACAGAACTAGGAACAACAGGTAGAAGTTACAGAAAGGCGGGTAGACTTGATTTCAGGAAAAACTTCCTAAAAATTATAACTACCCAAAAGTAGAGTGAGCTGCCTTGAGAGGTAGTAGATTCCCCCTCACCGAAGGGCTTCAAGCAAAGGCTTGGTGACCATTTGCTGAATGTGTTGTAACAGGAATTCTTAGAAAGGCATGAGTTAGAACTAGATAGCGTCTGAGGTGTCTTCCAGCTTTGGAATTATGAAATTCAGTCATCTCCTCCATGCAGCAAAAGAATCTCGCTGCTTGTCTTTCCAACTTGCCCTCTCCCTTTCTGACCAGTTTCTCCACCTCATGGATGGAGCCCGTTTCCCTCGTCCCCAAGCAGCAATCTGTATGTCCAAAGAGAGGTTTGATTACGAAGTTCAGTCCTTAGCCTTATTATCTTAATATGTTGTTCCTTTTGTTCATCCTTCTTTGTCCAGGAGGATCAATGACATCATGAGGGTGATAGTTTGATCTGCATGTGAATTGGATTTAAGTGAAGCAGAGTTAAGCAAAGTTTTCAGCCTCATGCTTTCCTCCAGAGTTATCCAAGTCCAGTGACAAGACATAGGTCAAGATAACTGGCAATGGCCCCAAGTGCTGTGGGAGATGTTGGCCTTTCTAAATTTCCCAGGTCTCAGCTTGTCCGAAGCAATAGCCATTCATTAATGTATGTATTAATGCGTGGTACCTAAAGAAGTCTCATTGGCCATGTATTTTTTGTCCATTACTACCATCTCCCCCTTCTTCTGTTAAGCCTATCCAGGCTCAGCCTCATATGGCTCTGAGGCCATTCTCATTTTTCCCCTTGCCCCAAACTCCCAAGTCATATACAGATTGAAAGAAGTAACCCCATTTCAGTACTCGTGGGGCTGGAGTAATGAAATTTTAATGGGCTTTAGATACACTAATATTTGTGCTCTCTTTGTTGAGAAAAGGGAAAATAGGTCTGGGTTGAAGTGGTAAGTCCCTGAGGGGCATGTGTGCAGTACAGAGGGCTGTGGTTACCCAAAAGGGGAACTTGGAAGTCCCAGGTGTGAAGGGGTGAGATTAATGGTAAAGAATAGAGGTTATTTCAGAAAAACCAAGTATCAGAAACACAGGAGGGAGGATTAAATAAATGGGAGTAAGGGCAAAAAGAGTCTGTCTTGGACCTTGGGCCTAGGCTGTGTCTCAGGAAAGAGATAAAATTTTTTGATAAAATTATATTACATTCAGGTAGCTATGAGATGATTATAAACTCCTTGAGGACAATGATCATCTTGGTTCTTCCTTTGTTACCTCCATCACCAAGTACCAAGCCCACAACATGAATGCATGGATCTAAAACTTGAAGTGCTCTTAAAAGCCATCTAGTCAGCCACTTTATTTTATAGATTAGGAAACCAAGGCACAGAGTAAATGACTTACCCGTGCTTACAGGTGGTAATCATCAGATGTAGAATTTGACTGACTGTACCACGTAGGCAATTAAAAAATGCTTAGAGAATTGAGAGCGTCTTTTCATTCTTGAAGTGGGTAGAGTTGGGGTGCAGTTTGAAAGGAGTTGATTTCCTCATAAGCCTAGCATGCCTCAGACCTTAATCCATCAATAACCAAAAGACGGCTAGACTCAGGATAAGAAAAGACCTGAGCTTGAATCCAATCTCTGGTAATTACTATCTGTGCGCATGGGCAAAGTCACTTCTCAAACTCAGTTTCTTTATCTGTAAAATGGGGATAATAACACATTACCTAACTCACATCATTTCCGTGAAGAAAAAAAATCTCCACGGAAATCTTTATGACATGGAAATAGATGACATGGAATTGTCAGCTATTATTATTACCAGAAAAATGTCAAAAGAGTTCTAATTTGTACTGAGGATGGAAAGTGATGTAGAAAATAGAACTGAAAGCAACTGTGAAAATGTGTTTATAAGTGAACTGGTGGTGAAAGCTAAAGTGAATGACACGATTATTGATCATAGATTAAAGGCTAGAGGGACCCGAAAGAACAATTGATTCATTTTACAGGTAAGCAAACTGAGTCCCAGAAAGTGGCAAGGTCACGTAAGTATTCAGTAGCAGAATCAGGATTTGAATTGAAATTGACTGACTCCTTATCTAATGAGCCCAAATCCAGCCATACTTCATAGGCATGTGACCCTGGGCAAGTCACTTAACCTCTGCATGTTAAGTTTCCTCTGATATAAAATGGGGATAACAATATCACCTTCCTTGCAGGGTCATTATACATAATATTTGTAAAGCAGTTAACACAATGCCTGGCACATAGGTGCTTACTAAATGCTTGCTTCATTCCTTTCCTTCCTTTTCCCATTATATCTTATCACCTCTCCCACATTACTCTGCCTGCATTTGTAATTACCTATTGTAAGGATCTCCATAACATCACACACACACACACACACACACACACACACACACACACATGCCAAAGAAGCTCAGATTTCCTGAGTCGCTGGCCAAAGCAAAGGATATTTTCCTCAGAATGAATCAACACCAATCTCCGAAACATGACCTACACACCAAGTCCAAGACCTTCCTCTTACCCTCAATGTCTGGTCCTTCTGAGCCATATAAGAATTCTATAAAAAACCCACTAGGTTTAAATGGGTTTGGGTACCCCTGATCTTCTCTGTATTTACCCTCAATAAAGCTTGCTTACTTTGTTCTCTCTCTACTAAGTCCTCTCTCCTGCCATGTTCTGTCTCGTGCTTCCCCTTCCTTGCACTATGCCCTGAGATCCTGAATTTCACACAAACTGTATTAAGACACCTATGACTGTGGTTTGTGTCCTAAGATCTCCCTACAATGCAGTGAAATAATTTTTTTGCACCTTGCATTTGGTTCTGCAGAGGTCAGAGTCTGAAGATGGAGACTTTGCAAGGCATGGAAGGGGATCAGGATAATTCACATTTTGGTAGCACTCTAAATTTGACAAAGCAGTTTCCCCACAACAATCACTGTTGTTTGTCCTTTGTACTCAAAGAGGACCAATGATGTCACGATGTTGGGGGTCAAAGTACATTGTGTCCAGCTGTGGCTGATTAGTTGAGCTCAGAAGGCTGTTCCACAGATCGGGCACAAATAATCCATTTGAACATTTGGGATGGATACATCTTTAGATTTGTGCATCTTATGTTTCCTTTGCCCACATCCTCTACCAATTACCATATAAAGCAGGTGGGGGGGATGTAGCATTATCCCCATTTTTCCAAAGGAGGAAAGTGAAGGTCAGAGAGGTTAAGTGACTTGGTCCCACAGCTAGTAAGTGTCAGTGAGGGGATTTTGAACCAGATTTTGAACCTGACTCAAGGTCTACCATTTCCCATCAAATTACATGGTCTTTTTGTAATCCCAGAAACACGGTAATTCCAGAGCATGTATATCCCAGGATTTTTTTGGTCTTCAGAGTAGAAGTTCTCAATCAATTGATCCCCTTCAGTGATATTGTTGGTTGTGTTGTGTATGTGGTTGTTGTGGTTTGTCCTTCATTCCCGAAGAGGACCATGATATCAGAGAGATGATGACATAATTTGCAATTGACTGTGATTTGAGTGAGGGAAGGCTGTGCAAGGTCACCAGCCTCACTTTCTTCTCCAGAACCATCTTGGTCCAGTGGCCTAATAATGATCAGGACAACTGGAGAAGGCCTAGGATGCAGTGGGAGACTTTGCCTCTTTTAAGAGAAGGTCTTTTCGGGTTCTCACTTTGAGTGAGGCAACACCCATTCAGTGAATAGGCCTCTTTAAAAAATGAATCAAGGGATGGCCCTTTTAATAAATTTTTTTAAAAAAATCAAACTGGGAGGGGGAGATCCTTATGGTTGCTGGCCAAAAGAGAAAGAGTTACTATTTACATTCACTCTGAGCCAGGAGGGTCTTAAAGCCCTAGGATTAATGAGGTTTTAGGGCTGGAATGAAATGTCTGGAACCAGCCAAGGTACCATAGAAGGCACCAGTTGAATTTCTGATGCCCATCCATTTAACCCATCATCTTGGAACAAGTCTATGCCTTCACAGAAAATCCTAGTTGTAGGGACAGGTGGATGGAAACAGTACTAATCTCCAGGACTTCTACACATACATTCATCTCACCTTCCTCCATCTATAATTGCTTTTCAAATAAGTAAATATCTTTCTTTTTACCCCCTTCCACCTTTCCCCTTACTCCCCAAGATCCCTAAGTAGTAAAAAAGTTCCACTATCTGGACCTTGAGCTTTGCTCTGTATTACAGGAATGGAGGGGGAGGAAAAGAGACCTTGGGAGTATCTCTTCTTTGTTAGGAGTATATATATCCTGTCTCTCAAAGGAATGAGGCCTTGCCTCCCCCCCCCCCATCTCTTTATCTCTGGAGAGGCTAAATCTTCTCACAGTCCTCACTTCCCAAGCATTATGGAATTAGCAATAAAATAATAAAGCAGAGATGAGGAGATTAAGTGACTTAAAAGGATAAGTTTCTTATTAAGGCTAATTATTATTATAGACCTGAATATTTTGATTCTATTCACTAAACAAGTATCAAGCACCTCTTGTGTACACAATTGGGATTAGGAGGTGGGGAAATTTTTTTTTTAAGTTTAGTTAACTAAACTTTAGTTTAAATTAAACTTTAACCAAACTGAGGTCTGGAAAAGACCTCAGAGGTTATCTAGTATAAGCCAGAATTTTTTCTACAAATGCCCAGCAAGATATCTTCTTCCATGGTCTCAAAGACCACCACTGATGGGAAAGCAGCACATTTTGGATAGCCATAATTATTAGGAAGTTGTTCCTTACACAGAGGAGGAACCAACCCCCTCTATGACTTCTGTTACTCCTCAATCTGTCCTCAGGGCAAAGTAAACTCGGGTAACCCCTCTGCCATGTGACATCTATCTTGTCTTCCCCACCTGAATTTTTCTCTTATCCAAATCAAACATCCTCAGTTTTTTTAACCATCTCTAGTTCCCTCCCCAATTTGGCCACCCTCATTTGGACGTACCCAAGTTCATTGACAACTTTCATAAAATGGGAGAAGAAGAATTCAAGAAGTTTGGTTTTTGTTTTGTTTTTAATAAAGGCCTACAGAGTGTCTAGGGAGCTAGGTGGCTCAGTGGTTAGGGTGCTGGGCCTTACCTGAGTTCAAATTAGGCCTCAGGTATACACTAGCTGTGTGACCCTAGGCAAGTCACCTAACCTGTGTTTGCCTTGAGCCACTCAATAAGGAAATGGCAAATCACTTTAGTATCTTTGTCAAGAAGATCTCAAACTGAAGAGTTAGATGTGCCTGAATGACAACAAAACAGTATCTTATACCATTCTTGAGATACAAAGAAAAAAGCATCAGTCCCTATCCTCAAGGGGGGCATATATTCTTGGGGGAGGGAGGGACAACATGTAAATAGGAATATAAATATAAAATATATACAAATCAAATATAAAGTGATTTGGGCAGGAGTCCTAATAACTGCCAAGGTCAGGAAATAGTCCCTGTGGGTATTGCAACAATTCGTCTAGCAGCTGCTGTGGGCATGAAAGACCAACACAAGCCTGACAACAAGAATGCTGCCAGCACAGTTTCTTTCTTCTGCTTTACTAAGGAAAGTAACATTAAGGGGTTAACAATTTTATTTCAATCCAACATACAAATATCATTCACTTAGTTCAGGGGGAAAAGCCAGCACCCTGAACTTCAGAGCAAATACAAACAAATTACAAACATCAACAGACAGACCTTGTCTGATTCAAATCGCAATGCATAGTTACCAGGGTTTAACAAAGTCCCAACATCTGGGTTTACAAGCTGGGGAGCTCTTAACAGTTGCCCAGAGTCTCTTCCAGTCATATGACGCTCTTCCAGTGAGTGAGAGCCCCAGCAAATAGCTCTGTTCTTTCTTCTTATATACTCTTTAGCCAACATCAAACATCATCTGAGCGACCAGAACTTAAGCTCCTACTATTGGCTCTGGTCTTAGCAACTCCCCTTAGGACACTGAGGGTTTCACGCCCATATAGGCTTAGCACCTAGTAGATAGGGAATTGGGACTGGGGCTTTGCACCTGGTAAGGCTCAATCAAAGACACTTAATTTATCATTCTAAAACAGTAAGAAAGGCCCACCTTAGTTACCAATGCAGTGGGAAGAGAACTTTTGAACTGAGCAGCCTTGAAAGGAAATAGGGATTCTAAAAGGTGAGTTTGGGAATGAACAGTATGCTAGGCTTGGGGGAAAATGTGGACAAAGACACAGAGACAGGAGATAGAATGTCTTCTACTGAGAATGGCAAATAGAGCATTTTGCCTGGGTGTAAAGGACTTTGAATGCCAAGCAGAGGCATTTGTGTTTTATCCTAGAGGCAAAAGGGAGCCAATGAAAATTCTTGAGCAAGGGAATGACAAAGTCAAGTATGTGCTTTAAGAATGCTAACCTGGCAGCTGTATAGAAGATGTATTGGAGAAAGGGTGAGATGAGGTAGAGAGACCGATAAGAGACTATTACAATAGATCAGGTGAGAAGTGATAATTTGCGTACATAGAAAGAGCAGAATAGATGTGCAAGATATTGTGAGTTAGAAGGGACAAGATATGGCAGCTGGCTGGTTATCAAGCAGGTAAAGAAAGAAAAAGAATTGAGGATGATGCTGGGTTTCAAACCTGGGTGAGTAGAAGGACGTCCAGTAGGCACCTGGTCATACAAAACTGGAGCTAAGAAGAGAGGTGTAGGCTGCGTGTGTAGATTAAAATTTTTAAATTTTAATTAAATTATTAAAATTATTTCCATGGAACTGATAACCAAACCCATAGGAATCGATGAGATAAGCAAGAAATCTCATAGACAGGGAAAAACAGAGGGGCCAAGATTAACCCAAGGGAGTTGATAAGATCACCAAGAGATACAGAGTAGAGGAACCAATATTAACCCATGGGAGTTGATGAAATCATCAAGAGATAGCTCAGAGACAGGAGTAGAGGGCCCAAATATAACTCGTGGAAGTTGAGATCACCAAGAGATAACTCATAGACTGAGAAGAGTAGAGGGCCCAGTATTAACCCATGGGAGTTGATGAAGTCATCAAGATGTAACTTATAGACAGAGGGGAGTAGAGGGCCCAGTGTTAACCCATGGGAGTTGATGCGATCACCAAGAGAGAACTCACGGACAGAGAAGAGTAGAGGGCTCTGGATAAAGTGCTCTGGCACACACACACACACACACACAGGGTTATTGTGAGCTTCAATGAGATAATGTACACAAAGTGCTTTATAAACTTTAAAGTATTATGCAAATGCCCATTGCCTCTAAAAACAAACAAAAAAAGAACTAAGTAAATGTCTGCTATTATTTCTCTGCTGGGAGACTCAAATTGAGATAATGCCTGGAAGTCAAGATGACCCAGAGACAGCTCATAGTCAGAGAAGAATAAATGGTCCAGGACTGAGTTCTTGGGCATGCACGCACAAAAGGTCAGAGTACTGATGATTTGGCAAAGAAGACTGAAGAGGATCATAGATTTAGAGAAGTCATCTAGTCCAGCCCCTCCTTTTACATAGGAGACTTAGACAAAAATACTATAGCAGTTCTTTTTGCAGTGGCAAAGAACTGGAAATCAAGGGGATGCCCATCAATTGCGGAATGGCTAAGCAAGTTGTGGTATACAAATGTAATGGAATACTATTGTGCTATAAGAAATGATGAGCAGACAGACTTCATAGTAACCTGGAAAGACTTACATGATCTGATGCTGAGTGAGGGGAGCAGAACCAGAACATTATACATGATTACAGACGTAGGGTATCTGTGATCACTAACTTTGATAGACTTGGCTCTTCTCAGCAATACAAGGTTCTAAGACAGCTCCAAAAGACGCGTGATGGGAAAAGCTATCCATATCCAGAGAAAGAATTATGGAGTCTGAATGCAGATTGAGGGAGACTATTTGCTGTCTCTTTTTTTTTTCTTGTTTCTCATGGTTCATTCCATTGGTCATAATTCTTCTTTACAACTTGACTTTATGTAAATAAGTTTAATGTGAAGGTGTATGTAGAACCTATATCTTGGGGGGGAAAGGGGCTAGGGAGAGGGAGAGGGAGAAAAATTGGAACTCAAAAACTTGTGGAACTGAGTGTTGTAAACGAAAAATAAAAAATAAATTAAAAAAAAAACATAGAATGCTGAGACCCCAGAGAGGTTAGTGACTTACCTAAATTCACACATTTAAAAATAAATGGGTGGGTGTCCCAAAAGACTTACTGCATTTTTAACCTTTAATAACTTTAGAAGTACAAATAGTACAAACTTAGAAAAACAATGGCTGAAAGATTATATATTTTTAAACATTGATGTTTCTTATTAAAGTTCAACACTCTGTCAATTTTCAAACTTTGTTAAAACTATCAGTGAAACCAGGGAACCAACAACAGATCCAGAGGAATCATGAAGAAACTTAATATCCACTTCAAGATAGAGATATGGCTGATGCAGGAATGTGTTTTGCTTAACCACATATTTGTAGTGAGTTATGTTTTTCTTGCCTTCTCAATAGGTGGAAGAGGGAGAGGTGGGAGAAAGAAAATTCAGAATAAAAAATAAAATTGAATTAGTTATTTAAAAAAAAACTCAGTAACTAAAATGATTGCATTTGTAATCCTAGTCTTTAAGGTCATCCAAAAAATGAGATTTTGATGTATATAAGACTCCACAAGAAAAAGTCTAATGGAGATAGACCAGGTGACTAAGGTGGCCAAGTAAGAGGAAATCCTGCTACCAGTCTGAGAAAGTGTCACTAGAAACTCACACATGCAATACACAATGATAGGTTCTTTTTAGTCCTTTTGCCTAAAAGACTATTTTATGGAGAACTCACACAAGGCAAGGGCTTACAAAGTCAGAAGAACTGATACAAAGACACTCTCAAGGTCTCTCTGAAGAACTGTGGAATCGATTTGAGACTTAGGACACATTAGCACAGGACTGCCCAGCATGCAGTGCCCACATCAAAAAAGGGGCTGTGGTCTAGGAGCAAACTGGAATTGTAGTAGCTCAAATGAAATGTAAGACGTGCACATTTAGAGCCATCACCACTCCAAATGTTCATACGGACTATTTGTGCCCAACCAGTGGAAAAGCCTTCCCAGCTCATATTGGTCTGATCAGCCACAGTCGGAAACATTGTACCTTGACCCCAACATAGTGGTGTCACTTTGGTCTTCAAGAACAAATGACAACAGCCAGCCAATGACAGGGTGTCCCATCTTTTAAAAATTAAAATAAATTTATGATTCAAATTTTATGAAGCTAAATATAAAAGAAATTTAAAGAATTAAACTTGCAAATGATTTTTGTGAGTTTGTAACATGTACTTCTGAAGTTTGAAAGCTTAAAACTGCACTAAGATTTTTGGGACACCCTGTATATGTGAAACTTTGCAAACATATGTTAAACCTATAAAGCATTATTTTTCCCTGAATGTTTAAATGGATGTTTGAAGGCTGTGGCCTGATCCAAAAGACAGATGAGATCAAAGAGTTAAATCCATGTTAAAGAAGAGAGAAATAAGGGGTAGGTTTGGATAGGTAGGCTGTGGCTAGTTCTATGAGAGCCTTCATCTAGTCGGGAAACAAAATAAGCATCCATTAAATTATTTTATAACTCTGGGGTGGTGGAAAGAGCTCTGCCTCTGGAGGGAGAGGAGCTATGTGATATGACAGCTATGACATTTCTTACCTGTGTGACCTTGGATGGACAGTCTGTTAAGTTTCCTGGGCCTCACCCTTCTCCTTTGTATTGTCCATATGGCCTCTAAGATCCCTTCAGGATCTAGGTTTATGATCAAACGATATTAAATACTAAACTGTGTGGTCCTGATTACAAATATAAAGATGACCAGAGGAGGAAGAAATTAATTTAGGTTCCCAAAGTCAGACTAAAAGGGTTCTTTCAAGAGGTGAAGCTTTCATAGAAGGTCTTAAAGGTCCTTGAACAATGGATAATACTTGGATAGACAGGGGAGTTGAGAAGAAAATCCCAAGGAAAAAGGGGAGTTAATACACTATATAGGTAACAAAATGGATATGGTCTCAATTGGAGTGGTGGTGTTCATCCTTCATTTTCAAAGAGAATCATGGTATTGATGAGCGCTGTCTTGGCTTTTGTGAGTTGGGTTTAAGTGAGGCACAGTTGCACAAAGTCGACAACCTCATTCTCTCTTCCAGAGTCATTGAAGTCCAGTGGTGAGACAAAAGTCAGGATGACTGGTGATGGCCTAGGATGCGATGGGTGATCTTAGCATGTTTGATGTCTGACCAAGCTTTAAGCCCTCCAGAGCACCTGTTTCAGTCACTTTCATGACTGTTGGAACAAATTATTCTCATCTGCCGTCCCACCCAGGGGAGTCTTCGCATGCTTGGGGTAGACATCCCCTAATTCACCTATAGGTTTCAGGCCTGTGGGCTACCCTCCACCTGATGTAGCCCATCTGCCAAGATGATTTCCTGGATGTGGCTGCTGCGCATGCTATCGCTTCTTGGAGCCACAAGTGAAAGTTGGGTGACAGGTGGACGCCAACAGCCCTAAAGAGGGCTCAGCAAGCTCTCTCACAAGAGGTTCTAGTCCTTCTTGAACACCCCATACACCCTAGCAGACCAGAGGGTAAAGTCTATGTTGAGAAAGAAAGGAATAAGAGGTAGCTTTGGATAGGTAGGGTGTGGCCAATTCTTAAAGGGCCTTAAAACCAGACAAAGGGAAATCTGGGGGAAATATGAACACTTTAAAACTGACTCATTCATCCTGAGTCAAATGGGAGGGGTTATATAATTTATGATACTGCTGTGGCAAGCTTCCCCTCCCTCCACCCAGCTACCACAACCCCTTTTGCATGAGTAAACAGCTGGTGAAACATGACTTGACAGGGAGATTTTATGCCCAAAGCATAGTCTAACTGCTCTCATGGAATATTAGTGTCAAGTCCTGAAGTCAGTGACCACTCTCATAAAAATGTGAGCTTGTGGAGGAAATAATGCTAATTTAATTCTAAGGACAGAGTCCTGCTTGTATTAGCTACTGTGACAGAGGGACTGGCCAATGGGGACTGATTTCTCAGGCCTGCTCCAAGGACAAGGCCTGCTCCATTGGCCAAGCCTACTGTTATGCTGATATTCTTTAAGCCAAAGCTACTGACACATCTAGAGCTTTCCCATTCCTTACTCATTGCCCATACTAATATGTCCCCACCCCCTTCTTCCTACCTCAGCAAACACTTACTCTAGCCATTCTTCAAAGCTTGATTCAAGTTCCAGCCCTGACTATTCCAACCCAATCATTCTTCCCCTTCCTAAAAGATCCATCATTAGATCTTGGGCCTGAGTTACCCATAGTCTACTTCTTGGGAGCCATAGGATCATAAAACCATAGATCTAGTGATGGGAAGAGCATTAGAATGCATCTAGTCCAGGGATTCTTAACCTGGGGTCCATGGAGTCCCAAGGGGTCTATGGAGAGATTTCAGAAGATCTATGAACTTGGTGGAGGAAAAATTACATCCTTCTTTTCACTAACCTCTAACTAGAATTTAGCATTCTTCAATTGTTGAAATATATTATTTGGAGAAAGGACCTAGAGGTTTCACCAGACTGCCAAAGGGGTCCGTGATGTTAAGAAAGTTAAAAACCTATATTCTAAACTAGGTTAGATGAAAAAAGTTAAGAACCTATT
>CM053626.1:134647604-134663411 GCA_028646595.1 Phalanger gymnotis | reverse complement strand
TGACACACTTGATTTGAACTCAGGTCCTCCTGACTCCAGGGCCAGTGCTCTACTCACTGTGCCACCTAGCTTCATCTTGATTTGCAAGTGAATTGGATTTAAGTGAGGCAGGTCTGTGCAGAGTCACCAGCCTCACTCTCTCCTCCAGAGTCGTCAGAGTCTAGTAGCAAGATATAGGTAAAAATGATGGCCCCAGATGCAGTGGGAGACCATGGCCTTTTTAAGGTAAAGTCTTTTCCCAGGTCTCAGTTTGTCTGAGGCAATGCCCATTCAGTAATTAAAGGCTAAGCAAGAATTGAGGCCAAAAAAAGTGGCCTAGTTTGCCTTCACAAAAGGAGCAGTCTGGGAGGGGAAAATCTTCAGAATTAAAAAATAAAAAACATAAACTTCTAAAGAACCATTAAAAAAAGTTAAGAACCTATCATCTAATCTAGGCACTTTAGAGTCGAAGAATGCCAGAGAGGCTAAGGGATTCCCCCAAAGTCATAGTAAGTAACAGAGCCAAGGGTCTTGCCTCCAGCCCCAGGCCTTCTGCCTTTCAGTTTGTATTAGTTTTTCCCAGATTAGCAAAGCCTCTTGAGTCACTGAGCTTCCTGGTCCTTCCTGGTCCAGGAACTTGCTTTGGCACTCCACCCTCAAAGATCTGCTGCACCTGCATCCCAATCACTGATGCCACTGTGGTAACAGGTTGAGCACTCACTTCCCTCTTTTCCTCCCACCCCCTATATGCACACTCTTCAGACGATACAAGTGCATCTTCTAGGCTTTATTCTCAAAAGAATGTATAAATTATAAATAATTCATTACGGTAAAGGAAAATACTGTACACCAGGGAAAGAGTACTGCCTTTTCAATTAGAAGTCCTGGGTTTGGGCCAGCTAGGTAGCTAAGTGAGTACAGCACTGGCCCTGGAGTCAGGAGGACCTGAGCTCAAATCCGGCCTCAGACATTTGACACACCAGCTGTGTGACCTTGGGCAAGTTACTTAACCCCAATTGCCTTGCCTTCCTCCCCTCCAAAAAAAAAAAAAAGTCCTGGGTTCAAAATCTGCCTCTGACATATGGTTGATAAACAGCAAGTGACTCAACTTCCCTCCAATGCAGTTCTCTCAACTTTAAAAATAGAGGCCTAAAAGGCCTTCCAAGTCCCTTGCAGTGCTATTACTATGATCTGATAGGATAGTGGAAGTAGCCATAAAAGAAATGTCAGTCTCGATTAAATTGTACCTAAGTTTTCCAAAGCTTCGCTAAAATTTCCCAAGCCTCATATGTTCCACAAACCTCTCTGGATCAGAGCTTTGAGCTCCCTAATATTCCCAGATGGGGATGATAGAAACACTATCTTTCCTCCTAGATCACCTTTTGCCTATTTGGAGATTCACCCATCTGAAATCCCTTCTTCAGGAACATAGGTCACCTTCTTCCAATTCTAAAGTCACTCTCAGCCAAAGTTTGTTGGCATTTCAGCCATATAACTGTGAGATCTCTTAGCCAATCGGCTTCCCTTCCCTCTGACCAAAGGACAAGCAAGGACATACCAACAGGTAAACAAGCTAGGATTTCCATCACCTCAAAAATCAGAATAATTCAACCTGACAAACAAGTCCGCCCCAAAATTCACAAACAGACGTCCCTTTCTTTAGCTGCCTAAACCGCACCTGTTGGCACATTTCTCTAGTCTGTCTTGAATTGTCTTCCATTTTTTTCACATAATAATATTTCATGTTTATATGAGGTCACAGAATTTAGGACTAGAAGGGACTATAGTACTTTATGGTCTAAAAAGTGCATCTCATGCATTTATTTTTATGTGTGTTGGTATGGGTACCCAAGTTAGATCCTAGGCACCTTAAATGTGATTGACTTAAAGTTCTTGGGGATCTCAAAGGTCATTGAGTCCAACCTTCCCTTTTTAGAGATGGAGAAGCTGAGTCCAGAGAGTTTAAGTGACTTGCCCTGTCACACAGGTAGTAAGTGGTAGAAGAATGAGATTCCAGACTCCTAGGCTCAAAATTCAGTGCCCTTTCCACCATCCCATCCTGCCTCAATCTATACCTCTTATAATCCTCAAACTGACCAGCAGGTGCCCAAATAATTCCATGTTGAAATGAGGTGAGCTCTTTCTTCTGAGAATACAATACTCATCGGACTTGGAGTTGGGACCTCTGAGTTGGTGTCTCACCTTTGACACTGTGTGACCTTGGGCACATCCTTGAATCTTTCTGACCCTCAGTTTGCTTAGAAGGTAGTATAAAAAGAGCCCTGGCTCCACCATCAGAGAACCTGTGTTCATATCCCACCTTTAGCAAAGTCTCTTCACTTGCTGGACCTCAGTTTCCTCAGCTGTTAAATTATGAACTAGCTGATCTGCAGGTTCTTTTTGGTTCTAAACCAATGATCCCATGATCCCTTCTAGCTCTAGTACACTAGAAGTTGATAAAGAATCCACAAATACGCATTGTGTGCTCATTATTGTCTAGTACTGTACTTTGGGCTTGACTTGGAATTTAATCAGAGTTCACAAATTCCTAGCACTCTGAGATGGACACATCAATGCAGATACTGATGCAGCAGAACAACTATGGGAGATTAGCAACACAAAGAGACAGTACAAAGTAACAGACTGAATGCTATTCTTTTTTTTTTAAATCTGGCCTGTTCAGCTACCTTTTGCTTCTGTGTTTTGTTTTCTGTGTTGTTTTTTCCCCACCAAGGACAGTGAGTTTGCGGGAGTAGGGAATGAGGGATGTGAAGTAAGAAGGAAGAAACCGGTCAGGGAGTCGGGAGAAGGGATGATGGGAACATTTAAAATGTTAATAGAGCCTGGGGAAAAGAAGGAAGGAACTGGAATTTCCTGAAGTCAGTAGGTGTTGAAGGATGAAGAGACAGCAGGGGCAAGGGAGAACAGAAATGGGGAAAGATTCCAGATAATTTGAAGCCATGAACAAAAATCCCCAAGGAAATCTTTTAAAATATAAGGAATGGATGGCGGTGAGAAGGGGTGAAAAGAAAAGGAAGGAAACAAACATTTACCAAGTACCCACCATGGCAAATCTAGGTGTGCAGTGGATAGAGTGCCAGGCCCAGAGTCAGGAAAACCTGAGTTCAAATGTTACCTGAGACAGTTACTAGTTGTGTGACCCTAGGCAAGTCACTTAACTCTGTTTGCCTCAGCTTCCTCATCTGTAAAATGAGCTGGAGAAGGAAATGGCAAATTACTCCAGTATCTTTGCCAAGAAAACCCCAAATGAGGTCATAAGCTTTGGACATGACTGAACAACAGCAAAATAGCTATCTGGACCAATAGTTCAAGGAAGATGTGTGCATACTGTTACAATTTTAATTTACACGGCTACACTTACAAGTTTACACTCGTCATCTCAAAGCCAACTGTTTAATCAAGTAAGAACTTTGGCTTTGATTCATGGTACTGTTTGAGCTGTCTCATCAGATTCATAGCTCTGATCCCTCACTAACTTCAGACCACGCCAGATGACACATGAATTCAAGGCAATGATGTTCAGTTCAAACAGAATGGTAACGGAATAACAAGGAATTCGATCAAGAATTCAAGGCTCTGAGCAGAAGACTGCCCCTCCCTGACTCCTCAATCCAGTGGGAGGGGGACACATCAGTACAATCACGGAACTGTGTGAGAGACTAGCATACAAAGCAGTCTCTGCTTAAATATCCCCCTTTCCATCTCCAAGTAGTAATCTTGAGAGATCTGGCTTCTCAGGACACCACCCAGAGAGAACTTTAACCTCCTCCTGGCAGAGCAGTCGAGAATACTGTTGGTGTCTCAGAATCAGAAGGGAAGCCTCTTGCCGTATTTCTCTCTATCACCTCAGCTGTATTAGTGCCAACTATCATGATACCTTTTTTGGACAACCTTCAGAAGAATCTTATAATCTTTTCTAAACTGTGTGCTGGAAGTGCATCCGCGCCATCAGAGTATTGCTGGATTCTGTCACCTTGCACTGAGAGTGCATGCACAAGCTCCTGGGAGGGGTAATCCAAATAAAAATTTCCCCAATGAGTATGGCTTTCTTCTACCCCAAGCATTGTGGGAATATGGAGTCTATTCACAGATCCACACTTCCTTCCTTCCTTCCTTCCTTCCTTCCTTCCTTCCTTCCTTCCTTCCTTCCTTCCTTCCTTCCTTCCTTCCTTCCTTCCTTCTTTTCCTTTTTTGGAGGCAATCAGGGTTAAATGACTTGCCCAGGGTCACACAGCTACTGAGTATCTAAGGCTGGATTTAAACCCAGATCCTTCTAACTCCAGGGCTGCCCCTAAATTTCTTTAAGTATATTTGAATTCTAATGCTGGGATTCTCTCCCTCCTCATGTTCCAGTGAAAATCCCACCTTCTTCAAGAAGCTGCTCACAGTCTGCTTTAATCATAATGCCTTCCCTCTGAAACTATCCCCAATTTATCCTTTACATATATCTTGTTTGTACATAGCTTTCATATTGTTCCCCCCCCCCACCAAGAGCAAGAACTGGTTTTTTTTCTTTTCTTTGTATCCCAAGCACTTAGCACAGTGCCTAGCGCATAGTAGGCCTTAATAAATTCCTGACTGACAAAATTTCACAAGCCTTGTGTTTCACATCAGGGAGTTAGGCTTGGACAATATTTGCTCTCAATAATTTATTGAATTGCTGTCAATTCCTGTAATAAAAACATTAGTTGGATCTTACTTTAACAATTAGCCTTGAAAATAAAAGTGTGACTAGAAGTACGATCCCAGCCTTGATAATTATTTCCCTACGCTACCCTCCAAGATCCATTGTTCTTCTATTTAGTTGTTAGCTATATTAGATATTTAACCTTCCTTGTCCTCAGTTTCAACTGTAACAACTCAGAAGATTGGACTTGCTCTCTAAAGTTGCTTATACTGCTAGTGCTCTATAATTCTACCTTGGCCTGCTGGTTATTGATGGTCACAGGTACTTCCTAAGTGAATGGTTACACTGAATGAACACAAAGAAGAAGCCTTTTCCTTCTAATGCATTCTCCTTTTACACATGAAGGATTTAATTTTGAGGATGGCACAATCTAGACTGGAGAAGGGAAACCTATGACATCCAATCAGAAGCATTCTTTGAGTGGAGGGGGTGAGTGGGAGGGACAAAGGGAGGGAGAAGGAGAAGCAGACGAAACCAGAAAGCTCCTCTGATCACAAATGTCAAGCCGAGAAATTGTTTTGGGTTCACAGCCATTACAACACCTTGTCAGAGCAGGAGGGTCTCCCCCGCCTCCCACCATATGTAGCATGAGTTTTTTACTATGGCAACAAGAAAGAAAAAACTCCTCCCAGCTCACATTTGTCACCCTAGGTATGATCCAGAAGCAGCATATCCAGTTCTGGCCCTGCGGGCTGCCCAGGGCCATTCGTAACCTAGTTATTTAGATATTCCTCTATTTAACAGGGTGGTATGTTCAAGCTCCCTGAGGCCTGAGGGACTGGGAGAAGCAAAGCCTGCTCTGGGCTTGTCCTTTCATTTTGTGAAGATGCAGGGAAACTCAGAAGATTCCTGGTCCCACTAGTTCATAGACCCCTCCATCTCCCAATGCTGAACTAACACCCACCACATCCTCCCCTCTGGGAGAAAAAAACAACCTTGTAACAAACATCCATACTCAAACAAAACAAATTCTTTCATCAGCCATGTCCAAAATCATGTAACTCATTCTGCATCACCTCTCTATCTGCAGGTGGGTAGCATCCTTCATCATCGGTTCTTCTCTGGAACAATGGTTGCTCATTGCATTGATTAGAGTTCTTAAGTCTTTCAAAATTATTTTTTTACAGTGTTCTTATTATGGTACAAATTGTTTTGTTCATTTCACCCTGCATCATTTCACCCTGGTTCTGTTCATTTCACCCTGCATCAGTTCAGATGACTTTTAAGTCTTCTCTACAAACATCCCATTCATCATTTGTAACAGAACAATATTCTATTACCATTATATTCCATTATTGTGTATTGGTAATTATAATGATGATATTCCATATTGCCATTATATTCCATTACCTTTATTCCATAAAGGTATTCCATTACCTTTATTCCATAAAGGTATTCTATTACCTTTATATATCATATTTTGTCCAGCCATTCCCTTTTAAAAAGGCACCAACTTAGAGGCAGCCAGGTAGAACAGTAGATAGAGCAGGACGATGAGTCAGAAACATTGGAGTTTAAATCTAATCTCAGGGAGGCAGAGCCAAGATGGCAAGTAGCAAAGATAAGTACAGCCAGCACCACCCTACCAAACTCCTCCAAACAGACCCCAAAATGCAGCTGACTGAATTCTGTTGGGGAAATCCAAGACTATCACTTGAGTTATCATTCCAGCCCAGGTCAGCATAGGGAAACAGAGAGGTCTGTGGCCCAGGGTGGGGGTGGGGGAGAAGGGGAGACAGGGTTTTGCCAGGAGCTCTTTGCACAGAGCATTTCAGTGAAGGGAGAGAGAGACTATACAGCTGGGCAAGAGGACCCTGTGTGTTGAAGTACAGGAATAGGTGCCAACTGGCAGCTTTGTCACATATTATCCAGTTCTGGGTCACAGATCTAAGGCAGACTGAGGAAAGGAGCTGTCCTAGGAGTGGCATTCTGGGATGAGAATCAAAGAATCTATCCTGTATACTGAACAAGGAGTAAATTCAGAAGCAAGCAACCGCAGAACCCAGAAGTGAGGTGAAATCTAAATTAAAATGTTTAGCCTAATCTGAAGCCTGCAGAGGAATAACTAGGGCAAGAATCCTAGACCAAAGAGGAGATTACAGTTCTGTCCCTCTGAACCAGCAGAGCTTCCTAGCTAATTGATAGTGACAGAGTCCAGCAATTGTCTACTATTGCTCTGACCCAAACCCAGGTCAGGAATTTGCAGATCTTTCGGGGTGCTCGGAGGGGTACAAGAGAGATCTGATTTTTGTCTTGGACCAGACCACTCTGGGAACACTAAAAGCCTGCAGGTGAAAGCCTAGAATAACACAATGCTCAATACCCAAAAAAAGCAGGACCATGACCAGCACACTCCTTCCCTCCAAAGGTTCACAGAGCTTGGCCCTAACATCAAGCCCAAAATCAAGATGTAGGCTGGAAGAATGAACAAACAAAAAAGAATCTAACCATAAAAAGTTATTACAGTGGTAGGGACTTTCAAGGTACAAATTTAGAAGTAGAGAATGAATCCAAAATATCTACAAGCAAAGCTTCAAAGAAAAACAAAACATAGCTTGGAAATAAAATCAATTAGAATTCCTGGAAGATGTGAAGCAAGAGTTTTAAAAAGCTTATATCAATGAAATAAGAGTGCTTGAGAGAAAAAATGTAAAAGAAATGAAAGACATGGAAGAAAGGATTGGAAAAGGTATAAAATTTTGCCCAAACAATAATTAGAATGGACCTGAAAATTAAAATGGACCACATGAGCTCATGGGATTCATGAGACAACAAGAAATATTAAAACAAAGTCAAAAGTCTGAAAAAATAGAGGGAAATGTAAGGTATCTCATAGCAAAAACATCTGGCTTGGAAAACAGATCGAGGAGAAAAATTTTAAGAATCATTGAACTACCTCAAAGCCACAGCCATCAAAAAAACGTAAGGGGAGGAGAAAAGAAATACACTAGGAGCAGAAGGGAAAAGGTTAGGGGGAATTATCTCATATAATAGAGTACAAACAAAAGTCTATAAAAACAAGGAGGAAGGGGTCAAGCTGACACTTGAACCTCATTCTCATCTGAACTGGCCAAAGAAGGGAAGAATCATTCACTCATTCACACACACAGAGATGTTTATAAAACTAAATTTCACAGGGAAACAGAAGAGAAAGGGAAGGAGAAACTAGAGGGAAGTAGAATAAGGGGAGATCAAATCAAAGCAAAACGAACTCTAAGAATATACAAAAACATTTATAGAATATGCTATATTTATATAAATTTATAGCAAAAAAAATTATAGCAAAATGAAGTAGCAAAGAATTGGAATCGAGGGTGTGCCCATCAGTTGGAGAATGGCTAAACAAATTATAGTGTATGTATGTGATAGAATACTATTATGCTGTAAGAAATCATAAAGGGTGTGGCTTCAGAGAAACATGGGAAGATTTGTATGAACTGATGGAGAGTGAAGTGAAAAAAAACAGAAAACAATTTATACAATGACAACAATATTGTAAAGACAAATAACTTTAATGACCAACCACAATTCTAGAAGAATCACAGTGAAACATACATCTTGATAAAAAGGTGAAAGTCTCAGAATTCAGAATGAGACACAGATGTATGTATACATATATACGTATATATGTGTATATATACACATACATATATGTAAAAAGAGAGATTGTTTTAGATATGGCCTATGCAGAAATTTCTTTTGCTTAACCATAAACATATGTAACATTTTTAAAAATTCTTAATTGGACTGTGAGGGAGAGAGGGCAGATTTTTGCCGATTTTAACAAATAAAATTTAATTTAAAAAATAAATCAATCCAATCTCAGATACTTATTAATTGTGTAACTGCGTGTAATTCATTTTACCCTGGTCTGCTTCAGTTTCCTCATCTGTAAACTGAGGATGATAATAGCACCCACCACCCAGGGTTATTGTGAGGATAAAGTTAGATAATATTTTAAATTGTTTTGCAAATCTTAAAAGTTCTCTACCAATGCTAGTTGTTATTATTTTCCAATAGCAAAATCCAATCAGGCTTGGTATATACACTCATCGGTATCCTCTGCCCCTGTAATTAGAAAGCAGAGCCATAAATTCCTCAATTTCCATTTAAAGTGGAGGGACAGGACAGATATCTTCTCAGGCATCTCATTTCCTTTCTCATTTCCAGCCTAAGCCCCTTGAGGGCAAGAACTTTCATTTTTTTTTTTCATGTTTCTATTCTTAGCACTTAGCACTGAGTCTAGCACATAGTAAATACTTAATAAATGTTTATTTCCTAGTATTATTACTACTACTCTGCTACCACTAAAAGAGCTGCTATAAATATTTTGAACATGTGGGACATTTTCCTCTTCATTTGATATCTCCAGACTGTAGATCCAGTAGTCATACAGATGGATGAAAAGAAATGCATAGTTTAGTAACTTGCAGGAGGGCAGGGGTGGGTGTAATTCCAAGTAGCTTTTCAGAAAGGGCTGTACCAATCCACAGTTCTGCCAAAAACCCATCCACATACTCATTTTCTTTCAGCTCCTCTCACATTTGTCATTTTCCTTTTTTGGGTCAACATTGCCATTTTGATGGGTATAGAGCAGTATCTCTGAGTTGCTTTAATTTGCATTTCTCAAATTATTAGTGATTTGTAACGTTTTTTTTCAAATGGCTATAGCTTGGGTTTCTTCCCTTGAGAATTGCCCATTCATATCATATGACCACTCCAGGCAATTTTCTAAAGCAGTAAGTTGTCAGTGGGCATCAGTGGAGGGAGTTTCTATATTGGGAGTTCCCCACACTAGTGAACTCCTAACAATAACAAACAAATGTTATCAATTATTATTAATTAAAAGCCATATTAAACACAACTATTTGTAAAAAAAAATTATCTACAATAATATGGCATCCAGGTATACATGGTTTAGTTGATAGAGCATTGGACCTATGTGACCCTGGGCAAGCAATTTAACCTTGTTTGCCTCAGTTTCCTCATCCATAAAATGAGCTAGAGAAGGAAATGACGAACCATTCTAGTATCTTTGTCAAGAAAACCCAAATGGGGTCACAAAGAGTCAGACATGACCAAAACAACTGAACAACAACAAACACAGCTTCCAAAATTTTGTGGCACACCCTTTAAGAACCACTGCCTTAGTAGATGGCTCTCATGGAATTTTTGCCTTGTGATTAATCTTATGAAGAGCTTCCCTGGAGTTAGCTAGGCTGATCCTCTGAAGATATCGTTATCTATATACCTTTACTAGAAACCTTCCCAGCTTGGGAAGAAATGCCAGAATTTATTATTCACTGACCCAGTCCTAGACATACCAAGGCTATCTTCCTGTGGCAGTGTGTCAGAAGATTTCAGCTAAGAATGAATGGATGCATGGATGGAAGGATGGATAAATGAATGAATTAATTAATGAAAAATTATTAAGCTTAGTAGGTGTCAAACTCTCTGAATACAAAAGCAAAGATCATTCCTATCCTCAAGGACATCATAATTGATGGACACATGAGAAGGAAAGAATACTTCAATGAGTAGAACCACTGGGGAGTATAAGGACTCATTCTTTCTAGGAACAATGGCTGAGCTGTTTTGATCATAGTTACAGAACTGAAGGAAAAGGGAAGGATGGGAAGATAGATGTTCTTTTATGTTCCAGATATGAAAGGGTTAAAACCCTTTTATGTTCCAGATATGAAAGGGTTAAAACCTAAAAATGGCTTCTCACCTAGCTGGCTAGGCTGCCCTTGAGTTTGTCTGTTCAGAAAATGGCAATTTGAGAGAGAAGATTAGGAAACAGAATAAAATTTCATAATACGGTTCAGGGAGATGGGTCTTCAACAGTTAAAGAAGCTTTAAGCAATGTTTGATGCTGCTCTGCCCTTCCCAGTTCTGTTAGGTCTAAACAACAGGGATAGATTTAAATTAATGATACAAATTTTTTCTCTATATGACTAGGACTAGCGTTCAGACAAGATGTATCTTAGTAGAGAAAGGCCAGCAAGCAAAAATTTGCCTCCAGATCCTAATGATCGTTTTCAATACCTGCTTCTCATTAGAAATAACAAAACCCAGCAGCATTTTCAGATTCAGCAAAATGTCTATTTGTTATTTGTTTTATTTTGAAAATGTTCTGGGTTCAATAAATGCAGAAGAGGCCTCTGCCAAGCATTCTCATTCCCCTCCCACATTCCCCCACCTCCATTCTTAAAGGCCTAGTCAAATATTTAAAGGGAATCTGATCCATGTGTTTTCAATTATTTACATTTAACTCCTCAAAACTGTAATTTTGTAAGTCATTCTGTGGCCAAGGATCCTTGGAACTGATTTTCCCTGAACAAAGATGTGATTTTTTTTTCTAAGAATAAGTGGTGGTTAGACCTCAAGGAATTAATGTCTGATTGAAATACAAACAGCACACCACATCAAGAGTGACACACATAAGCAGATCCCACCCACCTACCCACTCGTTTACCACACACCAGATACCTATTCCTCCTTTCCTTCCTGGCCTCTTCCCTTTCTTTTCTCTTTCCCTCTGTCCCTACAAACTTAGAAGGCACAGGGTTCTCAGCTTTGTTCTGACTTCCAAGAGGTACCATAGTTGGAACTGAAGTTAGGAAGACTGTGGTTCAAATCCCATCTTTGAGCCTTCTAGCTGGGTGACCCTGGGTAAATCTCTTAACCTAACTTCTCTGAACCTCACTGTTCTCATTTGTAAAATCAGGGGGATAGATTAGGATGGGGTGGGGAACCTGAGGCCTCACACGTGGCCTCAAGGCTGCAGGTTCCCCACCCCTGGACTAGGTAATCTCTAAAGCCTCTTTCAGGTCTAAATCTATGATCTTCTGGTCCTGTGAACTTTTCCTAGTAAACTTTCATCCGAGGCTACTTTGCTGGTAGGGTTGGTGGCAGAATCCATGGTTTTGTTCAGTGTTTTGCCCAGCATACCATAGGAACTTTAGCAAGGAAGATGACATCTAGTTCTGTGAGTTTTACAATTTTAGGTTTTAAGAAAAACTAAAATCCTTAGCAGCTTAGCTAGAACAAGAACAGGTGGCTTGTTTTACAAATGACAGACCAATAATCATAGTTTCTCAAGTCCTACAAAAACTTGAGGCTAAAAATATCCACACTTGACAGGAAGTGTTTAGAGGGGGGGGCAGCAAAATGAAAACAAGCAAGCTAAAGAAAAACATGTCTATCAAATTAACAGATTCCACCATGTTCAGCTGTTAGCATATTAAGTGCAAAATGATGGGGGTTTTTTTGAGGCTCTTCTATACAGCATTTATGTAGAAATGGCTTGAGATATGACCATTGAATTGGTGAAAATTAGAAAAAATTCTGAGAAACCAGTGTGGACGTGCCAATGAATAGCACCAGCATGTAGAGAAACATAGACCTTCTCCCTGGAATTTTGAATCAACTTTGGGTTGAGGGCCTGCCTCAAGGCCAGCTCTCTCTAAGAAACCTGTTCCAGGTCAAACAGAGAAAAACCGTTTGGCCTCAGAAGCCAACTTTGGCCTAGAGCAGACATCCAAGGGCCATCTTCCAAGACTATTCAGTCCTTCAGAAATAGAACTCATATCCTTCCTTACTTGCTCTCCTGAGGCCCAGGGCACAGCAAGGCATGAGAGTGGAGCTGGAATTCACCATTAAACAGTATTAAAGTCCAGAGATAAAGTGAGATCAAAATGTTTTAGCTCAACGTATAGATAAAACTTGAGAATTTGCATAGTGGGGGAAGGTTCTGACTGAAATTCATAATCCTATTCCCTGCTTTCCTCTCTCTACTTATACCTTAATATACACTGAAAAATTATGATTTTTAATTTCCTGACTTAAATATATTTGTTCAAAGCTCCTTGCCTAGAGTGACTTTAAAACTGTCAGTCACAGCCCAATCAAATGTGCCTTGGTCAGAGTACATCTGGACTTAGTTGTGGCTACTACGTCGTAGGAAGTTCATTGACAAATTGGAGCTTGTCTAAAGGACAATGAACAAGAAGGTGACTTTGCCATGTTGTATAAAGATTGGTCAGAATAACTGGAGAGATTTAACCTGGAGAATAAAACACTTAGGAAAGGAGATGAAATTAAATAAATATGTGATAGGTTGTCCTGTGGCAGAAAGATTAAACTGGTTTTGTTTGTCCTCCAACAGAATTAGGGGCAATAGATTTAACAGAAATAGATTTAAGCTTGATGTAAGGGAAAATATCCTAACAATTAGAGCAAAGAGCTGTTTCAAGAGATAGTGAGATTCCCTTTCCCCAGGGATCTTTAAACAGAGGTAGGATGACTACTTGTCAGGGACCACATAGAGGCACAGGTTGGCTAAGGTGAGTACTGACATCCCTTCCAACTCTGAGAGTCTGTGATTCCAATGTGACGATAGAATAAAGAAGGACAAAAATCAAACGCAAAGGGCCTCAAAATCCCCCGGTTGTGAAAAGTCCTCATTCCAAGGCTCAATTAGAAGCTCCAAGCCAAATCAGATAAGGAGCCAAAACCCAGTAGAGTTTCTTTGAGAGCCTCTCCTCTCCGCCTTCCCTGGCCCCCTGCCACCTTGTTCTGTCATTAAATGAATTTCAGAGTTGTATAAAGCATCTGAACTGGCTGCCTTGGAGACCAGTCTTCTTTCTGTTTCCTCTTAGCATTGTGAGGTTTAGAGAATTCAAATCCAGGATGTTTCTTGTCTATAGCTTTAACCTGCTCCTTTGTGGACAGGGCCCCAGAAGCCTTGAGAAGCCAAGTAGTAGCCCAGAGTTAGCCCCAGACCTGTCTTCTGAAGCACCCAAAACCCCACTAAATTCACTATCCTTGTTGAATATACAAGGCGAGAGGTCAGGGTTCTTCTCTGGAAAGATCACATCTTAAGTACTGGCTTTTGTTTTGGGCACCATATCTGTGTGTGTGTGTGTATGTACATATGTGTATATGTGTGTTTATATCCAGTCATATATAGATATAGTCATGAAACACACTTTTTAACCTTGTGTCTAATTGTATATAAGCCTTTAAACATTATTGCTTTAAACAACAAAATAAGTATTCAAGACTAAATACGGAATTTTTTCTCCCAGTGCTGCAGGTGTTTTGACACAAATCAAACTGCTTGTCATCTTCAACTTTCAGCCATGTTTACTAAGGTTTTAAGTATTTATATGTTAGGCTGCTGATTCAAAAACAAGACACTAGCAATGGCTACACAAACATGTCTTTTTTGGGCAGTGAGCTGTAAGATTGCTTTCTTGGCAGGAGTTAAGACACTAAATGATTGCAAAATAAACAGAAGTATGATAGTTGACCATTTCTTTTCTTTTTGAGAGGCAATCAGGGTTAAGTGACTTGACCAGAGTCACACAGCTAGTACATGTTTAGGCTGGCTTTGAACTTAGGTCCTCCCGACTGTAGGGCTGGTACTTTATCCACTGCACCAACTAGCTGGCCGTTGACCATTTCTTAAAATCTTTAAAAAAGGAGGTAGCTAAGTGACACTAGTAAATCTCTTCCAAACAGATAAGGCATCCTGTTAGCAAACAAAAATAAAAATTATATCATATTGAACTTAATACTGAGCAGAATTATTTGAAATATCAGCTATTAAACTAAAGAAAGGCACAAAAGCATGTCTAAAGGTTGAAAAGTGGGTACCACATTTTATAGAAAACAATAATAAGTTGCAGTTTAAAAAAAAAGTGACCAGGAGCGTAAGTTGAAAACAAACTCTACAATATAGGGACCTGTGAAAGGAACCAGAGCTGTTTAGCCTGGAGAAGAGAAGACTTAGTGCGGAGAACATGATAGATGTATTCAGTAATTGAAGAGTTGTCGTGTAAAAGAGAGATTAGGCTTAGTCTGCTTGGCCCTGGAGGACAGAGCTAAGACCAATGGGTGGAAACTACAAAGAAGATTTTAGCCAAAAATAAAGGAACCTTTTGTCCAAAAATGGAAGAGGTTGCCTTGAGGATTAGTGACTGTTTTTGGTCACTAAAGGTCCTTAGCAGCATCTGGGTGATCAGTCATAAAGGAATTTTGTAACTGAGGTCCACGGTCTTGGTCAGGTTTGAACTAAATGTCCCCTGAAGTTCTTTCAGATCCAGCAGTCCTATGAATCTATTCACTTAACATTCATTTATTGAACAAACATTTACTAGACACCTATTGTCCAGCAGGACACTGGGCTAGATACTACGAGAGATACAAAGTTCAGAAAAAATGTTCCCTGCCCTCCAAGAGCTTATAGTTTAAAAAGGCCATGACAAGAACATAAATAACTCCCAGTTATTACACAAAATGTAAAGGAAAGATAACAAAAAGAGAGGTTAGAGGCGGGTGATGAAAGCAGCACACATGGGGCAATAACAAGAAACAACCCATGCTTGGTATGTATTCCCTCCTCACCTTAGACTTCCCAATTTCCATCCAACCACCTTGGCATCAGGCCTTTTCTGATTCTCCAGCTACTAGTTTCTTCATTCCCCGCAATTACCTCGTAATTGTTTTCTTGGTATTTTGACTTGAGGTGAGCCTTGAAGGAAGAAAATTATTTGGACATACACTGAAAAGGGAAAATGTTCCAAGAGAATGAAATAGCATGGGCAAAAAACAAAGTCAAAATGAATAGGCTTGTTTCTAGGACAATAAGGGCATGAGGTTCTCTAAATAAAAGAATGCATACCTGCCTCTCAGTGAATCATCTCACTTCTCTCTTTCCTCAATCACCCCACTGCCTTACTCACTTAGCTGGCCATAAGTTAGAACTGAAGGTTTTAAAAAATTATTATTTGTATTCATTAAACCGAGTTCTTAATTTTTCAAGTAGTCCAATAATTTTTAAATTATCTCTCCTAGATCTATTTTCCAGGTCAGTGGTTTTTCCAGTGAGACATTTCACATTGTCTCCCATTTTTTTCATTCCTTTGGTTCTGTTTTATAATATCTTGATTTCTCATAAAGTCACTAGCTTCTACTTACTCCATTCTAATTTTTAAGGTGGTATTTTCTTCAGTGGTCTTTTGGACCTCCTTTTCCATTTGGCTCATTCTGCCTTTCAAAGCATTCTTCTCCTCCTTGGCTTTTTGGAGCTCTTTTGCCATTTGGGTTAGTCT
>CM053626.1:134631150-134647104 GCA_028646595.1 Phalanger gymnotis | reverse complement strand
AAGTTGTTGACTTGTTTTTCATGGTCTTCTTGCATCACTCTCATTTCTCTTCCCAATTTTTCCTCCACTTCTTTTACTTGCTTTTCCAAATCCTTTTTGAGCTCTTCCATGGCTTGAGACCAATTCATATTTTTCTTGGAGGCTTTTGATGTAGGCTCTTTGACTTTGTTGACTTTTTCTGGCTGTATGTTTTGATCTCCTTTGTCACCAAAAAAAGATTCTAGAGTCTGAGTCTGAGTCTGTATCCTTTTTTCACTGCCTGGCCATGTTCCCAGCCAACTACTTGACCTTTGAGCTTTTTGTCAGGGTATGAGTGCTTGTAGAGTAGAGAGTACTTTGTCCCAAGCTTCAGGGGATTTGCACTGCTGTTTTCAGGGCTACTTCTACTCCACCATCACCACAGGCTCTGTAACAGCAGCACTCCTCCTCCCCCAAGAACTGCCAACCATGACTATGACCTAGATCCAAGCAGGGCACAGCAAAAGAACCTGCCTCTGTGCCAGCAAAGCACTCCTTATACTCCCTCTCTGATCCACCGCTTGATTCCTCCCACCGTGTGAGCCAGGGACTCTTGGAAGCAGCTGACACCGGAGCTCTGGAAGAAGCTTCAGGAGCTTCCTGCTGCTGCCACTGCCATCACCACACCAGCTCTACCACCTCCGGGGCTGAGGCCGGACCACTCTCTAACCCAATCCAGCAGTTTTTCTGCTAACTTGCGCCGTTGTCTTTGACGTTTGTGGGTTGAGAAGTCTGGTAACTGCCACAGCTCAATAATTCATGGCCCTAAGGCCTGCTCTGGGCTTGGTATGGCCCACATTGGGCTGCACTCCACTCCCAGCACCATGCGATAGACCCTTCCCAGTGACCATTCGGGCTCTCCTGGGCTGGAGACCTGCTTCCCTCTGCTATTTTGTGGGTTCTGCAGCTCTAGAATTTATTCAGAGCCATTTTTTACAGGTGTTTGGAGGGATTTGGGGGAAAGCTTAAGCAAGTCCCTCCTTTCCAACTGCCATCTTGGCTCCACCCCATGAGAGAGTTCTTAATTTTTAAAAGCGAATGAGTACAATGACTTATATGTATATGTACATATTTTATATAAAATGTTTATAATACATATATTTATATATTATGAATATGTTTGTGTATTATTTATATATAAATTTATATTCGTATATTGGAGGCAACTAGTGGCTCAGTGGATAGAGCACTGGGCCTGGTGTTAGGCAAACCTGAGTATAAATCTGACTTGATATACTTATTAGCTCTGTGGTCCTGACCAAGTCACTTAATCCTGTTTGCCTCAGTTTCTTCATCTGTAAAATGAGCTGGAGAAGGAAATAGCAAACCACTCTACTATCTTTGCCAAGAAAACCCCAAATGGACTCGCAAAGAGTCAGACATAACTGAAAAATGACTGAACAACAAACTTATGTATTTAATATATTAAAGTTATATAATATATAGTATAGCATATTATATATGTTTTAAATATAGTAAACTCTATTTTAGGAATCCTTAAGTTACTGGGGGGGGGGGCTTTTTATAAAAAAATTCTCTACCTCTTCTTTAGCCATAGGTATTGCCAGTGATACTAATGTATAGTGATACTAATGTACAGTGATACTAATGTACAGTGTCAATTCCATAAGTCAACCAGACTGAACCAGCCTCTAATTTGTGGATGGCGGGAGCCGAGCAGAGCAGGCTAGAGACAGGAAAGTTGGGAATCAAATGGAAGTTCTATTTCAAAATGAGGAAAATGGCTTTCAAGCATGGAGGGGATCTAGACACATGTGCCAGGGCCCCACCCCTAGTGGGGGGACCTGAGGCAGTGTGGAGAGATCTAGACACTTGTACTAATGGCTGCCCAGTGAGCTGTAGCCCTGACAGTAAGGAATAACAGCAACAATGAAACAAGCTTGATTCTTAGCAAGGCTTCATGGCTGGAACACGGGTACTTGTCTGGTGCTTGTCTAAGCTCAGAGAACACCTGGTACTGGTCAAAGTGATACAATAATCATGTGATTTTGCCAGAGGGTGAGCATAAAGGATTGTTGTTATGCCAAGCTCAGGGCACAGCTTGCTTGTGGGACCTTAGCTCTGGAAAACAAGGTGTCTCCTAACAGCTTGATATTTCCTCCTCTTAGCCAAAGGGAGGGGGGGGGGTCTGGAAGAACAGGTCCACCTTCTGGCCAATAAAAGAGAGGCAAATATAAGCCGAGATGGCATGAGAGGCCAGTTGGGCCAGGACAAACATTTTTATCCCAGGAGGTCAGTTCCTTAAGGGGACCTATTTGGGAAGTGTGTCCCAGATATCATCACTAGCTATTGTTTGCTCACAAGCAGAAAAGAGGAGGGCCAGGAATATAGAGGAGGAAAATGCCAATACATGCTTGAATCAGGGCCTTGGTGGTTGGGAAGAGGAAAAAAAAAAACTAAGACATTATACTCAGCCCTCATCCAGATCTTGGATGTCATCTGGGTGTCAGCTGCTTCTAGGTCTGTACTAGACAAACTTTGAGGTCCTCAAAGTGTTTTGCTCTCCGTTCAAGAGCAGGGGCTTTCTTCAGAGGATCAAGGAGTCCACACCCACAAGTCTGGCAGCTGAGGGAATAATCAGAAGGACCTTGTAGGAACCTTTAGAGAAAACTCTTTGCATCAGTATTTGAATCAGAATTTCTGGTCAGCATAACATAGATCCTTAGTTAAGAGTCTCTAAACAACACATACAGATGATCCAGTTTCCCGGCCACAAAGGGCTAGGTTCAAATAAAGTTTTTCTCACAATTCCCATAATTGCATAATTACATGAGGTTGGGTACAGATCAGACTACTTAGAGGTCTCACAATGGACCGGTTCTGAGAAGGGAGGTTTCCAAGGTAACTAAGAAAATTTAAACATAACTAAAATCAAGTCTCCTTGTATTCTAGTGACCCATTCTTAATGTCCATTTAACCAGCACATTTTGAGTCCCAGATATCTCATGTAGTCATCTGGTCCCTAGATATCTTTTCTTGGACAATATGCTTATTCTCAGGACAGCCCTAAAAGGAGTTCTGCTTCTCTGGTTCCAAATCTAGATGTCCCTAGAAAATTCTGCCAGTAATATTTAATTTTGATTCTCTAATTTTGAAATGTCAGAGAATTTCAGTTCATATACCATTTGTTGTTTCTATCCTTACCTAAATACTGTACCTGATATAAGAATCTTTTTTAAAATTTATGAAGGTCCCAACTACAAAGTTAATCTTTTGCCTTTTAAAATTATCAGACAGATACTTTAATAATGGGGAAATAATTTCACTTTACCATTATCTGTACAATTTGTGTGTAAAATACAATTTTGAGAACTTATTACCAAAATATACTCAAGCCTGAATTTCCACGATAGATAAATTTGGAAGCCAATCAAATCCATCTTATATAGTTCTTAGAGAAAATAGTCTAATTCGGTTGCTTTCTCAAATTTTACTATTTCATTTATTTAGAAAACTTTTTACATTACATCTTTGTCTTATTACTCTGTCTAAACATTTCCCCCTTAGGAAGCTATCATCCCTATATTACTCTGACCACAAACACAGCTTAAAATTGAAAGATGTTCATACTTGCATGTTCTAGTACCAATCTATTATTAAATAGATTTAGTATTGTACTAACAAAACTTCTTGATTATGGAAATTTGCTATAAAAGGAAAAAGAGGGACATAGTTATAATATTGTTATATGTAATAACAGAGGGAAAGGCTCCCTTAGTTCTGTTTGATTCCACACATGAGTCATATCAGGCAGCCAATCATGTGGTCACAGGGCAAGGCTGAGGATCAACCAAATGAGGAAATTTACTTTTCAGCAAGGAAATAACACTCTGAGGAAATAGATTCATGAGGATCCTATCTTAGGCCATGCCAAAGTCATCCCCAAAACTTTTCCCAGGCACAGATATCCACCTTTAGCAGTTCCCAGACAGCAGCGCATACCATTTTCTACTATTGGCTTCATGACAATTCACGTTCACTACAGATTCCCTGTAATCAAAGCTCAAAACAATAGTAAATTAGAGTCCCAAGAATTTTTACCTTAAATAGCAAAATTTCACTAATCATTAGTTAGGGCTTGAATATCTTTCCTGATGTTTTGCTAACAATTAAAATTTCATTTATCTTTCACTTATTTAATTTATAACAAACCATATTCTGGGGCTTCAGACATACAGCAAATACCTGATAGGTGACTCATCATTTTGAAGCTATGTCTTTAAACCACCATATACACTTTCATTTCAAATATTTCAAGAATTTCAAATAAGAATTTGCTATTACATATTGTTGTTATCTGCCTTATAAAAATATACCTCATTAAATATTTAACAATTTTCAAATATCTATTTTTATCACATCCCTTTAAAAGCCCAATTCATGCACAACAGCATCCAGATTAAAAAGCTGTTTTGTCTAACAGAATTTCTATTATAATGGTCTCTCAAATTTCATAATATAAGAGAATTTAGAAATATAATAATAACATAAACAATAAACTTCAGATGACATCAATTGCATTTCCAAATAATCACATATCACATATAAAAATAATTGATTATATTATATTTGACATTTTAAACTACTTTAGAGTTATCAGGTATGGAACAATTACATTTAATTAGAGAGATAATAATAATGTAGTGCTTAGCATATACCTGTCACTGTGTTAAGCACTTTACAATCATTATATCACTTTGATCCTCCCAACAATTCTGGGATGTGGGTACCATTATTATTTTTCTCTTTATAGATCAGGAAACTGGAGTAAACAGAGATGAGATAACTTGCCTAAGATTACACAGCTAATCAGTTTCTGCAACTGGAACATGATTCAAGTTCCCCTATATTTTTCCAGAGTTTTTTTTTCAACTGCTATATATTTGGTAATCTGATCCAAGAAGAGAGGAGTTAACAGAATAAGAGGGAGAGGGTCTCTGACCAAGAAACAGTTAAGTAGAGGTGGCTATAAGGTGAAACGCTTTCGACAATTTTTTTTCTTCACTCTGGTATTACTTCCAACCTAGCTGCTTTCCTTCATTGCCCTAGAACAACAAAGCTATCAGTCTCCAAGGGAAAATTCCATCTTTTTTTAACTTCTATAAAATTTAATCCTTATTTTTCCTTAAAATAAGTTCTACTGAGTGGTACCCCAAGAGTTACTAAAATGTTTCAGAAGGGAGTGAGTTCCTGGAATTACTCCCAAAGTCTCTCCTGCAATCTTAAAAATGATAAATCTTCAAACCTTCAAAATATGCTGAAGTGTTTTCAGCAGTTCTACAAACTTTGACTATCTGACTTTTTTTCTCTAATTCCAACCTAGCTGAAGCTGAAATGACAGAAAAAAAATGTCTTGTAGATTTTCTGTCCACAGCCTAAGGGCTTTCTGTCCACAGCCTAAGAAAAACAGAAGTTTTTCTGGCTGGCTGCATTAAATCTTTCAAGGTAAAAAAATCTACAAACAATACAAATATGACACAACATTTTACAAAGACAGAAACAGACAAAATGATAAGACAGATACAGAAACAAAAATTTTAACAAAGCATGTAATTACAATTGTAATTTTCCAGAGGCACACAGTTACCAAGGCGTTCAGTTTAAGAAACAACAGAGGCACACAGTTACAACTTTACAGAAGCATGCAGTTTTTTTTTAAAAAAAGCAGAGGCACACAGGAGGCTAATTAAGAGAGGTGTATAGTTTAAGAAAGAGCATCCTTACCAGAGTGACTCAAGATGAACCAGGTTACTGGAAAAGCCCTGGAGTTTTCCTCACAAATAACGGCAAGCTCGACCAAGGCAGGAGCTCAGGGGATTGGAGTAGGGAGAAGGGCACAAGATTCACTAGATGAGGGAGGGTCAGACTCTAAAGAAATAAATCTCCAGTGGTACCTAGTCCATTCTCACTGGTACCAGAGAGTCCAATGACCCAGTTTCGTGTCCAATCCCACTTCTGATACCAATTAATGTCAACCAGACTGAACTTGTCTCTAACCTGTGGGTGGCCAGAGCACAATGGAGCAGGCTAGAGACAGGAGAGTGAGGAATCCAACAGAAGTTTAATTTCAAAGTGAGGGAAATGGTTTGCAAGTAAGGAGGAGATCTAGATATATGCTGGGGCCTAGCCTTTCATGGGGGGATCTAAAGCACTGTGAGAAGATCTCCATACTTATACCAATGGCTACACAGTGAGCTGTAGCCCTGACAATGACAGGTAATACCAACAACGAGACAAGTTTGATTCATAGCAGCACTTCATGACCAGAACATGGATACTTGTCTGATGCTTGTCCAAAATCAGAGAATACCTAGTGCTGGTCAAAGCAATGCAATAATTTTGTGATTTTGCCAGACGGTGAGATTATCCCAAGGGTGAGTACAAAGGATTGTTGTTATGCCAAGCTTAGGGCACAGACTGCTTGCTGGGCCTCAGCTTTGTAAAACAGGGTGTCTCCTAATATCTTGACACATAGTAGGTGCTTAATAAATGTTTGTTGATGTTACTTGCTGGCTTTATTTACATTAGTAATAGCATAGATACTTGGGTTTTTTCTTTAATTAAATTTTCTTTTGTTTTCAGATCTGCCTCCTCAAAACAAATTCCCCCATTGGTTATCTTCAATGTATGTCTATATACATACATACATACATGCACACACACACATAGCACGTGTGTGGAGGAGTGTCTCAAGTTATGCTCTGAGCCATCATCCCTCCGTATCAAGAGGTGGGTGTCATGTTTCATTGTGAGTCCTCTGGAATTGTGGTTGGTTATTACACGAATGAGAGTTTCTAAATCTTTCTAAGTTGTTTGTATAGTATTGCTTTTGTTGTATAAATTGTTCTCCTGGTTCTGTTCATTTCACTTTTTATCAGTTCATACAAGTCTTCCCACAATTCTTCAAAATCATCCTCTATCATTTCTTACAGTACAACAACATACCATAACATACACATACATATATATATATACATACACATATATACATATATGTCATGGGCCATGTACCATAACTGATTGGCCATTATCCAAATGATGGGCATCTTTTTCATTTCTAATTCTTCGCCATTACAAAAAAAAATTGCCTTAAATATTTTTGTACATGTAGAGTCTTTTCCTCTTTCTTATACTTCTTTGGAATAAACTCCCTAGTAATAGTATTATGGGGTCAAAGGTAGCATAGATACTTATCATAATGATATAGTAGGACATTCAAATACAAAATAAGTATTAAATTTTAAGTAGGAAAATAAAAATTAAGAACCTAATATGTGCAAGGCACTTTTCTAGCTCCATCTGTCAGGGAGAAAGGAGAGTAAGGAAATGCCTCCTGTATGAAAAGAGCTCTCTTTGAACTGATAGAATGTCCCTTCCTCTGCTTTTCTTTAATCAACACCTGCCAAAGTGTCATGATAATAATATGTCAGGGACCTATGATTTCCTTCCACCAGAGGCAATCACTACTCATCTCTAACTTAGTTTTAGATAGTTGCCTCAGATTCAGACCAGGGGCCATGTTGCCCTTCTAAAAAAAGAACTCACTTGCCTTCTCTAGTTCATTAAAGGCTGATTCATCATTTTCCTCACAGTGGTGTAAGTATCAGGAAGTATAGAGATACTTTGCAGATGGAGAAACTGAGGCTCAGAGAAGTGAATGACGGATTCATAGGCCTTGGAGACAGAAGAGACTTTATGGGTCATTTAGTCCCAACCACTCATTTTACAGTTGAGGATACTGAGGACCTGCCTAAAGTCACTGAGGTTGTAAATAGCAGAGTGAGGATTTGAATCCAGATCCTTTGATACCAAAGCCAGTGTCCTTCCCATTATACTCGTCTGCCTGTCTAGCACAGCACCAAGAAGCATTGTTGTAGGGCTTGGTTCTTGACCGTCACCCTATCTGATCTAATTATATATATTTTTTTCCCACTTCCATTATAGGACAGCTATAATGGCACAGTGGATAGAGTGCCTGGTCTGGAGTCAGGAAGATCTGAGTTCAAATTTAATCTCAAACACTTACCAGCTGTGTGACCCTGGGCAAGTTGCTTAACCTTATTTGCCTCAGTTCGTTCATCTGTAAAATGAGCTAGAGAAGGCAATGGCAAGCCACTCCAATATCTTTCCCAAGAAAACCCCAAAAAGGGGTCATGGAAAAATGGAAATAACTGAACAACAACCACCTCCATCTCCCCCAAACACGTGTACTAGTACTATGGGGTTCAGTTGCACTGTGGATTCAATAGGTTTTTGTGGATTAGTTTAGGGACTTCTTATAACACTATTTCTATGAGAAAACACGTTCCAAAGAACTAATTTACAAATGAAACTTTGAAGCATACCTCATGTGTAAGTTGGGGAGTACTCATAGCCAGTGATTACATCAAGCAAAACCCACACTGTGAGTGCGAATGTGTGTGTGTGTGTGTGTATGTGTGGGTGTGGGTGTGTGAGAGAGAGAGAGAGAGAGAGAGAGAGAGAGAGAGAGAGAGAGAGAGAGTATATATGTATCACTATGTGGGCTTACCTGCTGGATAAGATAATGGAGGATAGGACAGAACAGGGGGAAAGATGGTGAGAGGAAAGGAGAAAGAGTTGTTCCTACAAGTTTTGTAGAAAAGAAAGAAATACAACGCTCCTCCCAGGATCCTTGCTCCCCTTTCCCTGCAACAAAACTCAAACTCTCATTTTTTTCTTCTGCTTATTCAGCCAATTCCTTAAGCTGGCTTTTGTTCAATCCCTGTCCATCTTCCAAAGCAGTTGAAATGACTTCAGGGTGTCTGGATAAAAGGTAAATGCCAGAAAAAGAGAATCAGATTTAAAGCTGGAAGGAAACTCGGGAGCCATCTGATCCAACTCCTCCCGCCCCCCTCCCCAGCTGCCCGTTTTACAAATAAGACAACTGAAAAGTGAAGAATCTGAGAGGTGTCTATTCACTCCAGTAGTGTGCGGCTAAGCTAAGATTGGAACCCAGTCTTCAAACTCTCCGCTTCAAACCCAGGTTGTTTGACACCCAATCCACTGTATTTTCCAATGTACCACACTAGATTTATAGCTAGAAAGGACCTTTGTGAGCATCCAGCTGAATGGAGGGCCACAGAAGTTAAGAGATTTGCCCAAGATCATAGAACTATAGACATCATAAAATTCTACCTACCCCTCATTTGATAGGTGAGGAAACCAAAGCCCAGAAAGGTCTTAGGATTTGCCCATAGACAGAGTCAGGATTTGTACCCAGTTTCCCTGCCTTCAAAATCCAGCACTTTTAAGAGTCAGGATTCAAACCTCTGGATCCAGTCATCTTTCTATCTAGTCAGAAAGCCAGAGGGAGGAGTATCCAATGGAGTCCCAGGTTGAATCTCTGACACTACTGACAGTGGTGGGAGATCTTTGTTTATAGGAATGTGAGGAAGCAGCAATTAGCAAAGAGTGCCAAAATTTGGAGCCCTGCACCTCACTTTACCAACCTAAGAAATTCTCCTTTCTTAAAACTAGCATGAAAGAATTTTCAATTAGGTCAGAGACTGAAACTAACATAGCAGAGGAAAATAATAGGCTACCCTAGTAGCTAGCAGTGATCACGATTTTAGAACCAGTGTTTACAGAGGTTTTGGTTTTTTTTTTTAATTTCTTGGGAATCTGGAGGGGATAGCAGGCAAGGTGGAGTTATTTTTCAAGGCAAGACAAACTGTCCTGACAATGTTTGATGTGGGAAATTCCATGTGCCCCAACCTGCAAACACTCCTAGTTAGGAAACTCTGAATAATTAGGCAAGGTCAGCGCATCGCAGGAAGAAGGAAGATACCAGGATTCCAGAACACAGAAGCAAATAAAGTGGTAGCTGATGGCCCATCAGAAAAAGTTATGGAGGGAACAGGCAGGTTAGAGGAAGCCTCTGAATCTTTTTTTCTCCCCCTTTTAAATCCCAAAGACTTATTTAGGATCATGTGGTGCCTGGAGTAACTGGTTGGATCTGGGGTGGAGAGAGCAGAATAGGAGAGTCTCAGGGTATGAGGAAGATGATGATATTGGCAAGGAATGAGGATCATTTTCTAGTCTTTGTACATTCATGGTGTACATATTCATACAAATATAGTGCATGTGTCATTTTCAGAATAGTCTCTGAAGTTGGATTTAGGTACAAAGGGCAGAGGTTTAAAGATTTAAGGGTTTCAAGGCAGAGGTTTAAGTTCTTAGTGCTATATAAAAATATCACTTTTTAAGGCACCGTGAAGAATATGATGGAAGACAAAAACACAGTCCCTGTCCTCAAAAAGTTTACATTCTAATAGGTAGAACAAGACTGAAATAAGAGAGTACATAGGAGATATATAGGGAGTAAATGGAAGATCATCTCCCAGGGAAGGCAGTGAGATTTGGGGGAACAGGGTAGGGGAACAGATCTGGGAAAGACCTCCAGTCTAAGATGGGATTTGAGCCAGGGAAGCTAAGAGATGGGCTTCCTTACTTGCATCTCAGCATTTTGTTATTGTGAAAGGAGAGGCCCTTGACATTCTTAGGATTGTTTGATGATAGATTTACACCACAAGAGACCTCAAAGGTTATCTAGTCCAATCCCTTCATTTTGTAGATAAAGAAACTGAGAAGAGAGGCTGAAAGCCTTGTGGCTCTGAGGGACAGAGGCAGGACTCAAACCCAGGTCCTTGGACTCAAAACCAAGCCCTTTTTCCAATACTTCACATAATTTGTTTCCATTCCATTTATCAAGACCCAACTGTGAGCCTAGGAATGTGTGAGCAAATAAAGATACAGAGACAAAATGGAATAATTGCAGGCACCAGAGACTTTTCATTTTTCTTGCCCCTTTATCCTCAAATGCTGCAGATGTTATGGGTCAGGTGAGGGAGGAGACAAACGGGATGCTTGGCTGGTGGTTTGACTTTTGGATTTCAATAAGAAACAATAAAACTGAAGCAAGTTAAATGACTTGAGTATGAGAAGCAGGATTTTAACTCGGGTCTTCCTGGCTTTTAAGTCTAGCACTCCAACTGCTACACCACCAAACTGCCAAGGAAGGAAGAAAGAAAGGAAGGAAAGAGGGAAATGAAGAAGAATGGAAGACAGGAAGGAAAGAAAGAAAGGAAGGAAAGAACAAAGGAAGGAAAGAAGGAAGGAAGGAAGAAGGGAGGGAAGGGAGGAAACAAGCATAAATAATACCTACTATGTGCCAGGTATTTGATCATCACAGTCCTGTAAGGCAGTTGCTATTATCATCCCCTATTTTACAGTTGAGGAAATTAAAGCAGATAGAGGTCGAGTGACTTGCCCAGCTAGTAAGTGTCTGAGGCCACATTTGAACTCAGATCTCCTAGACTCCAGGCTCAACGCTTTATCCATCGTACCACCTAGCTGCCTCTTGATAATATTAATTTACATTAATGCTAATAGCTGACATTATATAATGCTTTACCTAATTTATCTCATTTAATTATAGGCTGCAGGTCCATTTCACTCTCTGTAGGGAGACACAGAGAGAAATACCCTATTAGTCTCAGCACAGAGACCTGAGAACCTCTGGGGTAGGAAGGACAGGAGGACAGTGGGAGCTGCTCTATAGAAGAATACGATAAGAGAAACTCTTTCCTGAAGCATCTTATTTCTGAGTTAAAGATCTCCTCTTCACCTTCTCCCAATACCCTCTCAACTGATCACTGCTTTCCTTTTCTCCCTCTTTTCCTCAATCCCCACTTGCTACCTTCCCAATATTTCTTCCATCACATTTTCCCTTCTTTCTTTCTCTTTTCTTTCTTTTCTCCTTTTTCTCCCCATCTCCATCATTCATGAAGATTCTGCCATATTATAATGCCAAGAAGCACAAAAGTACCATGTTTTTTAAAACCAGTTTTCTTTTTCTACAAGAAACTCCAAACATTTTACAGACAATCTCACTCATTCCTCAGTCAGAAATCATATCATTATCATCAGCATCATCTCCTAGAAGTGGAAAGGAATGTGCAATTCCAAATCGTCCACCCTGTGTTTGGAAGGGCCCCTCATCCACCATCAGGGCTCCTACTGATGGGTTAGTAAAGTAACGCTACCATGACCTGCCTGCCATTTGTAGAGGGAAAACTTCCCATCTCCCACTTATGACAAGTGTGTGCTGTTACTAGTCTCCATATAAAAAGGACATATGGCTACCGTGATTTCTCTCCCTAACGTAGGGGATGATTTTTCTCATTGTTTTTATGCCATTTCTTTCTGAGCAGGACAAAGCAAGGCCTCCATCCCCAGACCACCTCAGAGAAGTGTGTCTTGATGCCAGCTCGAAGCAATTTATAATGTTAAATTTTCAGTGTGAGTATTTACACCTCAGAACTTCTACATATTAGGGATTAATTTATTGTTTTGTTGATTGCTAGAGTTAAGAAAGTGTGAATGTTGTTTGTTGTTCGGTCATGTCCAACTCTTTAGTGACCCCATTTGGGGTTTGCTTGACAAAGATACTGGAGTAGCTTATCATTACCTTCTCCAGTTCATTTTATAGATGAGGAAACTGAGGCAAACAGGGTTAAGTGACTTGCCCAGGGTCATGCTGCTAGCAAGCGTCTAAGACTGCATTCAGGACTCAGGTCTTTCTGACACCACGTCTGATGCTCATCTACTGTGCCACCCAGCTGCCAGGCCTATTGCCCAGTTTCACAGACCTGCTTGCTATTTCTAAAACATTACATCCCATCTCCCACCTCTGTTCCTCTGCAATGGTTGTTCCTCATGCCCCAAATGCTGTGCCCCTTTACATGTACTTTCTAATTTCTTTAGCTTCTTTAAGACTCAGCTACAAGAGACCTTTTTTGGTCCTCCTAGTTGTTAGTGGCTTCCCCTCAGAGATTACTTTCCACCTAGTCAATAGATAGATAGATAGATAGATAGATAGATAGATAGATAGATAGATAGAGTTAACATAATGAACATAGATAATGATTAATAATGATCATGTTCATTGATGTTTTTCTAAATCAATATGTAGCCTGCAGGGATCCATTTCTATTTGAGTTTGATACCACTAATGTGAATAAGTAGGCATTTATCAGAAATAGATAGATAGTAATGTTAACATAATTAACATAGATAATGATTAATAATGATTGATAGTAATTAATACAGATAATGTTCATTGGTGTTTTTCTAAGTCAGGGATCCATTTCTATTTGAGTTTGATATCACTGATGTGAATAAGTAGGTATTTATCATAGATAGATAGATATCACATATTATGTCATATATAATATAAATATACATGTGATATATATCATAAATATATATCTACATCTAAAATTTATAGGCCATATATGATATAGTTATCAAATATATTTTTAATAATAACACAGTTGAATATATTAATTTACTAGTTTAATTAATAACTCAATAATTTAGTTATTTAATTAATTTAATCATTTAAAAAGGAAGTTCAGAGACCCCAGGAAAGATCTGACCTAGAGGAAGGTCTCCAGCATGTTTAATGGATCTTTCAACAGAAGAGCCAGACATGGAAATGTGACGTGGCATAGTTCATGTAAGGCTGGCTTTCGTGTCAACCAGACCAGGGCCAAAGTTCTGCCTCTGACATACACTGACCCTGGACAAGTCACTCAAATTCTTGGCATTCTAGGAAACTCCCTAAGATTATAAGTCCTAGAGGAGGTACCAATCTGCACTACAAGTTTCACCAAGAAATCACAGGCAAGCAGGGAACAATGCACTAATACCAATCAGGGTGAGAAGGCATGGATGAACTATGACCTGCCCTGGGAGAAGGAGTACTCAAATCAGTGACATCGGGGATCTGTGCAACACAAACAGGTGGCTCAGTGAATAGAGTACCCAGCCTGGAGTCGGGAAGACCTGACACTTACTAGCTGTGTGACCCTGGGCAAGTCACTTCACCCTGTTTGCCTCAGTTTCCTCATCTGTAAAATGAGCTAGAGAAGGAAATGGCGAACCACTCCAGGATTTTCTCCGAGAAAACCCCAAACGGAGTCACAAAGAGTTAGGCACACTGAAAATGAATGAACAAACACAGAAAACAGTATTAGCCTTCTAGTTTCACTTCAGCCTAACTATAGCCTTCACTCAGTCTAACTATGGTCCTCTCTTCCCTGTTGGCAGGCATCCATAGACTTGTTTCTGAAATGTTATTAGCAATGTTCCATGCATCCAGTTGCTGCTCCTCCCTAAGCCACAGTGTTTATTGCCACCCCAACAAATTACAGATACCTGTGAAGAATTCTAGGAAATAATAGACATTTTGTCTCACTTCTGGTTTTTCAGTTCTTTTGGGGGAATTTGTACTTCAAGACTTTTCCTTAATTTTTAATGAACATGCTATCCGTCTGGGGATAAGTTAAGAAAGATGTTTGTTTGGAGTTTTCTAATGTGGGTGGGGTTTGGTAAGGAGAAAGAGAGAACCAAGCTACCAGGAAGCTAGAGAGGGCTTCGGACATCCAATCCAATCCCTTCATTTTAATGATAAGCAAACTAAGTCCAAGAGAGGTTAAGTGTCCTGCCCAGGGTCATACAGCTAGCTAATAAGTGTCAAAGCCTGGATTCAGACCCAGAGACACTAGGCAACTCAATCAGAAATTGGGATAATGACAGAAGAAAAATTACCAATAGGAGTCAATGGTGACAGGGGTATAAGAAGGGGACAGGAGAGGGAATGGAGAAAGCATTTAGCCAGGCACTTTGCTAGGTCCTTTTTACAAATATTATTTCAATGCTGAGTGAAGTAAGCAGAACCAGGAGAACATCGTGCACAGTAACAGCCACAGTGTGTGATGACTGATTTCGATACACTGCTCTTCTCAGCAATGTGAGGGCCTAAAACAATTCTAAAGGACTCATGACAGAAAATGCCATCCACATCCAGAGAAAGAACTATGGAGTCAGAAGGCAGAGCAAAGCCAACTTTTTTTTGTTTTGGGGTTTTTTTTTCTTTCTTATGGTTACTCCCATTCGTTCTGATTTTTCTATACAACATGACTAATGTGAAAATACGTTTAATAGGAATGTACATGTAGAGCCTATATCAGATTGCATGTGGTCTTGGGGAGGGAGTGGGAGAAAATTTAAAACTTGTGGAAGTGAATGTTGAGAACTAAAAATAAATAAACTAACAAAAAAAATTTAAAAAACAAATATTATTTCTTTGATCCTCACAAACAATGCTCGGAGGCAGACCCTATTATTATCCCCATTTTATAGTTGAGGAAATTGAAGCAAACAGAGGTTAAATGACTTGTCCAGGGTCATTTAGCTAGTAAGTGTCTGAGGGCAGATTTGAGTTCAGTTCTTCCTGACTCCAGGCCCACTGGTGTATCCACTGTGATACTAACAGCCCCAGTAGGGGTCCTAAAGCGACTGAGGAGACCTGTAGATGCATAGGTGTGCAGGTTTCTTGGCTACTTTTCTGACTGTCCATTGAGAATTAGACTCATCCCCAAAGCCTAAAGGACTGGAAAACAGGTGATGGTCTCTTCTGACTAGGATGATGGGTGTAGACCTCTCTCCTGGGAACCTTGGATAGGGGTAAAGAAGGGCACAGCATTCAGCCTGGAGTTTCCTTACATTTGGGCCTTTTCTTTTATCACCTTCAGTTTCAGGTCACAAAAGTAAAGGCATAGAGGGAACTTAATGGGATCTAGTTAAAGCAAGTGAATATCCATACTTTGAAAACTTTGCATCTTGTAAATTTTAAAGCATAATAAAATATTGATTACTGATGATAATTATTATTATCATTATCACATGTCCATGTAATAGAATCATAGGAAGGAACATTCTTTTTTTTTCTTTTTTTTAAAATTTATTTATTTTTAATATGTTTAGTTTTCAGCATTGATTTTCACATGAGTTTGAATTACAGATTTTCTCCCCATTTCCACCCCCCCC
>CM053626.1:134580801-134630650 GCA_028646595.1 Phalanger gymnotis | reverse complement strand
TTTTTTTAATCAGTGGTTTTTATCCACTTTCATTAAAAGGCAGAGTAATATTACTTTTTTAAAGTACACCGGATTTGAAATCAGAAGCTCTAATTACTACTTATTATCTGTGTGACCTTTGACAAGTCACAGCCTCTCTGGGCCTCAATTCTCTTTTCTGTAAAATAAAGAGTTTGTACTAATTACTTTACCTCTAATTCTCTTCTAGTTCTAACATTCTATGAAGTTCAAAGACAAAGAAAGATTAAGTGATTTGCCCAAGATCATAGGATACTAGATTGAGAATTGAAAGAGACCTCAGAGATCATTTATCTAGTACAGACTCCTCATTCTACCAATAAGGAAACTGAGGCCCAAACAGGGTATGTCTAACCTAAGATGCCACAGGTAGTAAGTGGTAAGACTTTTTAAAAAAATTTTATTATTTATTTAATATTTTTAGTTTTCAGCATTGATTTCCACAAGATTTTGAATTACAAATTTTCTCCCCATTTCTACCCTTCCCCCAACTCCAAGATAGCATATATTCTGACTGCCCCATTCCCTAGTCAGCCCTCTCCCCGCCATCCCCTTCTCCCTTACCTTCTTGTAGGGTAAGATAGATTTCTATGTCCCATTGCCTGTATATCTTATTTCCCAGTTGCATGCAAAAACAACTTTTTTTTTTAAACATCTGCTTTTAAAACTTTGAGTTCCAAATTCTCTCCCCTCTTTCCTCCACACCCACCTTCCCTAAGAGGGCAAGCAATTCAACAGAGGTCACACGTGTATCATCATGCAAAACCCTTCCACAATACTCACGTTGTGAAAGACTAGCTATATTTCCCTCCCTCTTCTCCTGTCCCCCTTTATTCACTTTTCTCCCTTGACCCTGTCTCTTTTCAAGTGTTTGCTTTTGATTACCTCCTCTCTCATCTGCCCTCCCTTCTATCATCCCCCCTTTTTTATCCCCTTCCTCCTTCTTTCCTGTGGGGTAAGAAAAAATGGCAAGACTTCTAACTCCAAATCCAACACCCTTTCTACTTTACTACAATGCCTTCGCCACAGTAGTTAGTAGAGAGAACTGACTCTAGAACCCAAGTCACCTGATGCTCAGTCTGATACTTGTCACATGTTCATTACATGTTGTATTTGAGGATTGTGTTATTGATTAGTCTCTTTCCTCTGTCAGACTTCCTACTACCCTCGGGACTCACAATTCATTTTTTTTTCCTAAATGTGAGGTTAATTAACCCTATAATATGGAGACATTGAATTCCTAGATAGGTGATATTTTGCTGTGCCATATGTTTACAAAGAGGTGACTAAAGGATGTCAATATATGTGGTGCTTTGCAATAGATTCAAAGACAAAATAAAAATAATGATAATTGTGACCTATTCTAAAGCAGATGGCAAGTAGACAAGGATGCTATAAAGATTAATTATTGTTTATACTTCCCTTTGAGATAAGCATCTTACAGTTGGGTGCTAATTATGGTTAATAAAAACACGGTCGGAGCAAAAAGGAGAATGAATGGAACATTGGAGGGGTAGGTGGTAGATGTCCTTCAGTGGAATCAGAGAATGTAACAATGATGCTACTTGCAGCTGCTATGGGGTTGTAAGACCAATAACACCAGCACACAGGAGGGCTGCTAGCACAAGTTCTTTGATTTGCTTTTCTAAGGAAAGCAACTTTAAGGGGTTAACAATCTCACTTTAATTAAACATATCTATATCTATATCAATATCTATCTGTATATATGTGTATATATATGTATATGTACATATATATATATATATATATGTATATATAATTCACTTAGTTCAGGGGAAAAGCCAGCACCCTGAACTTACAGAAACTTACTGAACAGAAATTACAAGCAGAAATTATATAAACAGAGCAAATAACACAAATCAGCAGACAAGCTTCTAGCTGTCTGTCCAAGACATTACATACATAGTTACCAGAGGGAGAAGCATCAACATATGGGTTTTTCAAAGCCAGGGGAGGGGAGTGGGGGCTCCTTAATGGCTACCCAGAGTCTCTAAACCAACTCTCTTCCAGTGAGTGAGCCCCCAAGCAAAACCTCTCCTCTTTCAGTTCAGAGAGTTCTAGCTTAGCAGCTACCCTCAGAGTATAGGGCCCAAGGACTTCACACCTCTCATGACCTAATTAGCAAAAGGGTGTGGGCCTTCCTACAAAGGCAAGACTCAATCAAAGGCACTTGATTGCCTTAGTGCTGAGAAGCACTCCAAAAGATGAAACTGGAGAGAACATCTGATTTTAACCTAGTGTAACATTTTTTTTTTATAATTTAATGACTATATTTCAATATAATTGCTTACCTTTGCAATCCTATGTATTTTACTTTATGCATTTTTAAATTTCCATATTAGCCATGTTGCCAAAAAAAAAAAGGCAAGAACAATAAAGTGAAAGAAGTATACTTTATCTGCATACAGACTTGGTCAGTTCTCTTTCTGGAGGTGATAGTATTTTTCATCATGAGTCCTTTGGAACTGTCTTAGATCATAGCCAAGTCGTTCAACATACAATATTGCTCTTTGTTGTACAATGTTGAACACTGTACAATGTTCAATAATGGCGAAAGCACTTAGCGAAGCACCTGACACATAGTAAGCACTATACAATTGTTAGCTATTATTATTAATAACCATTATTAGTAACAATAGCACTTTATTTTTTTATTTTGTGAATGAAATTTTTATTTACACATTGTATCTAGAAGCAGATACATAAGTTCTTATACAATTATTTTCCAAAAATGTGCAAGAAATTACTACAATTTTGTCTACAAACCAAAACACATATTAAAATCAGTGGATTTTGGATAATTCTTATTCTGTGTTCAGTACAAATGGTACACACCTGGTTTGACATATTGAAAAGTGTAAATTACAGCAATTTGGATTGCAAGTATTAATTTCATGGCACTCCAACACCACTATAAAATTTCTTTAACCCAAGATGTATACTTAATACAAAATTCTATAAAAATTTTTCATGATCTATGGGTGTAGAGTATGGAACACTTTTCAGAACAGCAACTATATAACATTTTCCAAGTTATGATTAACTAATAAAAAAGATGTTTATAAAAACATTCTTTATAGGATTAAAAAAAGCATTAAAAGAAACCAAATTTGCAATTATTACCATACCAATAATTTTAGTTTAGGATTTAATAGTTATTCCTGGAACTGAGGATTTTTCCAATAATAGCACTTTAAGGTTTGCAAAGCATTGTAAATATATCTCAGTTGAACCTCACACTAACTCTAGAAGGTGAGTACTTTTATTATCCTCATTTTACAGATGAAGAAACTGAGGCAAGGAAAGGTGATGTGATTTACCCAGGGTCAAATAACTAGCAATGTAGGATTCGACTCAGGTCTTCTTGTCTCTGAGTCCTATACTTTGTTCAAGGCATCATCAACTGCCTATAAGATAAGGTAACTAGAGCTCTAGGGGTAAAGTCATACACATCTTGTAAATAGTAGATCCTGGGCTCAAACAGGGTCTTCTGACTGTAAATCTAATTATCTTTCCATTGCATTAAACTGTCTCCAGGGAGAGGTTATTTTGGAGAATGGGATACTACCTTAGGAATGCAGGCCTGGCTTCATAGGATCACAAAGCATCCTGGGCCATCTCCACTCATCCTGGTGAATATCTGCCCACTGGACCCAGATGGCTCTGGAGGAGAAAGTGAGGCTGGTGACCTTGCACAGCCCTCCCTCACTCAAATCGAAGTCAGCTGCAAGTCATGTCATCATTTCCCGATGTCATGGTCCTCTTCAAAAACGAAGGACAAACACAACAACATAGGATTAAGAACTAAAGAGAATTTAGAATCCCATTAATCATAGATTCAGAGCTAGAAGAATCTTAGAAGGCATCTAATCCAGACCCCTCACTTTATAGATGAAGAAACTGAGTCCCAGAAAAGATAATTAACTTGTTGAGGGTCATAGAGATGGTAAGGTCAGAGTCAGATTTTGAACCTAGGTCTTCCAGATTCCAAGTGCTGCATCTAGTCCAATCCCCTAGTTTTGCAGATGAAGAAATAGAGATACAGAGATTAAATAGTTTCCTCAAAGCTACAGAAGTATTAAGTAGCAGCAAAGCCAGGAATAAAACCTAGTTCTTCTTGGACCCCAAACCCAGTAATCCTCCTCCTACACCATGTAATCCACTAAAGAAAAAAAAAAGTATAAAGAGATTTTCATGGCCATCTAGTCCAACCCTCTTATTTTATAGAAGAGGAAACTGAGTCTCAGAGAGGTGAACTGATCTGTCCAAGGTCATCCCAAGTAATAACTAATAAAGCCCAAATTCAAGATCCTTTAAACTAAACTGATTACCTCTATGGCTAGCTGGGACGAGGCTGGGAGAAGATACAGGTGTGAAGTGGTAGACAGCAGAAAGTCAATGAAAATAACAGAAAAACAGGTGGGAAAACAACAAAGACAACTTCACCTATTTTCTGATTTTATATGGGGCAAGTCCTGGTTCTAGGAGGTTAGTCATCTGAAGTACTAGACTAGAGATAGCTTATTGCCTTCTCTGCCCACCTTTCCACCTGACTGGCCATGTAGACCCAGCCATAGTTGTATATCTTACCATGTGCAATGATCTGTCACCAGTCACCTTATTATACAAACCTTTTTTCAAGGGCCTGTCAGGTACTTCTTCCAGGCTCTACCTCCCAACTCCTTCCCCACCACCACCCTGACCTCTCCATAAAAGACCATGTGCTGTACGGAAATTAAATTTGTTAAATTATATCATGAAAAAAAATTCAATTCACAGCAATATCATTCTTAGAAATCCTCCCAGTTCTGACTTAAATTTTTCATGCTGATTTAATATTATCGTAATCTCAGAACACGTTGTATTAAAAACATGTAAAAAAAATCTAATAGCTCACAGGATCCAGGGACTGGATTGACTGACATAACCAGCTTGTTATGCTGGAGCTCTCATCTGCTATATCCTTTGGGTTCTAAAATAGTCACTCTTTTATTGCCATATGTCTCAGATCCATTGGCTTTGCCACTGTTATATAATGTGACATCAAAGGTGGGGTTTATGGGAGACAAAAACACAACTCAAGCAGTCTTTCTTGCCTATGTACTTTTAATTCAATTCAAACTGAGAAACATTTATTAAGAACCCGGGCAAGACTCTGTGCTGGGTGCTGGGTATCCAAAGATAAAAAGAATCCTAGACTTCTAGGAACTTAAATTTCTTCTTCCTCCAGGAAGTCTTTTCTATTAAACATTGTGAAATTGAAAACTACCTCACCCCATTGTCAACTATACCTTTAATTTCAGATGGAATAATTATAATAATTACTGTGTTAAAAAATACCAAAAGATGATTATTTGGAGGTAAGGGATAGAGCTGAAAGGTTAGAGGAGTAAAAAGGGTAGAGGAAGAGGTATTTCAATAGCAGCAAAGTCCAGAACTGATTAACCAATACTAATCAGATTTTTTGTTTTTATCATTTAAAAATCTTGTCAGATAATGGCAGCATTATCCAAGAGGTTGATATCAAGTTCAGCAGCTTACCCATGGAGGCAGTGTTGCATAGCTTGTATAGCAGAAAGAACGATGGGCTTGTAGCCAGAAGACCTAGGTTCAAGTCCTTGTTCCGTCACATGTTAGCTTTGTGACCATGGGCAGATCAGCAAATCTACCTAATCTTCATCTTCCTGGTTGATAAAATGAGGATATGATATATTAACTACCTGTCTCACAAGGATATTATGAGAATCAAATTATATAATGTATATATATAATCTTTACAGGGATGTACAAATGTCAGCTCTTCATATTACTGAATATTAGCTGATCGGATATATCCCAACCATTTTATAATTTAAAGATGTTTCACAAAACAGATAAAGCACCTTAGGCCACTATTACGGCACATTTTAACTCATTTAGTAGAAAGCCCACAGCTTAAATTGAGACATATGAGGGTAGAAACAATACTATAAAGATATAATTGGAGAGGTCACAGGTCCTTGAGTGCAATGATCTTCAGGCTACTGGAGGAGGAAGGGGAGTCAGAGATGGCCCTGAGGAGAGCGTGCCCTCAAGACTTGAAAATAAAGCTTCAAGAGGGCAGCTAGGTGACTCAGTAGATAGAGCACCGGCCTTGGAGTCAGGAGGACTTGAGTTCAAATCCAACCTCAAACACTTATGAGCTATGTGACCCTGGGCAAATCACTCAACCCTGAGTGCCTACCCCGACGAGAGAGAGAGAGAGAGAGAGAGAGAGAGAGAGAGAGAGAGAGAGAGAGAGAGAGAGAGAGAGAGAGAGAAAGAGAGAGAGAGAGAGAGAGAGAGAGAGAGAGAGAGAGAGAGAGAAAGGAAGGAAACTTCACCAACTCTCCTTTCCTCCTCCTAGGCAATGCCAAAGGTCCTATCTCCCCTACATCAGGACAGTAGCCATTGCAAACAAGAATCTAAGTTGTTTAGGGAAAGGGAGGGCTCTCTCACTCAAATCTCTGATTGGTTTCGCATCTTTGATGTCACAGGCAGGGAACCCTTGGGGATTCACCTTGAAGGCCATTAATTTATAAGCATAAGGCAGGAAAGTTTCTAGAATAAGATATTGAAGTTTTCAGAAAAGGGAAGATCAGAGGAGGGGCAGATCCAGCGCAGAGGCAGCCTGCCACAAGCAGGTCTTATGGATCTCAAATTGGTGCATCACTTTAGCCAGTGACCTAATCTGATGCTAAAATTAATCATTTAATCTTCAAGTAGTTGAAGGGCTGTCATTCTGAAGAAGGATTAGCCAGTTGCAGAGAGGCAGATTTAGGCTTGATGTAATGAAAAACTTTCTAATGATTAATGGAATCCAAAACTGGAAGGCATTGCCCCAGGAGGTATTCAGTGTAAATTTGTGAGCAGAGCCTGTTAGAAATTTTACAGAAGATGTCTAAGGCCCTTTCTGACTCTGAGATTCTGTCATTCCATGATTTTTGCTGTGGCTCAGACTTTAAAAGCAAATAGAGTGCTAAACCTGGAGTCAGGAAGATTTGAGTTCAAATCCAGCCTCAGACACTCACTAGCTGTGTGATCTTGGACAAATCACTTAACCTCTGGCTACCTCAGTTTTTTCATCTGTGAAATGGGGATAATAATAGCACCTACCTATTTTACCCCCCTACCACCACCCTCTTGTGTTATAAGGATCAAATGAGAAAATATTGGTAAAGCACTTTGCAGTCTTTACAGAAATAGGTAAATGCCAGCTATTATATATAATATAATATTACACATACATTATTATAATATATTATATCATACATATATTATATATGTATATATATATATGTTTGTGTGTGTATGTGACCCTAGGCAAGTCACTTAACTATGTTTGTCTCAGTTCCTCATCTGAAAATTAGGTGGAGAAGAAATGGCAAACCACTCTAGTATCTTTGTCAAGAAAACCCTAAATGGGTCACAAAGAGTGGGACATAACTGAAAAAGGATCGATCATAGCTATTATCATTATAATTATCATTTGTAGTGGTGATGGTGATGATGGTGGGGATGGTGATGGTGGTGGTGGTGATGGTAGTGGTGATGGTAATAGAAATAGTAGTAGTAGTACTAGTAGTAGTTCTGAGATTTGACTAAATTTGGAGATTGATTAAAATGAAGTCTAACCCTTTGATTTTAATACTCAAATGTTATTTGGAAATGACTTTTTCTATTCCCACTCCCATCATGCTAGCCCCTGCTCTCTTTAATACATAATTGGGATACTTATTGTGATAGTTTCCTATCCAGCATTGTGAAAATATGTGCACATTAGGAACCAAAACAACTTCCCCTGTCCCTCATGTGTCATTAAACCTGGGAGAGTGATCAGTACTCAAACCCAAAGTGGAGTAAATATTGGGGAGGAAACAGTATTTGGACAAAGTCGAGCTTAGCCCTTCAAACATGATTCTTGGTCAAGAGTCCCTGCTGCGCTCTATGACCCTCTTATATAAGGAACATATTCTTTAGCTCTAACAGGTGTTCTGTCCCTTGTGAAGAAAATGCCTTGCAATAGTAATTTCAGACTCAAGATTTGGAATACTCCAGACTGATAGGAGCATAGCTGGAAGGGATCTTTGAGGTCAGCTAAGATGACCTCTCTCCCTTTACAAATGAATAAGCTGAATCTCAGAGAAGTTAATTGGTTTATCTAGGATTGCACAGTTAGTAAGGGTCAGAGGCCAGATTTTGAATTCAGTTCTCCCTGGCTCTAAGATCCACATTCTATCTGCTATCCCATAAAAATGCAAAGCAGCTGTAACTACTTAGGGTCATCTTGAAGTAATTGACTTTTTTTTCTATCCTGTATGTATCCTGAAATAAAGCTTTTGCAAGCAGACTATAATTGTGGTCCATTTGTCAGATCATGGGAATCTTTTGAATCGAGTGGCTTTCACTGACACATCTGATCTCCCCCTCTTCCGGGCTCTGCCCTAACCTATCCGTCTTACAAACCACTGCCAGTTTCCTCTTCCTTAAATAGCACTTTTGACAATCATTGATTACCACCACCCCCCAAAAAAAACCTTTTTCAAGTGTTTCCCATTGCCTATAGGCTAAAGTCTGAAATCCTTAACCTGGCACTGAAGATTCTCCATAACCTAGGCCCATATATGTAGTATTTCACACTATTTTATATAAAGCCTCCACTCCAACTAGTTGACTCATTGTACCCTGAATACTCTTTCCAGACCCACCTCAGTAACTTTTCCTACACCAAAGGTATCAAACACTCCAGGGCCAAATGAGGCCCACAATACGTCTGAGTGTAGCCCAAACCATATTAAAATGTGATTGGGAAATATTTAACAAAATAAATAAAATAACAAACATGAAATACAAAAAAATAGGTAATATTAATATGTGGTTTTTCAAGCCGATATGCCACGCACAAAGATCTTTATGTGGCCGCCATTTCTATTTGACAGCACTGGTATACATCATTTACCCTGCCTAGGGTACCCTCCCCTCTGCTTGGCTAAGACCAACTTTTTAAAGGCCCAATTAAAGTGCTTTCTTTTCCATGAACCTTCTCAAACAGCTTTAGGTTTCTGCGATTGCTCCCTCTCCTGACTTTCTGTCATATTCATTGTCTAAACCACTCACTGGGCATTAGTAAATATTACCAGTACATCAAGATTGGACTTATTCTCCCCACACACATGCTCACCAGCAAATTTGAATCCCAGAGTTAGGCTGGTATTATGGGTTCTTTGGGTAACCTTGAAGAGATAGGGGGTATCTTTTCTCATCCTATTGTTTGAAGACCCCCATCAAGTGTATTATCCCCAATGTTAATTAGCAATGATTAGCATCCCAGTATCACTTAAACAATTAACATCCATTAATTTTTACAATGGGATAGTTCCTGAAAAGATATAGCAAGAATAGAAATAACAACATTTTCCCCCAATTCATAGCAGCACAACCTCAGCCACTGGAGAATATGGGGAGAATGGGTTCAGGCTTAGTAAAGTTTTATATAGTATTGATCCCACCAAGTTCGCTTCCAAATGTGGTATGGCCAATGGGAAAATGAGTCTGTGTCGCCACTACTGGTAGACCTGTGCCCTGCCTCTGTTGTTTGTCCTTTATTTTTGAAGAGGACCAATGATATTACTTGGTGATGTCTTGATTCCTTCACAAATTGGATTTAAGTGAGGCAGAGTTGCACAAAGTCACCAGCCTCACTCATTCTTCCGGAGTCATCTGAGCCCAGTAGCAAGACAAAAGTCAAGACAACTGACAATAGCCCAGGATTCAGTGGATGACCTTGGCCTCTTTGATGGCTGACTAAGCTCTAAGAACTCCACAGTGACTGCTTCAACTGCCTTCACAGCTGCTGGAACAAACTGTTCTCACCCACCCATTCTGCAGGGGGAAGGGGACTCTTCGTATGCTTGGGGTGGACAACCCCCTAACTCACCAATGGGTTTGAGACCTGTTTGTTACCTCAACCTCGTTTAGCAATTCTTCAGGGATAATTTTATAGAGCGTGGCCACTTTGCCAGGTAGACACTAAAGGCGAGTGAGCAGTCCTGAAAAGGGTTCAGCATGCCCTCACGCCAGAGGTGCTAGTCCTCTGGAAGACCCCTTATACCCCATGAACACAAGCTCATCAAGAACAGGAAGACAGTCCCTGCCCTCAAGCAATACACAGTCTAATGGGGAGACAACATGCAAACATACAAAGCAAGCTACCGTATTTCCCCATGTATAAGATGCACCTTAATTTTGGGGCCTGAAATTTGAAAAAAAAAATGTATTACATAAAGTTACGGAACTCAAGTTTTATTCATCTGCTCATAGCTTTCAGGCATCTTTTGGGCTAGTCTGGTGTGTGTATGCATGCTTAGTCCATTCCATTTCATGAACCTGAAGCACCAGTTGTGTCCTTCTTTGAAATCAGTAGCTTCTTTTTCATCAGCAGTTCTTCCTGCCTCATGCTGAAACATCTTTGTGGACACAGGAATTCCAATTGCCCTTTGCTCTTCAATCCATATCTTCAATTCCCTCTCTAAATCAGGCCATTTTGCTGACTTGCCTCTCATGGCCTTCTTCTACCATGCTGTTTTCAATAGGGTTTCTTCTTCCCCATAGTTTTCAGCAGCACAATTTCCATTCACTTTTGCAAACTGGATCACTTTTAACTTGAATTCAGCACTGTACAAAAATCTTTTCTGAGCCATTTCTGGGCAGAACATGGCAAAATGTAACCTAATATACCAGCAACAAATATGAAACAATGAGCTCAAAGACAAGAAGCGTGAAAAAGAGGGAAATGCAAGTAAAAAAATCTACAACAACGAGTGCAAAAACAAGCGCAAAAAAGCGAGAAATACAAGTAAAAAAATCTACAACGACTGTATAAGATGCACCCAGTTTTTAGACCCCAAATTTTTTGAAAAAGGGTGCTTCTTATACATGGGGAAATACGGTATATATGCAAAATAAATAGGAAATAATTAACAGAGGAAAGGCACTGGACTTAAGAGGGGTTGTGGCATGAAATAACCTCTGAAAAGGTGCTTTGTAAACCATAAAATGCTACATAAATAAATGTCAGCTATAATTTACCGGCCATTAATATCTGTTTGCTTCTTGTTGAGTTGCTTTTTTTTTAATTTGTTCTGACAACATTTCAGATGTAGGGAAAGTTTTATGGTGTGATAACTGGAGAAAAATCAATCAGTTCTTGCCTCCTTCTACCTTCTATGCCCCTTTCTCACTCCAAGGAAACTCCCTCACCTTTTTCCTTTCCCCTCTCTATCTAAATCCTCTCAGGAGCAGTGCTAAGATAATAATCCTGTTTAAATAAATAGTGACTCCATTTAGGTCATTAATTCCAGCCAGGTAAGAAATATGGCAAGGCTTTAAAAGCACAATGAGTAAAGGAATCCACCCCATTTCACCCACAAAGGCCTCTCTCCTCTCATAAAAATACAGACACCTTCAGATCCAGACTACGTGCTCTGCCAACCTCTATGCCTCAAAGTGTTGACAAACCATCAAAGGCTAAGATGCTGGGAGATGAATAAAGCAATTAAGCTCAGCTTGGTTTTGTCTTTCTTCTCAGACAGGCCCAACCTCTCCTGGTACTAGCTACATAGGCAGACATCCATGCTGGCTACTGCATCATGTGGGCTACAATATTCCTGTGGTGAGGATGGCCGGGGATGGGGATATTGGCTCTTATGATCAATTCCAAGGAATTCCCTGAGGAATTTAAGACATTCTTTTCCCCCATAGACTAGCTTTGCAAATGATTCTCACTTACAGCCTCCAGGCACCTTTTTCAGGACCCAAAAGGGGGCTGAAGAACGCAGCTGCACTAAGACTAATACAGGCTCAGTCAAGCCCTTCAAAGATTAAAAAAAGAGTTTATTATAAAAACACTGGCAAGTATCACAATTTACACAATCCTTAGAATTTTACTGGTTCTGTTGACGATGCTTCCTGCTCCCAGGAATGATCTAGTTTAATTGAAAAGTGAAAGAGCTGGGGTGGGGTTGAGGCTGAGGTAATGTCAGGCTATACATAGCTGTGCCTTGTAAACAGCTAGAAGCAGATCCTTAGGGGCCTGTGCTCAGTGTTATCTGTCATATAACATTAACACAAATGTGTACAGAGTGCTTTAAGGTTTACAAGGGGCTTTCCTCACAATTGTCCCATAAGGCAGGTTGTGCAGGTATTTCATTTCCATTTTCATGATAAGGAAACAGTCTCATGCTGTACGTAGTTCCTTCTCTGCCATTTACTAGCTGTGTGACCTTGGGTAAGCCAATTCCCTTTCCTGGGCTTGAGTTTTCTTCCCTGTAAAATAAAAGGATTGGGTTAGAACAGGGACTCGATCTTTTTTACATCAAAGATTCCTTTGGCAGTCTAGTGAAGCCTATGAATTCCATCTCAAAAGAATGTTTTTATATGCATCAGATGCATAGGATTATAAAGAGAACCAAAGGTATTGAAATGGTTATCAAAATATATTTTTTTAATTTTTATTTATTTTTTTTCAAAATATTTTTTAAAAGACATTCAGGAACCCAGGTTAAGAATCCCTGGATGGTCCCTAAGAGCCTTTCCATTGCTAACATTCTCCGTTGGTCTACCCTGCTTCTGTTAAACAAAATCTTTGTGAGAATCATTCATACTGGAATCAAGGACATCTTTGATGAGGATATCAGTTGAAGACAAAGACAAGCAGGCTTTTGCAAAGGTGTATTCAACAACGCACCACATCTTTACCAGTTTGCATTTGAGAAATATAGAGAATGTAAGATACTACATTTTTTTTTTGATTATAAAAAAGCATTTCATTTAGTGGAATAAATGCCATTTTGTGCATAATTTTGGTTGGCTAACAGTAACCCATTTTGTACATTGTTAAAAGACCCCCTCCCCAAAAAAGAGAGAGAAAATATTCACATACTATAAGATTATAATAAAAATGAGCTTTATTTCTTCAATTTTTGTTTTAAAAAATTAAAAGCTTTCTTTCAACAGTCTCCCATCCATGTATGAAAATTATTCAACATTCCCTGAAAGACATAATAGAAATAACCTTTTTTGATGACCAGATCTAGCCATCAACATAAATATAAAATGGAGAATATATACTTGCCAAAGACATTCACCATTGTGATGGAGGAAATCCAGTGCAGAGTCCAAGTTTAAGAGAGATTCCCTGTCGATGTTCAGGTCTGCCAGGTGCTCCTGTTTGCTGATGAATTTGTTCTGGTTGCATCTAGCACCAGAACACTGCAGAACCTACTGGAAGAGATCGATAACAAGTAGATGAAGAGTATCTATGGTCCATATTAAAACATGCATTCAGATAGACAACCTAGAAAGCTTGTGGATCACTATGTATATCTGGGAAAGACAGTACAAAGGGAAAATGAGCTCGGCACTCAGAGTTGAACAGGAAGAGGAAAGTGGGATGAATTGCCTTCAAAAAGTGACAAAGTATCTTTCATGACTTCAAACTTCCCCACAAAGTCCCATATTTTTTTATTTTTAATAATATTTTATTTTTCTCCAATTACATGTAAAAACAATTTTAACATTCTTTTTTTTAACTTTGAGTTCCAAATTCTCTCCTTTACTCCCTCCCTGAGACAGTAAACAATTTGATATAGGTTATACAATGTGCGATCATGCAAAAAAATATTTCCGTATTGGTCATGTTGTGGGGGGAAAAAACAGACTAAAAACACACACAAAAAAGTGAAAAATAGTATGCTTCCATCTGCATTCAGACTCCTTCAGTTCTTTTTCTAGAGGTGGATACATTTTCCATCATGAGTCCTTTGGAACTATCTTGGATCATTGTATTGCTGACACAATTTATCATCATACAATATTATTGTTGCTGTATTCAATGTTCTTCTGGTTCTACTCACTTCATTCTGCATTGGTTCATGTAAGTCTTCCCAGGTTTTTCTGAAAGCATCCTGCTCATCATTTCTTATAGCACAATAGTATTCCATTATAATCATATACGACAATTTGTTCAGCTATTGCCCGATTGATGGGCATCCCCTCAATTTCTGATTCTTTGCTACAACAAAAAGAGTTGCTATAAATATTTTTGTACAAATTTTGCTTTTTTTAAAAAAATTTCTTTGGGATACCTAGTAGTGGTATTGCTGAGTCAAAGGGCATACACAAATTTGTAGCCCTTTGGAAAGGTCCGTATTTTTAATACAATATCCTATTAGTGCTATGTGGGGGTAAGACTTAGAATAAAATTGTCTCCAATGAATTGAAAAGAAATATCACACAGGTGGTGAAGGAGAGGTGTGAACGGGCTGTACTAATAACCAATGATCAATAGGAATAAAAGATGTCATAAAAGAAATAAATGAGAGGAAGAAAAGATAGGCAGACAAGAAAGATATGCAGGGTCATGGGATGGCAGCCAGCCAGAGTGTATCAATGACAATATCATTGAGATGTCAGGAGAAAGTGATTAAGGCCTCTTGCATATTGAGTCCTGGTAATAAGCATCAGAAGCAGGATTTAAACCTGAGTCCTTTGAGTTCTGCCAATGACCTTTCTACTGTACAGTTAGGAATCGATGTGTTCTGATTTAATTCCATATTCTTTCTACTCTACTAGATGAAAGCAATCTCTTCCTATTCTGATCTGACAACACTTTATTCTAATTTATATTATCCTCATCTTATCCCTATGCTATAAGCTTCTGGAGGACAAGGTCATGTGTCTTATTTATCCTATCTCCTCCAAGGTCTAAGAAAAGGTACTTCACATTATAAGAGCTTACTAAATGTCTTTTGAATGAACTCTACTAAGGCTGACACCTTAATTCCCAAATATAAAAATTTATGTAAAACCTCTTGTCTTGATTATTGCCCTTATTATCCAAAATCTGAGCCTGTCTAGTAGGGAATATATGATATGAGAAATTTAAATATACAGAAAGACAAACATATCTTCATTTACATATCAAAATAATAAGCAATGGTCTTTAGTGATGATTATGACACACGACCTTTAAAATCATGATCTATACTCATGAAATGAAAAGCCATTGGGTGGCTTTTTGAAATGCCATTCTTCTCCTTTTTTGGATTTTCTATTCCTATTGCCAGATTCTAAAATGAATGTAGATTAGACTGTTGTTGAGTTGCGTTTGATTCTCTGTGACCCCATTTGCAGTTTTCTTGGCAAAGACACTGAAGTAGTTTGCCATTTCCTTCTCTAGCTCATTTTACAGATGAAGAAACTGAGGTAAATAGGGGTAGGTGACTTGCCCTGGGTCACATGGCTAGTAGCATCTAAAGCTGGATTTGAACTCAGGAAGATAATTCATATTGATTCTGGCCTCAGTGCCCTATCCACTGCACCACCTAGCTGCTGATCGATTAGATGGCAATTTTTAAATGTAATTAATTAACGGATTACCTTTTAGTTTTGGGGGAGTTCAAGGTGGGCAGTAGGACAAACCTGGAAACAACAAAGAGCTTGGATATTCACTTCTGTCTCAGCCTCCTAGTGGACCAAACCACCGTTTTAGAAGCCCAAGACTTCCATTCAAGAGTCATAATAAAAGCAGGCCGCAAGTAGAGGTGAAGCAATGCTCTCTCTTCTTATCTGAAAAACAGGGAGAGTGATACATGTGTTACCTATTTTAGAGGGTTGCTGTAAGGATCAAAGGAGATTAGATACATAAAATATTTTGTAAATCCCTGAGATCCTAAGCAAAGACTTCAAGTCCAGCTATTTTTATTCAAGGAAAGAACCCTGCATCTGGAACCTAAGTTTGGATATTAGTTTTGTGGCTGACTTGCTCCTGATTTCCAAAGGAGTGCAAACTATAAAATACTACGGAAGTAGATGACCCCCTTGAGCTAGATAGCTGCTGAGGTTCCTTCCAACACTAAGGTTATACTCTGGGATTCTAGCTACCTATATAACTTTGACTGAAAACGACTGAATAACAAAAATGTGACCCAGAACAAGTTATTGAAAATCTCTGAGACTCAGTTTTCTCATCTGTAAAATGGAGGGCTCAGGCTTAGATGACTGCCCTACAACTTACTCAGAGCCTAGAGAGATGCTATATAAGAGGAGTATTTTCTTTTTGGTAGAGGAGTATTTTTTTAAACCTGTAAACACATCCCCTAAAACATTTTCTTGTCCTTTCGAATGTTTTTGTTACTCTGGCATCGGTGGATGACTCAGCTATTTGAGGCAGTGACTCTGAGTAGACAGTCTGGGCCATTCCCTACTTGGTACATACTGCACAGCCAGACAGTGTCCCCCTATTCAACCTCTCCTGTTTCTTCTTAAGGAAAACACATGATTCAATGAGTCTGATGGACTGTTATGTCTTAGAAGCTAGATATTTTAACTATGTCTCCCACTTATTTCCTGGATGGCTTTGAGCAAATCATTCAACCTCCTTCTATTAGTCTCCTCACCTGAGACCTGCACATGAAATTGAGCCAGTTTGCAGGAACATGCAACAAGAAATACCAATATTGCCCATTTTGGATAAGACTTGTGGTTATAATGAAGAGTGTTGGAAGGTGCTCCAAGAGGGTCCATCCCTGGCTTTGCTATTGATGAAACATGACCTCAGAAAAGTAACGTAGCGGTTCTGATCCCCAGTTGTCAATTACTTCACAGAATCATGCAGAGAATGTTCAAGGTCAATTGCCAAAGTTATTGTGTTTAATAAACGTTTATTGATTTATTATTGTGGTTTTGCTATTATCATGCCACTGAGCAAACCAGTCTCCAGAAATGTTAGGCTTTGGAGGAAGGCGCTATAATTATATGTACTACTAATAAATAACTGCCCTCGTGTATTTAGAAGAATTTGGCTCATAAAAAGCTGAATAATGATAATAATAATAAGTTCATGGATCTCCTGCTATAGTTAACATGAGTTGTACTTGGGTAATAAATGCAGCCTTTTCTCTAAGGCAAGGATTCTCAAAGCATGGTCTGGAGTCCTCTGGTGAGGGGGGAACCCTTTAAGGGGTACAAGGTCAGAATTATTTTCATAATAATAGTAAAATTCTTTAATGTCTAATCCAGCAAACATAAATAGATATAAACCATATCAAAAGCTCTGGGGTGGAGAGGGTCTTCAATAATTTTTAAGAGTATAAAGGGTCTCTCAGAGCAAAAAAATTGAGAACCACTAGCCTAAGATACTTTCCAGTGCCGCATAATGCCTGAGATCTGCATTTGCCACATCGTGTTCAGCAAGTAGCTCATTGGATTCCAGGAAGAGAAAGCTATAGATGGGAGAGGAGCAAACTCTTCTGCTTCACCCTCTCTGCCCTTTGGGTATAGTATATACTCACTCCATAAAGGGCATCACTAGAAATTGGTCAAAAGAGGTCACAAGATGCAAAAGTTGCCTTCTTATGGGGCTAGAATAAATCATCAAATGTATTCAGTGATGCCCAATATGCAGTCAATAGTCATTCTGCTTCCGCCAAATGTGTTCCTGATAATCCCCATCGATAGAGCACCAGCCCTGGAGTCAGGAGGACCTGAGTTCAAATCCAGCCTCAGACACTTACTAGCTTTGTGACCCTGGGCAAGTCACTTAACTCCATTATCTCTTAAAAAAAAACTAATAATTGCCATCCATTTGTTTCCTTAGTTGTTTTAACAAGCCATCGATACCTTTAGGATTTGTGGTTTTTGTCATTGTATTTACTCCCTCCAATTCATCCCTTCTCAGTCTTGGTAGATGGTCTTTGAGAATTATCATGGTGGAAACTGTACACTGGGCCTAGAAATAAACCTTTCCAAACTTAGCGAGGTTGTGCTTAGATGGGGGAGATGACATACGGTTCATCACCAGGCCCATACTTTACGCCTTTCCCATTTGGTAGAACAAGAAGATGTCCAACTCCACAGGTGTAGCCCTCACATATCCAAGTTCAAGGTTACAACATAATAAGGCATCCGAAGGGGACACATTAAAAGACAATGAACCTGCATCTTACTCCCCTACATTTGGGGTTCTCTTACAGCCAATTCCCTTCCCAACCATACCATATCCCAGGGCTGAGGTCCTCTATAATCAACTACATGTCACATTCTATCAGCATGGTGTTAACTCGAGTCTTGGCTCTAACATTTACTAGGAAAGTGGCTCCAAACCCCTTAACTTCTCTGTGCCTCAGTTTCTCCATGTGCAAAATAAGGAAAATAAAACTTAACCTACCTACCTCATAGGGTTGTAATAGGAAAAATATTTTGTGAACATAAAGTGTTCTATAGGTATTAGTTCCCAATTTTTTTGCTCATGTACCTCTCCTTATCTCAGGAGCCCTTCGGTCTTATAGCTACCGCCTCTCCTGCTCACACCCCCATCCTCATTCCCAGCGGGGTGCTGAGTGTTTTGGGGTAATTTGAAGCAGCAGAAACTCTGAACCATGAAACTAGATTACCTAGAATGGTACAGAGATTGGAGCAGACAGGGAGAGAGTGTAATGTCCGTGGTGTGGAGGGGAGAAAAGAGGAGGGAAGATCCAGGCCAGGTATGATGGTGTACCTAAAAGTGATCTGGGAAATAGGGGAGGGGAAAAAGGAGGATAATGAAAGGGGATGGCCCGGGAATCCTGCTTTCACTTCTAACACAGTCCCCCAGGCATACTTAAAAAATTAAAAAAAAAACATATAAATAAGATTTGTCATTAAGAATAGCCTGTAGCACAGTATGGTTTTAGAGACTTGATTGCCTTGCCTCAAAACAGCATGATATAGTGTAAAGAACAAATAATTTAGTCAGAAGGACTGAATTTTGTCTGGTTCCCGTACTTATCTGACCATGTATAAGGACAAGGGAGATCTCTGGCTGGCCTAAATACCATTTCAAAGCAACTAAGCTTTGAGGAGATCAGAGCCTTCTGATACCTTTAGCCTCTCTTAGATATGACTAAGAGGCTCTCTAGCTACAAATGAATTTGAGATTAGAGGAAATTTAAGGAGGCAAGGTGAGTATTCTCTGCCTACTTACCCTTATTGTCTTTTTTTTAATTAATTAATTTAGTTAGTTTTAGTTTTAGTTTACAACATTCAATTCCTCAAGTTTTTGAGTTTCAAGTTTTCTACCCCTTCCTCTCCTCCTCCTTCCCCACTCAAAACCGCATGCAATCTGATATAGGTTCTACATGTACCTTCACACTAAACTTTTTTCACAACTGTCAAGTTGCAAAGAATTATAACCAACGGAATGAACCACAAGAAAGAAGAAACAAAACAGAAACAAAAACAAAAAAAAAGAGGGCAAATAGTATGCTTCGATCCACATTCAGATTCCATAATTCTTTCTCTGGATGTGGATAGCATTTTCCATCATGAGTCTTTTGGAGTTGTCTTAGAACCTTTTATTGCTGAGAAGAGCCAAGGCTATCAAAGTTACATGATCTGATGCTGAGTGAGGGGAGCAGAACCAGGAGAATAATATACACAACCACAGACACATGGTATCCTTTATGTCTTTATTATGCATATTTGTCCACAGCAAGTCACTTCTGACTCAGTTTCCTCATCTGTCAAATGGGGACAATACTATTTAAGCTACCCATTTCCCTCCCACCTACCCCCTTATTTGGGGAAAAAACTCTTTAGAAACTTTAAAACACTAGAGAAACAGGATGTTATCATTATTGTTATTATTATCATATCTCCCCACCAGCTTCATGTTACCCAAAATTCCTTAGAAGGGAGGCCTAGCTTTTCTTTATGGAATTAGAAATAAAAGATTCAAAGAATCTAGGTGCCTGAGACTCAATGGACTGCCTTTATTGAGATCGGGTTAAAATGAAAATAATGACTCCAACCTTTCCAGTTCATAGAATCACAGACTGTCACAGCTGGAAGGGACTTCGACTTGTTGCTTTTGCCTTTCTTTGTATCCCTAAGCCTTGGCAGATTGCCTGGGACATAGTCGGTGCTTAATAAATGCTTGTTGACTTACTGATCTTAGAGATCCCTTGTTCCAACCCTCTCACTTGACAGATAAGGCAATCAAGGACCAGAGAGGTTAGGTTGTAACAGGAGAGGCTTCTAAGTCAAGAAGGGACTGTGTACCTGAAGGTGGAGAGGGGATGTCACTAAAAAGGCAAAGAGACCATAAAGTAAAAAATACTCACTGTGAACTTTCTTCACTTTCCAATATGGAAAAATGCCTGACCTATTTGTCTTGAGCTGTACACAGACAAAGAAGGAAACATTCTATAAAATTGATCCTAGGAAGTATGCATGCAAGTATTATCAGTTATCATGTATTTATTGACCTTCTACTGGTTACAAAGCACTTTACTAATAGAGGGGGTGGGGGTGATGGTGATAATGACAACATCAAAAGCAAATAAAGGATAAGAAGGAAGTAGAATACAATCTCTGCTAGCTGTAATAGCATTTACAATCGGGATTCACTGGATAAGGCATAGTCAAAAGACTACTCGACAATTTCAAAGTAACATATCAACAAGGTCTGGGTTGGGGTTCGGCCTCCGCCGGCGGCGGGAGGAGGGAGCAAGCGGACAGGCGGAAGGGGGAGTAGAGGAGAGCCCTGTAGAGTCAGGAGGTGGGGGAGGGAGGGAGGGAGGGAAGACCGCGGAGTGAGAGCAGAGGACAGCCCGGCACCGCTTTCGCTGCCAAGATGCTGCAGACTCTATATGATTACTTCTGGTGGGAGCGATTGTGGCTACCTGTGAACCTGATCTGGGCTGACCTGGAGGACCGTGACGGGCGCGTCTATGCCAAAGCTTCTGACCTTTACATCACCTTGCCCCTCGCTCTGCTCTTCCTCATTGTCAGATACTTCTTTGAGATTTATGTGGCAACACCGCTGGCTGCCTTCCTAAATGTGAAGGAGAAGACTCGGCTTCGAGCTTCCTCCAACCCAACTTTGGAGAATTTCTATTGTACCAGTGGCAAACACCCCAAACAGGTAGAGGTGGAACTCTTGTCTCGGCAGAGCGGACTCTCAAGCAGTCAGGTGGAGAGATGGTTCCGTAGACGCCGCAATCAGGACCGACCCAGCCTGCTCAAGAAATTCCAGGAGGCCAGTTGGAGATTCACCTTTTATCTTATTGCTTTCATTGTTGGCATGGCTGTCATTGTGGATAAACCTTGGTTCTATGACATGAAGGAAGTATGGAAAGGTTATCCCATACAGTCTACCATCCCTTCCCAGTACTGGTATTACATGATCGAACTCTCCTTCTACTGGTCCCTACTCTTCAGTATTGCTTCTGATGTTAAACGAAAGGATTTCAAAGAGCAGGTGATCCACCATGTGGCCACTATCATCCTCATCAGCTTCTCCTGGTTTGCCAACTACATCCGGGCAGGGACACTCATCATGGCTCTCCATGACTCCTCTGACTACCTGCTAGAGTCAGCCAAGATGTTTAACTACGCCGGATGGAAAAACACGTGCAACAATATCTTCATTGTCTTCGCCATTGTCTTCATCATCACTCGCCTCGTCATCTTACCCTTCTGGATCCTGCACTGCACAGTGGTCTACCCTCTGCAGCTGTATCCTGCCTTCTTTGGCTATTACTTCTTCAACTTCATGATGGGTGTGCTCCAAGTGCTACATATCTTCTGGGCCTACCTCATCCTTCGAATGGCCCACAAATTTGTAACTGGAAAGCAGGTGGAAGATGAACGCAGTGATCGGGAAGAGACAGAGAGTTCTGAGGGCGAGGAGGCTGTCACTGGTGGGGGAATGAAGAGCCATCATCTAGCCAATGGCCACCCTATCCTTAACAATAACCACAGAAAAAATGACTGAGCCTGGGTCCCTATTGCCCCCCAGCCTGATTTCATAAAGCCAAGAAAACACCCCTTCCTACCACAAGGGCAAGACATCCCTTGGGAAGGGGTCAGAGGTCACCAAAATCTGAGGGTAGGAGTGAAAGGGTAAGTTTTCTCCCTTTCCCTTCACCCCTCCCTCCAGGTGCCCTTCCTGATCACCCAGTTGCCTTTAAACCAAACTCCTGTCCATCTTGTATGAGGGGGATTGGTCATAGCCTCTGTTACAGGGGGAGGTTTCCTCCCCCCTCCCTAAGCTGCCTGTCCTGTCATTCACTTCTGGGACAAACCTTCTCCCCTCCCCTCCCCATAGGCTTGGGTTCCGAGTAAGGGGAAAAACTCACATTCCTTACCGTAGTTTCAGATCAGGGGCTCCAGAGACAGAGTCTGTGCCTTACCATTCCCTTTTTGGGTCTCATTCTGCCAAAGCTAGACCCTTCTCTTAATTATTCCAGGTTCCCTACTATGGCCCGGACCAAAGCTGAGCTGCCTAATCCGCTCTTTCCTCTAACCAGCGACATCTAGAAATCGGGTGTCCAAGGGTTACCACGATCCTTGCCTTCTCTGCCCCGAGTAAGGCGCCCCCCGCCTCAGCACAAGGATATCATTTTCCCTAGGGGCTCTTGCAGCCTCCTGTACAGGATCTAGACTCTTTTTTACTCTCCTCCTCCTTCTCTGTCAGGCTAGCTTGACTGAAGTGGGGTGGCAACTAGTTTTACTTATTTATTGTACTTTGGAGTTTTGGTTTTCAGTTTGAAAACCTGGATTGCAAACAGCCTAGGGAAAGGAGGGTGACAGATATTTCAGTAGAGATGACCATATCAAACCACTTCAAACCCACAGACCAAATGTTGTACTGTTTGTGTGTGTGTTTTTTGTAATTAAAATATATTAAAGATTAAATTAAAAAAAACATATCAACAAGGTCTAATGAATACAGTGCAGACTGAAGTCACATCTGCCAAGATATTTTATAGTGGAGTACGGTCAATTCAGCAAGACTGTCCAGAAGAGACAAATCTTCAAAAGAGTCTTCAGGAAAGTGATACACGTGGATAGAGAGAGCACACAGGAAGGAAGGGAGGAAAGGGAGAATGGGGAGAATGGGAGAAAGGAAGAAAGGAAGAAAGGGAGGAGTATAAAATGGTATGATGGGAGGAAGACAGAAATGTTGAAGCAACATTGCATGCAAACATGAGTTTGGGGAGGAAGCAAAGATCTGTAGACAGTGCAGTGGATAGACCACCATGCCTGGAGTCGAGAAGATCTGAGTCTAAATCCAGCCTTATACACTTACTAGTTGTTTGATGTTGGGCAAGGCACTTAACCTTATCGGTCTTGGTTTCCTCCTCTGTAAAATGAGCTGGAGAATGAAATAGAAAACCACTCCAGTATTTCTGCCAAGAAAATACCAAATGGGGTCATAAAGAGTCAAACACGACCAAAATAACTAAATAATAGCAACAAAGATCTGTAAGTCATTGTGGACCACAAGCCGAATGTGCCTGCAAAGGGGTAGTATCTTCAAGAGGCAAGTATGCTTCTGAGCTGTGGCAATAGTTGAATCATGAGCACACTATACCTCTAGTTGTAGTCTATACAAGTCAAGTCGACAAGCATTTAAGAGCTTAATACATCAGGCACTGTGCGAAGTGCTGGGAATATAAATATAGGCAAGAAGAAAGACAGTGCCTGCTCTCGTGGAGCTTATATTCTAAGGGTGAAGAAAACACGTAAAAGGCAGCTGAAAGTTGGGAGGAAGAAGGAAGGTGCTACATGGTAGCCAAGTTTGGAGGGTCAAGAGGAGACTAGTCTGGGCACTTCCTCAAAATGGAGGTTTCAGCAGTAATTCACAAATGGGAAGAGGGAGTCACTGGGACAGAGCTGAGAAGGCTGGAGAGAAGAATTCTATAGGAGTGCACATGAATACAGAGAGTTAGAAGAAGCGTAACACTGGGCAACTCATTTAACTCTGAGCCTTAGTTTTGTCACTTGTGTAATGGGGACAATAATACTTCTACTCCCTACCTTACAGACTTGTTGTGAAGATTAAATAAGATAAGAAACATCACCAGATGAATGTAAGTTATAATTACAAGTATTGATTGAATGAGTGTTCATCCCTAGGTATGTTGCTATGTACTCTTTAAGCGCTCAGTAAACAAATGACTAAGACTTAATTAATGGTCTTCAAAGATGAAAAGGGTGACATACATACATATATATTCATACATTATATATATAGTCATAGACACAAATATGCAATATAGATGGATCCTTAGCAACAGGCCTATGTTCATTTTTGTCATTGCCGTTGTTTTTAGGTTTTTTGTTGTCATTCTTTGAGTGAATGATTATTAGCTGGACTCAGGTTTTGTATAAGTCAGATTTTGGTTTCGTCTTTTTTTAAAGTTTAGTTTATGTTCCATCCAATGTGTTAATGTATTAATGATAATTCCTATTTCTAAGTTACTTTATGGTCCCAAAATCATTATCTGTTGCAAAGATAAGATTCTCTTTATCTACAAGGACTGAACACAAATAACTGGGCACAAGAAATTTAGCTTAGGGAGAAAGAAGCCTCTCTTGTTGAGCTGAGTAGGAAAGTTGGAAACAGTTACTGATGAAAGTTGTTTGCTTTCTTTTTTTCTGGAAGGTTTTAGGAAGAGAAAGCCACATCTCTCTGGATCACAGCTTAATTGCAGAACGGACTAGATGACTTCTCAAAATCCATTCCAACTTATGATTCATTGGGGCAGCTAGGTGGCATGGTGGATAGAGCATCGGCCCTGAAGTCAGGAAGACCTGAGTTCAAAGCCAGCCTCAGACACTTGACATTTATAAGCTGTGTGACCTTGGGCAAGTCATTTAACCCAATTGCCTCACCTCCCCAAAAAACAAACAAACAAACAAAAAAATCCAAACCAACTTATGATTCTTTCTGTGAGCCATGAGACTGATGGGGAAAAGTCACAAGTTAAGCAGAAATAAAAAGTCAGGAAGAATCCTTTTCCTGAGTTCAAATCTTGCCTCAGACGCTAGCTGTGTGACCTTGTTCAAGTCACTTCACCCTGTTTGTCTCAGTTTCCCCATCTGTCAAATGAGCTGGAGAAAGAAATAGCAAACTACTCCAGTATCCACCAAAAAACCCTGAATGGGGACATGACCAAGAACAACAAAAGGTCATGTGCAGATTCCTCTCTTGGCAGAACAATGGAACAGATAACAGAGTTGCCTAGGTTTACAGACAACAGGACCCTCAGAGTCCATCTAGTCCCCTCCCCTTATTTTACAAATGAGGACAGTTAGGCCCAGGGAGATGAAATTACTTGCCCTAAATCACACATTTAGAGACAAGATTTTAACCCTAGTCCTCTGATTTTAGAACCAAGAACTGTTTTCATTCTACCTTGTGGCCTCAGATAAGAATAGTGTGCATTTATATACTACTGTGCTCTTACAAAATGCATGATATCACCTGGAACTCTAAGCACCTCTATGAGGTAGGAAGGGTAAATATTATGCTAGTTTTACAGATAAGGAGACTGAGGTTCAAAGACCATTCAAGCTAGAAGGTAGTGGAAGCCCTAGGATTCAAATTCTGGTCTTCTGACTCCCCATTTTCCCCATACATTCCCCACTTTATTTGTATTACAAATTCAGTGTTGTGGAAAAATTCGGTTTTTAATGGCAATGTAACCACAGAAAAATGTCCCTATTTTGAGAAGCAGTTTGAGAGGGGGGAGCAAACGACAGCCTCTCAGTAAGGTAGACACATTTTTTTCCTATACAATTGAATCACTGCTAATGATAAATGGAGAATGTTTGCAAAAAAAAGGGAGGGGAGGCAGCTGAGTGGTACAGTGAATAGCCCTGGAGTCAGTTGGACTTAAATTCAAATCTGGTCTCAGACACTTACTAGCTGGGTAACCTGGGCAAGTTGCTTGACCCCGACTGCCTCCCCAGACCAAAAAAAAAAATTTTTTTTAAACCATACTGTCTCACTTTCAATGTATTATATAAGACTTAAGGCCTCAAGCTTAGCTACCTTTATTCAAAGTAACCCATAAGTCCAATCATCTGTTTCTTGCCAGGTCTTCAACAAGGATCGATAGCGGCAAGAACATAGGTCCTGCAGTCTGAGGCCTTGTGTGACTCTGTGCAATCTTTCTGGGCCTCATTTTTATCATCCGTAAAATAAAAGGACTGGTCTTCTCAGAGCTCTTCAAGCTCTCAGAAATATTGAATTGTAACAACACTCAACAGTTTGCACCACTGCCAAGTAAAGGGCAAAGGCGCATAGCAGAAGGAGGGATTTCCAAAGAAGAGTTTTCAAAGAAATTTAGTCTTAAGCAAGTCAGTACCTTTGGAGTGATTCTGGTGCCTTGCCCTTCTGCAGAGCAAGAAGGCCAGCACAGAAAGCAGAATGTAGTGGGGCCCCGGGAACGGATGGAATCCAATATTTACTTGACTGTGCGGCTGTAGCCTCTAAGCTTTGTAAGCTAAGTGTGATGTTCTGTGTGAGTTATGTTTCCAGGCAGATACAAACTGCAGAGCCATTCCCTAGCAAAGCACTTGGGGCTGAAGAATGAGGCAGGGGTTGGGGAAAATGTTGCTTTGGTTTAACTCAACTCAGACAAGTATTTACTGCATATTTACTATGTGCCCAAAATGCTGCCGTTATTCTTAAAGGCTTCACTCCAACCTGACTAAGGCATCCTTACAAGTACACAGTGATGATGCATGCGTTCTGTTGGAATCCTTACAAACCTCTCTCGGTTTATTTTCCTTATCAAAGAAATTAAGGAGCCGGATTAGAGGAATGACCTCTGAAGCCCCCTCCAGGTCATTCCATTTTTTGAGACAGTTCTGGGTTAGTGGTGTTGCACAATGGAATCATTTGATTCTATAATTGTTAAAATGGCAGCATCTAAATCAATACCCAAATTAGGCAGCATAGTATAGTGGGAGAGGGGAGATTAGATTAGGGGTCATAAAACCTAGGTTTGATTCCAGGCTCCATGACTTACCGACTCTACCACTTGACTGTGGATAAGTTTACATTACCACTCCGTGCCCCAATTTTCTTATCTGTAAAATGGGCGTGGTAATCATCATGCCTGCCCTGTTGGAGTGGTTGTGAGGAAAATGCTTTGTAAACCATAAATATAAGCTGTGACTATTGTTTTTCCAGATTTGACCAAATCCTGTTGTTTGATTTTCACAGAATTTATAATCTAAGGGTGTGAGGGAAGAGAGAAAATAAATAATAGTTGAATTAAAGCTTTGCTTTACAAAGTGATTTTCATCCATTGTCTCCCTTGACAACAACTCCATGAGGGAAGTAATATAAATATGATTACTCCCATCTTAAAGATGAGAAAACCAGGTCGTGGGGAGCCAAGGTTTGCATAGTTGCCAAACCCTGGTGTGAGGACTCAAGCCCAAGACTTATAAGTCATAAGTGTAGTATTCTTTACACTACACTAGTGTGTCCCCCACTCAAACACTTCCCAAGCTCATCTAGATAGGCATAGCAGGAAAACAGGGTTCCTCTTCCTGAGGCTCTTGCATTTGATTAGCTCTGGACTTGAGCTGAGTGACAGATGTGGGCTGGGTAGCTCCAGGCACTGACCCAGATAGAGTCTGTCAAGGAACAGATGCAGCTGCCTTGGGATCAGAGAAAGCCTGGCTCAGTCCCCAGATTGGCTCCTGCTGAGGGGTTACTCTGATTTCAGTGTGGGAGTGTTGGACAGCACTCTACCACCTACTGACGTCACCGAGGTGGGGGAGAGGGGGAAAGCACACAAGAAGGGAGTGAGGGTAGGCAGAGAGGCCACTAACCTTCTGGGACCTCACCAATCCACCATGTAGCTGGAGCCACTTCTTCTCTGCCTGTGCTGGGCATGGAGATGGTTACCCAAAAGAGAGGAAGCTAATTCGGTATCAACCAAGCCTGAATGACGTAGAATTGAAAGTATAGGCAAAAACCAACTAATATGGATGAATGGGGCCCTGGTTTGATTCAGGGGGGGCAGGAAGGCCCTGCTGCCCCAAAGGGATTCCCCTCCACCCTAAATGATGCCCCAAACTGCATCTTCAGAGATTTATTCTCCTAGTCCGGGGATTCTTAACCATTTTATGTCAGGGACTCCTCAAAAGAATGTTTTAAAATGTGTAAAATACATAAAGATTATTACAAAGGAAACCAATTATATTGAAATAAAGATATATTTTTTTTCCTATCCAAGTTTACAGACTTCCTGAAATCTATCCATAGACCCTTTTGGGTGGGTTCCATGGACCCCAGGTTAAAATCTCCTGCTTTAGGTAAAGGCTTTCATTTCTCTAAATACCTCTGAAACAGTGACATTTTAAGGTTACAGCAGTCATTTCCACCTTAGTGGGGTGGGGGGGGGGAAGGAAAAGAAGGGAGCTTAAGAGCTTTTTGACTGGGGAGAAGGCCAGCAGGCACAGAACCTAGCCACCAGACATGGAAAGAGAGCAGAAAGGAAGAGGCTGAAGAATCTGATGTGCCCCCTTTGCTATTTAGTTGAATTATCATAAGTTGTGGATAGCACTGGATAATTGGCTGGAGCTGATAGAGGAGTGAAGAAAATAGGATGACAAAGGAGATTCTTCCTCCAAATATGGAATAGTTAGGTAGCAGAGAGGATATAGTGCCCATTCTGGAGCCAAGAAGACCTGAGTTCAAATCCAGCCTCAGACACTTCACTAGCTGTGTGAGCCTGGGCAAGGCACTTAGCCCTGTCTGCCTTGGTTTCCTTATCTATAAAATGAACTGGAGAAGAAAATGGCAAACCACTCCAGCGTCTCTGCCAAGAAAACCCTAAACAGGGTCAGGAAGAGTCAGACACAACTGAACAACAAGGCCCCTGTATCGATCTGATCCTGTCACACTAGCCTAGTATGTATTCATGCCCTCAATGGCATAGGTACCAAAGTTATAACAGCTGTGATAAAGTGATAAGAGCTCTGGGTTTGGGTCTAGAACACCTGGGACTGAGTCCTGGCTCTGCTGTTTACTTATTACTCGTGTGACCCTTTGGCAATATATGGAGTCCCTGAGAATCACTTTCCTCACTTAAAAAATTGGGGTGACGATACCTCCTCCACCTCGATCACAGAGTTGTTATGAAGAGCAAAGGAAGCAATACGTCTAAAGTAAACGAAGTGTGATGAAGTAGAAAGTGTGCTGGGTTTGGAGTCTGAGGACATGGGTTTGAATCCTGACCCTGCCTTACTACCTGGGTAACCTTACGCAATTTATTTAACATTCCTAAGCCTTTCTTTCCTCATCTGTTAAAATAAAAGGGTCCTAAGATCTCTTCCAGCTCTAAATCCAAGATCTCAAGTGTTTTTAAAGATATAAAATAGCATTGAAATACCATCTACAATCATAACAAAGGTAGAGGGTACCCTGAAGAGCCCATCTGCTCTGGAGCAAGGCATGGGATGAGACAGGTAGGAGTGAACCGACAAGGCTCTACTGCAATGGGACATTCTCCTTTTAGATGGCCAACAGCGGTCGGATCAAGAATAACACGTTCTGATCAACAGGTGCTGCGCCCGAGACCGCCTCCTTCTCCCTTGACCCTCTCTGGATAGCTCATAGGAGGAATACTTTCCAGGATCTAGCTCACTGAAGAAGTAACATATTAAAAGCCAAGATCTCTGAAAAAAAGCCACTATTTTTTGAACAAAGTATTATGATTTGTGATTCCTGGCAAGGCCTTGGCCTGTCCCTGGCACTCACTACTCTACCTCCCCATCAGCAGTGAGTTAGATGTAGGTGACATAAAATCCACTTGGCATCATTAGCTTTGTACCTTCTGGCATTAGGCGGTAGCAATGATGAAACTAATTTAAAATATTAAACATGTTCCCACTCTCCGCTGAGTGATGGATAGAGAGCTCAACTGAAGCCCCTATTTTTTATAAGCCTTGTTCATCTATTCACGTTCACAGCTCATGGTGACTCATAAAAACAGCCCCTGAGACTGAAAAGGCAAACAGATAATGAGATTTTCTAATGTGGGAAGGCTTTGATGGCATTTATGTTTGGCCTCTTGTATTCAGTTTTGGGTCTTCGGAGGGCCAGGCAACAAATTCAGAATCAGTCCATCAATCAATCAATATTTAGTAAGCATATGCTGTATGCCGGGGACTGTACTAGGTGCTGACCTTCCCTGCCTTCAAGGAACTTACTTTCTAATGGGGGAGAAAAAAATGTAAACATACACAAGGCAAGCTATATATGAGACAAGTAGGAAATAATTAACAAAAGGAAATCACTAGAATTAAGAGAATAATTTCATTTCACATTAAGATCCTCTTATCACATATGTTTTAAATGGTTATAGGACCAGTTAGCTTAATTCTCCTCTTCCAGTTTCCTAAAATGGAGTGGTAGACTTGTGCAACTCTCACTCTAATGCCCTCTTCAAAGGGAGAATCACTCTTTTATGAGCTGGCAGCTATGGCTGTGATATATTCCAATATCCTTTAGAAAGTGGCAAGGTGAACATCAAAATAGGTTTCCAAGGACTTTTGCTGGCCAATGGGAAAATGCCTAGCAGGCCACATGACTAACCCCTCCACACCACCTCACGTTCCACTTAAATCCTGACTCTGACACTGATAACTTGTACATTTCCTTTGGCCAACACATACATAAGCCTCAGTTTACTCATCTGTAAAAATGGGGATGATAATGCTTACAGTTCTTACTTCAGATGGCTGTTGCAGAAAAAAATACTTTGTCAACCTGAAAGCTTGAAGTAAGCATGAATCTTTATTCTTATCATCCTTACAAGTCTTCTGTCCCTTCTACCCCTTAAAGCTACTGCCTCATCTTTTTCCCCCCTTCACTGTCAAACTTCTGGAAGGAATAGTTTACCACATCCACTATCTATACTTTGTAATTATGCATTTACTCCTCGACCCACCACCCCTACCACACAAACACAGAATCTGACTTCCATCCTCATCGTTGCCTAGGCCTTTCAGTTATGTCTGACCCTTCATGATCCCATTTAGGGTTTCCTTGGCAAAGATGCTGGAGTGATTTGCCATTCCCTTCTCTAGATCATTTTATAGATGAGGAAACTGAGGCAAACACTATTAAGCCATTATTTCAACTTGCTAAAGGTGTACAAGTATTGGTGAATGCCCATTAAATTTTGGTGCCTTGGAGCAAAATCTTCATCATCTTACCCTAGTTACATTCCTGGTCCCCTTCCTCTTTCACCCCTCTGTCTTTTCTGACATGGGTCTCTGGGTTCATCATTCCTTTCTTATTCATATCATGTTCCCTTGGCTTCTATAGAACTACATTTGTCTGGCTTTCTCTCTCCTTTTCTAGTTATTCCTTCTCTCTGTCTCCTTCACTGGTTCCTCTTCCCCCTTCTTTTCCAACTGCCTCCTCAATATCTCCAATTGGTTGTCTTGATACCATGCCAAATTCAAAATATCCAAAACATTATCTTTCTACCTAAATCTACTCCTCTCCTGACTATTTCTATTTATAGTGCCACCAGTGTCCCAGTCACATGTTCCAGACTTCCTTCTATACTCCCTTCCCCACCTTCATATTAAATTAGTTCTCAATTCCTGTCAATTCCACGTCTATGACCTCTATTACTATCTTTTCTTATCTATCTTTTCCTTTTCCATTGCCTTAAGTCTAGACCTCTTTCATGTTGCTGCTTATTTAATCTCCCTAAGGAACAGATCTGATTAGTTCCCTCCACAGCTCAAATTCCCTTAATGTCTCCATGTTGCCTTGTAAATAAAGCTAATATTCCTTAACTCTTGTATTCAGAACTTGCCATACTCTTGCTGTTTCTGGGTGTCTTTCCTAGGGTATCTGTCAGCTTATTTCCTGTGTGCTGTGTATATCCCATAGACACAATCCGTGAGTCGTGTTGCTGAGCTATCTTAAGTTTGGGACACAGAAGAACTTGGCTGTGATGATTCTCGGTCACCAGGTCAGAGATAGGTACATTCTTGAAGGCATCTTTGGATCTACTCCCTGTTCCTTAGGAAAGGCCAATGTCAGTAGTCATAGGACCCCTACGTCAGGACGAGAAGCCAACTCTTCCGGACTCTAATCCAGTGTTTTTCCCACTACTTCACAGCCGCCTACTGTTTTACAGCTTACAAAATGCTTTCACATCTGTTATCTCATTTGCTCCTTATCTCATTAGCAATTCTGTGAAAAGGCAGAGCAGGTATTTTCTTCGTCTTACCGAGGAGGAAACAGAAATCCATAGGGCTTAAATTATTTGCCTGTGGTAACAGTCACGAATGAAAGCACTTGTGCCTTCTGATTCAAAAGTCTAGGACCCCTACTTTTTTAAGTTATAAAGTGAATTGTTCTCTCAAATGGTTAAAAATCCTCTGTCATAGGGATGCCACAAGGAAAACATCCAGTGCAAATGAAGTTCCCCCTTCTTATTATTCTCCAAATGAATTGATGTGTCAAGTGCCGGAGACCAAGCTATACAGCAGAGTGAGAAGTAGCTTTTCATTTTGGTTTGGTTTTTTGGAGGGAATCAGGGTTAAGTGATTTGCCCAGGGTCACATAGCTAGTAAGTGTCTGAGGCAGGATTTGAAATCAGGTCCTTCTGACTTGAGGGTCAGTGCTCTATCCACTGTACCAGCAAGGTGTCCCTGGAGAAAATGTTTATTTTCCCTTAGAATTTTTCACTTTGAAACATCCATTCATTCATTCAACAAATAATTATGAAGTGCCCGTTATGGGCAAAATGCTGTTCTTCCCACTCTGCCAGGATCAAATGCTTCAGGCAACATAGCCTCAGGGCACCAAAAATGTCCTAAGGCTATAAATTACCTGTCTGACTGGGAAGTACTGGGGCCAGGTAGCCGGCTGGGAAGAAGAGTCTGGCATTTATCACTGGTTCAGCAGACAACATATGGAGTCTCTGAACGTAAGCAGAGCCGGAAAGAACAGGTGGTCGGCATAGACGAGGCAGGAAGTAATTCAAGTTGAGATAGTCAGCTAAAGTAAGAAAGATTGGACAGGCCTCCTAGGTCTAAGCAGGCAGGGTCTGGAAGGTAACACTGTCATGGATTAAATCACTAGTAAGAAGACTGGAGTGATCTCTTATTTCGGAGCAGTCACTGCTTCCTGCTCCATGTGTCTGGGCCAGGGTTCACTGGGGTGTGCGTGTAGGCTTTCAGCTTAACAGAAAGCAGACCTTTTTCCTGACCCTCTGCTCTTGTGGGACCACAATTGCTAGAACCTCCTGGCTCTCTAGGTAATAAATAGGTTCTATAGATAATAAAAAGCCAATGTACTAGGAAGTCGATTTGTATGCTGATTAAATGAGCTGGAGAAGGAAATGGCAAACCACTCCAGTAACTTTGCCAAGAAAACCCCAAATGGGGTCATGGAGAGGCAGACTGGACTGAAACAAATGACTCAACAACAACAACAATCCAGGATAACCACTTAAAAACTACCCTTGTGACTTTAGGCTAGAGGCCTCAATCATCTTATCTGTAAAATGGGTATAACAAAAATAAACAAATAAAACCTCTTTCAGGCAAGTAAGATGCTTTTGACTTCTGATTTCCTCTGTGTGTGTTTTCCCTTCATGAAAGCAGACAGGCAACTCATCCATAGCTTACGAAAGTTGCTTGGGGCATTGACAGTTTGTGATTTGTTCCTGGTCCTACAGCCAGTATGTTCCAGAAGCAGAACTCAAAGCCAGCTTTCTTGACTCCAAGGTGGTACAGTGGATAGAATGCTGGGTCTGGAGTCAGAAAGACAAGAATTCAAGTCTGACCTCAGGCACTCACTAGCTGTGTGACCCTGGACAAGTCACTTAAGCTGTGTTTGCCTCAGTTTCCTCAAATGTAATGGGCACCAACTCACAGGATTAACGTGAGGATCAAATGAGGTAATATTTGTAAAGTTCTTAGCATAGAACCTAGCACATAATGGACACTTAAGAAATCACTGCCCTCTGCCTTGCTCTCTTAATCACAGTTTTATAGCTAAGATCACCAAGACCCACAGAAGGGCTCCCCTGAAGTCTTTGACAGTTCTATTAAGGACCAATTCCTCATTTTGCCTTGTTGATGTGAAAATAGCCCTGGTATCCACGTCCTATAGATTTCCCAGTTGCTATGGAAGTAAATTGAGGTGGCAGCAGGAACTCTTCAGCAAAATTCAGCAGAATTCAGGAGAAAGTAGAGATACATGATTTAATAATTCAAATGCAGCAGAAGGATGTGAGGGCAGAGAATTGGAATTTTCTCCACCTAGCTCAATTTCTTGTCGTCTTTCAGTCATTTTTTTCAGTTATGTCAGACTCTATGAGACCCCTTTGGCGGGGGGAGGTGCTTTTCTTGGCAGAGATATTGGAGTGGTTTGCCATTTCCTTCTCCAGCTCATTTTACAGATGAGGAAACTGAGGCAACTTTAACTCTTTAAATGACTTGCAGGGTCACACAGCTAGTAAGCATCTGAGGTCAGATTTGAACTCAAGTCTTCCTGACTCCAGACCCTGCACTCTATCCACATAGCTAGCTCAATTCCCTGGGGCTTACCCACTATCAATTGCTTGATTTTTTGAACCTTGAGTCCTCACCTCATAGAATATAAGCAAAGATTGTTTTGCATTTATCTTTGTTTCACCAGCCCCTAGCAGCACGTAATAAATGCTTGTTGATTGACTGTAAACCTTTGTGTGGGTTTTTATAGAGTTAAAGGACTACAAGGAGATACAGAAAGGCAGTGTCCTCAATCCTGAAGCTTCCTCCTTATCTTTTCACTCATTCCATCCCAACAGCAGATGGCTGCTTCATCTCAGCTGTGCAGTACGTCCTGCCCTTCTGGATCTCCATCTCTCTGAAGGAGGGCCTAGTCAGTCAGACGAGAGAAACCAGCCCAAGATTCCTGAACCATCTGCACCTCCATTTCACAGAATGTGTGACCTCTCAGCAAAATTTCAAACCTGAAAGAAATAAGACACTGGTCAATTGAAGCTACTCCCTGAAATAGTAATTGACCTATGCTCCTAACTGCTTCTTCACTAGGGTTTTCTACCTACAGTAAAATGTTATGAAAAACAGCACCAAAATGATAATACTGGAACCTGGCTTTTCTTCCCTTCTCCTTTTTCTATGTGCTCCTGCTAGCTCTTTTTGACTTGAGGTCTCTTCAGGTGCAGGCAAAGTTGGGCATGTTTGTTCAGCAGCTGAAAGTTGTCATACTAGAAATTCCACACTGGTAGGGATTATGGAATATGAAGCTTATGGCTCTGTTACCAAAACAGCAGACTAATAAATGAGTATGATTGTTCAGGAACCCTCTCTGCATGTTTGCTATAAATAATATGGTTAGGGGCACCTTAGCAAGCTGGTATTAGAACCAAGATTATATCTGACTCACTTAGGACTTCAAGAAATAAACATTTCCTCCTGCAGAATCTGAGAAAGAAATCTTAGAGGTCATCTGCTCTAATGCCCAAGCATTCTATGTTTGGAGATTTAGAGCCGAGAGGAACCAGTGAGATCATTTCGTCTCAACCCCCTCATTTTATAGATCCACTTTTTTTTTCATTGGAGGAGAAAATGGGCCTTAAAAGGTCAGGCATTTTACTTTCTAAAACTTTTGTTTTGGATTTAGTAGCAGCCAACCAAACCAACATTCAAATATACAGTACAATACCTTAATATTTCAATAGTTCAGCAATCTGTTATATTTTTATGTGGGTACTCCATTGTTTATTTATATGATTATATCAATGTGGACCCAGATCATAAGCCACCTCAACTTCTCAGCTTCTGTGACTCTGAACCATATCCTCTATAAATCCCCTACGTGAGACCTCCCAACAAACTTCCTAGAAGTTCTCGAACATGAACTGTTCACCTGTCTGTGACTCCTCACTCTCACTTTACAAATCCCAAACAAAACATCTAGGTGGCACGGTGGATAGAGTGTTGGAACTAGATTCATGAAGACTTGAGTTCAATTCTGACTTCAGATACTTACTATGTGACCCTGGGCAAGTCACTTAACCTCTGTTTGCTCAATTTTCTCATCTGCATAAGTTATAATAATAGCACCCATCTCCCAGGGTTGTTGTGAGAATCAAATGAGGTAATTTTTGTAAAGTGCTTTGCAAACCTTAAAACATTATATAATAACAATAATACTTTTTTTGTAATTTTTATTTATTTTCCTTTTAGTTTATGGGATTAAAACAAACATTTCCATAACACAGAATCATCTTTAAAAATAGATTGCGCATGAAACTACAAATCTATTATGTACAACTTGATGTTCCTTTTAAAATTATTGTGTGAATTTCTTTTTTCCCCTTTCTTCCCTTTTTATTTTTCTTCCCCCCTCCCCAGAGATGGCTACCATTAGGCACAAGTATGTAAATATTTAAAATATACATGTACATATATATGTATATATATAGTGTGTGTGTGTATGTGTGTGTGTGTGTGTGTGTGAAATCATTCTATACATACTTCTATTTATCAGTCCTTTCCCTGGATGCAGATAGCTTCTTCCTTCACATGTCCTTTATAGTTAATTTGGGTATTTATAATAGTCAAAATGATTTATTTGCTGTTTATATAGCACCTACTATGTGCCAGGCACTGTGCTAAGCACTTTTGATAAACGCTAGCTAAAAAAAGATTGTAAATGAGACCAAAACTCAATTACTTATAGCTTAATTTAAGATGCATACATTAACTTTAAAAGACAGTAACAAAAACATCCCATCTGCTTGTGCACCTTTCTGAACTCTTTTCCTTCTATGTGTTTTTTTCCAGATTTTGCTGACTTTTTTTTACATAATTGTAGTTAACATATATGGTTCTTTTTCTGCTTTTCAATTAATTTTTTCCAAAGTAACAGTGAGTTAGTAGCAGGGCTGGGCTTACAACTCAGGTGTCTTAACTTTTAGTCTGATATTCCTTTCATGATGCCCTGATCCCTCATAGATAAGTTATTTATGGTTTTATACATATATAATAAATAATAATACCTAGTAATTATATAGCACTTTAAGGTTTTCAAAGTACTTTACATGTATATATTATCTCATTTGATCCCAACAACAAACCTGTGACAGAGGTGCTATTATCATCCTCATTTTAAAGAGGAGGAAACCAAGGCTATCAAAAATTAATTAGCTTGTTGAGTGCCACCTATCTAGTGGGTTTCTGTACTAGATATAACAATGTATGGCTTACAAGGGCCAGGGTCTCCCACTGCATCCTGGGCCATCTGCAGTGATCCTGGTCATTGTCCTCCATTTATGTATGTATCAAAGAACTAGGCACAATAATGATCCTTCAGTGTTGGGAGGGAAGAGAAGGGACCAAAGGAGTGAGGGACCCTTTTGTTAGGATGATAGGTGGTATTAGTAGGCAAAACGCTTCCCTTTAACAGGTGTACCATAAGATGTGATTTAAAGTAGTTATTGAAAGCATAATAAATAGTAGACAGAAGACATTAAGTATTTCTATGCATATGAGACACTGATCAATTGATCAATGACTACTAAGTGTCCACCGAGCAATTTAACCAATTAAACACTTACTAGAATGGGGGGACCTCCCCCACCACTAAGTGATGCAGGGGCCAGAGCACTGGTCTTGGAATCAGAAAGACTCCTCTTCATGAGTTCAAATCTGGTCTCAGATACTTACTAGCTGTGTGCCCCTGGGCAAGTCACTTAGCCCTGTTTGCCTCAGTTTCCTCATCTGTAAAATGAGTTGGAGAAGGAAATGGCAAACCACTCCAAAACCCCAAACAAGGCCACGGAGAGTCAGACATGACTGAAAAACGACTCAACAAAATAATTAGAGGACTGATAGCTAGAAGAAACCTCAGTGGTCATCTAGTTCAATCCCATTGTTTGTCAGTGGTCACAAATCCTACCAGAAATAAGACAAAGCAGCTCAGTTGGCCTCTATCTGTGACTGGTTGACAGCTACCAGGAACAAACTAGGAGGAAATTCTGTCTAACTGAATCATCCCTACCCCATTGAGCCATACAAGACTCAGTTTCCATACTTCAGAGCCTTAGTCTATACAAAGATGGTACTGGCAGATTTCTTCTTCTGCTCAATTAGGAGCGAGACATTAATCCCTTGAGTATGTGTGTGTACCTAGGGAGTGTTTCTTCTATTCCTCTGCTAATTGTTTTAATCACATTTAAATGCTTCGCTTTTTATGTGACTGCTCTTCATCTGGTCTGCTGACCTTGGACAAAGTTACAGTAATTTTAGAGTACTCAGCAGATCTTAAATGAGGACTTAAGCTAATTAAGGTGTTTATTGGAAGCAACTTACACTGAACTGGGGAGAGTAGTGGAAAATTTCCTTAGTCTTCCTTCATCCTCCCTAATATTTTGCAAATAAGCTCCTTCTCAGTGGTACTCCAGCCCTTGAGTGACGTTAAGTTGATTATTTGATAAACTTGTGCTTGAGAGGGGAGAGGGGTTGGAAAGCTAGAGCTGTCACACTCAAGTGGCAGCTGAGAGTCTCTTTGCCTTTCAGTGGAATGACTTCATTTTCTCAGGTGTTGTTTTTCCCACTGAAAAATGGGGGCCCTGTCTGCTTCCCATGTGGGTGCTGCTAGATGAGCATCCAAAGAATCTTCTATGACTGTACTCATGACTGAGAAGGTACACAGCCAAAGAAGGGACTCTTTGTACAAGGGCAGGATACTGCTAAGTTAGGGATAAGAATGAATTCTAATTCTTCCCTTAAAAAAAAGGAAACAGGATGACAAGGGAAAGCTCTGTATGTGTAAGTCAGTTGACTTACAATTGACTCGGTTAGACTAGATAGTATTACAGGTATCCTTCTGAGCTCTCAAAATTCCTGTGTTTCTAGGAAATGAAGACCCATTGGAGTTCTGCGGAGTGCTGAAAACTTACAGTCAAGGCATAGAGCCTCAGCTACGATACCTAGAGCACAGCTTCCCTCTTCTGGATGAAAGCCAACCTACAGAGGAGTTTGCCAGCTGATCATATTTGCCTAAAGACAGTGGTTAGTCATAGGAATGCAGGATTTAGAGTTCCTTAGTGCTGTATGGAACTACCACACAGCGAGGAAGCAACAGAACCAAGATTCCAGCCTTCTTTCTCTTGGGGCTAGTCATACCTGCTTTACCATTTTACCCCAACACCTCATAATGACCATAAGGCACTCAATGGACCTAGGCTTTTAATTCAACTTCTTTGCCAGAACTTTGACTGAGGTACTGAAGAATGCTGCTGGGAAAACAGATTGAGATAGTGGCTGCTTGGACATCTGAGTTCTAGACTCGATAACTTAACTGTGCTACTAACTTTGGGTAGCTAGTATAGCCCAGTGGATGAGGAAGCATGGAGCCTGGAGTTGAGAAGACCCAAGTTCAAATCTGGCCTTAGACACTTATTAGCTGTGTGACCCTGGGTAAGACACTTAACCTGTTTGCCTCAGTTTCCTCATCTGTAAAAAGGGGATAATAATAGGTTGTTGTGAGGCTCAAATGAGTTAATATTTGTAAACCGCTTAGTGTAGTACCTGGCACATAGTAAGTGCTATATCAATGTTACCTATTAGTTTACTGTCTGTTTAGCCTTGGTTTTATCCCAAAATTTCCTTAGGCCTTGCTCTCTCATCTATAAAATAGAGAAGGATGAATTTGATCAGGGAACTTTCTCCTTATGGGAAGCTACTTTGATTTTCCCTGAGGTCTTATAATAATAATAATACATAATTTACATTTATATTACATTATATTACTTTCTTCACAACAACCTTATGAAGCCTGTTGGGCAAATATTTTTATCAATCCCATTTTATAACCATCGAACAGAGGTGGATATTGAGAAGCATAAATTACTGCTGAGGGAAGGATAAGAGAAGAGATCTGCCTATTGCTTTCTCTTCCTCCCTGGGAATCCTTCAGAGACACAGAGACAGGGATGACCATGACAACTGACTTGGAGATCACCCAGGTGAGACTTTGAGAATAAGACGCAGCATGGTACCGTTCAGCAGTGTTAAACTCAAATAGAAACAGATCCATGAAAACCCCACATTCACTTAGAAAATCACAATCTGCTAGTAGAATGGCATCTTTGTTTGGGTAGCATTAGCCTTGATGATCTCTAACATCCTTTCCAGACCTAATATGCACACACATTTATACATGTACATATATGTGTATGTATTGGTATGGGTAGTGTTAAGGGTAGACTGCTGCTCTACCATCTACAAGCTCCTAGATTTAACACCCAGACAAAAAGTGTTACCAGAGAGACAGCTATATAATTCAACTTGGAAGACACATTTTCCAACTCACTGACGCACAGGATGAGGAACAGATTTTGGTCTGGGAGTTTGTTTTAAATATCCCTGACATCTTCAAAACAGAACAATTGCTGTCAATAAAAGCCTGATTGGACTTGAGGGGTTTTTTGCTTGGCTAAGAGCCCCAGTAATCATCATCAATTGTTCCATATGGAAAACGCCCATCTCGAAGGGTTCTATGCAGCAAATTACAGGGACAGCCACTACAGCTTTCTGTCACATTCTGGGGGGTAAGGTTGGGGGTTAGTGGGCTGGACACGTCATACAGCTAAAGATTTGGCTCAGGCGGTTTGACAGATTGCATTTTCTGTGTATTTTTGTCTGCTGCCTTAATTCTTATGGATGGCAGTAAATGCCGCCCATTTATTTCTTGGTTTGCTCAGAATTTGCATTTTTTTTTTTTTAAGGAAGATGTCTCCTTATAATTTACAGGTGGATTTGAATCTCAGTTTCCAAAGTACTTTTTATAGTGAGACTCAATTAATTCAGTGTTTTTATTAAACACCTACCATATGAAAAGCATTGTAAGGTTAGTGCCAGGATTACCTAGGGATTAGAGTTATATACCTGTATATGAAGGTATAACTGACCTGTTAAATGTTTTGTAGCCCACAAATGCTTACAAACTTAGTGTGTTATAAATACATATAATTTCTCAATTTATTTTGGTCATTGTTCCCCAAAGAACTAAAAGTAGTCACTTTTTTGAAAAATCAAGCCAATTAAACTAACAATTGTTAAGCACCTACTGTGTGCCAAGTGCTAGGTGCTAGGCTAGATACAAAGTTTAGATAAAATGAAATTCTTGCTTTCATGGAGTTTATGCTCTAGCAGGGGAATATGACACATAAAGAAATCCAACAGTATTGCACTCTTCAGTAATCATTCCCAAAACCATATGAAATAGGCCCTTATCTTTTTTACGCTGTTTTGAGAGATGGTAAAACTGAGGAATTGAAAAAAAAAGTCTAAAGGTGTTATCTGGTATAAGGGAATAATGTTGAAATGGAACCCCAGGTTCTTAATTTTCTCTCAGTGCTTAGTCCATTTAACCTTCTCATTTTGAAGCAAAGAAATAAAAAATAAAAAGGATAATCTGAAAAAACGTCAAATGCTGTCTAGAGGAAGAGTTATAGTGTTTCTCCTCTAATTCTGTATACCAAGAGTATGGCAGAAATAAAAGCCCCAGTAGCTGACACGTGATACCTGACACATGCTCTTTCCTTGAGTAGTAGTACACTTGGTCTAGCAGGGCACATCCTTCCTGGATTGGGTCATCTGAATTTATAATACCACTTTTTCATCATGATGACTGTCAATGTGGGGCACTGGATAGAGTGCCGGGCCTGGAGTCAGAAAGACTCATTTTCCTGAGTTCAAATCTAGCCTCAGATAGTTCCTAGCTGTGTGAACCTGGGCAAGTCGCTTAACTCTGTTTGCCTCAGTTTCCTCATCTGTCAAATGAGCTGGAGAAGGAAATGGCAAACCACCCCAGTATCTTTTCCAAGAAAACCCTAAATGGGGTCACGAAGAGTCAGAGACGACTGAATAACAAACAACAAAAATACAGCAGTGTAAGAGGTACTCTCCAAGGGCTTATAAGAAATGCACAGTAGGGGTATAACACTGCCACAATACTCATTGGTTAGCAGTGTTTCTTTGCCCAAGGAGTTATAGGAAACTTCTGGAGATCTGAGCTATAGATCTCCTTGTGGCAATCATGGCAATATATCCAATATATAGGTGACCCGTGGGCTAAGTGAAAGAGCTGGGCTGAGCTCCTCCATTGAGGATTCTGCTCCCTCTAAGACATAGAAGAGATTGCAGTGCTAAGGGAAAGTGTAATGTCAGATCATAAGAAGACCTCAGAGAGAGGAGGAGAAGTTATGAATCACTGACATAGCAAGGTCAAGGGGCCCTCTCTGCCACGCTCATTTTTACCGTCCTATGTCCTTTGCCCAGTGGTGTGAGTCTGAAGCAGTTCCTTCAAACAAATAGGCAGCCAGCACAACAACCCACTGTAAGCCTTCTGGCTAGGCTCAAGTCTTGCCTGTTACAATGCCAAGTATTTTAATGATCCATTACACCAGCAACCATAAGCCATCTCCTCCCACTTGGAAGTCGGGAAAGATTTTTCTAACATCCCATCAGCCACCTTTTTGATTAACTGTTGCAGTGCCACAAAGGTAAGGCACAGTACCACATTTATTCATTCTTTTTGTTCGACAAACATCTTTTATGTGGCTGCTGTTTAAAGAGGATTATGTTGGGTACTGGGGGAAATACAAAGATTAAAGCAGACATACTTCCTGTGCTCAGGAAGTTTATAGTGTAGGAAGAGAAGACACAAATACATTTAACTATTATACTTAATAATCCACAAGTGAATTAGAGAGGGGACAAAACATGAGGTAAGGGAGACTCAAGGGGGAAATTTGTTACAGGATCAGGGGATTAGAGAAGGTAGTATTTCAGATGGGCTTTTTTAAAAGTGAGGAGTAATTCAACAAGCACATGTGGTAAGGGAATCCCAAAGCTAAAACTAAACAGCGATGATGATGATGATGACGACGATGATGATGATGACATCAGCAACGATAATGAGTAACATTTAGATAGCACCTACTATGTACCAGCACTGGGCTACATGCTTTATTACTACTTTCTCATTTGATTCTCACAAGAACCCTGGAAAGTAGGTGCTGTTATTAATCATAATCAAGCATATCTTATTACAATGCGATGGGGAGGGCGGTGCCTCATTTCCACAATCAATTCAAGTCAATTCAATTCAACACACATTTACTGAGCACCTACTATGTGTAGAGTAGCTAGTAGGCTTTGAGAAGAGTACTACAGTGTGATGGGGGGGGTATTGCCATATTTCCACAATCAATTCAAATCAGTTCAATTCAACACACATTTACTGAGTATCTACACAATACTCATGTTGTGAAAGACTAACTATATTTTGCTTCTTCCTAACTTATCCCCCTTTATTGAATTTTCTCCCTTGACCCTGTCCCTTTTCAAAACTGCTTGTTTTTGATTACCTTCATCCCCATCTGCCCTCCTTTCTATCATTCCCCCTTTTTTATCTACTTCCTCTTCTTTCTTGTGGGGTAAAATACCCAATTGAGTATGTATGGTATTCCCTCTTCAGGTCAAATCTGATGAGAGCAAGATTCACTCATTCCCCCTCATCTGCCTTCTCTTCTCTTCCTACAGAACTGCTTTTTCTTGCCACTTTTATGTGAGATAATTTATCCCATTCTATTTCTCCCTATCTCCCTCTTTCAATATATTCCTCTCTCATCCCTTATTCATCTTCGACTCACCCTGTGCCCTCTCTCTCTCTCTCTCTCTCATATATATGTATATATATACATATATATATGCACATACATATATACATACATACACACTCACATATACATATATATACATAAACATATATATATATATATACACATATATACATACATGCATATTCCCTTCAGCTACCCTAATACTGAGGTCTAATGAATCATACACATCATCTTTCCATGTAAGAATGTAAACAGAACAGCTCAACTTTAGTAAGTCCCTTGCAATTTCTTTTCCTTGTTCTTTTTCTTGATTACCTTTTCATGCTCCTCTTAATTCTTGTGTTTGAAAGTCAAATTTTCTATTCAGCTCTGGTCAGTAATTTATCTCCATTACATGTAATGCAGGCTCTTGGTTTTTTATCTACTAAATTAAAGAAAGATCCATCTTCTGATTTACAATGTTTTAAACAGAAATAAATATTCATTTTTTTCAAAAGTTTTTTCCCCACATCTTTTGATATAATTATATAATTTTTGTTCTTCTTATTATGGTCAATTATGATTATGGTTTTCCTAATATCAAGCCAATAAAGGGCAGTTAGGCAGTACAGTGTATAGAATGCTGAGCCTGGGGTCAGGAAGACTCATCTGAGTTCAAATCTGGCCTCAGACACATACAAGCTGTGTGACCCTAGGCAAGTCGCTTAACCCTGTTTGTCTCAGTTTCCTCATCTATGAAATGAGCTGGAGAAGGAGGTGGCAAACTAATAATAAATGACAGTAGTTCCTGGTATAAATCCAACATGGTCACAATGTGTAATCTTTTGATATGTTATTATAGTCACTACTGTTTTATTTTAAACTTTTCATCAACCTTCATTAGGACATTGATCTGTGGTTTTCTTTCTCTGTTTTGATTCTCCTGTGTTAAGGTTTTAAGACCATATTTCTATGATAGAAGAAATTTGATAGGAATTTTTCTTCATTATTTTTACAAATGGCTTGTGTAATACTGGCATTAATTGGTCTTTGAATTTTTTGATAGAACTTACTTTTGAATCCATATAGTCTCTTTTTGTTTTGAGCCAATTTATGGTTTCTTTAATTTCTTTCTCTGGCAGGTTGTTTAAATTCTCTATTTCTTGTTCTATTAATATGGGCATTTTATATTTTTGTAAATATTTAACTATTTTATTTGTTATAAGTTTTATTGGCATGTTGTTGGGCAAAATTGTTTCTAATAATATCATTTCTTTTTTATTTGTTAATTCTCCTTCTTTGTTTTAGATACTGGTAATTTGATTTTCCTCCTTTTAAATCAAATTAACTAATGGTCTATTATTTTATTGGTTTTAAAAATAGCTCCTAGATGTTTTTTCAATTGATCCAACATTTTGTTTTCAATTTTGTTAATCTCTTTGACTTGCAGGATTTCTGTTTTGGTATCTAATTGGGTTTTTTTCATTTGTTAGTTTTCTAGTTTTGTTTTGTTTTTTACTTGCACACTCAACTCATTAGTTTACTCTTTTACTCTTTTTTAGAGATACAGATTTATTATTTCATTTATGATATTTTAAGCCTTAAAAAAAAAACTCTTGCATCATTTCTTCTGTGAATTCTACTTGATCTTGTGGATAAGCCGTGTTTTTCCTAAGACTTTGCTTATGGTGTTTTATGAATTATTCTCCTCTTCTGGGTTTGAGACTTGGGCATACCTGGCCTCATAATAGCTCTTTATTTTATTTTTTGTTTACTCATTCTTCCTGTCTTACAACTTCATGTTAGGGTTAGGCTTTGTACACTTCTCACAGGACTGTTCTTTGCCTGGCGTGTGTCTCTGAGATCATCTTTCTTTGGTCAAAGAGAAACCACCACAGATCTCTTCTGTGTTAGGGGTCTAGCTCCAAGATTTCCTCTACTGAATAGAATAGCAGCATCTTGACTGGGGGCTGTCTTAAATCCCCACCCTGGGGATGGGAGTGACAGTACTGGAGGCCTGTTCTTCACCTGTGGGCTGGGTTTGAGTGACTGACTTGTGGACCCAGGGCCAAGGGACCGTGTCCAAGATCCCAATCCCCCTGCACCATTCCTGCAGTCTAGCTCCATCATGCTGACTCTGTTGCACGGTCCTTGCCCTATTCCCTTGCCTGTTGGCCAAACCTATGCTATTGTGTTGGAGAGGTAACTGACCACTATTCAGTCTGGCACTCCTCTGAGATCCTTGTTCTTGTAGTCGTTGGGGAAACTGGACTGCCCTGCTTCTTCCTACTTTGCCATGTTGGCTATTTTCCATTTTCTCTCACTGGGTGCATGATATGTAGTAAGCTCTTAATAAATGCTTTTTCATTCATTCATGATAACAGCATGGTGTGCTGGCAAGAATACTGGAGTCAGAGTCAAAGGAAAGGCCTGTTTCCTCATCCATTAAAGGATGGAGTTGGATTAGATAACCTCTGAGGTCTCTTCTGGCTCTAAATTCTACAATTTATCTAACCTTCAAGAAATAGGTCTAAAGAGAAGATAATAGTTTGGGATTTAATTAATTATTTCCTAAGTTTTGGGGGTAGCTAGGTGGTGTAGCGGATAGAATGCCAGGCTTGGAATCAGGAACGCTCATCTTCCTGAGTTCAAATCTGGCCTCATAGACTTACTAGCTGTGTGACCCTGCTCAAATCATTTTACCCTGTTTGCCTCAGTTTCCTCATCTGTAAAATGAGCTGGAGAAGGAAACGGCAAACTGCACCAGTATCTTTGCCAAGAAAACCCCAAATGGCATCATGGAGAGTCAGAAAGGATCGAACAACAACCAAATTTTTGTAAGTTGATTTCTAGTTCAGTTGTAATAAAAGGGCAGGTGGAGAAGATGAAGGTAATTATATGTTAGACCTTCAAACTCTGCCTTTGTGGTGTTGTACCAGTTACACCAGAGTACAACTGATAGAATATTAAAACACGTTTCCATTTCAAAGTGGGAGGAGATGCATCATGATTGCTATTGCCGAATGTCTTGATGTACTTGGCACTATACCATGGGAGTGCATTAGTAAAGACACAACAAACAAACCTCAGCAGATACTAAACATTTTTTCTTCTTCATCTCTTCCAAGGCTGAGCTGAAAGCTGGCTGCTATACTCATGATACCATCCTTTCCATTTTCTCCCCTCTTCCCTGGATACTCATATTTGATTAAAATGATTTGAAAGGAATGCTTTCTTCCCATATTGTTTAGTATTATAAAGTGTCGTAAGACATTCAATGTTATATCAAATCCCAAGCTCTTAGAATTTATGGGATTGGAGATTTATATTTAGGTGGAAGAGTCCTTAGAGGTCAACTAGTTCCAGTCCTTCATTTTGTAGATAAGAAAACTGAGCCCCAGAGACATTAAATGATTCGGCAAGGTCATACAGCTAGTGAGTGGTAGAACCAGTATTCAGACCCAGACCTTTTGAGTCTAATGTGAATCCAGTGCCTTTTCAGCTGCCCTAGAGCAAATCATATTCACCTCATAGATTTCTACCCCATCTTTCCTTGGCCTTGTGCACTTCTGTCTAATATTATCCCTAAACAGCTTCATCTCTAAAGAAGGAAAAAGTAGGTCTTATTTCATGTTACAGAGGAAGCAATAGCTTCAAGGTCTATCATGCAGCATTCCCCCGCCCCCCCCCCCCACCAGCGCAGACCCAACAAGTCAGCAAAACCATTGCTTTTACCCCAAGCACTCTGGATCAGCCTTGGGAATCCCTTCAACCAGACAGAATTGTTTGCTAGGAAAATATATGCCTAGGAAAGAAGATTCTGCCTACTCCTCTGCTAAGCCATTCCAGCAATTAACAGCTTTCAGTGTCAGCAGATCCTCCCCTAAATCTCATTGGCATTTAGATCTTGCATTCCTTTCCTCCAGGCCTTGCTTTTCCTCCAGAAAAATTGTTCCACCAAAAGAATGACGATAAGTGAAAAGCAGGGAATCACAGAAAATAGGGGTACACAGTCAATCGATCTGGCAGGCAACATTTGAGGAGTGCCCACAAAATGGTGAAAGTATGTTGTTGTACAGTCGTGTCCGACTCTGTGACTTTGTCCATGGGGTTTTCTTGGCAAAGATGCTGGAGTGGTTTGCCATTTCCTTCTCCAGTGTGTTTCCACTTTACAGATGAGCAACTGAAACAAATAAGGGTTAGGTGACTTGCCCAGGATCACACAGCTAATGTCTGAGGTCAGATTTTAACTCAGTTCTCCCTGACTCCAGGCAGGTACTCTGTCCACTGAGCCACCTTGCTGCTCTAGTGAAAGTATATTGAACATTAAAAGGTACAGAGGGGCATTATCCCTGAACAGAAGTGCTGGGTATACCAGCAGAAGTCCTGGGCTTGAGGAACAGCTCTGCTACTGATTGTGGGCAAGTCATTCAATCTCTTCATAGTATCACAGAAGTTTGAGAAGAGGAAGTTACCTCAACAATCATCAGTTCAACCCACAGAAGCTCAGAATGATCCACTCATAGGATCTCAATGTTGGCTGAGACCTCAGAGATCATAAAATCTCACTAGTGCCTGAGCCAGAATATCCTTAGGTAAGGTCCATTGGAAGATTACCACTGATGGTCAATCTTTGACCTTCTGAGACAAGCCCATTCTACTTTTGAAAAGTTTCAGCTGTTAGGGAAGTTTTTTGATCCTAGCATCTGTCCCTCTGTAATTTTCATACCTACTGGTCCTATAAGTCTTGTAGAACCAAAGAAAAAAGTATAATTTCTCTTCCATACAAGTCTTCTGTATATTTCAAGAGAGTTATTCTATCATATTTACCTAAGTCTTCTCTTTTCCAGTCATATCATCTGATTCTCATATGGCATGGTCTCCAAGCCTCTTACCATCCTGGCTATTCTCTGGGAACACTTAAGTTTGTTAAATCTTCCATAAAGTGTGGTCCTCAAAATGGAACACAGAAATCCAAACAGGGTCTAATGAGAACATTATAGTAGTACTGTAACCTCCATTGTTCCAAGCACCATATTTCCATTAAGGATGCCATATGGATAATGGAGAGAGGGCTGGCTATAGCCTTAGGAAGACTTGGGTTCAAATTCTACCTTTGGCATCACCATATGACCTTTAACCTCTCAGTACTCCAGGCAGCTCTCTAATAGAAATTACAGATGAGTTACTGATTTGTAGTCTTAGAGGGAAGGTCCCCCCACACTGATGAAATCATGGGTCCACACCAAAAATAAAGGTGGCATTAGCTTTTTTGGCTGCCATATCACCGTTGACTCATATTCAGCTTGTAGTGTACAAAAAAACCTAGGTCTTTTATTTTTACACGACTGTTATCTAACCTTGCCTCCCCCATCCTATGTACTATTGTAGTAGGTTTTTTTAAGTGTAGGATTTTATATTTATTCCTGTGAATTTCATTATATTCAATTTGGTCCATATTTCTAACCTTTGGAGATCTTTTTAGAGCTTTACATTCAATCTGTTGACAATTACATGTCCCCTGCTCCCACTCCTAGCTTCAAGTCACTCTAATTTGATCATTTTTAATTAGATCATCACATGAATGCCTTCGTTCCAAGCCACTGATAAAAGTGTTAATTAGAATGGGACCAAGGACTGAGTCTGAGAACAGGGCACTAAAAATTTCCTTCGAAGTTAACAATGATCCATTATCCACCTAATTTATAGTATCAACCAACTCCTTTTATATAATGAGAACATTACAAGAGACTTAGTCAAATTCCTTGCTGAAATCTATGTAGCCTTCCACTGATCTAAATCTCTATTTCCTCATGAAAACCTACCCTACTTCAGAAGGGAATATGCATATATATGTATGTCTATATATATGTGTATGTGATTGTGTATGTATGTATATATGTGTGTATGTATGTATATACACACACACACACACACACACACACACATATATATATACAGAGAGAGAGAGAGAGAGAGAGCGGGCATGGGATGAGTTGAAGATGAAGGGAAGATATCTAAAAGAAATAAAATCAAATTAAGGGATGAGAGAGGAATATATTGAGAGAGGGAGACAGGGAGAGATAGAATGGGGTAAATTATCTCGCGTAGAAGTGGCAAGAAAAATCAGTTCTGTTGGAGGAGAAGAGAAGGCAGATGAGGGGGAATGAGTGAATCTTGCTCTCATCAGATTTGACCTGAGGAGGGAACACCATACATCCTCAATTGGGTATCTTACCCCACGGGAAAGAAAGAGGAAGGAGATAAAAAAAAGGGGGTGATGA
>CM053626.1:134541247-134571289 GCA_028646595.1 Phalanger gymnotis | reverse complement strand
AACAGGACAACCAGAATATATGCCATCTTGGAGTGGGGGGAGGGTAGAAATGGGGAGAAAATTTGTAATTCAAACTCTTGTGAAAATCAATGCTGAAAACTAAATATATTAAACAAAAAAAAAGATTTAAAATGCAAAAAAAATTAGAACCTATTTCACTAAGTTACTGTGAAGATCAGATGAGATAACATGTTGAGTGCTTTGCTAACCTTAAAACACTATATAAATGCTAGCTATTATTACTATGAAGACTTGGGTTTAGATCCCACCTCAGACACTGTGTGACTCTGGTTAAATCATTTGACTTCTATTTGCCTCAATTTTCACAGCTGTAAAAAGATGAGAGAATTGGACTTTGTGGCTTCTAAGGTCCTTCCAGCTCTAAATCTCTGATCCTTTGATCCCAACGACTTTGTATTGGTCAAGATGCTGTAACACTGAAATTGGCTACAGAGAAATATTGTGAAAATGATGTCCTAAGAGATTTTCAAGATGAAACAAGACTGTCCTAGGTGGTTGAAGTATTATATGTACCTGAACATGGGGCTAGACCATATACCTTTAATGGTATCTCAAGGTCCTTCCCAGTTCTTTAATTCTAATTTTTTATAATAGGAATTTATAGAAATTATTATAAATAATAGGAATTATAATAGGAATTTAATTTTTTATAAAGGAAGACATTGAGAGGAAGGAGTACTCTACCCGCCCCCACCCCCAACCCTCCAATCAGAGGGGAGAGGAGGCTGAGGGAAGTAGTGTCAATCAAGGCTTGAATTAGCAGCATGCTGGTGAGTTCAGAAGTGATGAGCTTATCCTGGGAGTGGCATCTTGTTCTGTGGAGTTGAAACCAGGTAGGGCAGCAGATATAAAGTAAGAAATGCAAACTCCCTTACAATCTGGCTCCCACCTACCTTTACAATCTTGTTCCATATTAGTCACTTTCCTGAACTCTTTATTCTAATCGTAGAATTCTAATAATTAATTTAATTTAATATGCTAGATCAGGGCATTCCAAAATGCAACCTGTGGGCTGCTTGCAGTACGATTTATGTGGCCCATCTACAAGCATAGAAATTTACATAAATGCTTTAGTAAATGAAGCTGAGCTACAGCAGAGCTCTCATTAAAATGACAAATCAAAATATATTGCCTATTTTTTCAATAAAAACCTAAGGTCAGACAGCCCTATGTTAGATAATGGAGGCCTTTTCCATTTCTAAATCTTATTCCTGCCCTTTTCAAAGTTCAAATGTAACTTTTATGCTGGGAATGCGCTTCCTGGAAGAGTTGGATCAAACTGTGAGGTCATTTTTATCACACACTTGAGAAGGGAACAGTATGATGAAATTTAAATAATCTGGAAACCGTATACAGAAGGTTCAGGAGACACCATATTACAGTTACCCCTTCCACATCATCGAAGTTAGGGGTGTGGTGCTCTCACCATCTGGAAAATCTGTGTAAAATTTTTTGGCCTCCTTTTTGTCTTTTAAATGATACAAGATATTCCCCCCCGCCACACTTAATAGTTTTTTATTTTTTCCAATTATATACAAAGATAGTTTTCAATATTCACTTTTACAAGATTTTGAGTTCCAAATTTTCTTCTCCTCCCTCCTCTCTTACCTCCCCAAGATGGCATGCAATCTTATATAGGCAACACATGTCCAATCATAGTAAACATATTTCCACATTAATCATGTTGTAAATCACACAAGGTGTGAGATACTCAAGATGCAAAGATCACTGAGAGATCACCATGAGATGTCACATGAGAGAAGCTGTAAACACGGTTGGCATCTTCATACCATGCATCAAACTGCAGTTCTTTTACTACAAATTTAACTTTTAGGAAAAAAAAAACATTGCGTAGCTGGTTATTCATGTTATTAAACAATAAAATACTATACAGAATTAATTAATTTCTCTGAGCTTCAGTTTCCTTGTCTCTAAAATGGGGCTAGTAATATCTCGTTTTAATTTAATAATGCTCGCCCTGCCTACTTCACAAAGTTGTGAGGATTGAATGAGATACTATGAAAGGACTTAAAGAAGCTAGGGAAGCACTGGATCTATGTATATGTGCATATTTGTGTATGCACATATATGTGTATATATGCATACACGTACACAGCGTATTTGTATATATAAGCTTTAGTAACTTAATACTGCACGAAGACTTTTGGAATACGCTCTAAATGAGTGTATATTTAAATATGTGTATGTCAGGAGCAGCTAGATAATTCAGTGGTTTGCTTGTGTTGTTTCTTGAGTAGCTGATCATTCTGTTAGGGTATCTGTATTTTCACTGGCTTAAGGAAGGAACATGAAAGATGATATAGACAGAATTTCTTTTAGATTCATCTGAAAAGACACAACCTCCCTCAAAGAATACTATGGAATAAAATGGACATCATTTTTATTAGCTCACTATACATATATATATATACGTATATATATATATATATGTATGTATGTATGTATGTATGTACTAGCTGTGTGACCCTGGGAAAGTCACTTAACCTCTGTTTGCCTTAATCCATTAGAGATGGAAATGGCAAACCATTCCAGTATCTTTGCCAAGAAAACACCACATTACATGAAGAGTCAGACACAACTGAGCAACATCATGGTGGGGAGGGGGGAGTGTGGCGGGGAGAGGAACTGTACTCCTACCTACAGAAACTCTGCTTTTTGTTGTTCAGGTGCATCTGACTCTTCGAGACCCCATTTTGGGGTTTTCTTGGCAGATACTGGAATGGTTTTCCATTTCCTTCTCCAGCTCATTTTACAGATGAGGAAACTGAAGCAAACAGGGTTAGGTGATTTGCCCAAGGTCACACAGCTAGTAAGTGCCTGAGGCTGGATTTGACCTCCGGTCTTCCTGACTCCAGCCTCGCACTCTATCCATGGCACCATCTATCTGCCCCTCTGCTTATACAGTGACATTAAGAAGCAGAAAGGCCGGCTGTAAAGGTCAGGCATATCTGATATGCCACCAAACAAGGGTATCCAAATGCTTCATGTGGGTCCTGGAAGAGAAAAGGGGCTCCAGTAGCTATTGAGAGTGCAATCCCTACATACACCACCAGATGGGGTATGCTCCCTGCCCTTCAAGGCTCAAATGGGAGCAACCTGGATCCTACAGCTCAGCCTTCTTTTTGGTGGAACATAGGAGCCTAGATTTAGAGGGGAGGGGGAACTTAAAGGTCACCCAAGCCCCTCATTTTATCAAGTCCATTAACTGAGGACTGGCCGAATGCTTTGTTATATATGAATGTGATGGAATACTATTGTGCTTTAAGAAACAAGGAAATAGATGATTTCAAAGGGATGTGGAAAGATTTATATGAGCTGATGTAGAGAACTGATGAAGAAGGACATGAGCAGAACCAGGAGAACAATCTATGCGATAACAACAAAGTAAAGACAAAAAACTTTGAGAGCCGTAAGTGCTCTGATCAGTGCAATGTCCATTCTTGATTCTAGAGGACTCAAGATGAAATACGCTATCTATTATAGAGAAGTAATGGGTTTAGGGTGCAGAGTAAGATATATGTTGTGTATACAGCCAGAAGGGGAGTTTGTTTTACTTCACTGTGCATACAAAGAATTTTATTCTCTTTTGTTTTCCAGTGGTGTGGGAGAAAGAGAAAATAGATTTCTGTTATTTTTTTTTTTAATAAAGGGGTGGAGAGGAGGTTGCTACAGATGTGAGAGTTGCATTTGCTTTCAGGCAAGGTCACGTATCAGTTTGATTTAACTGATTTACTCTGTTACTAGTGACTTCTCATGAAGTGGGAGTAATCTGTAAATGTAAAGTAAAAATAAAACATATCAATAAAACTAATAAGATAGAGCTGGGATTTGAACTCTGTGCCAAATCAGTACTCCTTCCACTTCCATAGTGCCCTCAGCCCAGTTTCAGTCTAGTCTAAGCTATGCGCATGAAGCTTTTTCAATAAAAATTCACAATTTCACAAAATCACTCAGTTTCTACTTTATTTGAGCTTGTAAATTCCTTCCCAACTTAACATGACCCAAAAGAACTGACTTAATCATATACATTTTTACTGAAACTAAATCAGAATAAACAAAGAATGAGGTTTGAGGTTCACAGTGGCAGATAACGCCCCTGGGAAGAGTCTGAAATCGCTACTCTACTACGGAGGAAGTGAAATGAAGAACGATGTTGGCTTTAAAACATTTGCTGCTGAAATCTGAAGTCTTAACTTCCCTCCGCCCAGTCTTCTGTCTAGGTGTTTCCTAGGTGTGCCAAAGTAACTTAGGGAATCACTTTTTGTTGCCACCCTTTCAAAATCTTCTCCATTATCGAGGTCCTAGCTGCCAGACCAGGTGACAGTTCTCTATTTCAGGTGTTCTTAGTAACTATTCTTAACTCCTAGCTACCAGCTAGACATATTTGCCACTGGACACTTCAATCAGCTGCAACTGGGGGTATTGCCAGGTACTGACTCGCATCTCTTCCCAGTGGTCTCTAGTGTGTCCCCCACTCAGTCCTTGCCAGCCAGGCTATCAGGGCTACACCTTGTTTGCCCAATACCAGAAACCTAAGGATCAAAGTCCCTAGATGTAGTAAGAGAGAAACACACAGTGAGAAATGAAGTACTGAATTCTCCTCATCAGGGTCTTTACAGGTTCCCAAACCTATAGCAAGTCATCCAAACCCCTCCCCACTTTCCTTGGTGCCTAGTGAAAAATGAAGGGAAGCCCTATTAAGATCTTCTTGAAGCAGGCGAGCAAAATAAATCAATCTTCTCATTGTTCAAATGTCAATCAAACTGTTTTGATAACCTCTGGTTCTCAGAATGACAACCACCCCAATATTTGGAAGGTACAGCATTACAACTTTCCCTCAAAATTGTGTGTATTTTCCAAATAAAATGCATAATTCTCAGTTTCTTTGCCTGTAAAATGGGGATAATGATAGCACCTTCCTCCCAGGGTTATTGTAAAGATTGTAAAGATCAAGTGAGATAGTATTTGCATAGCACCTAGCACAGTGTCTGGCACATAGCAGGTGCTCAATTAAAGCTTATTCCCTTTATAGCTTTCCTTCTACTTTGATCAAAACTTCTCTTTCTTCTCCTGATCCCCTGCATCTGTGTTCCACTCTAGAAAGGTTTGGTTCTCAGCTAGCTTTTATTATCCCAGAAAGGTTTTTCATAAAACATACTGTGGATTTGACAAAACCAATGTATTTCCTTCAAATTTTTTGTTTGGTTAGTATACCAAGAACAAGTCAGTTTTGCTTTAAAAAAAGGTCTAAGAATCTTTGCAGATAGATAATCAACCAAGTATTTGTTTCATGTTACTTAGTTTCAGATGAAATATGCTACATGATACTGTTAATATTGTAATTCAGTTCAACTATCAAACGTTTCCTGAGTGCTCACCTGTAATATAATATAAGGCACGTACTCTCTGAGAGGAATTATGGCGTAGTGTGATGGATAGAGGCCTGACCTTGGAGTTGAGAAGACCTGGGTTCGAGCCCTGCCTTCGATACTAGTTTTGTGACCATGAGCAAGTCACTTAAAGACGTGCCCCCAGGCAAATAATATGCTAGGTTGCCAGTATTCTTTTGTAATAATAATAATAGCTAACACTTATACAGTGCCTACTATGTGCTAGGTACTGTAAGTACTTTTAAATATTTAATATTAATTAATATTTAATATTTATTTAATTAATATTTAATTTGATTAATATTTAAATACTTTAAGTATTATCTCATTTGATCCTCATCACAACCACCACAAGGTAGGTGCTATTATTATGCCTATTTCACAGTTGAGGAAGATGAGGCAGACTTATCCAAGGTCATACAATTAGTAACTGCTTGAAGATGGATTTGAACTCAGGTCTTCCTGACTCCAGGCCCAGTGCTCTATCCACTGTATCAGGGAGTCTCCACTCTGGGAATTCCCTATACCAATTAAATTACAGGTCTGAATAATGACAACAACAAATATTTGCAAGGTCCTATGTGACCCTGGGCAAGTCACTTAACCCTGCTTGCCTCAGTTTCTTCATCTGTAAAATGAGCTGGAGAAGGAAATGGAAAACCTCTCGAGTATCCTTGCCAAGAAAACCTCAAATGAGATCACAGAGTTGGACACAACTGAAATGACTGAACAACAAAAGAGACACAAAGATGGATAGGGCATAGACTCTATTCAAGAGACTTACAGTCTAAGAGGGAACTGACCAGTAAGATCTAAAGAAGGGTAAGTACAAAGAAAAGGTCCAAGAAGAATGCAGTGAGCAATTTGAGGAAGGAGAAATCATTTTCAACTAATAGGGCCAGAGATTAGGAAGAGCTTTATGGAATAGGCGGCATCTGAGGAGTTTCAGCAGATGGAGCTAGAGGACAGATGTGGGAGATAGGGAAGAGGTAGATATGACTGGACTGGGATCAGTCAGTCAATAAAGATTCAAGAGCAGGGTAGCTAGGTGGCACAGTGGATAGAGCAGTGGCTGTGGAGTCAGAAGGACCTGAGTTCAAATCCAGCCTCAGACACTTACTAGATGTGTTACCCTGGGCAAGTCACTTAACCCTGATTGCCGCCTTCCACCAAAGGAATTTAAAAAGATTTAGGAGGGAAGATGATTACTTTGGTTTTTGGTATCTCAAGATTGAGGTGGTAGTGGGACACTAAAGTAGATATGTCCAGCAGGCAACTAGCAGTGAACAAGTACACCTCTGGAGAAAGGTTGGGAGTAGAGATATATTCAGTCAATAAGCATTTATTAAGTGCCTGCTATGGGCAGATACAAAGAAAGGCAAAAGGCAGTTCCTAGTCTCCATGAGCAAATAGGGGGAGACAACATGCAAACAACTATATATAAACAAGGTAGAGACAGAATAAATTGGGGATAGATAGGCTCAGAGGGAGGACAATAAGATTAAAGGAGCCTGGAAAAGGCTTCTTGGAGAGAAGGTAGGACTTTTGCTGAAGCCAGGGAGGCCGTGATTTGGGAGTCATCTGTATAGAGGTTAAAAATTCTCAAGTTTGTTCAGCATGTCCTTATCTAGAATCCTGTAATTAAGTATAATTTTTGTTGAGGAAAATGTGTTTCCATACAATTTTAGGGGGGCAAATCCAATAAGCACTATTGTAAAACAGAATTTGAAGTTACAATGTTAGAAAGTTATCTTGAAGGAATTTACGAGTAGTCAAGCCAATCCCAGAACACCCAGCATATGCTTATGTGAAAGGTTACAGAATGAAATAGTAAATCTGCCTCTTCCCAAACTGAGTGGATAGCTTTAAAAAAATTGTACTGATAAGTCTATCGGGTCCTGGTTACAAAAGGAACATCATGTTGGTTCACAACCCTAACATTCTTGAAATGCTAAACTTTATCTCTAAGCCAATGATAATTTCTCTTGGGAAATATAAAAAATGTTAATGAATGGGAAAAAAGTTTAGGGTTTAATCTTGCAGATGAGTTAAATTCAACTGCAAAATTTGAGTGACCCCAAATAAATAAAGGTAAACATTTTAAAAAAAAGAAAATAGAGTTCTTCTCTTTCTCCACCCATTGTCCTGATGGGGATCCAGGATTAGAATTTGTCCCTTTGATGAAGAATGAAGGTAAAAATGAAGAGGTGGACTTAGCTTGACAAAGTAAGGATCAGAACTCGTTATTCTGCCCTTCAAAATGTCTTGCAATTGGCTTCCCAAATATATATTAAACAAAAAATATCTTTGACATAGTTCCAACTTTGGGCAATGACTGGACCGTTGGAGGTCCAGTTGCCCAGTCACACTATATTATGTGGTGCAGGTGCAGTCAAGTAGAAGGTCAGAAAGTTTTCCTATTGATTCCCAGCATGTCCAGAAAGCTTGAAATGGCTTAAAATTCTAATTCTGATCAAAGCAATTTTCTAACACAATGAACTCTAATGAATTGCTTAGAGTTTATTTTTTGCAAAGAATACATCATATGGTACCCCACAAATAAAGCTAATGCCCTGACTTGATCCAGACTTAAGTCTCCTATAAAACTCCCACCAAGTTCAGTCTTCATAAGATCATAGGATTTTGAGCTGCAGGAGACTTTAGTGACCATTTGGTCTTATTTTATGGAAGCCCATAAAGGTTGTGATTTGCTTAAGGTCATTTTTTTTTTATCTTCCAAACAGGCCAAGAAAAGCTTACAAATTGAATTTAAGTAGTTTCCACTTGGTAGTTACTTGGTTAAATAGTTTGTTAGCACTACTCTTATTCAAAACAAGTTTAGAACCCAATTTCTTTCTTAAGAATCTGTATTCCTGGGGCAGCTAGGTGGCGCAGTGAGTAGAGCACCGGCACTGGAGTCAGGAGGATCTGAATTCTAATCCGGCCTCAGACACATGACACATGTACTAGCTGTGTGACCTTGGGCAAGTCACTTAACCTCAATTGCTCTGCCTTTCCCTCTCCAAAAAAAAAAAAATAGTGCCAATTTTAAGAAAAGAATATTAAAAAAAGAATTGTTATTCCTAATCATTGTTACATCTATCCATAATGAGTTGAATGCCAAAAAAAAAAAAAAAAGGAACACAAACAAGACCAGAAACCTACCTAAGCCTCAGATGGTTTGACTTCTTTGTTTCAACTTTGCTGTTGTCAAAATGGCTGATAGAACTCCACAGGAGAACTGAGGAAAAAATAATAGAAAAAGAACAGAAAAGTTATTTAAGTTCTGACTGACAAGACCAGAATGATTCTTTGAAAACGTGGGTTTGAGCTCCAATTTTCACAGTTAACTAGCTATAGCGAATACTCTCTGAACCTCAGTTTTCTATAAAGTGGGTTTAATAATAATATCTGCCCTGCCTACCTCTCAGGGTTCTTATGAGAATCAAATTAAATATATATATACATATATATATATGTATATATATATATATATATATATGTCAGTGCTTTGAAAACTTTACAATGTATTACAAATGTTAGGTGGGATTATTATACGTACCCAAAATGGGATTAGGAACAGGTTCAGTCTAGGGGAACTTATTTAAAATTACATTGATATAGCTTGTCTTTGCCCTTACCTAAAACTCCATTTGGGAAATTTGAATTTGGCTCATTTCTAGTTCACCCCAAAGAGTAAGTTAGTCCTCTGGGTAAGCAATAAACTTCTAATGAACATTTAGATATGAAACATTTATAAGAATATGTAAAGACTAGAAATGGGTCCCCCATCTAAGCCCCAATAATCAGAGGAATAGTTATTGGTAGATGTTCTCCATTCTCATAGGGTCTTTCTTCTTCCCAACATAAACAAACCCAAGATGCCATCAGAGGAAGTCCAAGAAGTATGAGTGAATTTGGGAATATGGATGAAGGCCACATCCTCTTCTCTTCTCCCTTGTCCTTACTTCCTCTGGAGGATCTAACTATTCACTTGAGTCAATATTCATGGGTCTGATCTATGCCAATCTAAGCTTTTGGTCTTTCAGCATCTACATTCAACACAGCCTAGCTAGATTTTGGCACCTCCCACACTTTGCTTAACTCAGGAAATTTTTGCCACTCAACCAATACCCAACTGGTCTTGCTCAGTTGGCTCTCCATTCCTGACAGATACTACTTGTACATAGCTTGTCTTCTGTCTCCATCATTCCCATTATCTTCCAATCACAATATGTACTCAGGGTCCACAGCATTCTGGGAAAGTACCTTCCTTTCAGTACATGCCTGTCCAATAATAAGCATTAATACCTTACATTTATATAGTATATTACATATATAGTACATACATTATCCCATCTGATCTTCAGAATAGCCTAGATAATAGTTACTAATAATCCAATCATTATTTTCTCATTTTACAGATGCAGAAACTGAGGTTTAGGTTACGTGATTTGCCCAGTTTTCCTTAACTGACAAGTAGAAATACTTCTGAATTGAAGTGTTCTGTCACTTTTGTGTGATGAAATAGTATAAGGATATCATAGCTACTTTCTGTTAGTCTATTTTCTTGTTTCCTGAGTGAAATTACTTGGTGATCTCATTTATTCCACAAATATTTATTAAGCCTATACTATAGGTAATACTCTATGCATATAGGACACAAAGAAATATAAGATATTGTCTCTTCTTCAAGAAACTTATCTAGTAGGAGGACGAGACAACTCATAGATAATCATAATAAAGTGCATAGGACAGGCCAAATAGAATGGAATGAAAGATTACGGAAAGGAGAGATCAATTATAGCTGTGTAAATCAGGGAAGGCTTCCTGGAAAAGATGGCATCTGATGAGCTTCTAAGGAAGGGAGGCATTTCAAGCATAACAGTGGTTTTAGGAAAGGCTTGATTCAGGCTGGTGGTGTTAGGCTATCTCCAGGTAGCTTACGTTTGATATCGGAATGAAATGAAATACCCTTGGGTGGCCAGACAGTTAACAAAAGGAAATTTACTTGGTCATAGTAGAGCAAGAGTATTCAACAAGGATATCAATTGAAGACGTGGCCTATGGTGCCTATGATTGTTGTTGTTAACATTTGTTGGTCTTTTATTCTTGAAGAGGAGCAATGATACCGGGAGGGTGATTATCTTGACTTGTGAGTTAGATTTAAGTGAGGCAGATCTGTGCAAGTCATCAGACTCACTCTCCCTTCCAGGGTCATCTGAGTCCAGTGGCCAGATATATGTCAAGATGACTGGTGATGGCCCCAGCATGGCCTTTTTAAGCTATAGTAATTTTCAGGACAAGCATCAGGTTGCTGCTCCTGGCCTTTTGCACTCAGGCAACTATGAGTGAGGTCACCAGACTGAATCTTTAGTTCCTTGGACCAGTTAAGTCTCAAGCACAGTTTCAGTATCTTTTAAGGAAAACAATTAGGAGGGGGACTCTGCTAGATATTCCACCACAACAGCAACAAAACAAAGATAACTTATATTGCAAAGTGTTTTACATGGATTATCTCATTTGATCTTTACCAGAATCTGGTCAGATAAACATTACAGGTATTTTTTTATCCCTATAACAGGTAAAAATGTGAGAGGAGACCATTCCCTGCGTGAGGAACGAGGGAGAGGGCAGGAAAAGATTGAAATATTACACGTAGTTTAGTTTGGCTGAAATGTAGAGTGCTTAAAGAGGGGAGTAGTATGTGCTAGAATTTGAAAAGTAGGGAACAACCACACCCAACCAGATTTTTGAGAGCCTTGAATGTCTGGCCAAGAGGTTTATATTTTATTTGGTAGGCAGTGGGGAACCACTAAAGGTATTTGATCATACTTGGGCAATCAGATTGCTTTGAAAGAAAACAAAAGTAGAGGTACCTGAACTTCAGAGCGACCTGGAAAGAGGCAAAGAACAAAAACATTTTCTTTTGTGGGTTTCTTTTGTTTTGTATGTTAACTCATTTGGTTCTACCTTGTTCAAAGCAAGAACTTGTATAAAATGTTATGTCTTATTTTGTATACTGGATTATTTGCTTTCCTTTTATAATTATTAAATTTATAATAAAACAATTTTAAGCTAGATGAGAGGGGGAAGACTAGAGGCAGGGAGACTGGTAAGGAGGCTATTACAGTAATCTAGGGGAGAGGTGGTGAGAATCTGACGTAGTGTAGTGACAAAGGGAGATGAAAGGTGAGGTGGATGTAGAGATATTTTGTTTGAAGAATCGACAAGACTTAGCAATTTGATTGGATATAGTGGTTGAAAGATGGTAAAAAATGACTCTGAGGTTTCCAGCTTTGTGATGAGCCCATCAACAGAAAAAGGAAACTATGGGGTGGGGAACACATGATTTTTGGAGAAAGTGATGAATTCAGTTTTAGACATGTTGTATTTGAGGCGCCAGCAGGCCGTTCAAGTGGGAGTGTCCAGCAAACCTCTCAAAGGAGAGGTCAGTGCTGGAGACGCTGATTTGGGGCTAAGCTGCATAGAAGTGATGATTAAAACTTGGGGAATGGCTAAGATTACCGAGGGAAAGAGTTTAGAGATCAAGAAACACACCAAGGATAGAACCTTGGGTAATGTCCACATTTAGGAAGTGGAAAGAAGAGGAGCCATTGAAATCAATAGGAAATGAATTATCAAGAGAGTAAAAAAAAAAAAAAAGAACCAGAAAGAGAGCACCATCATGGAAATCCAATGAGGAAGGAGTGTGAAGGAGAACTTTATCCATAGTGTCAAAGGATGCATAGGGAAAAAGGATAATGACCTTAAAAAGGCCTTTGGATTTGGCCATTAAGGAAGCTCTTTATCTTAGCCTAGTTGTCTGTCCTCATGTTCAGTCAACCCATGGACAAACCCCAAGACAAGGTCACAGGGGTACTGAGCGTGGTGATAATATTACCCACACCATGCGGACTGACTTTTTGCTGAGTCTGAAGACTGCCACACACATTTATGGAAAAACATGCTCCTGGGTTTCTTGGATCAAGATTTTGTCTGGATGTTTTCCAAATGGCGCAGCAGGGTCCATATTTTATGACCTTAAAAAGGAACTAAGCTTTTCAGAAATCTTAGTAAGACAAATGTTTCCTAAACAAATCTTGACTCTTTTAGGGTATAAATCCTCCAGTAGAATGATCTTGAGCATTTCCTTCTTTCATTCCTCCCCTCCTCAACCCCCGCTGTTATCCTTTCCACAGTTATCAAGAGGGGATGAGAGCCACCTCCTCTTTCCTGCCTCTTAAGTTGTATCACCTCTCCATTTATAATATATTATCAGAAAGACAACTTTGGTCCTGGAGGATACATTAGTTTTATCCTGGCCCCTCTCCCAAAAGTGAGGCAAAATTTCCTTTTCAGAGTAAGTTTGAAGTGTTCCTTCATGGAGTGTGTTTTAAAAAAGCTGGGTTAGATGGCATATACTAAATGACAAAAATAACTTCATTTTCAGATTTAAAATAAGACTTGGCAGTGCCCCATACTGTTAAAAGTGAAAGAAAGATGTTTCCTTCACAACCAGTTTCTCATATCTGCTAAGATTCTATTGCTTTAGAGTTAGAAATTATTTCTCCAACTGTCAATCAGCACCTTTCCTATTAAAGAAGATTACTGTGTCTACTACTGCTCAAAAGATAAATGGGGTTTAAAAAAAGATAAGGGGTTAGGAACAGAAAATAGCTATGCAAATAGATTTATTTTCAAAACAATCCAGTAACCAACAGGCTAGTTAAATCCTAAATCCCTTTGCATTTGGTTTTGGTGAAAACATGCAACTGGCATCTGAGTCGCTGAGTGGGTTTTTTAGGATGGGAATGTGTTCTTATGTTATTATTATATCGTAGACACACACACATCCCTTTTTTCTATTCTTATTTTTATCCTGATGAAATATATAGAATTTATAGAATACATAGTAACCATCATGGACTTGTCAAGTATATGTTGAAATTCTGTCCCCTTTTATTTCCTGCCGTTGGGGGCCTTCAGATGGGTATAGGCATCATTGGAACATATATCCATCCATATCAATGAGATTATAGAACCATGTATATTTGAGTGACATTTGTAATAAACATCTTAGTTACAAAGCACCTGTGAGGTAGGTCGTGAAATATTATTAAGCTTATATATTACGAAATGAGCAAATGGAGTCTCAGAGGACATCATATGAGTGACAAGGCACGCTAGGCAGCTTTGGAGTTAGGAAGACCTAGGTTTGAATGACACACTGGTGATATGACCTTGACTTGCTCAGAATCATAATATTTCACTATCATCTCTCTTTCAGCCAGCTTGGCTAGGTCACACAGTATAAGAAGAGGAAATACTATCTAGTGAGGCTGAAAAAAGGTAGGTTGGAACCAGGTTATGTAGGACTTTAAAAGCTGAACAGAAAACTTTATATTTTACTCTAGAGGCAATAGGTAGCCACAGTAGTTGTTTTCGGGTGAGGGTGAGGGAGTGTGGATCACATGGTCAGATCTATGTTTAAGGAAAATTTTGGCAAATGTGTGTAAAATGGCCTAGAGTGGTGAGAGACTCAAGGAAGGAAAATCAATTAGGTGGCTGTTGCAATAATGTCTGAGAGATGAAGGCCTGCATTAAGGTGATTGCTGTCTGACTGGAGAGAAGATGTTGAATTTGAGGCTAAGTTAGAAATGGCAAGATTTGGTGAATGATTAGCTATATGTGAGTTGAGAAACAGTGTTTGGTCTGTTAGTCTATTGGTCTAATGAAGAAGCCAAGGTCATGAACCTGAAACAATGGAAGGATGGTGATGCCTTTGCCAGAAGTAGGGAACTTTGGAAGTGAGGAGAATACGGGGGGGGGGGGTGGAATACTAAGCTCAGTTTTAGACATGTTGAATTTAAGATGTCTCTAGCACTTCCAGTTTCAAGTCTCCAATAGACAATTGGTGATGTGGTACTGAAGCTTGGAGGAGAGGTGGGGGTTTATATGTAGATTTGATGTAGATCTGCCTAAATATGATAGCTAACATCAAGGGAACTCTTGAGATTACCAAGAAAGACATTAGGGTTGAGGATAGAACCTTAGGTTGGTGTGGATGGGTGAGCCAGCAAAATAAAATGAGGAGTGGTCTGACAGGTGGGAGAAGAACCAGAAGAGAGCAGTATCACAAAAACCTAGAGGAGGAGAGGGTGGTCAATAGTGTCAAATGCTATGGAGGGGTTGGGAAGGATCAGGACTGGGAAAAGACCATTAGATTTGGCAAATAAAAGATCATTGGTAATTTTGGAGAGAGCAATTTCATTTAAATGGCGAGGTAAAAAACCAGATTGCAAAGGTTTCATACACGAGTGAGAGGAGAGGATTTGAAAGCAGCTAGTGTAGACAACTTTTTCAGAGTTTACTGAGAAAGAAAGGAGAGATATAAGAACAGTTTGAGGGAATGATAGGATCAGTGAAGGTTTTTTAAGAATGGGAGAGATTTGGGCGTATTTGGAGACAATAGGAAAGGAAGCAGTTTATAAAGAACGGTTGAAGATCCAAGAGAGAGAGAAAGGGGAAATGATTGAGGATACAATCTATTATAGATAGGAAGCAATAAGATCGAGTGCCCACCATATAAATCTTATAGTAGATGATTTCTTGAAAGTCATGTATATATCTGATTTAGAAAGTCAAAGCATTTTAAATAATGAAGTCTCCCTTAGAAAACCAACTTTAGGGGGAACGGACCGATGTGTAGAATGGACCTGATGTGATTTTAAGAGTACTAGAAAGGCTTTCCTGCTTTATTCCAGTACCCACCACCTGACACCTCGTCCATCTATTCACAAACGCCTGAAATTTCTCTAACAGGGACAAAGCTTTTATTAGAAATTAGGCTAAAACTGCAAATGATTCCAAAAGAGGCAATACCTTGATTTATTATTATGCTAATAAGAACTTATATTCATTTATATGGTGCTTTCCAGTGATAGAGCATTTTCATATATATGATCTTATTTGACCTTTAGGAAAACACTTTGAGGTAGGTAGTCACTCAAAAGTGAAAAGTCAATGAGTCAGATTTAGGTATCTCTGGGGTAAAATGCATACGGGTACCTAGGCATCTGAAAGCGTGGACATGACGCTGAAGAAAATGTGTAGAATAAGGAAGGTGAGGATGTGAAAGACAAATTTTGCTTACTTCATAATTTTGTCTAGGACTGGCTATTCAAGAAGACTTGGAAAATGGACCAGTTCTTGATACTAACTACCTGTGGAACCCTGGGCAAGTCACTTAACCTTTCTGCCCCAGTTTTTTCAGTTGCAAAACCAGAATACTACCACCTACACAACAGGGTTAATGTGAAAATCAAATGAGATGATGTATGTAAAGGGTTTTATGAATCTTAGAGTCATACAAATGACCATTATTTTTATTACTGTTAAGCTGAGATATCCTCTCTTTTAAGGTTTCTATTGGTCTAGTTTACACCTTCCCTGGAAGGAAAAAAAAAGGTAATTAATAGTTTTAGTTCAAAGGCTTTTCCTGATAACTGAGTCAGCATGTGGAAGGGGAAATTCAGAATTCTCAGCTCTTGATGGACTGCAGACTACATGCAATTAGAGTATAGTAGAATGAAAACATTAGCAAAGGGTCTAAGGCAATGCCAACGAAGAATGTCAATGATTTAGTTGGAAGCTGGGTATCTCTAGCACAGCTAAACAGTGAAGGCTTAAAGATTTAATGACATCATATAATCTCAGGATTGGAAGGAATCTCAGAGGTCCTATAACTTAACTCCTTCACTGGAGCAGGGTTCTTACTGTGCAGCATGCCTGATCCACTCAAGTGTTCACAAAATAATTCTCTCACTTCCAAGGGTGTCCTCATATTCCCCTTTCAACACCTCTCTCACTTCCATTTTCTTCTAATCCCCGTTGAGTTGAATGTATTTCTGTACCCAACTCTTTTTGTTGTGTATGTTCTATCTACTTTAACCATGACATCCAAATGATGCCCATTTTGGGGATCCCTTCTTTCTTATTTGTATAATCTTCTATTTGTGCTCCCTGATTAATTGAGATGATAAGTGCCCTAATTCTTCTTTCTTCGTTAGCATATTCCTTTTCCATCCCTCTCTTTTCTTATTTTTTTAAGATCATCAAAACATAAGAAAACCACTCCTGAGACTACTGAATTATTTAACTCCCTTTATGATCTCTGAAAATAGGATTCTGAGGGGGCACTTATATCATCTCCCCTATTAGAATGTAAACACTTCAACTTTATATAATCCATTCCAACTGCTCACTTATATTTACATTTTTATATTGCTCTTTACTCCTCTATTTGTATTTCAAATTTTCTCCTCAGCTCTAGTCTTTCTATCAGGAATACTTGGAAGTTTTCTATTTTGATATAGGTCCATTTTTCCCTCTGTGGATTTATACTCAAGTTTTGCTGGGCAAATTATTCTTGATTGTAATGCTATATCTTTGTCTTTTGGAATAATGTCTTCCAAAGTCTCTGCTTCCAAAGTCTCTCCTTTACAGGTGCAAAATCTTATGTGATACTGACTGGTTTCTCAGTACTTGAACTGTTTCTTTCTAGACTGCTTGCAGTATTTTTTTTCTTTGACCTGGAAATTCTACATTTTGGTTATAATATTCTTGGGAGTTTTTGTTTTTGGTTTCTTTTAGGAGGTGACTGCTGAATTCTCACTTTTTTCACTTTGCCTTCTGATTCTACTAGATCTGGACAGTTTACTTTCATGACTTCTTAAAATATGATATATTTCTTTTTTTTTTTGGTGATGACTTTTGAGTAGTCCAATGGTTCTTAAACTATTTCTCCATTATCTGTTTTCCAGGTCAATTTTTTTATGTGAGATAACTTACATTTCCTTCCATTTTCTTTAAAAAAAATCTTTACATTTTGTTTTTATTTTTTCTTGTCTCCTTAGAGACATTCATTTCTGTTTGGTCCATCCTAATTTATTCATTATTTGGGTAAGTTTTTGTTTTTTTGTTCCTCTTTGTGCTAAGCTGTTGATTCTTTTTCCAAGTCTCTCCATAGATTATCTTTTTCAATTTTTCCTTTATTGCTCTTATTTATAAAGTCATTTAAAAATTTTAAAAAACCCTCCTGTATCATTCCTTCTAGGAATGCTACTTTATCTTGCAGTCAAACTGTGTTTTATTGAAGCTTTGTTTGTAGATGTTTTAGAATTATTCATCTCCCCTAGATTTGTTTCTTGGTCACCCTTGGCATCATGATAACTTTTTAATCTTTTTTTAAGCTGATTTTTTCCATCAATCTGCTCCGGGCAACCCAGCATTGCTGGCTTAGCTGAGGGCTCCAAGGACTAAGTCTGTGGTCCTGCTGCCTCTGGGAGATCCTTACACTGCTCTCCTAGGCAGGGGATGATTCCAAGATCATGCTCTGTTTGACCTTGCATTTGGGACTTTGAATGCTGAGTCCTTTTTCTGGATCCCTTTTGGAGATCTGTTGCTGATGATCTGTGCTCAGAGCTGGCTGAGTCTCTAATTATCTCTCGTGCTGCTGGCCTGGTTCAGAACTCTGGGCATTGAGACCTTGCTCCAGGTCCCTCTGGAAACTCCTTCTTCCCTCCTTATCTGAGCTCAAGACTGAGTCCTTGAGGAGCTCTGGGCATCTCCACTTGGGACTCTGAGCACTGGGTGCCTCCTGGGGTGAGGACCCTCCTGGTGCCTCTGAGAGAACCTGTATTGCTGGTCTTGGCCAGGTATGGGCTGAGTCTCAGATCAGATCTGGGCATCCCTATACTCAGGATTCTGGTCTGTGATCCTGGGCCACCCCTACTTCACAATTCTTGCCCTGGTCACTTGCCTATAGGTTGAATCAGTGATGTTGGACTAGCTAGAGATATCACCCACTATAGATTTTCCTTCAATTTCCCAGTCACTACCCAGTTTGACATTTTTCTTAGATCATTGTTGGAGCAATTATGGGTGGAGCTAGCTTCCTTCTAAACCATCTTGGTTCAGTCCTGTAATCCCAATGATTCTTAAGCTACTCCTTCTTGATCTGTTTCCTAGATGAGTTGTTTCTGATATGAATTTGCTTCTATTAACTTCTCTTTTTTCAGTCTTTTCACTTTGTTTTTATATTTCTTGGTGTCCCATTGACTTATTACCTTTCATTTGGTCTACGGAGTCTATTCCTTGGTTACTCAGCTGTCAGCCACAATCTGAGTTGGGGGCACTCTATTTCAGGGTCTGAGACATGTACATAACTGCCGTTCTTCATTTCCGACCAGTACACTTGCTTGGTTTTGACTTCACAAACATCGTGCCACCCCCAAGATAAGTTCGTCACCTGAGAGCTCATCATCTTGGTTTTTGATCCAGCCGTGACACCTGACAGTCACAACACCTTCTCAAGATCCTCAGCTGCATCTCCCCTCTGATTGGAGGCCTGGAAGCAGAGCAACCTCCTGAGGCCTTCCTTTATAAGAGGGCCCCTAACTGCCCAGCTTACCTCTTAATTTTCCATCAGCTGCTCTGCTTTTGGTTTAACTCAATGAGTATTATGCCTGGCCTGACACATTCTGGCATGCCCTGCCCCTTTCCAGCTTCCTTTTGTGCAAAGTCCTCCCCCACTAGACTGTAAGCTCCCTGAAGGCAGGTACCTCCTTTTTCTTATTTCTATCCTTTGCACTTAGCATGATGCCTAACACGTTTTTGTTGTTCAGTCATCTCAGAGGTGTCTGACTCTTCACGACTCTATTTGGGGTTTTCTTTGCAAAGATACTAGAGTGGTTTGCCCTTTCCTTCTCCAGCTCATTTTACAGATGAGGAAACTGAGGTAAACAGGGTTAAGTGACTTGCCCAGGGTCACACAGCTAGTAAGTATCTGAGGCTAGATTGGGCTCAGGTCGTCCTGACTCCGGGCCAGTCACTCCATTCACTAAGCCACCTGTAGCTGCCCCCTGCTTAGCATGTAGTAGGTACTTAATTGATATTTATTGACTATTAACTATTATTGCTCTCTTCTGTTTCTGCTCCTTGCCCACTGTACAGCCTAGGCCAGGATCCTCAACCTTTCAGCAGCCACAAATCAGCAGAAGCCTAGGTGCAAATCCTCTTCTCAGTCTATCCTGGAGTCGTGATCCTCTGGGGTCAAAGCTATGTAGCAGCTTCAGGCTGGCACCTGTTCCTGCTTCCCGCACAGTACAGTGAGGTAGGCACAGTCCCTGCTCAGTCTACAACCACTGCTTGCCAGAGAACACAGCTACGGGTCTTCCCCGCCCCTCCCCCCCAGGTCCCCTCTTTAGTCTACACTGTACTAGCAAACCAGCTCTAAGGTCAGAGTGACACAGAGTGACAAGCTAGGTTCCAGTCGGGTCCTCATGCTAGAAGGCTCCACCCTCCCAGTTGGACTCTCTCCAGTGCCTGCAAACCTCGGCTGGTTTCCTTATGATAACCTAGGCTGGAAAAATGACTCACAGTGGTTTTCCTCTCGATTTCCTGATTATTACTCAATCTGGGGCTCTTACTATATCTTTATTAGAGTAGTTGTGGGGGAGATCTAGGTTGTACTGCTCCCTCCTACTCTGCCATCTTTGTTGGTCTTCCTCCATCTGTCTGCTTTAACTCCAGCCCAGAGGAAAGATAGCAATCTTCTCAGAGAATCGTAGTAAAAAAGGGGGGAAAAAGGAGCACTTCCTGCCAAGATCATGTAGACTAAAAATAGCTAGGCCTGGAGTAATCAGAGTGTGATAGAATTGTAGGTGTGCACCTGGCTGTTATGGCCAAGGTCAAGAATGCAGCGTCTGCATCCAAACATCTGTTGTTCTCAGATGTGAGCAGCATAGATCCAGGCTTAATTATGGAGTTCTAGAAAGTTGAGTTACTGTTCACAGAAAAATAAATAACTGCTTTGGAGACTAACCTGACTCATTTCATGAAAACTGTATCCTGAGAGCTTCCTGTTTTTCACTGTGGGAGGGTCATTTATCCTAATTATAGTGGAAGCTCATCATAACGTTGCCTTGTGACTTGGAACCTCCTTATAATGGGTTCCTTTTGGCACTTCAGTCACTGAACTTTGTTGGATGGGGTTCAACTTTTTATGAAAAGTCTCCCCCTAAGGACTCCGTTGCTTGTATTAAGGTTCTAGTATTCTTAAAAAATCACACTTCTATCAACTAATTTCCAACACATTCTAATCAGTCCATCAGTAAGCATTTATTAAGCATCTCTTATGTGCCTGGCTCTGAGCTAGGTGCTGGGGATTCAAAGACTGTCCTTAAAAAGTGCACTCCAAAGCATCAGAGCTAACAAGTTGTCACAGATATCTCACTTTCTCTGTGTAGCTTTATAAAAAAAGATGTATTCGATTTATTTGGGGGGGGTGGAGGGTCCAGACCTGTGTTTTAATAGGTAGAGAGAACTCCTGGCATGAGATCTCCATCTGCTGGTGCCAATTCTTAGACAGTTGGTTAGAGCTCTGGGGGGTTTGTGTCTTCCTTGTATTTTCACAAGGTTAGTATGTGAGGCCATTAATCAATTAATAAACATTTCTTAAATTCCTACTATGTATCCAAGCACTGTGCTAGACACAGTGAAATCTCTTCTGCTCTCATGTAGCTGTCATTCTATCAGAGGAGACATGTGCGTATGTAGGTATATTTGAGTATATACAGGATGCAGGTTTATACAGAGGGAGCAACTTGAGGGTGAGAGAAGTCATTAACAGATGAAGGGATCCATAAAGGTGGCATGAGGAAGGTAGCATTTAGGCTGAGTCCTGAAGGAAACTAGGCAGGTCTTGAACCTAGATCTTCCTGGCAGGGACTAGAGTACTGGGTCTGGACTCAAGAAGACTTGAGTTCCAATTCAGCCTCAGACACTTAATAGCTATGTGCCCCTGGGGAAGCCACCTACTTTTTTCTCACCTCAGTTTCCTGAACTGTAAAATGGGGATAATAATAGCACTTACCTAATCCCAGGGTTGTTGTGAGGATAAAATGAAATAATTGTCAAGTGCTTAGCGCAGTGCCTGGCCTTTAATAAATGCTTGTTCTCATCTCCCTTTCTTCCCTTCCTGACTCTGACTGGCCCTACTCATCTATACCACGATGTCTCTTTAGCTTAATTTATCGTAAGTAAAAAAGCTACAAGTTGAAGCCCTTTTGTTGGTAGATTAAAGTCCCCGCAAATACCACCACCCTGGGTGTTTCTTCACTATGGCCCTTCCAAGCCTTGGTGCACATTTTGAATAAGAATGTAATCCAGTTTCCGTGGCCATATGATTGCTGCTGTCTGGTATTTGACTGCCATTGTAACAGGGGTGATCATCCCCACTCCCACTGGCTAGGGAGGGGAAATAGGACCGTGGCTATCCCTGATTGTCCTGTGGGAGAATAGGGTTTGATGCCTTAAGAGGAAGCCAGAGGGATTTTTCTTCTCTCCCATGCTTCTTCAGCATTACAACATTTAGGAAAGAGGACAGATAAATTTGAGGAGACAGATATCTGTAAAGTATAATGTAGTGTTGGGTTTGTAGCCTCTCCTAGAAGAATAAAAAAAATTCAATGTTATAAGAGGTTTGGAAAAATAAGTAATTTTCCCTCTATGGGCCAGTTTTCTCATCTCTAAAATAGAGGGATTAGATTAGAATCAGGGGTTCTTTACCCAAAGTCTGTGAATTTTTTTAAAGAAATATTTTGATAACTGTTTTTCCATATAAATTATTTCCTTTCTAATAATAGCTAGGCATTTATATATAGCACTTTAAGTTTTGCCATGTTCTTTATAAAAATCTAATTTTAGCCTTAGAACAACCCTGAGAGGTGGCCACTATTATTATCCTAATTTTACGGATGAGGAAACTGAGGCCAACAGAAAGTAAGTGGTTTGTCCAAGGTCATCCACTTAGTAAATGGGTAAGGCTGAATTGAACTCAGGCCTTCCTGACTCTGGGTTCCTGAGCTCTTTGCATTATGGTGCCACCTAGCTTCCTCTAGTATGAGGCATTTTATTTTATGCATTTAAAAACATGGTGAGAAAGGGTCCCTAAGCTTCACTGGACTTAAGGTTAAGAAACACTGAACTAGATAATCTTTAACCTTGATAGTCTCACCTCTTCCATGAAGCCTTACCTGACTAGCCTAGCTAAAATCAGGCCATTCCTTCTGAAGCCTCCTGTTGTAGTCACTCCTTTGGCAGATTTCACGTATACACACATATGGATGTATGTGTATACATGTATATATGTGTGTATGTATAATATAAAGTGTAACATAATACATATAATATAGTCTTGCATAATCTCTTTGAAAACAATTGATGACTTTTGTCGCAAGTCATTTCTTGATATCCTCCACCCTGCCCATTGAATCTTTGAGTATGACAACAAAATAATCATTTAAACAAAATCAATCAACAAAGTGACCTCATGTGACAGTATATACAACATTCCAGCTCTGCAGTCTCCCACCTGCCAGCTAAGAAAATATAATATAATTATTACTCATAATAATAGATATCGTTATAATAATTATGATCATGTAATTCTTTGAAAGCTCATTCCTCTGGCCTCATTGCACTGGAATAGCTATAAAGCACCTACATCTTACTCAGCATTTTTTATCAAGGATCATGGAATGGATAGAACTCAAATGGCAAGAAATCAGATTATAAGGGGTGGAGCCAAGATGGCAGAGTGAAAACAGGGACTCTCTGGAGTTCTCCCCAAATCCCTCCAAACACCTGTAAAAAATGACTCTAAACAAATCCTAGAGCTACAGAACCCATGAAATGATAGAATGAAACAACTCTCCAGCCCAAGATAGCCTGGATGGTCACTGGGAAGGGTCTATCACACCATGCTGGGAGCAGAGTGCAGTCCAGCATGGACCATGCTGGAAGAGACCAAGCAGGAGTAGACAGGGCAGAGCAGGCCTCATGGCACTGAATCACTGGCAGCTATGGCAGTTTCCAGACTTCTCAACCCACAAATGCCAAAGACAACAGAGCAGGTCAGCGGAAAAACTGCTGGACCTGGGTGAGAGAAGTGCATGGTCCGACCCTAGACCCGGGGTGGCAGAGGTGGCTGTAGCAGCAGCAGTGGCGGCAGCAGTGGCTGTGGCTGCAGCTGCTTCTGGAGCTCCATGCCCACAGATGGTGGGGGGAATCAGGTGGCTGCTCAGAGTGGGAGTGCAGGGATCTCTTTGCTGGTTTTGAGGCAGCGTTCTTTTGCTTTGCCCTACTTGGATCTGGGTCGCAGTCCTTGTTGGTGGTCCTTGAGGGAGGAGGAGTGCTGGTGTAGCAGAACTTGTGGTGGCTATGGAGAGGGAGTCCTCCTGGTAGTTACATGGCAGAAAGGAGTGCTTGCACTCACAGACCAGAGCACAGGCCAGGAGAGGACTATCACACCACCTCAGAATAGCAGTAGCTCTGAAAACACCAGCATAAAACCCCTGATGCTTGGGACAGGGTACTCTCCACTCTGGAAACAGTCATACACTGACAAAGAGCTCAAAAGTCAAGTAACTGGCTGGGAAAATGGGCAAGCAGTGTAACAAGACTCAGACTGTAGAATCTTACTTTGGTGACAAAGAAGATCAAAACATACAGCCAGAAGAAGTCAACAAAGTCAAAGATCCTACATCAAAAGGCTCCAAGAAAAATATGAATTGGTTTCAGGCCATGGAAGAACTCCAGAAGGATTTGGAAAAGCAAGAAGTAGAGGAATTGACTTGTATTATAATGTGTCCAGTCCTGAGAGGCCATATACTTTTCCAACTGAAGGATAAAATGAATCAAAGGTAAAAATTTCACTGTAGACTGTTTCTATTAGAATAATAAAATCATGAAAAGCAAAGGGTTATAGCGATAAGATTGACGGACCTTAGAATCAGAAGGCCTGAATCAGAAATCCTGGTATCAATATTTACCAGCTGTCAGAAGACAAAGGAGAGATCCATTGTGAACACAAGTAGCCTGAAAACCTAATCAATAAGAAACTCCCAAGAAGAACTGAAGTAAGGGATGTTAATGAAATGTATGATAGGAAAAAGAAGATGGGCTAGTCAGGTGTGAAGAGTGAGGGATAGCTAATAGACAGTTTATCTTCTCCTTTGGTATCTTCATGATGCCAAGTAAAGGTCCCCAGGGTATTGGGTGACTCCCTTGTGATGAATTTATGGGAGGACATAGAGATGTGTCACGTAGGGTGGGCAGGCATAATTTTGATCTGCATCATTGGAAGGGACATCAACAGGTACATTTAAGTATTTGAATCTTTTGAGTGACTTTCTCTGGACTTCAATTTCCTTTGCTATCAAATGGGGATATAATGTTTGCATTGCCTACTTGCACAGGGATGTTGAGAAGAGAGCACTTTGCAAAACTTAGAGTCTACAAATCCATAAATATTTTACCAACTGGCTTATAAATGGTAATTTCTGTGCTACTGAAGATCAATGTGGGAGAATAACTGTGTACATAATAGTGATGGAAGAGACGCCAGCTCATGAGTTTATGCTAATTAAATGAACAGTTAAATTTGCAAGGCTTAGCATTTAGTCATAAACTCATATTAATTTACTATTATTACTTATTAGTCTTGTCTCTACAGTTAGACCAGGGATTCTTAACATTTTTGAATCATTAGCAATTAGCCTACTGACCTCTTCTCAGAATGTTTTAAAATGCATAAAACAAAAGATATAAAATTACAAAGGAAACCAATTATATTGAAATACAATTTTCAAACTGTTTTTAAGAACATGTTTGTGGACCCAGAAGAAGAACCCTTGTTTAAATGGTTAATTCTTAGAGGGTTTTTTGTTGCTGTTTAGTTGTTTTTCAGTGGTGTCTGACTCTTCATGACCCCATTTGGGGTTTTCTCAGCAAAGATTCTGGAGCAGTTTGCCATTTCTTCCTCCAGCTCATTTTACAGATGATGCAACTGAGGCAAACAAGGTTAAGTGACTTGACCAGGGTCACACAGTTTGTAAGTGTCCGAGGCCAGGTGCTTAATAAATGTTTGTTTCCTTCCTTCTTAACTACCCAGTACTGTGAGATTTTTTGAGCAAGTACTCTCTGGGCTCTAACTTCCTTGTTTGTAAAATAAGACAGTTGGAGAAGATGATCTCTAAGGACCCCTCCAGTTGTAATCCTTTATAATCCTATTATTTAACTTTAGCTGTGCCATTTTGAGAGCTGTGGAGTCTGAAATCCTTTATTCTTGGCAGACAATCTGGTCTGTATGAATTGATGTGAAAAGTAGAGACTAAGTAACTCCTCCAGAATAGTTTCAGTTCTGGGATTCTTTGCTGAATTACAGATTCATAAATTGTCATGTCCCTCTTATTTTAATTCTTATTCTTGTTCTAACTCTTTTATTTTCAGTGAGGAAACTGAGGCCCATATGGGTCAAGTCACTTACCCAAGATCAGATAGCTTCATTAGTAACACAGCTGGGATCTGAAATAAGGTCTTCTGACTCCTTCTTACTCTCAGTCAGCTGGTTCAGCATATGGTGGAGGAAAAGAGGAAGATTAGTGAAGAAATATTGAGGAAACAGAACTACTCAATTCTTACTTTGTCTCTGCTTTCTCTTGGCCTGGGAAAGATGGAGCAAAAATAACTAAAAAGAATTTGAAACCCAGTATAAGTAGAGGGATAGGAAGGAGTACCTAGATGATCTGGAAGAATGCAAGTTACCAACACTAAATGAACTATGGCCCAGGCTATTGTAAGAACTGGTAGATGTGATTGTAAAGGTCACTGTCAGTGACCTTCAAAAGGAAAAGGTGCTATAGGACTGGAAGAGGGCCTGTGTCCCAATGTTCCTAAAACAGAAGGAGAATGTGGTGTGCAAACTGTCTGCCAATTAACTTGACTCTGACTCTGAGTAGAATTCTAGAACAGGGATCTTAATCTGGGGTCCATGAACTTATGTATTTCAATATTATTGATTTCCTTTGTAATCACATGTATTTTATTTTATGCATTTAAAAACATTGTTCTGAGAAGGGGTCCATAGACTTTACCAGTCTGTCAGAGGGATCCATGATACAAAGAAAGGTTAAGAATCCCTGGTCTAGAAGGCATTATTAAGGATGGCTAGTGAATATGTAGAAAAGAAAATTGTGATCACAAAGTTCTAGCATGCATGGCTTCATGAAGGGTAGGTCACGTGAGAGTCACCCCATTTCCTTTTATGACACTGGTAGATCAGGGGAATGTATTCCCTAATATAACTTATCTAGATTTTTAGCACAGCTCTTGATAAAGTCTATCATGCTGTTCTTGCAGACAGATAGAAACATAGACTAGAAGAGAACACAGTTAGGTGGGGAGCTGGTTGAAAGGCTAGATTAGCCATTAATGGTTCAATGCCATGTTGGAAGAAGATCTCCATTTGGGAGACATCAGAGATCCATTCTTGGCTTTGTGCTGTTCAACATTTAAAAAAACAATGCCAGATATAAAGCTATAAATGATATTTTAATCAAATTTACATATGACACAAAATTAGGAATTATAGCTAACATGTCAAATGACAATCAAGATCCCGAAAGGTCTCAATCATCTAGAACATTAGGCTGAATTTAATAGGATGAAATTTAACAGGGACAAAATTAAAGTTATATAATTGGATTAAAAATCAACTCCACAAGTATAAGAGGAGTGAGATGTGGCCACATAGCAGTTTGTTTAAGAAAGATCTTGGAGTCTGAGTGGACTGAAAGTTCTATTTGAGTCAGCAGTGTGATATAGTGGCCAAAAAATAGAACATAATTGCAGGCCAAATTAAGTCATGATGCTCTGGAGATAAGAGTCCCACTTTTCTCTTCCCTTTTCAGATCACCCCTGGGTTCATCCTAGTCACCATGTTTTGGAAGGACATTGACAATTAGAATCATGAGGAGCAAAATAAGGATAATGAATGATCTCCAGATCATGTACTATGACTATCTATTGAAGGAACTAGGAATATTTAGCCTGGCAAAAAGAAAAGAAAAGGCAAATGTTATGGCTGTCTTCCAATATTGGAAAGACTTTCATGGAGAAGAATTACATTTTCTGGGGTTGGGCAACTAGATAGGACTAATGACTAGAACATGGTCTGACCACTTATATTTCCTCATTCTTACAAGGCACAGTCAATCTTGTCTTCCTATCATATAATACTGTGACAGACATCCTTTACTTATTCTTCTTTGGAGTTCTTCATTATATTGCAGCCAGCTCACATCCACTCTATGCCTCTCCTTTGGCCCCAGTGTGATACTCATTTTTAGTTCTTTGAAGTCTGTTGTGTTATTAAGAGCAACATCAGCAACTATTGACCCGCGTGTCTACTATTGTCATTTCTACAAAATCTTGATGAGAAAATGAGAAAGGATCAAGCAGACTTTTGCAGACTTTTTTTTAGTGGAGTATGTCATTACATACAATTGATGATGGGCATAAGAAATACAATAACTAGTGATATTTAATTTTTGTTGATTATAATAACTTTTTTGGGGCGGGCAGAGCAATGGGGATTAAGTGACTTGCCCAAGGTCACACAGCAAATACATGTGTCAAGGGTCTGAGACCAGATTTGAACTCAGGTCCTTCTGACTCCATGTAAAGGCAATTGGTGAATGGGAAGATCTTTCCTGCCCATTTGAGTGGGCTTTCAGAGTTCTGGGGGGAGTGACTAGGACTGGAGCCAATGATAGGTACCTGAGTTCTGGTCGCTCAGATGACGTTCTGGTCGACACGATGACATCTGATCACTGTGTGGGGGGAGGGAACACAGCTTGGCGATTGGGACAAGGTGGCAGAAGCGGCGGCGATGGCAGCAGGTGCTACAAAAAAGCACCCTCGTGCAGACCAGAGAGTGCTGAGCAGGGGCTAGAGGGCCCTGGCATTGGCGGGGGGGAAGCACCAGTATGGCTTGGCTTCCTGCCATAATGTTTTTCTGTGGCCTCCTGGTCACTATCATGAGATGGGCATACTGGTTTTGGAAGGTTCTTGCCAGGATGTCGAAATGGTGGTGCTGGTCCATGGGTATGCTACTTTGGAGCTTCAATAAATGCTTTAACTCCTCTGCCTTCTACTTAGAGAATTGTTTATATCCTGCGATTCTAGACCATTCAGGCATATTCATGGTTAACTTTGAAGCCATGAATTCTGCCTTAATGTTATACTCCAGTGCTGGTGCTCCACTGTGCCACCTAGCTGCCCCGATCATAATAACTTTTGATTACTAGGCATAGGAAATACAACAGCTAGCAATTTCTTTTACTTGTGAATTATAATTGTTTCTTTTTTTAAAAAAAATATTTATTTAGTTTTAGCTTTCAATGTTCACTTTTATAAGATTTTCAGTTCTAAATTTTTCTCCCTCCCTCCCCTTCCCTCTCCCAAGACAGTATGCAATCTGCTATAGGCTATTCATGTACAATAATATTAAATGTAGTGAATTAAAATTTTTAAAAAGTATTTTAGTAACACAAAATTCAGCCATTCAAAAGGATGCCCTCCAATAAAAATCTCTTGTATACTTTGTTATGATTGTGCAGAATTCCAATTTTCTAGTCAAGATGGTGGAGTGAGAAGTTTGAAGGAAGCCAGAGCTCATTACATATCCTGAAAATCAACAACAAAAAAGAAACACCAGGAGAAACAGGGCGGAGCCAAGATGGCAGCTGGAAAGCAGGGACTTGCCTAGGGCTCCCTCCAGGACCCTCCAAACATCCATAAAAATGGCTCTGAACAAATTCTAGAACTGCAGAACCCATGAAATAGCAGATGGAAGCAGGGTTCCAGCCAAGGACAGCCTGGATGGTCGCTGGGTAAGATCTATTGCGCACAGAGCTGGGAGCAGAGCAGAGCCCAGCGTGGGCTGCACCCTGACCAACCAGACCCGGAGCTGGATGAACAGGCCCTAGTGCCCTGAATCAGTGAGCTGTGGCAGTTACGAGACTTCTCAACCCACAAACACCAAAGACAACAGAGAAGGTTGGTGGGAAAAACTGCTGGGGACAGAGTGAAAGGAGTTCACTGTTCCACCACCGCCCCAGGGGCAGCGGGAGAGGTGCAGCTACAGAACTACAGCTGCAGTTGCTTCAGGCCCCAGGCCCATCTGGTGGGAGGAATTAAGTGGCGGATCAGAGCTGAACTGCAGAGCCAGCTTAGATCTGAGTCAAGTGTGGGTTGGCGGTTCTTAGGGGAGGAAGAGTGCTGGTGTGGCAGAGCTGGCTGCATAGAAATAGCTCTGAAAACAATAGCACATCCCCTCAAGCTTGGAACAAAGTACTCTCTTGAGAAAGCAGTATACAAGCAGTCATACCCTGACCAAAAACTCAAGGGTCAAGTAGTTGGCTGGGAACATGGCCAGGCAGCAAGAACTCATTCAGATTCAGACTCAGAATTTGGAATCTTTCTTTGGTGACAAAACATACAATGAGAAGAAGTCAACAAAGTCAAAGAGCCTACATCAAAAGCCTCCAAGAAAAACATGAACTGGTCTCAGGCCATGGAAGAGCTCAAAAAGGATTTGGAAAAGCAAGTTAGAGAAGTAGAGGAAAAATTGGGAAGAGAAATGAGAGTGATGCAAGAAAACCATGAAAAACAAGTCAATGACTTGCTAAAGGAGACCCCAAAA
>CM053626.1:134512124-134540747 GCA_028646595.1 Phalanger gymnotis | reverse complement strand
GGGGGGAAGGGAGGGAAGAAAATCTGGAACCCAAAATTATGTAGAACTGTTTGTTGCAATCTAAAAATTAAAAAAAATTAAAAAAAAAAAGAAACAGAGGGGAGAGGGGCAGAACATTCAAGGCATGGGAATAACTAATACGAAAATGGAAAAAATTGAGGCCCTTCACCTTGAACTTTCTTTCCTCCTCTTCTTCATTTCCCATCATTCAGGTGCCTTCTGCCACTCTTTCCTCCTTCACCCATCTCACATAATGGAGTGACCCAACTCCTTACCAAGGTTAACTCCTCATTCAAGGGATCCCATTCTATCCCGTCTCCTTCAACCAACCATCCCCACACTTCCACTTATTTTCTATCTCTCCCTCTGTACTGGTTCATTTCCTACTGCCTACAAACGTACTTATGTTTCTCCCATCCTCAAAATACCCCTTGCTTGATCCTTCAGTCTTGGATAACTATGACTATATATCTCTTCTGCCTTTCATTACTAAACTCCTCAAAAAGGCCATCTACAACAGGGGCCTCCACTTTCTCTCCTCTGACTCACTTCTTTACTCCTTACAATCTGGCTTCTGACCTTATCATTCCACCAAAACTGCTCTCTCCAAAGTCTCTAATGATCTTAGTTGCCAAATCCAATGACCTTTTCTCAATCCTCATTCTCCTTGACCTCTTTGGCCTTTGACATGTTGATTGCTCTCTCCACCTCGATACTCTCTTCTCTCTAGATTTTTAGGACACCATTCTCTCCTGGTTTTCCTCCTACCTCTCTGACTCTTTCTCTGACTCCTTTGCTTCATCCTCTTCTAGATCACACTCTAACAGTAGGGGTCCCTCAGGGTTCTGTCCTGTCTTCTCCCTCTAGACTACTTCACTTGGTGATCTCATCAGCTCCCATGGATTTAATTCCCATCTCTATGCTGAAGATTCTCAAATCTGCAGCCACAATCTCTCTGCTGACCTCCAATTTCACATACCTTTCAGATATCTCAAACTGGATGTCCAGTAGATATCTTAAACTCAGTGTGTCTAAAATGGAACTTATCTTCTTCCCTAAACCCTCTCTCCACACCACCTTCCCTGTTACCATAGTGAGCAATACCATTTTCTTAGTCCCTCAGGTTCACATCCTGGCAGTCATCCTGGACTCCTCACTATCTCTAATCCCCTATATCCAATCTGTTGTTAAGACCTATCAATTTTCCTTCTGCAACATCTCTCAAATATGCCCCCTTTTTTTCCTCTGACACTGCCACCACCCTAGTGCAAGCCCTCTCATCACCCCATGACTTGATTATCGCGACAGCCTGCAGGTGAGTCTTCCAGCCCCAAGTCTATCCCCACTCCAGTCTATGCTCCATTCAGCTACTAAAGTGACTTTCCTAAAATGCAGGTTTGGTCATGTCATCACCATCCCCTCCTACTCAGTAAACTCTAGTGGCTTCCTATTGCCTCCAGGATCAAATAAAAAATGATGCGTTTGGCATTCAAAGCCCTTCAAATTTTAGCCCCCTCCTACCTTTCCAGTCTTTTTATGCCTTATCCCCCAATATGTACTCTTCAGTGCAGTGACAATGGCCATCTGGCTGTTCCATGAACAAGACACTGCATTTCTTGGCTCCAGGAATTTTCTCATGCCTAAAACACACTTCCTTCTCTGCTCTATCGACCTCCCTGGCTTCCTTTAAATTCCAACTAAAATCCCACCTTGTACAGGAAGACTTCCCCAATCCCTCTTAGTTCCAGTGCCTTCCCTCTAATACAAATTTCCTATTTATCTGTATATAGCTTGCTATATGTGTATGTATATATGTATGTATGTATGTACATGTACACACATACATACATATATACATATACATACACACATACACACATATACACATGTTGTTTCCCCCATTGGACTGTAAGTTCCTTGAGGGCAGGGACTATCTTTTGCCTCTTTTTGTTTCCCCAGTGCTTGGCACAGTGCTAGACACATAGTAGGTACTTAATAATGCTTACTGATTGATTGAAAAAGATGGAGTGTCACTTTCAAGGAACAGCAAGTAAGCCAGCCAAATGGGAAGGTAGGAAGGTTATAAAGGGCTTTAAATGCCAGAAGACTCTGTATTTGATCTCTGAAGTAATAGGGACTGACTAGAGCTTGTTGCGGAGGAGGAAAGAGAGTGAAGAAAGGAGGTGATGTGTCCAGACCTATGTTTTAGAAAAATCACCATGGTAATTGAGTGGAGATTGGACAGGAGTGGAGAGAGACTTGAAACAAAGAGACCAGTTAGAAGCCCATGGCGATAATTCAGGTGGGAGGTGATAAGGAGCTTGATCTAGGACTGTGGCAGAAATAATAGGCAGAAATGATAATATTTTTGGATGAATTAGAAATATGGGATGGGTGAGAATGAGGAGTGAAGGATGACAACCGAGGTTGCCCTCTGCCCTCTGAAGTAAAAGGGAAGTTCAAAAGCAGAGAGGGTTTAGTGGAGAAGACAATGACTTCTTTGGACATGTTAAGTTTGAGATGCCTATAGGGAACCTAAGAAGGAAGCTGGAGTTGCGAGGCTAGTAGGGTGGAATACATAGGTCTAGGAATCATCTGCACAGAAATGATCACCGAACCCATGGAAGCTGATGAGATCACCAAGTGAGATAAGATAATGCCAAATGCTTCAAAGAGAGGTTAAGGAAAATCAGGACTCAGAAAAGTCACTTAATCTTTTTTGAGTCTCAGCTATCTCTTAAAGACCATAACTTTGAGGTACATTCTCTTCTGCCTTTGTGTGCCCTTTCACCAAGGACATTTTATCTAAATATCTTAATTGAAATTATGTATATAAAGCACTTAAACTTTAAAGTGCCATATAAATGTCCACGATCACCATCATTATTATTTGTCCTTAATTAAACGTTAAGGTCTTTAAAGACAGTCTTTGTATCTCACAATGGACTTAGTGGCTTATATATAATATGCTCCTTGAACATTTGTTCATTAGCTCAAGTTTTGAAGTGGATCTGAGAAAGTAAGAAAATAACAATGTCCTGTGGGTACTGGTAAACTCGAAGGACTGGAGCTCAAACAAGAAGTTAGAGATGTATATTTTGGGGTAATCAGCATAGATATTGTAACTAAATGAGTTCTTTAAGTAATTTACATAACATGGCTATATCAGGGCATTACATTGCTATACCCCCCAAAATTGTATGAATTTCTAGTGACTATATCTCTTACATCTCTTCTTAGTGATATAATAATTCACATAATTTCCGACCTTATTTCATCCTTTCTATGAAGAATTTTATGCAATACACTAGAGAATACTTTTTATACCTTTTATAACAATTTAGCATAGCACTTGGATTAAACTCAAACAACTGTTGCTAACAAACATCCTAACTGCCTATCATTTTGTTCGTTTCTCAGTTTTCTCATCTGCAAAATGAGCTGGAAAAGGAAATGGCAAACCACTCCAGTATCGTTGCCAAGGAAACCCTAAATGTGGTCAAACTGAGTTGGACACTACTAAAACCATTGTACAATATTGATAGCCTTGATTTTTCCTTCTGAAAATTGCCTGTTCATATCATTTGACTACTTACTGCTTGGGGAATGTGTACTTGGTTTCAGAATGATTTTATGCTTACATTTCAGTATGGTATGTCAGCTATTTGGGGAATTCATAATTTTTAAATGAATTTATCCTGTTAAGAGCTAACTCAGAAGCATATTGGAAGTTGTCTGGCTTCCCATTCCATTTAGTTAAAAGTCAGATGATGCAAAGCAACAGGGGAAGCACAGACATCTTCTCTATGTTTGTTATATTTCTTCGTTAACCACCCTATAGCACTGGTGAGCAAGGCAGGCAGAGGACAACCTAGCTTAAGGGCCCTGTCAGTACGTTTAACTCATCCGCTCCCCCTTTCACACAAGTGTAGCTTTCAAGACAAGGCTGTTTGACTCTCAAGCAAAAGGGAAAATGGCTGCCTACTTCCACTAACATCCATGATTTTACTGGCTCAAGTTTCAAGGGCATTTCCAGAGAAAAACTGTTTTCTCTCGAGGAAATTATTTAAAAACTGTTAAACTATCATTTCTCTTAATGCATGGCTCCAAACCCCCTTTGGAGAAGACAAAGGCACGCTTCTAAGAAGTAGAAACAAAAATGGTTCAACAGAGAAGCATTAAGAGGCATTTTTCAGTTCTGGGTTGAAAAGAGAACATGTGACGCTAGAACCCAGTTCCTCACCGGCCAAGACTGATTGCTTCCATCTGATTGGTTCTAGCCAATCAAAAAAAAAAGGAAAGAAAGGAAGGCAGTGAAAGAAAAGTGAAGACAAAGGAAGAAAGTTCTTATATTTCAAACTGCCTCCCTTTTTAGTCTACCTCCCTTAACCCTAGTTCAGTCCTCTGAAACTACAAAATAAATATAATTTCTATGTAAGTCCTTCAAATATTTGTGGATAGCTATCTTAGCTGTCCCTCCCTTTCTTCTTTATTTTATGAGCCAACCATTCCCAATATATAATTTCTAGATCCTTAGAAATACTAGCCATTATCTCTCTTTCAATTTGTCAATTCCACTCAAATGTGGTATCCAGAACCATGCAATTCCACAAATGTAATCTGATTAATGTCAATAAACTGGAACTATAGCTTCCCGTGAACTGGCCACTGTTTTCATATCTTAAAATTTCATTACCTTTTTTGGTATACATGCCACAATGTTGGTTTATATTGAGTTTGCAATCATTTAAAACATTGTGGCTTTTTCCTCGTGAGCTGCAGTTAAGCTAGGTTTTGCTTATCCTCTATTTGCTTGGTTTATTTTTTGAACCAAAGTGAGAGATTTTTTATTCATTACTGTCATATTTCATGATTAGTTAGTACATCACCAACAGCCCATCTAGTTAGACTAGGCCCTTCCGCCAGAGGGAGGAGGGGATATAGAGACAGAAAGAACTCAAATCTCATGGACGCAGTTCCTGAAACAAAAAGAATTCTATTAACCCTGAGTTCAGCATACTCATCTTTGGTATATTCAAAAGTTTTTTGGGCCTGCCTACACTAGCAAGCTTAGGAGCATCTAAAGGCCCCAGTTTTCACTGTCCTCCCAAATACCTCAGCCACTCAGAATTAGTCTGCAGATCTGTGTGAGGGCTGATTTTGTGATTACACATAGTTTTATTTCTTAGGATCAGAAGAAGACTGAGAAATGGAGTGGCAGTGAATTGGAAACAAATTTTCTCAAATCTATGTGTCTGTTCATTATAAATGGTTAATATGCTATTACTAAAGCCTCCAGTAAGATTGGTAATGTGTAGCTATTTCTCCTGTTCTTTGTCATCCCAAAACAGACTAGAGCAAAATGGGTCATATGAATTTAATTAAGTAATTACATTTAGTTTCAATTACAATTACTAATTGATCCAAGCCTCCTAGCACAACACCTGATAGAGTCAGTTACAAAAATGAAAAGTGGGCAGGTACTTATTAGTCCTTATTAAATTTATATTGCTACTTGGTAGAGCAAAAACTCTTTTCGCAAAAATAACCTCAGACATGTCATTGGTCCATTGGGTAGTGTATTGGATATCCGGGGTCTAAACTACATAATGAATGTAGTAAAAAGAAAGATAAGCTGCTCTCCATTTTCTTTCATTTTGTTGCCTGAAATAGTAAATTATAATGATACTTCACGTAAAAGTAAACCATCATAAATGTGGAGAAAATACTGAGCAAACAAAATGAATCACATAACTCTACAGCTTAAAAAAACTTAGTTTCAGTTAAGTATGCAAACCGAAATATGAAAAACAGCTAAGGAATTTTATTTATCTTTATTGATACCTTTTGTTTTTGACAACATACCTGTTTCCAAATGCATCCTTTCCTCTTTCCCTCTCCAGTGAATCATTCCTTGTAACAAAGATTTAAAATGAAAAAAAAAAAGTTCAATGGAACTAACCAACCAATGACTTTGCCAGAGAGCACATGCATTATTCTACACTCATAGTCACTCCTTTTCAAAGAAGGGATGGAGGTACATTTTTTTTAACTCTTCTTTGGAGACAAGCTTGGTCATATTTACATAAGATTCAGTTTCAATGTTGTCCTTTCCACATATACTGTTGAAGTCATTGTGTATATCATTTTCTTGGTTCTGCATACTTTTTCTGCATCAGTTCATTCAATTTTTCCCATGATTGTCCGAATTTTGTCATATATTTTTTCTTATGGTGCAATAATATATCATTACATTCATGTACCACAATTTCTTTGGCCATTCCCCAAGAGAACAGCATCTACTTGGTTTCCAGTTCTTTGCTAATACAAAAAATAAAATAAAATCCCACAATACCTACTGGTAGGATCTCTGGGCCAAAGGTTATAGGCATTTTTGTCACTCTTTTTGCATAGTTCCAAACTGCTTTCCAGAACAGTTGGAATAAACAATTCATAGCTTCACCCACAGTGTGCCTCAAAAAATGACTGTCATCTTTGCCAAATTTGCCAGCATAAGGTAAAATTTTAGAGTTCTATGATTTGCATTTTTCTTATTAGTAATTTGTGTGTGTATATGTATAATTCTTATCAGAGACATTTGATACAATCAAGATTTTCCATTCTCATCCTAGCTTAGCTGATTCTATTTGTGATGATTTTTCAGTTTCATGTTCTTGAAATTATCTGTCTTATCCTTTGTCATTACCTCTACCCCTTGTTTAGTCACAAACGTTCCTCTTAGCCATGTGAACAGTACCTGATCCAAATATTCTCCTTGTTTTTAATGACGTATTTCAGATCACATTCATTTTGAATTTACTGTAGTACATGGTGTTTAGCTGTTAGTCAAAACCTAATTTCTGTCAAACTACTTCCCAGTTTTCCCAGCAGTTCTTGTCAAACACAGAGTTCTTCCCCATGTAATTTATGTTCTCAGGTTTATAACCAAATGCTGGGTCAATGAGTTTGATCGTTTCTTATCTGTCCCTATCTAGTAAATATTCCATTGATATACTTTTCTATTTTTAACCACTATCAAATAGTTTTTCATGATTCCTGATTTAAAATAATTTATATTCCCCTTTTATTTTTACTTTTTTCAATTTTCTATTGAGATTCTACATCTTTTGTTACTCCACATTGATTGTTATTTTATCTAATTCTATAAAGTACTACCTCGACATAGCACCAAATCTGTAAATTATTTTAGGTAGTATGAGTTTCTAAATCACATTGATATGACTATACTATGGGTAACATCCTTTCAATTATTTAAATCATATTTGTTTGAAGAGTGTTTTATAACTGTATTTATTTGTGTAACTGGAATGCCTACCCAACCTATATTAGCACCTCACACCTCTTACCTGAGCATTTGGACACCTGTTCACTCTCTGCACTGGCTCATTCACCCCTGCTTGCCTTCACTATGGCAGGTCTAGGTTCCCAGAGAAAGACCGTCACCACTAGCTTATACTTAAATTCTCTCAAAGTCCTAGGGGTAACTGTTGAAAAAGAGATTCTCCCTACTAACCACTCTAGTTCTCAAACCCCTACAGATATCTATTTATATAAGCCAGCCACTCAAAAAAATGGCAATGTTACAGCTTAAATGTAACCATTTACTTAGAAATAAGGTAAAATAGTAATAAAAGTAATACCACAGATACCTAAGCATAAAGTGCATGAATAATAAAACACATCACAATCTACATACATATGAGACATACTATACTCTCCCACCAATTTGCTCAATATTTGTTGGGGAGAGGAATTTGGCAAAGAAGCACACAAGGAAGAAAAACCCACATGCTCAAAGTAACTCCCAATTTTGGACTGTAGGCTTTAAAGTCATTGGGCACCATGCACCACAGGAAACTGTTGGACCTGCCTGCCTGGCTCACCACTGTTATCTGGTGACTACAGAAGAAATATAACAAACTTGGAGAAGACAGCTTTACACTACAGCAAACTGTGTTGTTCAGTAAATACTTTTGATTAAAATTTCCAATTTGTTTCTAAATTAGCTCTTCTCAGGGTGACTATTCTTTTTTTTAATACTGTGCATTTCCAAAATGATTTATATAAAAATTATTCTAATGATCTAAATGATCATTACTTATTCATAATTCCTATTTTCTTTGTTATTCTTATTTAAAAAACATTAAAAACTGGCAAGACTTAAAAACATTTCCATTATATATGAAAAGGACCTTAAAGTAACAGTGCATTTCATGTCTTGAATACATTTTGGTAGCCAGATATTTTATGAATTTTGTAGCTACTTTGGATGGACTTTGTAATATTTCCTACTGGATTGTCATATAGAAATTGTTTATTTTGGTTGATTTTGCATTCTACTTAAACGAAGTTACTGTCTCAATTAGTTTCTTTGCTGATTCTCTGAGGCTATTTCTGAGGTTTTCTAAGTAAACCATCATACAATCTGCAAATAAAAATATTTTGTCACTGAAATTTCTAGATTATATCAAATAACAGTGGGAAAAGGAGGTATCCTTGCCTTACTCCTACATTATTGTAAAGTTTCTAGTGTTTCCACATTGTAAACAATGATAGCTTTTGATATGATATATACATATTATATATATGTGTGTGTATATGCATGTATGTGTATGTACACACATATATAGAATATACACATACACACACATATATACGTATATACACACATATATATGTAATATCAGTTTTAAAAAGACTACATGCTTTATAGGGTTTTTTTTTTAAACATAAACAAGTATTGTAGGCTGTCAAAGGTTTTCTGCTGCTATTGATATAATCAAGTGGTATAAGTGGAGTTGAATTTTTTATAGGATTGTTTTCCAACTAAAGAATCTTCCTTGTATCCATGATACAATCCAATTTAATTACAGCAAGTAATTTTTCGGATATATTTCTGTTCGTAAGGTCTCATTTGTCATTTTTGAATCATACATTAGGGAGAGTGTTCTTTGAAAATAGTTCATAATTGGACAGCAAGGTGGCACCGTGGATAGAGCCCTGGGCTTAGAATCAGGAAGACTCATCTTCATGATTTTGAATCTGACCTCAGACATTTATTAGCTGTGTGACTCTGGGCAAGTCACTTGACCCTGTTTGTGTTCCTCGTGTAAAATGAGCTGGAGAAGGAAACAGCAAACCACTCCAGAATCTTTGCCAAGAAAACACCAAATGAGGTCACAAAGAGTCAAATACAAGTGAACAATGGTTCTTCTTTGGTTTAGACATTCTCTGTCCAATATAAGGAGTTTGGTGGAATATTTTCTTTCTCAATTTCTGAGAATAATTTGTATAGTATAGCTATTAAATTTTCTTCAAAAATTATAGAATTTCCTTGTTAATTCATCTGGACCTGGTTTTTTGTGGGGGGTTTTGGGGAAGATTGTGGGTGAGAGAACAGTTCCTCTATACTTTGTTCCCCTTAGTTTTCTGTAATGGAGTTTGAGATCTTTACTTCCTATTCTGCTAAAAAACATTTTTTTGATAATTCATTTATTAAAACTTCAAGATTTACAAGCATATGTGTATAGTAGACCATTCTTTTTTATTTCACGTTATGATTCCATTATTTTTTTTGTAATTTTAATCATCCTATTACCAGATTTGCTAAAGGTTTAATTAACTGCTATTCTTTTAAAATAATTTCTTACATGAATAAAGAACATAATCAAGGAATTGTATAATGGAAAGGGGAGACAAATTAGTCATGTGGTAAAATACAGGGATGATAGATGGATGTTTAGAGTAATCTATTGCTATCCTGAAGATATCAGACATGAGGAAGGAATCAAACACAAGGGGCAGACCCCCTTGAAGCAAACTCTCGACAAGTCATGGCCAAGAGCCAAGGAGGATGGGACAAAGACCAGTTGCGTTCTGCGTCACTGGAGAGAATTCTCAAATGATGAGATCAGAGATTCATTTGGGTATTTTCAAAGAACTAATTTTTAGTTTTATCATTTCTATATCTGTTTACTATCTACCTATTTCTCCTCTAACTTGGGGGGGGTGGGTTGCTCACTTTCTAGTTTTTTTTTTAAATCATATGCTCTGTTCTTTAATATTCTTTGTTTTTTAATCTACTTTTTTTTCAGTTTTTTTTCTTCCAAAGACTGCATCCCAGAAACTTTCATGTTGTCTCATCATTATGATTGTTAATTCAATGGTATTGTTTCTATTTGTTCAACCACTTGGCATATTAGAGGCATATTATCATTTATTCTCCATTTAGATCTGTATCTATTGCTTCTATTCCTGATTTTATTGCATGTGGTCTTAAAATATGCCTTTACTATTTCAGTTTAAAAAAAAAAAGTATTCCTGTGTGCTCTTAAAATTAAAACTTAGCATTTTAAGGTTTGCATAGCATTTACATGTCCGATCTCATTTTGCCCTCACAACATACAATTGAATAGCCATCATTTTATAAGGAGCTTGAGGCACACAAAGGATAAGTGACTAGCCTAGGGCCAAACATTTATTAAGAATCTGAGGCAGGACTCTATCTCAGATATTACTGACTCTTAAGTCCAGCACTGTATCCACTATTCCACTTAGTCTTACTATGTGGTGCTTAGAGATAGGTATATTCTTCAATGATCCAAGACAACTCCAAAGGACTCATGATGGAAAATGCTATCCACATCCAGAGAAAGAAGTGATGGAGTCTGAATACAGATTGAAGCATACACTGAACTGTTTGATCCATTCACATTTAGTGTTAGACTTGTGTTTCCCCCACTGTCTTCTTGTAAGTTAACACTTTATCTGTGTGAATAATTGCTCATTTTTTCTCTTCTTCTAACACTAATTTAGTCAAAGGGGTGGTTCAAAATCTTCCCTCCCCTCCAAATTTTTAACATTTTTTTTTTGCTATATCACTTTCCAAGTTTTCCTTTGTTTTATGCTCATTTTCTAATTTAGTCAGCATTTTTTCTGATTTTTAAGTACAAAATCTGAACTCCTACTTCTATTTATATTGCTGTTGTAGCTCTTATTTCATCCTCCCAATTTTCTGTTCTAACTTGCTTAAAATCAACCTGGTTTCAATGGATGAAATTCCTGGTGAGGATATTCCCTCTTTTAACAGACCGGCAATTATTATGCAATGTAATGTAATGCAATTAGAGGAAAGTTATCTCCAATATTGAGACTGTCATTCACTAGAGCTGTGCGGCCAGTAGGGGTCACAAGCAAGACTTGAATCAAGATCTTTTCAGTATTACTTAACATTTATCATCCATTACATAATGGATACCTTACCCATTGTGATCTTTGAAGTAATAGAAGATGGAGGTAGTACAGTACGTAGTATTAGTATAGTAAGCTATTATAGTAGGATGGAAGTAATTGTGTCTCAAGTCACAAGGACTGGTCCTATATCTTGCCCTTTTCATGACGAATATCCATTCCTCAAGTCGTATTATTCTATTACCTACATCCCTGCTCCAAAACTCTTAAGTGGTGGCTGGCTTTGAGGGACTCCTACATCCCCATTCCTGGGGGGTAGGGTGAAGATTAAGCTCTAGTAGATGAAACCGTTAGGAAATGTTCTTTCAAATTGCCATACCCCCAAAACCATAAGGTTTCCAAGCATACACCTCCTTACCCAATGAGAATGTGAATTTCCTTTATCTTTCTGAGCCAAGGAACTTCAACTATCAATCCCTCTTACTCATTACTTTTTGTCTTATTCTTCCATAGTCCTGTGTCCCCGTCCCCCCCTCATGCTAAAGGAAGTATCACTACCTGCCTGTGAAGGTAGGCCACTTGTTTCCTTTCTCTTACATTCCCTATCACCATTTGCCTAACTTTCTACTGTCATATCCTCCTAATTAAGGTACTGTTTCCAAAGGGGTCAAGGATATAGTCCATGGAGTATTAATTCATCTTTTCTTCCTTCCCATCTTCCAATTAAGTTCCCCTTGAAATTTTAGTCTCCTAGGTCTTTTTTGTCCCTTCATGAATTCTTTTAACCCACATTTCAGTGTCTTTTTTTTAATAGCCTAAGTACATGAGTTTTTTTATTAGTCATCTTCTCATTCATTATCAAAATTACCTGCTCACCTCTGGGATTCTGGGCTTTTTAGGAATGCTTCAAATTCTTTTCATTGAAGTACAATCTTTTTTCATTGATGATTAGGTTAACTTTGCAAGATTAATTTGGGTTGCTGTTTGAGGTCCTTTGCTTCCCATGATACCTTTCTTTCATACCTGAAAGTCTTTCTTCAGAATGCTTAAAAAATGTGTTGTTACTGAAAACGTGACATTTAACCATGGAATGTGAAGTGTGCAACTTTTCTGCTGGCAATCTACGTATCTGTTTAATCAATTCCTTGCTGTCTCTAGTTAAATGATCTAGACTTTAAATTTTCTGGAGAATTGAATTCAGGTTATCTTGCTCTTCCAGATCTCTATCTCTGTAAAGTTATTTTTGCATACCTTTTCTTCAAGGCCAGTCATTTTGGTTTACACAGAATTCATGTTCTTGTAATTTCTGCTTCTATTCTTCCAAATTTATCTCCTCCTCGGTATTTGTGTTCCAAATCTGATATTCGCACTCTCTCTGAGTTTCTTACTTCTTTGGAGTAATTCTCCATTATGTTTGGAATTTTAGTCAAATTTTGAAACAAAATCTGTAGTTCTCATTTGTGGTAGCAATACCATATGGGGAGACAAAAGTCAAGGACTAAAAGAACAAGAGGGAACAGGAAGAATGTTTGAAGGCAGGGGACTCTGGATTTAAGATAGACATTATCCCATACACTACTATATCATTTTCTCTATACCAGTTCCTAAATTCTAGCTTCATTTAGTCCCTTGTTGAATCATACCAACAGGGTTATCAAATGCAGTGTAGGACCAGGTAGTTCCCCAGTTCCTTCCACTCCTCCTGTGTTCTTCTTGTCACCTCTTAGGACTTATGATCAGGAGTGGTAATTCCTTAAGTTTCCCAAAATATATAAAAAGAAATCATATTTCCCACAAACCTAAAATTCCAATCCAATCCAACAAGCATTTATTAAGCGCCTATGTGCAAGGCAATGGGGATACAAAGACAAAAGTAAAAAATCCCTGCCCACAAAGAGCTTACATTCTAATGGAGGAATATGATATATAATATTGTACATTGCTGTTGCTTCTTCATAGACTTCTATTTTTAATATATCAATAAAAATTTAAAACTTTTCCAAAACATATAAAAGAAAAAATTCCAATCATTAGTTTAGAAATGGTTCAAGATTTACAAACAATGCTGATTTACCTTCTGCATTATTAAATTCTCAAATTCCAAAATGACTTACATCTGTGAAAAAAACAATTAAAACAAAAAAAATATTCCAAATGATTTAAAAAATAAAACTTTTTTTAATTAAAATTAAAAAAAGGAAAACTGGGGCATCCTCCCCTAATAACTAATTCATAAACATTGTCATTACCAAACATTGTAAATTTTTTAAAAGGATTTTTTTTTGGTCCAGACTCATGATTTTATGGGGCAAAGCTACTTGCTCAACCAAAGCAGACTAGCAACTGTTCTACAACTTAATCTCTTTGTTGCCTGGGAGTACAACATTGGGAGGCTGTTATGACTTGCCCAGGGTCACAATACCAGAGTGTGTTAGATGTGGTAATTGAACATCTTCCTGACTTGACTCCAAAGCCACCTCTCTACCCATTCACAGTATGCTGCCTCTCAACTTGAACTTAGTTTCACAAAAAGATAAATTTCACTGCATATCTAAGAGTATGTGTAAAGTTATAATTAAATGGAATGTATATAACCTTTCATGATGTATCATACACAGAGAAGAAATTCAAGGAATTCAACCCATCTGGAATATCCAGTATGAATTTATTGATTTTAAGATAGGCACATGAACAGATACTCTAAAAATTCTGGAAAGGTTCTTTTCTATACTACTACTGACACAAACTAAACATTATACAACCTTTTCAACTTTTTTACTTATTCAACTAAACTACTTAATTGGCTAAAAGAGCAACTCTTTCAAAGGTTGATTTTAGTAGATAAATTTTTGAAGTATATAATACATAATTTTCAAAATTAGGTTTGCTCTTCAGGTGGAGGGGGAGGTGGTGGTGGTGGAGGAGGAGGTGGGGGTGGGGGTGGAGGAGGAGGTTCAATAGTTTCCATAAGCTTCTTATTAGCCTCTTCATTGTGACGGTTTTGACAGTGGGTTAAATGTTTCTTAAAGCCTCTTGGGAAGTTTGATTCAAAATTACAACGTGGACACTTAAGTAAACTTTGCCCATGAGCTGCAACATGATTTTTAAGGAGAGATTCCAAAAGAAAAGCTTTCCCACATATTGTGCATTTATATGGGCTATGAACATTATGCTTGTTAACTAAATGATGCAAAACTGCACCTTTTTTCATAGCACGACAGCAACAGATCTTGCAAAAATATTTTCCTTTTCCACGTTTCATGTATTTTGCTATCTCCTCTTCAGAGATAAAAGCCTCCTTCTCATCTGTAAACTGCAGGATGCTTTTTGGCTGATCAGTAATATCCATTTTCTCTTTAGTGAAATCAACTGATTCCACATCAACTTGCTCTTGATCACTGTTAGATTCCTGGCCCTTTAGATCTAGGAAATCTAAATCTGCTTTTCCACATTCACTGCTACTAAGCTCTGCATCAGAGTTCTCTTGGTTATCTTTCTTGAGCTTCTTTTGACAAGGATATAAAATATCTTCTTGAGCCAAAATATCATCTTTTTGATCCTCCATGGCCTCTGTTTGGACATCATACTCACTAGATTCAACTAATTTCTGAGACTCAGGGTAAATAGAAACAGATTTGGGAAGCTCAGGAAAAGGGATATGTTTCCTCGATTCTGGGAAGAGAGCCCTTTTGCGGGGCTCAGAAGATGGTATGGCTTTGGGAGACTCAGGGAAAAGGGAGGATTTTCGGGGGTCATCACCAGAAATTGTAGGTTTTCGGGTCTCTGACGCCATTTTAAGAAGTTCAGATGGCCCAGGAGGACCAGGTTTCCGGGATTCAGGGAAGACAGGTTTCTGAGGTTCAAGAAAAAAGGAAGACTTCCAGACATCCGGAGAGCCAGGAGGGACAGCCTTCTGGGATTCAGTAAAATCATTAGTGGCAGGTTTCCACGGCTCTCCGGAAATAGAAGGTTTCCATTGATCAGAAGAAACCTTCCAGAGTTCTGGTGATACTGAAGCTTTCTGGTGATCAGGAGACACAGAAGGGCCTGACTTTCGGAGCTCAGGGGACAATGGGGGTCCTGACTTACGAAGCTCAGATAATCCTGGAGGTCCTGATTTACGAAGGTCAGGAGACAATGGGGGAACTGCCTTTCGAATTTCAGGGGACAGTGGGGGACCTGATTTTCGGAGCTCAGGGGATAAAGGGGGCCCTGCTTTTCGAGCTTCAGGGGACAACGAGGGACTTATTTTGCGGAGTTCAGGGGACAATGGAGGACCTGGTTTACGGGGCTCAGGGGACAGTGGGGGACCTGGCATACGGAGTTCAGGAGACAATGGAGGACCTGCTTTCCTGGTCTCTGGGGATAATGGGGGGCCTACCTTCCGGGCCTCAGGGGATGAGGGAGCTGGTTTACGAGCTTCTGGGGACGAAGGGCTTGGTTTACGAGCTTCTGGGGACAACGGGGGACCAGTTTTACGGGTCTCTGGGGAAGAGGGACCTAGTTTCCAGAGTTCAGGTGACATAGGAGATGTCTTTCGAAGTTCTGGGGGTCCAGGCTTCCAGGCCTCAGAAGTGGTAGATTTCCATGAACTGGGTGATACAGGTAAAGGCTTCCAGGATCCAGGTGACATAGGTGGACTTGGCTTCCAAGGGCCAGGTGATAGGGGTAAAGGTTTCCAAGGTCCAGGGGATACAGAAGGAGCAGGCTTATTAGTAGGTTTCCAAGGTCCAGGTGATACAGAAGGAGGAGGTTTCCAAGGTCTAGGGGATGTAGATACCACAGGCTTCCAAGGACCTGGTGATACTGCTGGGGCTGGCCTCCTTGGCTCAGGTGACACAGCAGGTGACGGCTTCCAAGATTCAGGAGAAACAGCTGGTGATGGCCTCCTAGGTTCAGGAGATTCAGTCAGCGCTGGTTTCTGGGATTCAGGAGATGAACTTGGAGATGATCCCCAAGGCTCAGGGGAAGAAGCTAGAACTGGTTCTTGAGGCTCAGGGGAAGTTGACAAAGGAGTCCTTAACGTCTCTGTAAAATGAGAGAGCTTCTGGGCCAAGGGATTAGCAACAGGAGACTTCTGTGGCTCGGGAGATACAGAAGTAAGTTTCTGTGGTTCCAACGAAGCCAGAGGGACAAGTTCTGGGGATTCTGGAGAAGGAACAGGGGAAGGTTTCTGAGACTCAGGAAGGACAGGTTTTTGAGGGTCAGAGCCAGCAAAAGAAAGTTTCTGTGACTCCGAAGAAACAACAGAAGCAGGTTTCCGGAGCTCTGGAGAACTAGCAGGGGAAGTGTGAGGTGATTCTGAAGACTGAACAGGAGCAGGTTTCTGTGACTCTGTTGAAAAAACAGGCCCAGATTTCTGATTCTCTGATGAATTAGACATTTTCTGGGACTCTGGGAAGGGAGAGGTTTTCACAGGTTCTGTCTCCTTATCCAACTGTTTTTTCTGTTTATCATCCCACTTATCTTTTACTGAATGTTGGGATGTAATGTGATAGTATACATTGCAGTACATTTTGCTGGTAAAGAAACATTTATGGCAGTGAAACAACTTTGCGGTTTTCTGGTAAAATATCATTTTACCTAACCCACCAGCATCCATTTCATCACAATACTCTGGATGGATGGTACCCATATGGATTTGTACATTTTCATAATCTGTGCCTTTGAAACTGCAGTGATCACATTCCAAACGTTCTGGTTGTTTACGAAGTTCTGGGAATACTTCCATTTTTTAAAAATCTGTTACAACTTGCACAGGTCCTCTGAAATCACGTCAATGTTGCTGCAATAAAGTAAAAAAATCAGCTGAGTTATCATAATTTATTCTCATATAATATTTTATCATTTGAATGCAATTCTTCCCCAACCCATCTGAGTTACTTAATTACATTAATACATTAATATGAGTTACATAATTACAAATAACAAAAAATACTTAGGATGATACATTTGCCAGATTACATCTCTGCAAAGATTACTGGGATCTCAAAAGACCACTGAATCTGTGTCTTTGACTCATGTGATTCTCAAAAAACACAATGCCTCAACACAATGATTTTGGAGCACCGAGTGACAAATCTTGAAACAAAATTCAGGATTATTTTAGAATTATGACTAAAGAATACAAATAGTGTTTTATATTTCCACTCTTCATCAAAAAGCATTAAATAAACTGTTAACTTGGAAAAGATGGCAACCTTTAAAAGATAATTTTCATGGGTGTAGAATGATCCTTCAGGAAATCTCCCCATGTAGCATGATGCTACAACAGACTGTTATTAATATTGAAATATTACAAGTGTTTCTCTCGAAGTTTAACCCCTGAAATGCAGAGTATGGACAACAAAAGGGGGTTAGTTTCAATTATAAGCATAATGATCACCTACAGAATTATATTATTTGCCAATTAAACAATGAATAGTTTCTCTCACCCCAGCTATGTGCCACTTTTAATTAAAAATAGTCAAACACCACTAAGAGATTTCACGAACGAGCATAGAGCTGCATTAAAGATATATCAAAAATGTCTTCTTTTAATTAAAATGTTCTGTAAAGGTCAAATTTATAGGTTTTCATGTTGTTGAATGTTTTTGAAATAATATATTAAAATCTTTCAGTTTTGCTTTAAGGGAATCACAAAATTCCCATTAATTTTAACAGCTGTTACTGATATTGCCATTCTGTGTAAACTATCTGCAGGTATTCTTTTTGAATTTTTCTAAAGTACAGAAGGATATGTATCACCTGAGAGAACTGGAAAGAGTTTTCTTCAGAGTATTAATTCTTTTCCCCACATCTCCCCTTTAACTTTTGTAGCACTCCCTGGCATAACCAAAACTTTGGAAAAATACTTTAGGTCTTCATTCTTCCCTATAATGAATGAATACAACAAATAAAACATAAGAAATTTGTGATACATTGGAATCTTAAATATGGGTAGAAAACAACCCCAAAATCAATAGTCCCAAAGTATCTTAGATCCAGAGCAAGCAACAAAGTGTTAAACTAATAACATCAGATTTTTTTCAACATGTTATTAAGTTTTTACTACATTTTTTTCCTTTTTTCTCTTGACTGTTTTCCCTCCCTCAAAATTCTGTTACAAAGGATCACTGTCTGAGAAGAGAAAGAAAAGGAAGGATACAAGGGAAAATCCTGGGATGTGAAAGCAAAAGATATCAAGAAAAACTTTTTAAAAACCAACATACACTCAAAGGGGAAAACTGTGTCTCATACATTTAGAGATAGAAGGGATTTCAAATATCATTCCATTGCTTCAACCCCTCAGTTAATAAATAAGGAAATTGGGGTCTAGGAATATTAAATTCCTTGCCTGAGATACCACAGACTAGTAAGGATCAGAAACAGGATTTGAACATAAGTCTTCTGACCTCAGAAATAGTACTCTTTCTTTCCTTGTATCATTTTGCTTCCAATGCACTTCTTATAACATACTTTGATTAAGTGCAAATGTCACATTTCAGTAAACCACTCTAGCCGTCAATTGCTTTACAATGTTTAGAGCTTTAGCTGTATCCAAATAACCTATAACCTAGGGGCCATTTTGGAAGCTGTAAGACTATACAAATAGAAGTTCCATCAAATAACCCTGGACCAAAATTGCTTAACCTCTCCGGGATTCTCTTCAATTATAAAAAGGGTTTGAACCACATGACATCTAAGTTCTCTTTAAGCTCTAAAACTATGATCCTATAAATCTGCAATGACAGAAGTGGTTCCTATGAATGAAATTGTGGCTCCCAAATCAGCACTGCCCTCCACATCTGCCCACCTAAGCAACTTGCCAAAGTTTTACTTGTGTCAAGTAGAGACCTGAAACTTTCATAACCAACCTGAAAGCTTCCTAGAGTTTGACTAAAGAACCTGTATGTACATTTTTACCTTTCTTGATTGAAAAAGCAAAACATACAGATATTATGTAGTGGGAAAAGCACTTTAATGTGGAATCAAAGGATTTGGGTTTGAATCCCAGCTCTACTACTGGCTACCCTTGTACGAGGCCCTGGGCAAGCCACTTAAATTTTCTGAACCTGTTTCCTCTCCTAAAAAGTGAGGATATTGGATAATTTGATTTCTAAAGTCCACAGCAGTTCTAAATCCTATAATGACATCTAATTTTAAAACCAAAAATACCATCCAAAGCATTCAAAATGGCTTTAGACAATTCTTTGTCCTAACTTCACATTCTCTCTATATAGTTTAATCCTTACATATATACCCCACCTTTTACATACTAAGTACTGGCACACAGTGCATACTAATGCACTGCAATTTTCTTCTCCTTCCTATGTCCTAATTCTACAACTCTCACTACTGCTAACTACTGAAACAAGTCTCTGTAACCCAATATGGGTTAAATAAAAAACTCCATGTTATTTTCCATTTTCCACAGGACCTAGTATGTTGCTCTGCAGATACCTGGAAGAGTCAAAAAAAAAAATGACTACTTACTTGTCAATAAATAAGGCAAGATAGTATACTAATACATGAAAAGATGTATTTCATAAAAGCAAACTAGAAACCCATGCCTCAAATTGCCTTGTATTTACTTCTCCATGCACCTGCTGTACCCTAAGTAAAAAATAAAATCCTTGAAGGGAGAAACCTCTTCACCCTGTATCTATATCACTAACATTATGCCCATAGAGAGCAGCTCATGTTTTATTTAATTCAATTCCCTGTCCTCCCTTAATCTTGTCACTTGGCCTGTCTGCCACAATTTAGCTCTTCTTACTCTGCTCACATTCACCATCTTCTCTATTTTCTACCTTTCATCCTGTTTATTCCTGTTTCTAACAAGACCTGGCAACCAACACTGCAATGAAAACCCCAGGTAGCTCTTAAACTCTAATGCTGCTTTTCTCCCATTTTCCACTCACCATTCCCTATTCCAACCACCAACCTGGATCCACCAGTCTTTGCTTGCTTTCACTTCATGTTCCCATCCTGGCTTGTCAAACTTTACTCTCAACTTTTATACCACTTTCTTAGACCTCTGTCTCTCTTTGGAGGTCAGTTTACCACTCAATTACCTTTCAGATTTCCACAGTCTCCAAGTTAATCTCAACTTCAACACTTCTATTTTTCCTTCTCTCTCTCAATTTTCACGAAGTACCTCAATCTGCCTACTTTTAAACTCTTTTGACCAATCTCCAAATCTCTCTCATTGTGTTTACCTGCTGCCCAGACTTTTTGTCCTAGCTGTCAAACCTTGCTAGCTCTCGCTTTAAAGACTTCAGTCTTTTTTCTTTTCACACAAAGGTCAAGTACTAAGTGATTCACTGTGTGGCTGTGTGTGCCCCTAAGAGTTGCTTACACATTTTCATTAGCATTCTGTAACAGAGGGTCTGCCAGTAAAATTCTACATATAGGGAGTTCACAGAGCAAGAAGAGAATAAGGGAATAGAATTCAGCAAATCAAACCTATTTTGTATTAAATATATGTCTCCCATACTTTCATACATGCATATGTTGTATTCCCTCCAAAAATATAATGCATTATGCAAAGACTTCAGAAACACAAAGATTCTGGATATAAAGGACAAGAAATAAAGACTCAAAAGAAAAGAAAGGTAAGTGAAAGGAATGCTAATGGAATAAGGCTTAACAAAGTGAAAGCAAATACTCCTAAAGAGTAGAGGAGAGGCCAAGAAAAACAAATTTGAGAAGATGAGGAGATAAGACTGTTGCTAGAAGAAATTACATAGCAGGTTATGAAAGAAATCTTACCAGATGCCTCAAAATTGTTTTTCAAAGACCTGATATCCTACATGGCTTTTTAGCTAAGCCACAGAGCAGCTGGCTTTCACCTTGCATTGAGAAGCAAACGAAGTATGAGGGGCTGAACCTGAAAAAGTAGACACAGAAGGGAAAAAATTGAGACTGTATTTCTGTTTCATTTTAAAACAATGGATTCAATTGTTTGCCCATTTTTTTTTTACTGGATCCACTACAGATTTATGTTATCTCATCTCAGTTATACTCTCACTGCAGCATCTTTCTACTTGTCTCTAATCAATTCTCTGTCCCACTTACCACAGCAGCTATTCCAGCAATCTTCGCTTCTCTCAAACACCCATGGCACTCTTCCCCCCATACTTTCACTTGAAGATCTTACCCTCATACTTCATTGAAAAAAAGGAGCTGATTACTCCCTGGTTCTCCTAATTTCATACCCTCCCGATATCATTCCCCACTATAGTCTCCTTTACTCATCTTTGATGCAGATGCAGTCCTTCTCCATGTCAAGCAGCCTTGATCCCATCCCCTTCAAGTTCTTCAGCAGTTTACCCCCAACATTATCCCCACTCACTCTCTAATCATCTTGCTCTCCTTATCTATTGGCCCCTTCTCTGCTGCCCAGGTCTACCCTGTTGAAGAAAATCTTCAATTTCATATTAGCAATTGTCTTACATCTCTCTTCTCCTCCTCAGATAAACTCCTTTAAAAAGTGACTCTCTTTTTTAACTCTCTGCAACTGTCACTCTCTTCAAAGTTACCAATTATCTCTTACAACCAATGGCACATCTAACGGCCTTTTTCCAATCCTCATCCCCAATCAGTTACCTCTCTACAGCTACTGACAATGTGGTCTACCTCTTTCTTCTGGTTAATCTCTCCTCTCTGGGTTTTTTCTGACATTGTCCTCTACTGGTTCTCCTCTTACCTGTATGCCCACTCCTCAGTCTCCTTTGCTGGATCCATGCACATCCATATTATATCCACCACTAATTATGGGTGTGCCCAAAGCTCTGTCCTGTACCCTTTTCTCCTTCTACAGTATCGCACTCAGTGATGTTACAAATTTCAATGATCATCTTTATTCAAATGATTCCCAGATCTTTATCCAGCCCTAATCTCTCCAATGAGCCCTTGCCTGTTAGATTGGATAACACACAGGCTTCTACAGCTCAAGATGACCAAAATGGAATTCGTTATTTTTTCCACCAAACCCTCTCCTCTTCTGGACTTGGCTGTTACTGCTGAAGGTAGCCACCTCGTTGTCACCTAGGTTGAAAGCTTTAGTGTTAACCTCAACTCCTTACTCTTACCCCACATATCCAATCCATTGACAGATCTTGTTATTTCTTTCTCTACAGCATCTCACATATACGAATCACACAGCTGCCACCCTAGTTCAATACTTCATCATCTCTCTCCTGGAATATTACAATAGTCTTCTAACTGAACTCACAGCCCCAAGTGTCTCCCCATTTGAATCTATCCTCCATAAAGCTGTCAAAGTTTTTTCCCCTCAAGCTCTGATCATGTTACCCATCACACTCTCCTTCTCCACAATCAATAAGCCCCAGTGGTTCCCTATTTCTCTAAGATCAAATATAAAGTCCTTTGGTTCAGCATAAAATATCTTCACAAACTGACCCCTTCAAGGTCCAGAAGACCTTTCCAGTCTTTCCTATACTTTACTCCTTTACACAAAATCTGTTCCATCGTCCCAGGTCTATTTGTTGCTCCTCACACATCTGTCTCCATGCTTTTGTACTGGCTATCCCCTATATGTAGAATGCCCTTCCTCCTCTTAGAATCCCTTGCTTCTTTCAATACTTAGTTCAGTCACCTTCTGCAGGAGGCCTTTCCCAGGTCATTGTAGCAATAATTTGGCTAGCAGCTGTTGTGGGGCGTAAGACCCAACAAGACCAGCAACAAAAGCTGCCAGCACAAGTTCTTTTGATCTGCTTTACTAAGGAAAGTAACGTTAAGGTGTTAACAATCTTACTTTAATCCCATATACAAATACCATTCACTTAGTTCAGGAGGAAAAGCCAGCAGCCTGAACTTCAGAGCAAATACAAACAAGCTACAAACATACCCAATATAAACAGACCAGATCACAATTTGTAATTACCAAGAAAGCAACAACACCTGGGTTGACAAGCCAAGGGCTCCTAACAATGGCTGCCCAGAGTCTCCACGTCAACACTCCTCCAGGAGTGAGAGCCCCAGACAAGATGCTAACCTTTGAGCTTTTATACTCTGTTAAGGGCTCAAAGGATTCAAACCAAGTTACCCAAAGGGTGTGGGTCTGGGGTGTAGCACCTAGTAAGACTTAAAGACATTTGATTGCTTTAGCATTTCTACCCGCTTTTAATTAATATTACAGCCCGTTAAGAGTCTTCCTCTTTATGGTTACTTTCTATCAAGTTTATATCTTATCTCATATATACCTATTTATTTATATGATGTCTCTCCACTGCCATCCCTGTATAATGTAAGCTACTTGTAGGCTAGGATTGTTCTCACTTTCTTTTGAATTCCCAGTGCTTATTACACTAAACCTGGCACACAGTTAGCCTTTAATAAATGCTTATTGACTGATCCCTTCTAGGTGTGGGGGGGGAGAGAGTTAATTCTAGTTATTTGATGGGTCTGGATATCAGTTTAATATTACAAGAAAAGGCAAAATGACAGACTGTCAGCAGTCAATCTAAGGCCACATGCTCAAGATAATATTTTGTAGCATAATGGGGTAGCTTCCCTCTCTGCGGTGCATCTTTAATAACTTATTAGTATTTATTTCTCAATAATCAATCTAAACTTTTTTCTAAACCTCATGACATTTTCAGCTAATATAACTCCATGGGTTACTAATTCACATATTTGCAACTCACTGTATAAATAAATTCTTTTTGTTGCACCTTAAGCATCAGATGCAACAGTGAAAGGGTAGAACAGGAACTGTTTTGTAATTAAATCTGTAAACACAAAGAAACATGTGTGGTATACATTTGCCTATACAATGTATCACACTACATTACATCTATTACTATTGAAATGAGTCACCCATTCTTTCTTCCACTGATCTTGAACAATGTAGCTTCATTCTCAGAAGCAATGGAACAGGCACACAGGTAGGAGAGCTAAGTACTGCCTATTACTGAGAGGATTTAAAGCTTTTGGGAGGTAGGAGATGAGTTTCTAATGCAATCAGATGACACTTTGATAATTATTAAGTCACCAGAAAGGAAGGAAAGAAAGAAAGAAGGGGACAAGCAGATATAAAATAGCGTTTCCCCATAGCAACTATTCGCCCAGAGCAGTGAGAATAGTAACAGATTCCTAAACAATGTTAAGGGGAAGCCACAAAGGAACATACTTATCTCAATAACCAAGAAGCACCACCAACATGGTCCTAACCGTCTGAGTGCTCCTTCTCAGTCTCCTTTGCTGGATCTATATCCAGGTTGCACCTGTTAACTATGGGTGTCACGTAAAGCTATCCTGGGTCCTTTTCTCTTCTCCCTCTATAACATTCCACTTGATGATCTCACCAGCTCCCATGGATTCAATTATCATCCCTATACAGATGATTCTCAGGTTTACTTATCCAGCCCTAACTTTTCTCATCTGGCCTACAGACTTATATCTCCAACTGTTTATGAGGTATCTGACCTCCAGATTTGCATCTCCAACTGTTTACCAGACATCCTGAAGTAGATGTCCTGGTGACATCTTAAATTCACCATGTCCCAAACTGAACTCATTAGCTTTTCCTCCAAACCCTCCTCTCTTCTTAATTTCCCCATTACAGTCAAAGGCACTGTCATCCTCCTAGTCATTCAGGCTCAAAATCCCAGTGTCACCCTCAATTCTTTCTCACCCCCATCCATACAATTGCCACGTCCTGTCAATTCTACCTTTGTCACAACTCTCAAATAAGCCCCCTTCTCTCCTTTGGCATTGAGACCACCTTAGTGCAGACCCACCAAGACCACTGCAATAGCTTACTGGTTTCCTTCCTCAAGACTTCCCACTCCAGTTCATCCTCCATTCAGCTGTCAAAATGAACTTCCTAAACTGTAGGTTTAACTTCCACTGGCTCCCTTTTACCTCCATGATCAAAATTAAGATCCTCTAATGGACTTCTGATGTCCTTCACAGACTTAAGATGAAAAGTGCTATCCATCCCCAGAGAAAGAACTTATGGAATCTGAATGCAGATCAAAGCATATTTTATCTTTTTTTTTTTCTGGTCTCTGTTTTCTTTCACAACATAACTAACATGGAAATATGTTCTGCATGAAAAATATCAAATCGCTTGCCTTTTCAATGAGTGAGGGAGAGAATTTGGAAATCAAAAGTTTTTTAAAATGAATGTTAAAAATTGTTTTTAAATGTAATTGGGAAAAAAAAAATACTACATTTTTAAAAAAGTCCTTCATGGGGCAGCTAGGTGGTGCAGTGAGTACAGCACCAGCACTAGACTCAGGAGGACCTGAGTTCAAATCAGACCTCAAACACTTGACACACCTACTAGCTGTGTGACCTTGGGCAAGTCTCTTAACCCCAACTGCCTTGCCTACTGCCCTCAAAAAAAAAAAAGTCCTTCATAACCCGGCCCCTTCTTACCTTTCCAATCTTCTTATGTGTTCTTTGAGGGAGAAGAAAGGAGGGGCTTGCATTCACTCATTCTCCTCAATTTATAACCTAATTCTTCCTCCTTTAATATCAATCAGGTACTGAATCTTGTCAATTCTACCACTATATCATGTTTCAATGAGGTCCCCCGCCTCTCTAATCCCACTACTAACCAATCTAGTACAGGCCCTCAATGACATCTCACTGGACTACTGCCTCCTTCCAGGTCTTCCTGAATCCATCCTCTCCCTTCTCCAATACATCCTTTATATCACTGCTAGTAAAATCTTTCTTATTCATAGATCTGCCTCTCACTTGTCTGTTCAAAAGCATCCACAACCTGAAACCATGTTTTAACTATATAATGCTCCACTATACATACGCTTTGATCAAAATGGACAACTCTCTACCTTACACATACTTCAGTAAAAACGAACTCACATTTTGCTCCCACATTTCTATGCTTTTGCTCAGTCCCCATGCCTGTGATGTCTTCCCTCCTTTTCTTCACCTGCTGAATTCTTATCAATGTTTTGAAACCCAACTCAAAAACCACCTCTTCCAAAAAACCTTCCCTTATCTCAGTGACATGTGACCTCCTTTCTCCTCAGTCTTCTTATTGTACTTTGTTTTTTTTTTACTAGTAAACAAACTAAGCATGTAATATTTTTTATTATCATTATCTCAGGGTCTTACTCTCCTCCATATTTGTAAGTTCTTTGAGAGCTGGGACCATATCTCACATTCAATGCATATTGTATTCCTGGTTAGAATATAATATTCCAGAAAGGGAGTCAAGAAAGAAACAAAATAACAAGGACTTTAAAGGTAATCAATAACATCAAGAAATTGTTCAATAAGAGGACAATTACTGGTCAAGGATATCCTACATGCAGAGTTGAACTAGCTGACTTCCAGGGCACCTTTTAACTTTAAGATTCTATAATCAATGGATGTAAACAGAGTAGAAATGGAAACAATGTACTACTAGACCATGGATTGCACGGCATCAAAATAAAGGACTTCTGGCAAGTGACAACTGTCCTAGAAAATCTGAGAAGAAAATAGCAGGAGATTCTCACCTGATCAAAAGGTTTCTAAATGGAAATTCAAGGGGAAAAGAAGAAAAATGATCAGACCTAACTGATAGTACAACATAGCAATGTTACTTCTCTTCATATGGTAAAGGTTCAGGGAAGAGAACTGATAACAACTTATGGCTCCAGATGTCTGTATGCCAAATATTGGTAATAAACACTGAAAACTTGAAATTCTAACAAAGGAAGATAATCTCTTGTGTCACTGTGATTCAATGGAATGGAAGTATGACTGGACTATGATCAATGAATAGTATACATTGTTCAAAAAAATAGAATAAAGTTGAAGATATAAAAAAGTATACAAAATCTGTAATCACAGTATCTGTTAGTACCTAGTACAAATCCTCTGGACCTAGGGGTTTGAATTCATTCTCTTCAAATGAGATTATGGTTTAAGTCACATTCTATGTACTTTAAGAAAGAGCTGTTTTTAAAATTTTAGAGAAATAAACAGCTATCACATAAAAAAGAATGACTCAAAACTAGATAACTCAAAATATGAAATTCAAACTATACAATCACAAAATATCTTGAAGAGAAAAAAATGAAGATTTCTAAAAGAACTAAGAGGGAGCTCTCTGAAGAGTTCAAACTTTAAAAGCACATATAGGAAAGGTCAAGGTGGCATGAACATACAAGAACAGAGTCAGAAAAGCAAAGCCCAAAAGAATCTAAGACTTTGAAGAAATGCTAGAGACAACAAAGAGGGATGTGGGGAAACTTTTTACAAATAAATTATGTTCAGAGCAAAATAATTAGCAAAGATGGAATAGGGACAGTATTTGGAGATGATGTGATGCTAAATTAGAACAAAAAAAGAGCACAGTTCTTCAACTTCAATTCTCTTACTGTAAAGAGTAGAACAAATATCATTCAAAAAGAATAAATTCAGGCCTCTGAGTCCAGAGAATTTATAAACCAGGTGCTAAAAGAATTCACAAATGCAGTTACAAAACCCCAACTTGTAGTCTTAGGGAAAAAGGACAGAATAAGTTACCAGAAGACTAGAGATAAACAAACTGTCTATTTAAGGATAAAACATGGATTCCAGAAGTAACAGACATAACAAAGGAAGCGCCTTTAATGTTATTTAATGGTCAAATTCTAGAACAAATTCCTAAGCAAATGGTTTGTGGCCACTTATATGAGGTGATCACTCGGTGCCAACATGAATTCATTAAGAAAGATTATACCAAATAAACCTTATATCATTTTTTGACTATTCAACTGGCAGATGAAACCGTAAGCATGGTATGTCTTAATTTTAGCACATCAGATATTAGTATTTCACGATACCCTCATAGGATATTTTCTCCAAGTGGGAAAATAAGAGGCAGCCAACCAGAAGTGATAACTAATGCTTCAGCAAAGATCTGAAGATCGTGGCCTGCCATAAAGATTTCTGTCCTTGGCCTGTTCTAATCAATATTTTAATATACTGTTTTGATAAAACATAAACTTATTAAATCTGCTCATGACACAAAGCTGGGAGAGATGACAACATTTCAAAAAGAGCTCAAGTAGGCGGAGGCAAGATGGCAGCTGGAAAGCAGAAACTACCGTGAGCTCCCAACCAAGTCCCTCCAAAAACCTATTAAAAAAACGGCTCTGAACCAATTATAGAACTGCAGAACCCACAAAGTGGCAGAGGGAAGCAGGACTCTAACCCAGGACAACCTGGATGGTCTCTGGGTAAGGTCTATCCCACAGGGAGCTGGGAATTGAGGGGAGCGGAGCTGAGCAGAGCAGAGCCCAGAGTGGGTGGCGCAGAACGACGAGACTGGGAGCCGGGCGGAGCGTACCTCAGCACCCTGAATCAGCACACTGTGGCAGTTACCAGACCTCTCAACCCATGGACACCGGGGACAGCAGAGAAGGTTAGTGGGAAAAGCTGCTGGGGATGGAGTTTGCG
>CM053626.1:134491642-134511624 GCA_028646595.1 Phalanger gymnotis | reverse complement strand
CGCATAAAAGTGGCAAGAAAAAGCAGTTCTGTAGGAAGGGAAGAGAAGGCAGGTGAGGGGGAATGAGTGAATCTTGCTCACATCAGATTTGACCTGAGAAGGGAATACCATATATACTCAATTGGGTATCTTACCCCACAGGAAAGAAGGAGGAAGAAGATAAAAAATGGGGGATGATAGAAGGGAGGGCAGATGTGGGAGGAGGTAATCAAAAACAAACACTTTCAAAAAGGGACAGGATCAAGGGAGAAAATTCAATAAAGGGGATAGGTTAGGAAGGAGCAAAATATAGTTAGTCTTTCACAACATGAGTATTGTGGAAAGGTTTTACATAATGATACGGATGTGGCCCATGTTGAATTGCTTGACTTCTTAGGAAGGGTTGGTGGGAAGGAAGAGGGGAGAGAATTTGGAACTCAAAGTTTTAAAAACAGATGCTCAAAAACAAAACAAAAAAATGGTTTTTGCATGCAACTAGAAAATAAGATACACAGGCAACAGGGCATAGAATTTTATCTTGCCCTACAAGAAAGGAAGGGAAAAGGGGGTGGGATGGGAGTGGGATGACAGAAGGGAGGGCTGACTGGAGAACGAGGCTACCAGAATATACGCCATCTTGGAGTGGGGGGGAAGGGTAGAAATGGGGAGAAAATTTGTAATTCAAACTCTTATGAAAATCAATGCTGAAAACTAAATATATTATGTAAATTAAATAAAAAAGGTCTTATATCTCAAATATATAGAGAACCTTGTCAAATTTATAAGAATATGAGTCATTCTCCAACGCATAAATGGTTAAAGGAAATGAACAGGCAGTTTTTAGATGAAGAAATCAAAGCTATATAGAGTCAAATAAAAAATGCTCTGAATCATTATTGATAAGAGAAATGCAAATTAAAACAACTTTCATCTCACACCTACCAGACTGGCTAAAGTGGTAGAAGGGGAAAATGAAAATGTTGGAGGGGATGTAGAAAAATTGGGACACTAATATACCGTTGGTGGAACTGTGAATTGATACAACCATTTCAGAGAGCAATCTGGAATTAAGAGTTATAAAATTGTGTATACCCTCTGACCCAGCAATACCACTATTAGGTATATTTTCCAACATGAACAGGGGAAAAAGGAAAAGAATCTATATATTATAAAATATTTATAGCAGCTTTCTTTTTGACGGGAAAGAACTAGAAATTGAAGGAATGCCTATCTAGATAAATCTAACAAAAAAATAAGAAAGAAGTCAAGGAGATGAATAGAATCTTAGACTGGGGATGACTTAGATGGGGAATGACTAAACAAGTTGTGATATATGATTGTGATAGAATACTTCTGTGCTGTAAAAAATGAGCAGGTTTATTTTAGAAAAAACATGGAAAGACTTGCATGAAATAATGTGAAGTGAAATGAACAGAACCAAGATAATATTGTGTATAGTCACAGCAATATTGTTCTAAGAATAACTGTGAATGACTAAATTATTCTGGGCATTATACTCAAATCAGCTACAAAATCCTATGAAGAAGGATGCTCCACCACTAGAGCAAGAACTGATAAATGAAGTATGCAGTATGCATAGAATAATTTCACACACACACACACATATACACACACATACATTCACACGCACACACGTCAAATGGTGGCCTTTTCTAGTGTGGAAAGGGGAGTGATGGAGGGAGTCAGTTTGGAACTTAAAATGAACCCCCCCCCCCAAATAAGGAAAATTGAACTTAAAAAAAGAAAAAAGTCTCTTTTATGTGCCCATAGCTCTCATCCATAACGTATACAGGTTACTATAGGCATTCATTCTCCTATAAATTAAAGTCCTGGCAACTTCAATCAGTCCTGCCCTTGAGGTCCAGAGCATCATAGGAAATATAGTCCTTTTCCTTGACATCTGGAGGACCTCATCATCTATAGGAAATCCTTTTGAGTTAGTCATACCACTAGATTCTATGACAGTAGTGATTTTGCTTTGGCAAGCATTTAGCTCCTGATTTTATTCTTCATCTAATATAAATGATCAGAGGTAAGTAAAATAAAGTTACCTCTGTTGTTACCTTTCAAGTAATTTTGCATAATTTTGCTGTGTGCTTGGGATATACCTGATTGGAAGAGAGTATTTAAGATGGCATTTTCCTTTACTGAGTAGAATTCTTTTTTTTTATAATCAACAAATGATAATAGCAGTGGAATCTTGTAGTCACTTCTCTTGATTTTTCATAAAGTCATTAGTTTCCATTTGCTCCATTTTAATTTTTAAGGAATTATTTTCTTCAGTGAGCTTTTGGACCTCTTTTTCCATTTGGGCTAGTCTATTTTTAAGGTGTTATTTTCTTCACTATTTTGGGTTCTCCTTTAGCAAGCTGTTGACTCATTTTTCATGATTTTCTTGCATCACTCTCATTTCCCAATTTTTCCTCTACTTCTCTTACTTGATTTTCAAACTCCTTTTTGAGCTCTTCCACAGCCTGACACCAATTCATATTTTTCTTTGAGCCTTTGGCTGTAGGAGCTTTGACTTTGTTGTCTTCCTCTGGTTGTATGTTTTGATCTTCTTCCTCATCAAAGTAAGATTCTATAGTCTGAAGGTTTTTCCACTGTTTTCTCATTTTCCCAGCCAATTACTTGACTTTTTAACTCTTTACTAAGGTAGGTCTCTGCTTCCAGTGTGGAGGTTATACTGTCCCAAGCTTCAGGAGTTTTATGCAACTGTTTTCAGAAATACCTCTAGGGATCCATAAATTTTCAGTTCTTCTAAAGTTGTATAATCAAAGGAGAGAAGTGTTTACTCCTGTCCTGGCCTATTCTCTGGTCTGTGAGTGACCACAGCACACCTTTCTGCCTTGAAACTGTGAGGAGGATTCCTTTTCCACAGCCACCACAAGCTCTGCCATGCTAGCACTCCTCCTCCCCACAAGACCACCACCCAGGACTGCGACCCAGAGCCAAGCACGGGTAAAGCAAGAGAATCTTGCCTCTGCACCAGCAAAGAGATCCCTGAAATCCCCTTCTGATCAGTTGCTTAATTTCCCCACCATCTGTGGGCCAGGGGCTCTGGAATTACCCATTACCACTGCTGCTGCTGCCCACCTACTGGGGCCGGACCACTCTCCTCTCTCACTCAGGTTTGAGAGACCTTTCCTACTGACCTTCTAAGTTGTCTTTCGCATTTGTGGGTTGAGAAGTCTGGAAACTGCCACAGCTGCCAGTGATTCAGTCCTCTGAGGCCTTCTCCAGGTTTGCTGGGGCCTGGTCTGTGCTGGTGCATTTTGCACTGGACTAAGCTCCTCTCCCAGCCTGTGGTGTAATAGACCTTTCCTGTCGACCTTTCAGGTTGTCTTGGGCTGGAAATTTGTTTCATTTTGTGGGTCTTGCTGCTCTAGACTTTGTTTAGAGTCATTTTTATAGGTGTTTGGAAGGATTTTGGGGGAGAACTCAAGCAAGGCCCCACTTATATTCCACCATCCTGGCTCCTCATTTCTTTTAATCAGTTTGTCATAATAAAGACTAGCCAAAGGAGGCACATTAATTTCCCTCTCTGTAAGGTGGTGGCTAGAACAAGATACCTTTCCTTTCAGTTTCAGAAGAAACAGGAAAGTGTTAGTATATTTGAGAACCTTGCAAATGTAATAAGGACATGCCAAGAGAAAAGACTGCATTCTCTATGATGCATTGGGCCTCAAGAGCAAGCCTGATTGAAGCTGCCAGAACTTGAATTCGTAGGATACTGCATGCCTATATAGTTCAAGGTGATTGTATCAGGATGGTGATGGAGGCTTGAGAAAGAGAATGAGAGTCATCTGGAAAAATCAGTCCTAGTGATGATTTACAGAGGAAGATGAAGAGTAGAGGTAGAGAATGCTTGCCTAATTTTGTCAGTAAATTGATGGAAGGCATGTGTGTGTATGTGTGTATGTGTGTGTGTGTGTGAGAGAGAGAGAGAGAGAGACAGACAGACAAAGACAGAGACAGAGAGAGAAAGAGAAACTCTTTCTTGCTTTGACTCAAATATTAGAGTGGCAGCCACTCCAAATGGAGATTCAAATTTTGTATAAGTGGATCTTCTCAACTGCTAGTCAGACCACTCAAGAGACATTCATCATGCCCTCCCCCCACAACAATTTAAGTCTCAGAGGTGAGGGCTTTCCCTACCATTAACTTGAGGATGAGACCCAAACCCCATATTGTACATACTAAAAATCTATTTCCTACTCCTTTACTACTTGTTCTAGCTCTGATTAAATATTTTATACTTAAAATGAATGTGCTTTGTCTGGTCTACTATCATGGTTCAAAATGAGTTTCGATTACCTCGGGAATTCCAAATTCCTGTATGTGGAACCCTGCCCTAAAATTGGTGTCATACTTTGGCATTTGACCTTCTCACCTTTTCTTTTGGCTCTCTTTTTCCCATATGAAGAGCTTTAGACATATACCCCAGATTAGGGGTTGCATCAGTGGTAGAAAGAACATTGGATTCTTCCCAATTAATAAATGGCGAAAGGATATAAATGGGCAGTCTTCAGATGAAGAAATCAAGTTATTTATAGTCATATGAAGAAATGCGCTAAATCACAATCGATTAAAGAAATGCAAATTAAACCAACTCTGAGGTGCCATCTCACACCTATTAGATTTGCTAATATGACAGAAAGGGAAAATAATAGATGTAGGAGAAGATGTGGGAAAATTGGGACACTAATGCACTGTTGGGGGAGTTGTGAACTGATCCAATCATTCTGGAGAGCAATTTGGAACTATTTCTACAGGGCATTCAACCTGTACATACCCTTTGATCCAGCAATATCACTGCTAGGTCTGCATCCCAAAGAGATCATTGAAAATGGAAAAGGACCTACATGTACAAAAATAATTATAGCAGATCTTTTTATGGTGGCAAAGAATTGGAAACTGAGGGATGCCCATCAATTAGGGAATGGCTGAACAAGTTGTGGTACATGAATGCAATGGAATACTATTGTGCTATAAGAAATGATGAGCAAGCGGATTTCAGAAAAACCTAGAAGGACTTACATGAACTAATGCTGAGTGAAGTGAGCAGAACCAAGAGAACATTATACACAGTAATAGCATCACTGTGCAATGATCAGCTATGATTGACTTAGCTCTTCCCAGCAAAACAATTAACCAAAGACAATTTCAAAAGATTCATGATGGAAAATGCTATCCATACCCAGAGAAAGAACTAAAGGAGTCTGAATGTAGATCAAAGCATATTGTTTTCACTTTCTTTGTTTTTCATGTTTTTTTTCCTTTCATTCTGTTTCTTCTTTCATAACATGACTAACGTGGAAATAGGTTTTACATGACTGTACATTTATAACCTATATCAGATTGCTTGATGTCTTGCAGAGTGGGGAAGATATGGAGAGAGGTAGAAAAATTTCAAACTCAAAATCTCGTTTAAAATGGTTGTCGAAAATTGTTTTATATGTATTTGGAAAAAATAAAATGCTATTAAAAAACCAAAAACAAAAAGGGGAAGGGCTGTAAGGAGAATGAGAATATGTAACTAAAATTTTTTTAAAGCTAAAAACAAATAAACTTTAAAAAAAGAACATTGGATTCTGAGTCAGACTATCTAGATTCAAATCTTGACTTTGCTACTTACTAGCAATGTGAACTTTTTAAAGTCACTCTTTCCTTTTTTAAAAAAATTTATTTATTTTATTCATATTTTCAAAGTCACTTCCTCTCTCAGAGCTTCAGTTGAAATAGCTGAAATATTAAAATAAATTAAAATTGAAATAAGTGATTTCCAAGGTCCCTTCCTGCTTTAGATTCTCTATGATGGGGCACAAGACTGTTAATTGACTTCCCTAGACAGGAAAATCAATCATTATCACTAGATAGCTACATTATTATTCTATCAGATAAACACTTCAATATGTCAATGTAATCTTCAACAAGGGCTTGCCTTACCTGTGTGAAAGACATAGGGCCATCCTCCCACAAAAACACAACCTGACACATTTATACAGCCAATTTTTTGTGTGTATACTTCGCCTTGTAAATCATCTACAGATATTTTTTCATATCTAACTGGCTTTTCCTGCACTATTTCTGATTAACTCTGCCTATTACCCAGTGAGCCTGGTGTATGTAAGAAATTCTGAGTAGCCTGGAGACTCCCTGTAACACATTTCATAGGGTTCATGAAGCTAGATCGTATTATGGATGAAATGATGTGTGACTATCTTCATAACTTATTGGATTTTGAGTCCAAGCTTGCAGAGGCTGGATATCTTTTCCTAAGCACTATTCTTGAATTTCAAGTAGCTGCTACCGTAGGAATAGTAGGGTTCATTTTTAACAGCATATGCTGTTGATTATTGGATTTGGGTAACAGCATATGATTGGCTCACTCATGTTTCTTTTTAAATAAAATTCAAAATCTTTATTTAAAGAATAGCATATATGTCAATAAAGCTTCAATTTCTACTTATCAAAATGGGAAATAAAAAGCAAAGGTTTGGGGAGGTGGGGATTTGGACTTGTGATTTCAACAACAGAGATTAATATTAATACACCAATATTAATATTCTTTTGTAATTTAGACTGCCTGGTGGCACTGAAAGGGTAAGTGGTTTACCCAAGATCAAAAAGCTAGTTTGTCAAAAGCAGGACTTAAACAAATGTCTTCCTAACTTTAAGGTTAGCCTACTATCCACGATACCATAATGTCTCCCCAGGCAATGAACAGAGTAATAGAAATACCTAGGCATAAGCTAAGTGACCCTATCACTAAACATAACAATTATTGAGCTCTGTTTAAATAAATATTGACCTTTCTCATTTGATGAGAAATACGTCTAATGAGCGCTAATAGATCGAATTACCTACCTTGTAGGGTTTCTGAGTGAAAATACATTATAAACTTTAAAGTGTTTTATAAACATATCATTATTTTAATATCAGGATGGAAAGGACATCTTTAGTGGTTTACCTTAGGCCTCTGTATTAAGGACAAGTCAAAATATAGAAAGTATGCTTATCAACTATACAAAAGATATAAATAAATCGGGTAGGGAAAACTGATACACTGGAAATGGAATTAACATACAAGTGAGAGGATGAATGATAGGCTAAAATAAAAGGAAACTTAGCAAAGATAAGTATAAAGTCCTGCATTTTCGGCTACCCCCACCCACCTCAAAAGCAACTACCTGTGCATATATGCAAGATGATATAAACTTACGCAATAGACTTTGACCAAAAAAAGATCCAGGAGTTTTAATGGGCTACAAAATCAAATGAGTCAACTCTGTGGCAAGATTGAGATAAATTAATTTTAGACTCTATTTTTAAAATATCTGCTATTAAATAGAACTATAATGTATCATTACAGGATAAAGACTGCCCTAGGTTACTGAAAGCTACACCAATGGAACACAAGGCCTGGTAGATACTCCCAGACTGTAGGGCTTCAAGTGTGGATTTCGAAAAAGATTCTTTATCTATCACCTGATGACCAGCACAGCTAAACACAGAGAGGCTCAATCCTGGGTTGGCTGCAAGGTAATGCTTTGTCATCCACAGTAACTTCTGAAGCTAATCTCCTAAGGCACCAAGTAGTTTCAATCTCAGATTGCAGAACAAACGTCACAGAACTCTAAAGTTTTTTTCACTTGACCCCAAAGATTTGCACAGACCACTCTGGGCATGTTGGGAGTGGAAGGGAGTTGAAAGGAATTTTGTAACCCTAAGAGAGATAGTGGCAAGAGAAACAAATAGCAGAGGCAGTTAAGAGAGGACGACTAACATGCTTAAGGAATTTTCTAGCTAGCCTGTATGTGTGGCTGCCACAGTTCACTTAGATGAAATAGCTGGAGTCTGTAAGCTTGTAAGAATTTTAAGAATGATCACTCTTGCAGCAGCAGATGTAGTTCAGGAAAGAATGTAGGCTTTCAACTTAGTTTGTTCTAATTGCTACAGTAAAGGAAAACATTCTTAGAGGTTTCAGTTCCTTCTTCCTCTAGGCTGCACTCCTGACTTTCTCTATCATGCCACAGAGATCTTTTCACCTTGGTAGTTCATTCCCCACAATGGAATTACCTTCTATCTCTTTGGCCTGTCCCCTGAATGGGCTGGTTCCTCTTAGTCTGTCCATTTTAAGTAGGACATCCAGGTGAGCCAGCCTTTCATCCCTAACCAGGTTTCATTCCTGACTCTCTAGACTTTCTTTATGCCCCTGATACCTTCATCTTCTATCCCTCCCATCCCGCTTTTCCACCTCCTTTTATGTGTTGTTTCTCTCCATTAGAATGTAAGCTCTTTCCGGGCAGAGATTTTCTTTCTATTTCCTACTTATATTCCCAGCACTTAGCATAACGCTTGGCACACAGTAAGTACTTATTAAATGCTTGTTCTCTGCTTATTGATGAGGGTCATGACCAGAATAGTAGCAGCCTTTGTTGTTCTCTCCTCCTTCCAAAGTATGAAATTATCATTAAGGTAATTGAAACAAACATTAGCTGTTCTGCTTTTGGCAGAAAAAGAATATCAATGGCTAATTAACGTCCCCTATCATTATTATACCACGAACTATCAGTGGTTTTATAGTTATATCTCATTTTTTATCCTCAATAGTATTCCCCAACTTCATTACTCACCTCATCAACTAGACTTGATGATGAATTACTTTTGGCTTTTTCCAAAAATCAAATCTGTCCTCAAAAGACAAAGATCTGCCATCATCAAGGATGCTTAATAGACTGTGCCAAGAACTCAACAGGCAGTTCTCAAAGAGGAATTCCAAAAACGTTTGGAGTAAGGGATCATCATTGAAATGAATAATGATGATGGATGAAAAAGCATTGATTATGAACAAAGAGCTGCGATGTGTTGGAAACAAAAGTAAAAAAGTAAGACAGTCTCTGCCCTCATGGAGTTTACATTCTAATAAGAAGAGACACATATAGAAGGTTTCAGTTGCAAGTCAGATGGAAAAGTCCCATGAGAGTGTAGTAGCAAAACAAATCATGTGCTTGGGATAGATGTCCCTCTAACTCACTAACAGGTTTGAGGCCTGTCAGTTACCCAACCTGTTTTAGCCCATCTGCTGAGATGGTCTACCAAGGTGTGGCCACTGTGCATGCTACAGCTTCTTGGAGACACAGATGAGAGTTAAGTGCCAGGTAGATGCCAAAGGTGTATTGAGCAGCCCTGAAAAGGGCTCAGCAAACCATCACATCAGAGATGCTACTCCTCCTTGAAGACCTCATAGACCCCCAACTTCATATTAATACATATGCTGTTTTCTTTTTTTGGTCAATAAACAAGCATTTTTGAGTGTCTTCTATAATTTTATTTTTAATTTTTTAAAGTAATAAGTACTTTTTATTAATCTGTCCCTCCCACTCTCCCCTCATTGAGCAAATTTGTAAGACAAAAACAAAAAACAAACCACTCATTATATATCTATATGGTCTAGCAAAACAAATCCCCACATTGGGCATATTTGAATATATATATCTTTCTTCATTATAAGTTCAGTGCCTCTCTCTGAGGAGGTAAATGGTGTGTTTTGTCTTTATTCTTTTAGACTCCTGATTTGTTATTGCAATGACCAGGATTCTAGTCTTTCAAAGCTGTTTCTCTCTCTAATATTGTTATCATTTTATAAGTTGTTGAGCTACCTCTACTCACTTTACTCTGCATCAGTTCATGAAAGTCTTCCCAGTTTTCTCTGATATCATTCATTTCATTATATTTTATGGCAGAATAATATTTCATTACATTCCAATGCCAGTTTCTTTTGCTGTTGTGCAGTTGTATCCAACTCTTTGTGACCCTGTGGACCATACTGTCCATGAGGTTTTCTGGGCAAAGATACTCAAGTGGATTTGCCATATCCTTCTCTAGTAGAGTAAGGCAAATAGAGGTTAAGTGAGTTGCCTGGGGTCACACAGCTAGTTACACAGATTTGACCATGGGTCTTTCTGATTCCAGCCCTAGCATTCTATGCACTGAGCCATCTACCCGCCTCCTTATATCTTGCCAATTTCTTTAGCCATTCCCTAATAAGAAGATAACTCCCTCCTCTTTCTGTTTTTGGCTACCACAAAGAGAACAACTACAAGTATTTTTGTAAACATGGATCCTTTCCTCTTTCTTTGATCTCTTTAGTATATAATACTAATAGCGATACAGTACTAGAGAGTGCTCCAGGCCTGGAGTCAGGAAGACAAAATCTGGTCTCAGAAACTTACTAGAAGCAAGTCACTTAACCTTGTTTGCCTCAGTTTCCTCATCTATAAAATGAGCTGGAGAAGGAAATAGCAAACCACTTCAGTAGCTTTGCTAAGAAAACCCCAAATGAGTCATGAAGACTCAGACACATCTGAAGTGAGTCAATAACAACAAGAGGTGGTACACCTAGTCAAAGCGTATGCACAGTTTGGTAACTTTCTGAGCATAATTACAAAATGATCAACAATCATATGAAAAAGATGCCCTAAATTACTACTAATTAGAGAAATGAAGACAAGCAACTTTGAGGTCCTATCTTTTCACTTACATGACCGGAAAGACGACAAAACAAGAAAACAACAAATGTTGGAGGAGCTGTGGGCAAACAGGTGCATCTAGTACACTGTTAGTAGAGTTATAAATTGGTGGGGCTATTCTGGGGAGCACTTTAGAACTATGCCAAGAAAGTTACCAGATTGTGTTTACCCTTTGATCCATTTCACTACACTTTAAAGTTTTCAAGAAAACCTAAACATACATTACTTCACTTGATCATCATAACCATCCTGAGGAATAGGTGGTAGTATTGTCCCCATTTTTGTAGATGTAACTGAGGCTCAGAGGTTAAGTGATTTATCTTAGGTAACACAGCTAGTAAGTGTCTGAGGACCCATTAGAATCCAGATATTCCTGACTTTGAAGCAACTTCTATATCCAGACTGCCATCTTCACTAAAGAAAAAAAAAAAGAAATAGAGGTGGTGATAAAGAAGACCTAAACCACTGGAGAAGGAGAAAAGTTGCAGCAAAGATTTTTTTAGACAAGATGTAGGAAAAAAGAATGTGCAGCAACTTTATAAAACATTAAAAAATTATTTGAACTCATAGTATTACACCTAGTTTAAGACTAGACACATCTATTCAGTCCAAAGAAACAATATAAAGTACATATAGGCATATCATCATTACCAGCCTGGCCTACCGGGGATCTTTTATTGTATTTTATAAAAAGCCCAAATATTAGTAAACCACCAACAGGATTTTTATATAACTTGGTATTACAAGGGTTATTACCACTTACATTTTATAAATAGAGTTAATGGATATCAGCATAGCAGGGAAGAATGTTTAGCTGAGACTTGTTAGTGTAGTTTCTATGGCGAGCTACCACTGAATATCACTTACAAAATACAATTTGTTATCAGGGAGGTTTTGAGAAGGGACACACCTTAAATTATCTTAGTGCCAGTTCTACAATAACATTCTCAGCACTATTCATGCAGCTACTGCTTTATTCTACACTATTTCCTTCACTAAGTCTCTCTTTTGACCTATGTACATGCCTATACACGCCTAAGAGCCAATGAAAGAATATTAAATCTCTATAATGTTGCACTCCTTTATAGGAGACTAGCCAAGGGGATATTTTGAGGTAATTACTCATTAGTGAAAGGGGTCAAGAACTTTGTTGTGATTTCAAGAATGCCAGTAGAGGATGAATTGCTCATGCCCCTCCCTCCCATCAATGTTTTGGCAACCGCTTAAGGTTTACTAAAGTTTTAAGACAAGTGCCATGGCAGGGCATGACAGGGGTGGAAAAGACTAGTGAAGAGGAGTGGGTGTATTTAACCTTAACATCAGAAAACTTCAATATTAAGTACTGAGATTGTAGGGAGGCAAATTGCCTTTCTTCTAAGGTGGGAAAGAGAAGAAAGAAAAGTCACTTGCTCTAACTGGGATAAGAATCAGGAACAGAGATCCTCTGTGGAGAGGGATGGAGAAATTCTCATAATAGCTATAGAAGAGGCCCTTTTTGGTGCTACCTAGGTATAGTCACCAGCAGGCCTGGGAGATCTGAACTCATAAGAGCTCTGGGACATGTAGATTGGAAGGTTGTTAAAAGCTAAAAGAGCCTTTGCTTGATGTGGAAACAGTAGAAGGAAGTGGACTGATGTTTCTCCAGAGGGCAGTAAAGAATCAGGAAGCAATGGTGGCAGGGGCTTTGGGACAAAGAAATGGCTTAACTGTTATTGACAGGAGGGAAGGCTGAGTCTTGAGAAGGTAAGCATCTACTTGGAGAGCTGGCAAACATTTCAAATCAGGGCTTGATTTATTTATTGGATTTTTTTTTCCTTTGGGAGTTCATAAATGGCTCATTCAGTTTCTTTTACTGATATCAGGTTATTTAAATACTATATTTCTTCTTTTTTAAATGTTGGTATTTTATATTTTTCTAAGTGTTCATAAATTTTATCTAAGTTATCAGTTTTGTTAGCATACAATTAGGCAAAATGGTTTACAATAATTTCTTTTATTCGCTCCTTAATCATTGCAAATTCTCCTTCTTCATTTTTGATTTGAACATTTTGATTTTCCTCTCTCTTTTAAAAAAGCAGATTATCCAATTGCTTTTCTATTTTTATTAGCACCCCTCCTCCCAACCAACTCTTAGTTTTACTTATCAGTTTAGTGGGTTTTCCCCTCAATTTTATTAATCTCTTCTTTGATTTTCATAATTTCTTCTTTCTTTAGTTGGAGGTTTTTGATTTGTTGTCATTCTAGCTTTTAGGTTGCCATCCCAATTGTTTTGTTCTTTCTCTCTTTTGTTCATTGAAATATTTAGAGATATAAATTTTCCCCAAGAGCGATTTTCATTGCAGGTAAGTTTTGGTATATTTTCTCTTAAAGCTGTTTCTTTTGCTGAAAATTTCTATTGTTTCTATAATTTATTCTTTGACTCACAAGTTTATTAAAAATTGTTATTTAGTCCCCAATTAATTTTTAATTCTTTTTTCAAAGGTCCCTTATTGAATATAACTTTTATTGCATTATGATCAGTAAAAATGTTGTGGTTAACATTTCTGTTTTTCTGAATTCCTTTAACTCTTAATCAAAAACATTTACTAAGTAAAAGACAAAGCAAGAACAATAACATAACATTCTATCCATAGACCAGGGACAAACCTTCCTATGAATGTGTATAATGTCTATGAGTTGAGAGTGAGCACAGACTTATAGAATCATAATAGGTAGGCACATATAATAGGGAAAATATGTATATGAAGCATCTCACAACTCTGGACTGCTAGCTTTGAAGTCCTTTGTTTTCTGCAGGAATAATCTGCACAGCAATTCACTGATGGGCAGTCCTTTCTTCTCTGCATTCTTTGCTTTGGACCTCTCTGCTTTCCTTCTGTGTGGGGCCATTTCTCTTTTGACTCTGTCGCTTAGACGACTACTCTTATGAGTTTTCTTCTGAGCTCTGCTCTTCTGAGTTCTGAGCTTTCTGTGAGCCCTAGGCTACCCTACTTATTTAAAAGACTCTCTTTAGTAAGATGGCGCACTTCTATCTCATGCTAATAAATTAAAATCCACATTTCTGCCATCTATATCATTATTAGGATCCATCCATCTATCTATCTATCTATCTATCTATCTATCTATCTATCTATCTATCTATCATCTGTGTGTGTAATGTTTTTCTATTTGTTCTAGGAATCAGTTTCCCAACTATTAACTTCAAAGTTCTTGTGTCAGTCATATGCAAATTAGATGCCAGGAAACAGGACTCTTTGACCATCTTTACCCTGAATATTTTTTTTCTGTGACTGTGCTTTTAAAAATTATTTTTCTCATAAATGTTCTTGTTTCTATCCTCTTTCCATTAGCAAGATTAACCACATCTAAAAGGGGCATTTTCTTACATTTATGATGTGTATTTATTGCTGTCATTTTTGTCTTTAATTACAATTGTGGCCAGTGTGTACTTTTTGTTCTGCTTTCTTCATTCTGCATCTCTTCATTTCGGTCTTTCCATTTAAAATATTCTTCATATCCATAATTTATTTTGGTATGATATTTAATAAATTTATATGCTATGATTTATTCAGCCATTCCCTAAGTATTATGCACATAGTTCGCTTCCGAGTTTTTTTGGGGGCAGGGCTAGATTTCAGAAAAACCTGGAAAGAACTGTATGAACTGATACAAAGTGAAATGAAGAGAACCAGGAAAACATTGTGCACAGTATCAGCAACACTATGTGATGATCAACTAGGAATGACTCAGCTCTTATGAACAACACAATGATCCAAGACAAAGAAATCATGAAAGAAAATGCTATCCACATCCAGATAAAGAACTGATGGACTCTGAATGCAGATGCAAGCATGTTTTTTCACTTTTTTTGTGTTTTTCCCCCTTTTTGATCTTTCTTCTTTCACAACTGTGACTAATATGGAAATATGTTTTACAGGAGAGTACATGTATAACCTATATCAAAAATTGCTTATCATTTTCAGAAGAGTGGGAGTGAGAAAAATTTGGAACTCAAAATCTTGTAAAAAAGGATGCTAAAAATTGTGTTGCCGTGTATTTGGGGAAAAATACTATTAAAAAAACCCAAATTGTCCTGCTATAAGTATTTTTGTAGAGATAGAGATTTTTTTTTCTTTCTCTGTCTTTCTCTTCCTTGTTTTAATCCTGATATTGGGACTACTAGGTCAAAGAATACGCATATATTTTGTAATTCTTATTGTATAATGTCAAACTAAGTCACAAGCCCAATAACAATATATTAATGACTTTTCGAAGTGTTTTTACCACATCCACACCAGGTTTGAATTTTATAAAATTAATTATCATCACCAAAATGATAATCTTCAAGTATCTTTACTAAAATTCTATTCTGATACATCACTCTCATGGGATAAAGGCAACCAAGCATTTGCAAATGTATACCAGTCTAAGTTCTAGTACACCATACCAAATTGGAGAGGATTCAAAAACAGACTTACAATGAACTGTAATTCTATCATCCTGGGACCAACTTAAATTTGGAGGGAATTATCACAAGGTTTGCTTCAGGGAACTGAATTTTAAGTGCCCCAGGAATTGTTAAAGACCATCTACCAAGTCGTAGAAGAGTCATAATCTTAATGGGAGGATGGAGGATCTATGTTGATAAAATTATAGTTCTTTAAAGATTGTTACTGTTTTTGCTAATTCAATGGGTATGAGGTTTAATTTGTATTTCTCTGACAAATGGAGATTTTGAATAATTTTTCCTGTGGTTGCTGATAATTTGTATTTCTTCCTTTAAAAAAAACTATTTTTTTGTCTTTTAGCCACTTATCTCTTAAGAAGTGGCTTACTCGCCATACTAGTGTCAATTCTTTAAATTTTGCATGTGTCAAATTTTATCAAAAATATTTATGTGAATATATTTTTCTCAGTCTGTTTCTTATTCCTATTCATTGTACTTTAATTTTTCACAAATGAACTTTCATATATGAATTTTATATATCAATTCAATTTTTCCTTTTACAATGAATTTTATATATCAATTCAATTTTTCCTATTTCAATTCTTTCTCAGTTTCATTAACAATTTTCCCCTATCCTCAGTTATAAAAGCTATAATATTTTGTTATAGGTTTTAAAGAATGATTTAAAATATACCTAGGTTGACAGTCCAATTGGAATTTATTGTGATATGTAATGTGAGATGCTCTTTCTGCCCCCATTTTTTACCCAATAACTATTAGCCAAATTTCCCAAAAGTTTTTTGTTGAATAATGAGTATATTTCCAAATATTTTGTGATCTTGTTTATATCAAACACTAAACCACTCCATGCTTTTAGGCTTCAGCTCATTATCTAATCTGTTGATATCTTTGTCTATTTTTTCCATTAGTACCATCTAATCTTAATAATGACTCTTTTATGGTACAATTTGAGATTAGGCAGTACAAGCCCCCTTTCCTCTTTTTCCCCTCCTCATTATTTCCCTTGATATCCTTGATATTTTATTCTTCCAAATTAATTTTATTTTGTCATTTTATGTAATATGCTAGCTATATTTTGCTTAGTCTCATTACATCTAAAAATAAACTTGATCATACTGTCATCTCTATGAGATTAATTCAAAGTAATCTTATCAGTCAATTAGCTTTCTTTAATTTTGGTAAAAATCATTTGTAGTTGCCTTTGTGAGGGTATTGTGTTGGTATTGGTAGACTAATTCCCAAATATTTTGCACATTTTGTCCATTATTTTAAGTGGTATTTTAAAGTTATTTTTCTCTTTTGTCACCAATATTGTTTAAATATAGAAATATTTTGGTAGATTTATTTGATACCCTGGGAGACAGCATGGCATAGTGGATAAAGTATTAGACACGTAGTCAGGAAGATCTGGTTTCAAATTCTGCTTGTCATACTTACTAGCTATGCAACCATGGCCAAGTCATTTAATCTCTATGGTTTAAGTAACTCCCTAGAAATTACCTAGTCATGGATTGGTTGTTATCTTTGTTGGTGGAAGAAATTCCCAAACTGGGAGCTCCTTATACAATGATGAGATCTTCATTAAAAAAGACTCAGATATGTTAAAGATAAATATCCTTAACATATTCATGTATCTTATATCCAACTATTTTTTGTTAAAGCAATTTATTATGTTTATCTACAGTTTCACAGAATCAGAGGTTATCAGAGTTGGGAGAGACCTTCATTACTGAATGTCCAATCCAGACACAAAAAGGAATCCCCACTATAGCATAGCCAACAAGTAGTTATCTAGTATCCATCTCAAGGGGTAACCCAGTTACTCTTAGGGAAGCCCACTCCACTCATGGATAGTTCTGTGAAGAAGTTTTTCCTGATTTGAAATTTATCACTTTGTAGATTCTTCCATTTATTTCTGGTTCTGCCCTCTGGGGCCAAATAGACCTAGTCCCTATTCTACATGATAGACCTTCAGATACTTGAACACAGCTATTATATCCCCTAAATCCTTTTTCCCTACGAGGCTAAACATCCCCAGTTACTTCATCTGATCCTTACATCATTGGATCTCAAGGCCTTTCCCTATCTTGGCGGCTCACCTCAGACAGCAACATAGTAAATAGGCCATTGGACCTGGAGTCAGGAAGACCTATGTTTACATCCCACTTCAGTTGAATTATGTGGCCTTAGGAAAGTTTCCTCATTTGTAAAATGAGAGGACTGAATTTAACGACCTTTAATATCTCTTCCAGTTCTAAGTTTATGATCCCACAATCCTCTTCAGCTTGTCAATGTCCTTCCGAACTGTGGTGCCCAGAACTGAACAGCAATTCCAAATGTGGTATGACCAGGGCAGAGTACAGTGGATCTATCACATCCTTACTTCTGGGAGCTATGCTTCTCTTAAGGCAGCACGTTTAGAGTCTGTTACAACCCTTTCGCCTTCACACCCCTTCTCTTTTTCAGATAAACTATGTGTGAAGCTATTTTGTGAGCCCTTTACATTTGCCCCTGTTGAATTTCATCTTCCCAGTGCTCTAGCTGAGGGGTCAGCAACCTACTGCCCAAAGACAAAATCTGCCCCGGCATACTATTTTAATATTGCCCCTCAGCTAAGAATGGTCATTCCATTTTAAAATACAATGACTCTTTTTTTAGTGTAAAAACCATTCTTAGCTTATGAGCCCTATAAAACAGGCAACAGGCTATATTTGGTCCAGAGGCCTTCGTTTGCTGACCAATGAATAGCCTTTTAAAATATTTTGCGGCTCTGATTCTGCATCTAGTGTACTGGCTATGTTTCTCAGCTTACTGTCATATGTAAATTGGCTAAATATGTCATGTATGCCTTTATTTAAGTTATTGATTAAAAACAAACAAAAACATAAGTAGCCCAGTAAGACTAACACAGATTCCTGGAGCTCATCTTGCTAAAATGAAATTAAACCATTAGTGACTACTCTTTGAATCTGGCTATCTAACCAATTAGTTGCAAATTTATCTACTATCTACATAGACTATCATCTAATCTACATCTCTCTATCATGTTTGATGTTTCCTTCTGTTTCATTTTCAGCCTTGATTCTTGGATTGGGATTTTATGCTCAGACCAGTCCTTCTAGCACTCTTGGTGGAGCTGGGATAGGTTTTGTTTAGTCCTCTTTCTCTGTAGTCTGGGTGCTACCACAGGTGCTGATCTGAATGGGCTGGCAGGTGTTAGGCTCCATCCTCGGCCTCAATCTCACTAATGTGGTGGTCCATCCCTGGGTCTGTATTCTCTCTGCATAATCCTCCACATGAGAGCTGGTCCTATCCCTTGACCAATCTCACTAGGATTTTGGAGATCATACCCAGTCTTGGGCCTCCTACACACAGAACCTCTGGTTCTTGGAACCAGACCATTAGTAGGTCCTGTCGATTATTGTGGCTCCCAATCCTCCAAGAAATTAACAACCTGATTCTGTCTCCCTGTGCAATGAACTAAAGCTTCTGGTTGCATTTCCCACCTCTGACAGGCGAGAGCCAGGATCTGGCATCAGGGTCGTGTAACCCACTAGTTTAGAGATTTCTAAGGTTCTTTAGTATTTCCCCCCAGCCCACCCTACACCCATTCCCCAACCATTGTACCGATTAGATGCCTCTAATTGAGTGTATCTGGATAAGGAATATAATCAAAATTAATTCACTAGTAACGTTTACATCAAATGTCCACAAAGGGGTGCAAAATGCTGAGGTATATTAATGCCTTACCTCATTGATATACATAGTTGATCTTGTTATCAAAAGATTTAGCTAGTCCATTATCTGTGGAAGTTATGCTTCTGGGTTGATTTGACTATCAAAGCCTTGTTTTCTCCTGTAGAAACACCTGGAATAATTCTAGAGAACTGGATTTTTTCTTCCTTTCCATTTCTGTAGTGTAGATGAAGGGACATTAATCTTTGGCATGACCCAAATTTCCTCTTGATTGTAAAAACATTGTTTTGGGTTTTTCTCGTTATTTCCCATCTTAGATGATGACTCCTGTATGGTTCAAACTGGTACTCCTTGACAAGTAGTCAAGTGACTCCTTGGCACATAGTAGGCACTTAATGTTTATTTTTGGATTTATCTGAAGTGATGTTTCTCATCTTAGCTGCCTGTAAACTTAATTGTCAGTTGAACTTTGGAATCTGATGACAACATTTTTGGGTGATTTGAATCTGACTTCATTTCTGTTGGTGTCCAGTGGATTTAGTTTCTCTTTAATCTATGCCTCAAAAGTCAAGAATTCCAAGAAATTTTCTCTGTGATTTCCTGAAGTATGATGTTCAAAATATTTTTTCCTTTACATTTCTGAGGAATCAGATAACTTTACAAGTAAAGGGTAAAGACTAAAGGAAGGAGCTCAGAAAGATAATTTGAGTAACCAAGCTTGTAGTAGCAAAGAAATGGAAATCAAGGAGATGCCCATCAATTGGGGAATAGCTGAATAAGTTATAGTATAATTGTGATAGAATACTACTGTGCTCTAAGAAATGATGAGCAGATTGATTTGATTTGATTTGATAAGGTGATTTATTTATTTTTAGTTTTCAACATTCACTTCCATAAGTTTAAAATTTTCTCCCCCTTCCTTCCACCTCCCCTCCCCAAGATGGCATGCAATCTGATATAGGCTTTACATATACATAATTCCTATTAAACATATTTTCACATTAGTCATGTTGTATAGAAGAATTAGAATGAATGGGAGGAACCATGAGAAAAGAAAAACAAAAAAAGAAAATAGTCTGCTTCGCTCTGCATTAAGACTCCATAATTCTTTCTCTGGATGTGAATGGCATTTTCCATCATGAGTCTTTGGGAATTGTTTTAGGTCCTTGCATTGTTGAGAATAGCTAAATCTATCAAAGTCAGTCATCACATACTGTGGCTGTTACTCTGTACAATATTATCCTGGTTTTGTTCCCTTCACTCAGCATCAGTTCACATAAGTC
>CM053626.1:134456801-134491142 GCA_028646595.1 Phalanger gymnotis | reverse complement strand
GAAAACTACTTTGTGGGAACTATATTGTTCCAGTAGGAGAGGGCTGAGGTGTGTGATGCAAGCTAACCTTTGTGAAGCCCAGGACTCAGGGTAAATCACAGTGTGTCTCACTCCAGCAACATGATTGTTAGCACGATCAGGAAAAAAGGGCTCAGGGCCTGCCACTACAAGGTACTTAGGTCCTTTTTGATTGTTTGAGGATAATAACAACCTTAGAGAGGAGGGAGGGAATACACATTTATATAGTACTTACTAAATGACAGGCACTATGCTAAGGGCTTTACAATATTTCATTTGATATTCACAACAACCCTTTTAGGTAAGTGCTATTATCCCCATTTCTCAGTCGAGGAAACTAAGGCAAACAGAGATTAACTGATTTGTTCAGGGTCACATACCTAGTAAGTGACTAAGGCGGGATTTGAACTCAGGTCTTCTTGACATGGAGGTCCAACACTCTATCCACAGCACCACCAGCTGCCTCTAAAATTGGTTGTGAGGCTTAATCGAGAGAATATATGTATAATGGTGGCACATCAGGGGAGCCTCTGATCAATGTGAGTGCCTCACCATCCCATTTCATAGGGAAGGCATTTTGCAAATTTTAAAGTGACAATAGAATTGTTAGGTATTACTACTACTGCCAAAACGAAGAATTCACCCCATAGTACCTCACCTTCTTCTTACTCTCCCCAATAATAAAAATCCCAATGATAATAACGAATGGTTTTTAACATTGGTCATTTACTACTGATAGCAAGACTATTTACTTTTTTTGAAATCAATTTTATCTATACATATTTTTTCAAGAGACGAGCCTAAGCATAAAGTCTGCATGACAAAAACAAAAAACTAAAAACAAATCCCAAACTTATCCTGGAATTAGCAGGTCAACCTGATACATGCTGGGAAAGATAAATTTGGGATAGGGTTGGGAATAGGTGCAGTAAAGCAAAAGTAGAAACTGATAGAAAGGAAGAATTTCAAAATTAATTGTGACCCTTTTGGTCTAGGTTACTAGAACTTTAGGAATGCTTTCAAAGGCTCAATTAAAGGCCAGGCTCTTAGAGGAATCTTGTAAACAAAGAAAAACTTTAACTACATACTTGTGTGTGAACAGAGGCTCTGATTACTTTGTGTAAAACTCCATTAGTGCAGCACAGAACTAGATTAAAATGTAATTGGGAAAAGTCAAACAAATAAAAATACAATACAATGCATATAATGTTCATTTGTGGTTCTCTAAGTCAATTGTGCAGCCTACAAGGTCTCATTTCTATTTGAGTTTGAAACCATTGTTTTAAACCAGAGAGTGAATGATTTTGGAATTTGGTATCCTTCAGCAGACCAATGGGTGACTTTGGGGCATTAGAGAGCCTTTGGATGCTTTTTTATATCACTGGTTGCAGGATTGTGTACCGGAATTTTGTATTAATGGGATCCCTGAGATACTTATGGATGACACAACCATGTAAGCGACTGAGGAAAAACTGAACGATGTCCAGCTGAGGTCTGTATCTCCATAAATGGCTCAGTGCTCTAGAGTGTCCCGTGTGATGGCTAACTGTACAGATGTAGTCTTATGGTTCTCTGTACTGCTCAGAGAAGAATTCCTAGGATCTAGGCACAGTCTACAAAAATATTTGTAACAAAACTTGCCTGCAGTTGCAGTTCTTTTCCTATAATTTGCTTATTAGGATTCAGCTAGAAATGCAAAGGTCTTTAGTATTATAGGAAAATAGATTTGCAGCTGGAAGGGCCCTTAGAGGTCTCCTGGTCCAATATCCTCATATTATAGATGAAGAAATCAAGAGATAAAGTGTCTTGCCCAACGTAAATCAGCAACATTTTAGAAAGTGCATTATTGATGCCTTTTGTCTTTATGTCACAATCATTTCAAACTATTGTTCAACCTTTTCAGTCATATTTGTCTCTTTGCAACCTCATTTGGGATTTTCTTGGAAAAGATGCTGGAGTGGTGTGCCATTTCCTTCTCCAGCTCATCTTACAGATGAGGAAACTGAGTCAAATGAGGTCAAGGGACTTGCCCACGGTCACGCAGCCAGTAAGTGTCTAAGGATGGACTTGAACTCAGGTTTTCCCAACTCTAAGCCTGGTGCTCTATCTCCTGTACCACCTATCTACCCCTAATTTCAAACTATGCCCCCCTTTCAAAGTAAATAATCTCTTGTAACAAAGAACAATTGAGCAAAAAATATCTGATAAAGTGGCCACATCTGACAATGTATACAATATTCTTTCCTAGCAGTTCCCCACCTCTGTGTTGTGAGGGAGGGCATGGGTAGAAAATTACAGAACTAGACTATGAACCTAGGTGCTTTGGTTCCATAACTGGTGCTCTGAACACTATATAGTAGGTTATCTCTATTTCCTCCTCAGTTAAATGCTTGTAGAATGTAAAAGAAGTGATAAAAGCTTGAAGTAGAGTGGTGCCTGTGTAAATAGAGAAAAGAGCATATACAAGGGATGTTATGGAGGTAGAATCAACAACTGATTATGGGTGGGAGAGAGACTGAGAGGGATGAATTGAGGATAATTGTGGGATTATAAACCTGGGGGACTGGAGGGATGTTGATGCCCTCCACAAAAATGGGGATGGAGAAGTCTGGTGAAGATGCCACTCTTCCTAACACATCCCCACACTCTGATAGTGTTTGCTACACCTTTGGCTGTATAGGAATCGTGCTCAGTGTGTTCTGCCTATAGTTTGGTACCTACCTACATTTTGGTGTTTTGCTTCTTCATGCTCTGCTTGCCTCCTTGGATTCCTGATTCTTGAGTTGTTCCTGCTCTCCGGTAACTGATTACCGATGCTCCAGCTCAAAATCCTACCCATTTTCTAGTTGTGCCTCCTGGCTTTTACTCCTCTATCCTTGTCATGATAAATGGTATATTTGGCGACCCATTTCTTCTTGAACTAACATGGCTATATACTTCTTAAGCCTTGGCTTATCCTCTAGGACCTTGTCTCTGCCAGAACATTTCAGAGAGTTCTCCCCTTCCACATGACAAAGTGAAACCTAGGGGCAGGTTACTGTTTTGTTTGTTACAGGTTTATGTAAGTCTGGCTTTTCTCACACTCACTCTTAGGGCCAAATAATTGGGCACACTGAGAATGCTCAAATGCATCTATTCCACTTATTTGACGACAGAGTTGGAATTACATCAGTAGCAAACGTCTAGTTTAGCTCACTTAGGCATCCTTCCTGTTTTAAAATGAAAAGTCATAAAGTATCTTTGTAAAGTGCCAGCATCATTGCCTTTCACAGGAGGAAGAGACCCTCAAGATAATCTAATCTAGGTACTTCATACTAAACTTTAATAATTTTGGTTTAAAGTGTGTGTTGGTTTAAAGTGTGTGTTAAGTAAGCTATGGCAGACATTCAAAGCAAATTGCACAATGCAACCAGCAGCACTCATTCATGCTAGAGTTCAGAGACAGTGGGTTCAAGTCCTGCCTCTGATACTTAATGCCTGTGTCATCTTGGGCAAATTACTTACTCTCCCTGGGCCTCTGGTTCTTCATCTGTAAAATGAGTTAGTTGGACTAGATCGGAGGTGTCAAACATTGCAGACCATGGGCCCAATGCAACCCACAACATTCCTGAGTGGGACCCAAATGAAATTAAAATGTTGTTGTTTTTTCCCTTTTTAAAAATTCTTATTATAAAGGATTACTCTTTGGGAGGAGTAGATGGGAGGAGCATATTGAGAAGTGTAGGTTACCTAAAAAACAGATATCAGCAAAAATTTATTTTAAAAAAGACAATTTTTTAAAAATAGCCATCATCACAGTATGTTCTGGTGGCACATGCTTTCAAGGCAATGCAAATTGAATGGTCTCCTTTGACCTCTTAGAAGGACAGTGCTGTCAGGTTAGGGAGATGATGAGATTTATCACTTTCCTAGGCTCAATAAATACCATTTTGAGATCTCAGAGCCTCTCACAAAGACAGCAGCTATTCAATAAATAAGGACGTTAACAGTTTGCCAACAGAAATGGAGACGTAGTTCCCATCTATTCATTTTCTCATCATTGTTGAACATTTACTATGCTTCCCCCTGACCCCCACCCCTTCCCCTTCCTAGAAGTATAAATCGAAAGTGCTAGCCAGAATAAAGAGAGGCTAGGCCTTTTTCTGTTGGCCATTGTTCATGCCTGAAGACTTGACAGTGGAGTTTCGGTTTCTTTTGTTCACTGCCACCTTGTTCTGACTGAATGGGTTTCAATCCCTTTTCAAACAGCACCCACATTGTTCCCTGCAAACAGGAGTGGCAGAAGGTACTTTCTACCAAGGAGGTAGCCATAGGAACCAAGGTGACAAACTTTCTCTGGTATAAAAGCAGGAGCAGGGAGCTGAGCCATTCAGAACACAGAAAGCATTTGATAGAAACAATCTCACAGAGCTCTGAGTGCCTAATGCTGGATTCAAGCTAGAATTCTCAACTACCTGCCATGACTTCTCTTCTGTTGGACATACTATATGAAACCTACACCCAGGCTCCTCCTCCTAGCAAGGACTTCCATCATTTTACCATCACAAAAAAAGAGGTAAAATGATTTTTAAAGTAGGGCAACATATTTTAGCTTTGATTTTTCAGTATATTTGGGAGACTTTTCCGAAAGACTTTTTTAACTGGCAGAACTTTGGTGAATGAAAATCAATTTATTATCCAATAGAGGGATAACTAACATTTTATCTATAGTCTATTATAGAAGCATTCAATCATTCTTTTATTTTTAAATACTCCAATAGATTGGCAATAGCCTCTGTGTCCCAATGAATTAGGTCTTTTTTTTAATGAAACGTTGATCCAGCTAGGTGGCATGGTGGATGTAACATAGGCTCTGGAGTCAGAAGGACCTGAGTTCAAGTCCATCCTCAGACAATTATTAACTGTGTGACCCTGGGCAAGTCAGATTACCTCTTTTTAAAAAATGAAATTTTAATTCTGATTCTGAACTTAATGAAATAGAATGAGTATTTGCATATACATAGTAGAACAGAAAAAAAGTATAATACATGAAACCTAGGCAGATAGGTGACCTAGTCACTAGAGCACTGGATTCAGGGTCAAGAAGATCTGAGTTTCATACTACCTGTGTGATCCTGGATAAGTCACTTGACCTCTCTCAGTCTTTGTTTTTTTCATCTGTAAACTGATGATAACAATAATACTCTGAGCAGTACAGAGAACCATAAGACTACATCACAGAGATGTTGTTAGCATCAGCTGAGATGAAATATTTAAAACATTTTGCAAACCTTAAAGCTCATTATAACTACTAGCTATTTTTAATAAGTACAGGTCTTCATTATGTCCAGCCTTCTTTTCTTTTTAAGTATATAATAAGATCAACCTATAGTATGCAAAACTGTCCTGCTTATCTGGATTTCTTTCTGACCTTCCTTCTGTTCTATTCTTTCCATCTCAGTGAATTAGTCTCAACCCATCTTTTCCCGTTCATTATTTCATGCCTGGGGTTGTTTGCCTCGTGCCCTTGTCCACTCCTGTTTGTGATTGTACAACATCGTCTGAAAAAGGCTTAGGTCTCATTTATGAGGTAATGAGAATTTTGTCAGCCCGTAGTGAACCCCTCCTCCCATTCACCCCCATCCCCAGTTTGAAAACTTAGATTTACATCTACTTTATCCTCCCTAGAGGGAAAGTTCAGTGTTTTCAAGTAGGGATGGGAAAGGATGAGAGAGGTAGTGGGGATAAATTGATTCTTTCAAGCCACTCATAGATCATTTACATAAAGCACTCTCCTTTTGTGAACACCTCATGTGCAACTGCTCTATATGTAGAAGCAGCGGGTATATATCGTGCCAAGTGTAGGAGGATGCCCCTCCTAGAATCTAGAGAGCAATAAGGATTCTCCGAGCTATTATTTTTCACTGGGTGAAAAGTATCCACCACAGAGGGTACTGGGGGAGGGGTGGTAAGATAGAATGGAAATATGTTCCTGACATCTAGAATTTAAAAGCAGCATGATATAATACTTAGGGCACTGGACTTGGAGTTAGGAAGACTTGATTCAAATCCACTTCAGGAATCTATAGGCTAAGTGATTGAGGGATTTCTCTTTAATTCAATTCTTTTTCACTTGCAAGATGAGGGGGTTTGACTGGATGTCCTCTAAGGCCTCTTCTAGTTCCAAATCTATTACCCTATGTGATCCTATGAGTTTACCCATAAAAACTATATTATTGATGCTGGATATATACATGGGCTGGCCCTGGGCCTATAACCTCTTTAACCCACAAAAGATCTGAGATACTATGCATTTTTTCTACTACTGAATTTTTTATTGTAAATGCATATATGTTGAAAAATATTTTTGTAGGTAGCCTGGGAACCTAACTTCCACACAAAACATTATTTTCATGGGAAAGGTTGTTCTGAGAGCCAATCAATGGACAAATGAACTTTCATAATATAACTTTTTTTTTTAAAAGCTGAAAACAGCCTGTACTAGAAGCGTTACTTAGTATAAACACTAAAATACTGTTTCCCAAACATTTTGGTCAGTATCACCCCATCCTCCCAGGTGAAATCAAAGAGATAGGACAGGTTTGTGTAAGTGAGTGTGGGGACATGGTTATGTCTTTAAATTACTACCTCCAAAACCCAGGAAGGAGAATTCATGGGCATGGAGGAAGCTATTGGAGAGGAAGGAGAAGGCTCTGGGTTTGACCCCTTAAATTATAATATTTTCCCTTAAGGTAGTGGCAGAGGTATTCTTGAGTATATACCTCTAAGACTTAGCAACATTAAGTTCTTGAAAAAAAAAGCACTTTGCAGTACTGGCTTTGGAGCCAGAAAGACCTGAGTTCAAGACCTGCCTCTGACACATTAGCTATGTGATCCCGGACAGGTCATTGAGCTTCTAAATGGTCTTGGCTACTCTCTAAGACTGTAAGATGCAGGCCTACATTGATGGAAGGAGTTTCTTCATCTGAGAGTTCCTTTTATCAGTCTCCATTCTTTACTTAAGGGTTAGTAGGTTCTAGAATATGGAGTTTTGATGGCTAGGACTGAGATAGCTTTCAAGACCTATGACATTTTATCACTTGTTCAGGGAACTGGACACTACGTAAAATGTTTAGTACTTTACAAAATTGTGGTTCCTTAATAACTTACCACTTAGGAGTGATTTAGGTACTGGGAGAAATAAATGTCTATAGTCCCTAAAAGTCATTAACTATCATTCACTATCTTTCTGTGCTATTTTAATGTCAAAAACGAGGATAATTTACAGATAGGAAGTGACTGGCTTAGGGTCTTAAAGTTCATGGCAGAAATGGGAGGAGGGCTCCTTATTAGCTCCCATCTCAGACATATCCACTGAAATGGCACATACTCTGCATGGTTATGCCCCCCCCCTTAAGCAATCTTGTTATCTGAAAATCTAGATTTACTCAAAATATAATGTTATTTGTGGCCCAAGGGTTAGAAAGGATTCTGGATTCACAGGCCCAGGGGCAGGAATAAGGGAGTATCCTCTGAGGGGTCAGTTTCTCTCTCTGAATATGTCCCCCTGCTTGGGTAAAATTTCAGGGAAACCTCTTCTAAAACAAAGTTAATGTATGGTTTGCATGTAGGGTTTCCCTAGAAATGGGTAAAAAGGATCCCTCCCACAAAGGTACTCAGTGTATAATACAGGTATCAGGTATGGGATATGGCCCTTTATTCCTTTTACCACAGAAAATGATTAAGACACAAAAGACTCACAGACATGGCTAAACAAATAGAGGAAACCTGAAGCATATAGGCTCTCCCTACTTCCTCTAGCGCTGGCAGATTGAGTCTCCAATATCTGGTCATTGCTTCTCCCACTCATGGTCCTAGTAGTAACCCTAAGGAGTCTGAGGGTTCATGAGCTCTCATCTGATGTGTTCCTTCATATATTAATTGCTCAGTAATCTTCTCCTCAATAATATAACCCAGCAGTTCTCAAAGTGTAGTCTGGTGACCCTATCCCCAAGGACCTTTTAGGGGGTTTACAAGGTTAAAGCAATTTTTTTAATAATGCCAATATATCTTAATTTCTAATCTTGTAAAGATCACTAAATATAACCCACATAATTTTTGGGTGACCAAAAGGTTTAAGAATTTCTGATCTAACTAGTAATGACTGTCCCAAAATAATTTGACCAATGAGCTCTTCAATATTACTAATAATCAGTTAATATCTCCTCAATACCAATTGACTAATTAAAATCACTTAGTTTTAACAAAGGAATATTTACTAACATAATATAGTTAAAGAAGGACCAAAGAAGAAAAACCTTAAGAACCAAAAGCACACTCTTGTCCACCATCTCAATCCCTAAAGAAAATGTTATCACATTTAAAATGGTAATAACAGGGCTGTATCCTAAAGAGATCATAAAAATGGGAAAAGGACCCACATGTACAAAAATATTTATAGCAGCCCTTTTTCTGGTAGCCAAGACTTGGAAACTGAGGGGATGCCCATCAACTGGGGAATGGAATGACTGAACAAATTGTGGTATTTGAATGTAACAGGATACTATCGTGCTATAAGAAAGGATGAGCAGGCAGACTTCAGAAAAATCTGGAAAGATTTGTATGAACTGAAGCTGAGTGAAATGAGCAGAAACAAGAAAACACTATATACAGTAACAGCCACATTGTGCAATGACTAACTTTGATGGACTTAGCTCTTCTCAGCAATGCAAGGATCTAAGATGACTCCAAAAGACTCATGATGGAAAATTCTATCTATCCAGAGAAAGAACTATGGAGTTTGAATGAAGAGCAAAGCAGACTGTTTGCTCTCTTTCTCTCCCTTTTTCTTTCTTGTGGTTTCTCCCATTCATTCCAATTCTTTACAACATGACTAATGTGAGAATATATTTAATAAGAATGTATATGTAGATCCTTTATCAGATTGCATGCCACCTCGGGAAGGGAGGAGGGAAGGGAGGTGGAGAAAATTTAAAACTCAATGCTTATGGAAATGAATTTTGAAAACTAAAATTAAATAAATTAATTTATAGAAAGAAATAAAAATGGTGACAACAACCATTCCCCCAACCAAATTCATTTCTAGAAATTGCATAGCCCATAGGTGAATTATTCCTTTGCTTGCAGGACTGGGTGTCCCAGCTGCCAGGCTTATCTGGGGCTAGACTGGCTCATGGGGGTTGCTCCGCAGATTTGGATCCTCATGTGGTTACCAGCAGACTCTGCTATGAACTCCTACCTTAGGGGACTCTTCTGCCTTTTTGAAGCTTATAAGGTCATAGCAGGTCATAATCTGGTCCATTCTCTCTCTGATATTCATCACTTAAGAACAGGAAAGAACAGTCATAACAGGGACAAAAGAAGAATAGGTATCATGTGTTCACAGCTACAGAATGGCCGAATACCTCTCTTTATCCAGAGGTCCATGATATTTTTTCCTCATCACTCAAAAACCCACAGAGAGAGAAATCTTATCTGTTCACGTCTTTTATTTGCATACTCAGTTCTGGCTCATCAGCCAATAAAAAGCCTTTTTACGAGTATGTAGAGTTTATAAGAAATAATCAGAAAATGCTGACATAGCCTCTGATTTGAAGGGGGCTCCTATATCACATCATGCATTTCTGGAAGCAGGCTCATCAAATTTCCAAGTGGATTGATATCTGGCAGATCATACTGGGCATGCTTTAAGGACTAGATTTTCATTGGCCAGGTCTCCTATTACAAATAAATCACTCCGAGAGCCCATTACACTTATGATACTGCCACAGAAGATAATGACCCTCTGTAGAATGGCTGAACATAATATTTATCATTTACCTTGGATCTGCACTGCCTGAGTATTGCGGAGGCTTGGCAAGGTTCAGCTCTCTCTAGCCATGGTATACCAGTAAGTCTTCAGCTTTAGGATCCTCCTGGTGGTTGTCAAGGAATTCTTCTCCCTTTGGACAGTCGGCACTTAACTCCTTAACTTAAAAACTATTGAAATCAAAATTATTCATGGTAATCCCAAGACTGGATACATCCATTCTTAAGATCAAATCTCCAACATGTGTTCAGAAAAAGGAAACAGAAAAGCAGAAGACAATCAGGAATTGAGAGGTCTAGGTATTCAGGTTTTCTTGGGCAAGCAAAGATCGTGCCTTCTGTGTGATTCTGCCTGAAGTTGCCATTGTTGTTGGATAGGGGCAGAACTTAGAGAAAAGGAAAAATCTCTTTCCCTTTTTGATGCACTCTAGTCTGGAATTTTCAAACGAAAAAGGAGTGCAAAAAAAAATTAGATTCATTTCGCAATTCACTTTTATGAGGAGGAGTCCTCAGACAGGAGTTTCTAGTCCTGGGTCTTGGCCAATCAATCATCCAGAGGCAGTCTCAATCAGTGGGGACCAATCAGAGAAGTCTGATGTGTTCTCCCATAAAGGGTTAATGCATATGTTTAGCTCTATGGGAAATGTCCTCTTCCAACAAAGATCTATGCCCTAAAATCTAATCAAATTGTTTGGGGACCAATCAAATTTTTTTTAAGATTCTTCTGATCACGTAAGTTATTAGGCGGCTATTTTTCCCCCTTAAAATCTATTTTTGGTGGTTTTTTTATACCACTTAGGCATTACCCTTTATCCGTCCTTCCCTTTCTCCTCCTAGGGAGCCACCCTTTATAACAAAGATTAAAAAAGAAAAAATAAAACCAAACAATGCATGGAAAAAATTGTCTTATTAACATGCAGTGTTCTGTACTCGTAGACCCCAACCTCTGCAAAGCAGGTAGAGAGATGTGTTTTCTCAAATCTCTTTTCTGGGGTTAGCCTTGTGCTCTATAATTTTTCATTTGGCTTTGATTGTTTTGTGGTTGAAGATCTTTTACATTGTTATAATTATTGTGTATGTTCAAATAACTGCACTTTGCATCAATTCATGTAAGGTCCACCCTGACCCAACAGCATGCTTCTTTGAATTCATCGAGCTCATTACTTATAGCAAAGAAATATTTCATTGTCTATGTACCATAATTTATTGAATTATTCCCAATAGATCTACATATACTTTGTTTCTAGGTTTTTACTACCATAAAATCCTTCTATAACTATTTTGGTATATGGAAAGACTTTTTTGGGGGTGAGGGGTCAATATACTTGGCAACAGAATCTCTGAATCATTTTAGTCACTTTATTTGCATAATTCCAAATTGCTTCCCAGAATAGTTGCACCAATTCACAGCTCCACCAACAATACAGTAGTGTTCTTGTCTCTCTACAACCTCTCAATCATTGACCATTCCAGTCTTTTGTCATCTTTGTGTGCCAACTTGCTGGGTGTGAAGTGAAACATCAAAGTTGTTTTGATTTTCATTCTTCATGTTATTAGTGATTTAGTCCGTTCTTTCATTTGGTTAATAGCCTACAAAATACTTTTTCGAGAACTGTTTATATCCTTTGAGAAGTGATTATTTTATGGATCTACTTGGGAGTTACTTTTATACATCTGAAAAGATAAAAATTAATATCACCTCTAGTTTCAGTTATATGAATTTCTACTGTGGTGATTCTATAATGTAACTGAATTTATGCTGTATTGATTTTTTCTTCAGAATGTTTTTATTTTATTTTTCTCTCAATTACATGTAAACAATTTTAACATTCATTTTTTGTATTTTTTCTTTTTAAAAATGTTTTTTATTTTTTCTCAATTTCATGTAAATATAATTTTAACATTTCTTTTTTATATATAATTTTTGGGTTCCAAATTTCTTCTCTCCCTTTTTCACTGTCTTTGCCCTCCTTGAGAAGGCAAGCACTTTAATATAGATTATACACACATACCATTTTATAAAACAGATTTCTGTATCATCCATGTCGCAAAAGAGAACACAGACCAAAAACAACAGCAACAACAAGACCCCAAGGAAAATAAAGAAAGTAAAAAAGTATTTCTCAATTTGTATCCATACTCTATCAGTTCTTTCTCTGGAGGTAGATAGCATTTTTCCTCCTAAGTCCTTCAGAATTGTCTTGAAACATTGCATTCGCTGATCATCACTAAGTCATTTAGAGTTGATCATAATACAATATTGTTGCTACTATGTACAATGATCTGGCTCTGATTGCTTTACTTTGCATCAGTTCATGTAAGTTTTCCCAGGTTTTTCTGAAACCACTCTGTTCCTCATTTCTTATAGCACAATAGTATTCCATTACATTCACATACCACAACTTGTTCAGCCATTCCCTAACTGATGGGCATCTCTTCAACTTCCAATTCTTTGCCACCACAAAAAGAGCTGCTATAAATATTTTTGTACATATAGGTGCTTATCTCTTTTAATTAGATCTATCTTTGTTTTTGTTTTGTCTGAGATCATGATTGCTGCCCCTGGTTTTTTTTTTTATTTCAAGTGAAGCATAATAAATTCTGCTCTGGCACCTTATTTTTACTCTGTTTGTCTCTGTTTCAAGTGTGTTTCTTATAAACAACATATTGTTGGATTCTGTTTTTTAATCCATTATGTGATCACTTTTGTTTTTTGGGTGAGTTCATTCCATTCACATTCACAGTTATGATTACTAACTGAATTTCCTTCCATCTTCTTTTTCCTATGATTCCTTTCTCTTTTTACCCTGTCCCTCCTCAAAAGTCTGTTTTGCTTCTGACCACTGACTTCCTTAATTCTCCTATCACTACCACTCTCCATCTCCTTCCCCTCTTACTTCCCTGTTGGGTAAGACAGACTTCTATACCTAAATGAGTGTATATGTTATTCTCTCTTTGAGCCAGTTCCAATGAAACTAAAGTTCAAGAGTTCTCCACTACCCTATATCTTCCCTCCACTATGTAAACACTCTTCCTTTTGTGTCTCTTATGTGAAACAATTTCCCCCATTCTTCTACTCTTTTCTCCTTTCTCCCAGTGTATCCCTTTTTCTCATCTTTTAATTTCATTTTTTTGAAATCATCCCATCATAGTTAAACTGACTCCTGTGCCTTCTGTATATGTATATTCCTTCTAACTGATAAATAATATTGATATATGATAAGTGATAATGATAAAGTTCTTAGTAGTATAGGTATCATCTTCCTAGATAGGAATATAAACAGTTTGAACTTACTGAATCCCTTATGATTTATTTTTCCTTTTTCTTTTTTATGCTTCTCTTGAGTCTTATTTAAAAGTTAAATTTTCTATTCAGCTCTGGTCTTTTCATCAGGAATACTTGAGTTCTTATTTCATTAAATATCCATTTCCCCCCTGAAGGATTATTTTTAGTTTTACTAGGTAAGTTATTCTTGGTTGTAATCCTAGCTTCTTTGCCTTCTAGAATATCATAATCCAAGCTCTCTGATCCTCTCATGTAGAAGCTTCTAGATCTTGTATTATGCTGACTGTGGCTCCATGATATTTGAATTGTCTCTTTCTGGCTGCTTACAATGTTTTCTCCTTGACCTAGGAACTCTGGAATTTAACTATAGCATTCCTGGAAGTCGTCATTTTGGGATCTCTTTCAGAAGATGATTAGTGGATTCTTTCAATTTCTGTTTTATTTTCTGGTTATGAGATATCAGGGCATTTTTCCTTGGAAATTTCTTGAAAGATAATGTCTAGGCTCTTTCTTTTTTATTTTTTATCATGGCTTTCAAGTAGTCCAATATTTCTTAAGTGATATCTCCTCAATCTATTTTCCAGGTCAGTTATTTTCCCAATGAGAGATTTCAGTTTCTTCTGTTTTTTTCCATTCTTTTCATTTCATTTTATTCTTTCTTGCTATCTCATGAAATCATTAGCTTCCACTTGTCCAATAATAATTTTTAAGAAATTATTCTCTTCAGTGAGCTTTTTTTTACCTCCTTTTCCTTTTGGCCAATTGTATTTTTTAAGAACTGATTTTCTTCAGTGAATTTTTGTACCTCTTTTTCTATTTGGCCAATTCTGCTTTTCAAGATGTTATTTTCAATATTTTTTGTGCTTCTTTTACCAAGCTGTTGAATCTCTTTTTGTAATTTTTGTGCATCATTTTCATTTTTTCCCCATTTTTTCCTCTACCTCTCTTGTTTGATTTTTAAAATTCTTTTTGAGCTCTTCCAGGAATTCTTTTTGGGCTTGTGTACAATTAACAATTTTTCATTGAGGCTTTGCATGTAGCTGCTTTGATTTTATTGTCTTCTGGGTTTGTGTCTTGAACTTCCCTGTCTCCACAGTAACTATGGTTAAGTTGCTTCTTTGTTTTTGTTGTTGTTGCTTGTTCATTTTTATAGCCTATTTCTTGACTTTCAACTTTCTGTTAAAGTTGGGCTCTGTTCTGGGGCACTGTCCAATCTTCAAATTTTTGTTCTGCTGTTTTCAGATCTAGTTTGGGGTGGGGTGGGGTCTAAAAGTTTTTAGTTCTTCCAACATGGTGTGATCTATGGAAAGATGTAGTTATTGCTCTCCTGACCTGTGCTCTGGCCTGCTGGCCTTTACAAGCACTCCTCTATGCCAGTTCTGGTTCCAAGGGCCACTGCTCCCCTGTGGCCACCAGTGCTCTTGCTCCCTCTGTCCCTGTAAATGTAACTCAGACCCCTACTCCCCTACGGTCACAAACAATAGTGTTTATCTCTGCTTGAACCTGAGACTAGGGCACCACTCTCCCAGGAATGACTACAAGTCCTCTCCACTCTGGAACTGTGACCAGGGCTCATGCTTCGCCTTGGCTGTAAGTGCCAGTGCACTAATGTTCCTTTTTGCCCTGGGATGCCAACCTGGAACTGTATATGGGCAATGCAATATGTCCCTGTACCCAGTACCACCAAAGAGTTCTCTGTAATCTCCTTCTGACACTTGTCTGACCTTCTTACTCTGTGTGCTGAGAACTCCCAAGCTGCTATCATACTGATGCAGCCACTCCCAAGGCTTTGCAGTGCTCTAGGCTGACCACCATGCTCTCTCCTCTACACTCACCATGAGATAGAACTTTCCTACTGATCTCCTAAATTGTTGTGGGCTGGAAATTATTTCTCCTCAACATTTTGTTGGTTCTGCCGCTCCAGAATTCAATTGGAGGCACTATTTTAGTTATTTGGAGAGGAATTTGGGAGAGTTCAAATGAGTTCCTGTTACTCCACCATCATGACCTGTATTGATTTTTATAGTTGAGTCTGCATCTGCCTAAAACCACTTTCACGTATCTTTCAGTTGGGCTCAAGAATTTAGCTTTCCCTCTGAGTTAGCTTAAATTTATTTTAAATGAAAAGTTATTATCTTTTCATACTTGCATCTTCTTTGATACTTTCTGGATATCTGTTTATTAAGCTTCACAAATTAACTTTTTACCAGGCCCAAAAGATATGTTGTCAGTCTTTGTATCTGTTTAATTAGGTCAGTTTTTAATCTCTTCCAAGGAGACAGCAAGTCTGGTAGTTGTAATCCTCTAGCAAAGAAAACCAGATGCTGATGGGTCCCATAGAGCAGTTAGCATTCCTCAGTTGTTAGAGAGGGATATGATTAGCCTCGTTTGAATGCCAGCCTGCCTTTCTCAGCATAGCCAATATTAATGTTCCTGCCCCAACCCTACCACATATCACATTTTCTCCACAACTGCCAAGAACCCTTCTTTGTTGTGTGTCATTAAAGAGGGTGCCCTACTTCTTTGGGTCACTGGAGTTACTGAGATGGCCAGTCTGATGCTCATTGTCAACAATTATATGCACCACTTTTAATTAATTGATTTTACTCAGAGTATATACCATAGTTTACCTTTATTAAATTTACTCAAGACATATCTTCCTATGAAGCACTTATAATATGACTTAATTTCCTTTAAAAATTATTTAGCCTGAAGAATGAGACATATTCAAAGGATATGAACAGGCAGTTTTCAGATGAAGATTAAAGTTATTTATAGTCATATGAAAAAATGCTCTAAGACTCTATTGATTAGAGAAATGCAAATCAAAACAACTCTAAGGTACCACATCATACCTATCAGACGGGCTAACATGACAAAACAGGAAAATGATAAATGTTGGAGAAGATGTTGGAAAATGTGGGAAAAAAACACTAACACATTGTTGGTGGAGTTGTGAACTAATCCAGCCCTTTTGGAGAGTAGTTTGGAACTATGCCTCAAAGGCTATAAAACTGTGCATACCTTTTGACCCAGAAATATGACTTCTAGATCTGTATCCCAAAGAGATCATAAAAATGGGAGAAGACCTACATGTACAAAAATATTTATAGCAGCTCTTTTTCTGGTAGCAAAGAACTGGAAATTGAAGGGATGCCCATCAATTGGGGAATGGCTGAACACGTTGTGGTATATGAATATAATGGAATACTATTGTGCGATAAGAAATGATGAGCAGGCAGACTTCAGAAAAATCTTGGAAGACATAGATGAACTGATGCTGAGTGAGGGGAGCAGAACCAGGAGAACATTGTACACAGTTATGGCCACATTGTGCAATGACTAACTTTTATAGACTTAGCTCTTCTCAGCAATGCAAGGTTCTAAGACAATTCCAAAAGACTCATGATTGCAAATGCTATCCCCATCCAGAGAAAAACTAGGGAGTTTGAATGCAGATCAAAGCATACTATTTTTCCTTTTTTATTTCTTGTGGTTTTTTTTTCTGGTTATAATTATTTTTTACAACATGACTAATGTGGAAATAGGTTTAATTTGATTGTACATGTATGGCTTGTATCAGATTGCATGCCATCTTGGAGAAGGGGGAAGAGGAGGGGAAGAAAATTTAAAACTCAAAATGTTATAAAAGTGAATGTTGAAAACTAAAAATAAATATTTTTTAAAAAGAATGAGACATATTTTTGGACATGGCTATGTGGGAATTATTGTTGGACTATGGATATTTGTCATAAAGTGTTTTTTTTTAAAGTTGAATTGTGGGAAGGGTGGAGGAGAAAATAGATGCTTAACAAATAAGAATTAACAAATTTTAAATTTAAAAGAGTAGAATTGAAAAAAAATTTTAAAAATGCAAAATGATTTACGCCAGCTTCTTAGATTTGTAACTACTATGTAAATAAAACCAGGCTCCCTTTGTGTCTCAATTTTACATTTGTGGGAAGGAAGGTAATCAATATGTAGATTAAACTTCTCCAACTTTGGTTTCTCTTCAATTCAATCCAACAAATATTTTAAAAATATCTATTATGTACAATGCATTGTGATTGGAACCAGGGATCCAAAAACAAAAAAAAATGAACATTTCTTTGCTTTCAAAGGGCTTATTTTCACCTTTTCACTTCCCAAGGCTTGCTTCAAAATTCAGCTGAAATCTTATTTTCTGTGGGAGTGATTACCTTCGCCTTTCAGTTTACCTTCTATTTACACTGTGTATATCTTTTATGTACAGAGATTTTTGGTGTTGTATTCTACTGCCCCCTTCCCACCACCACCCCTTAATGTAAGATCCTTGAAAGCAGGGACTGTGTAATTTCCTTTCTTAGTGTCCCCCAGAGCTTAGCACAATACCTGGCACATAGGAAGCATCTTATAAATTCTTTTGACTGACTGATATGCACAAGTAAATGCAACACAAAGTAATTTCAATGAGGGTAAAGAACTCTAACAATTGTGTATTGGAGAGGGATAGAATCAGGAAAGATCTTAAGTCCTGAGTGGTGCTTTGGAGGAAGGCAGGGATCCTCAGACCTTTGTTTCCTTATCCTATGCACATGTCTTTCTCCTCCTTGGATACTTTCATCCCCTACAGCCTCTGCTCCTACTTACCTCCTGATAAACAGCTCTAAATTATGCTGCCTGAATCACTAGAAATTTGTTATCTAATTCCAATGGGGTCTCACTGTAGGAAGACAATAATTTTATTCTTAATTGACTCTTTAAATCAGAATTGCCTCTCCATCACACTTCCCAGAGCAGCTATTCTAAACCTTTCCTTCTCTCTTCAAGCCTCCTATACCATCCCTTCCTTTTCCCCACTCAGCAAAGGACCTTTGTCATACATCCCTGAGAAAAAGATGTCATTTCATCATGAATTCCCTCTTCTCTGATAGAGATTTATTTGAGCTTTATCCCTCTGAGGGAGCTATGTTTCTTACATTGTACTCTCTTTTATGCTTGCTATGGTTTAATCAAACTAGTCTATTTATTTCTTGTATGTGATATTTTCATCTTCCATCTCTATGCCTCTAAAAAGGCTGTCCCCCATGCCTAGAATGCACCTTCTTCCCATCTTAGAAGCCCTGGCCTGCTCTGAAGCTCAGCACAAGTACTCTTCCTTGCATGAAGCCTTTCCTGATCCCTCTAGCTGTGTGTGTCTCCTTCCCAATTACTTTTGTGTGAGTGTGTGTATACACATACACACATATACACACACACACACATAAACCCATGCATATATGTACATGGATGTACAGGTACACATGTGCATAATATATTCATTTGTATATACATGTATGTCCATATGCACACATCCACGCATGTGCATATATATCTATCTCTATGTAGAGATAGATATCTAGAATGTAAGTTGCTTGAAATGCCTGGTACATAGTAGCTGTTTAAGAAATGCTTGCTGAGGCAGACTCAGCAAAACCTGGACTTATATGAACTGATGCTGAATGAAGTGAGCAGAACCAGAAAAACATTGTACACAGTAACAACCACAGTGTGTAATGACTGACTTTGATAGACTTAGCTCTACCCAGCAATGTAAGGACCTAAAAGAATTCCAAAAGACTCACGATGGAAAATGCTAAGCACATCTAGAGAAAGAAATATGGAGTCTGAATACAGATTGAAGCATACTATTTTCTTTTTTTGTTTAGTTTTGTTTTGTTTTATGTTTTTCTTTTTCATGGTTTCCCCATTTGTTCTAATTCTTCTATACAACATGACTAATGTGGAAATATGTTTAATAGGAATGTGTATGTAGAGCCTTGATCAGATCGCATGTCATCTTGGGGAAGTGGGGGGGAAGAAGGGGGAGAAAATTTAAAACTTATGGAAGTGAAGGTTGAAAACTAAAAATAAATAAACTTATTTTTTTTTAAAAGAAAGAAATGCTTGCTGAATGGATGAATGAGGAGGAAGTCCCTTCCAGACATAGGGTATGGCCTGTGCAAATAGAAGCAGAAAATGGAATGTTGTGAATAAGGACTACTTATTACAGCAAATATTGCGTGTAGTTTGGCTAGAGTGGAAAGAGAAACAATTCAAATAAGATTCAAAAAGTGGGTGGGAGCCAGTGTGGCGAGCTTTAAATACTAGGCTGAGGATTTTGTATTATTACCTAGAGGCAAGAAGGAGCACTGATGATTTTTCAGTAGTGGAGTGATGTTTTCAAGTCTATGTTTTTTAAAAATTTTTTTTCAGTTACATGTAAAATTTTTTAACATTTGTTTTTTAAAATTTTGAATTCCAAATTCTCTACCTCCCTTTTCCCCATTCACCTTCATTGAGAAGGCAAGTATTTTTATATAGGTTATATATGTGCAGTCATACAGAAATGTTTCTATATGCTGTGAAAATCATGCTGTGAAAGAAAACAGACAAAAAAGAAAAAGAAAAAGAAAGAAGTTAAAAAAACCCTGTGCTTTGATCTTCATTCGGATTCCATCAGTTCTTTCTCTGGAAGTAGATAGCATTTTTTCATCATGAATCCTTTGGAATTGTCTTGGATCATTGTTGCTGAGAATCATTCACAGTTGATCATTGTACAATATTGCTGTTACTGTGTACAATGTTCTCCTGGTTTTGCTCATTTCACTTTGCATCAGTTCATAAGTTTTTCCAGTTTTTTTTGAAAGCATCTTGTATGTCATTTCTTATTGCACAATAATTTTCCATCACAATCATATGCCACAAGTTGTTCAGCCATTCCCCAATTGACGGACAACCCTTCAATTTCCAATTCTTTGCCACCATAAAAAGAGCTGCTATGAATATTTTTGTACATATAGGTCTTTTCCTTTTTTGTTCATTTGGTTTTTTTAATCTGCAAGTCTGTATTTTAAGACTATTAACTTGCCAGCTGCGTGGAGACTAAATTGGAGAGAGGAGAACCTGGAAGCTAGTCACTTAGAGTGAGGGCCAGTGGGCAAACAATTCACATCTTCTAGTGGTATCCTTCCAATGTCAAAAGAATTCAAAGAAGGCATCTAGTACATTGTGTGGACCCATTGTGGAGAACTTATGGGAGGACTTGAATGTGAGTAACAAAGGTTTGGCAGACAGAAGGGTAGGTTGAGATCAGAACAGGTGGAGAGACTGCCCACATATATAAGATCACAAATATGCTGGAGTACTGAAGTACGGATCAGACTAGACATGACTCCTTAAGTGTTTTGCATTTCTAAGAGTGTGATTTTGTGATTTCTCAACTCTTGTTTTGAGAATTTTGTTTTTCCTTTAGGATTTCTTCCTCTTCCCTTCCTATCCTCCCTGCTCTCCCTGACACAAGCCTCTTTCTGCTCCTTGGTCTTACAAATCGCAGTTTACATTTGCTCCAATTGGTTTTGTTCTTCTGGTAGATTATCTGGAAGTCATGGAGCATAACTTTACGAACTGGACCAGGAGCAGCCTTCCCTAGAGAAACAAGGAGACTGCATGCAGAATTTGTGCTGAATGAGCAGCAACACAGCAAGTATTTGAGGCTCAGTGTTCTAGCACCTGTGCCCAATGCCACCTGTTATCTCTCTGGCTAGCCAGGGAACAATCAATCTTTTGGCTGGGAATGACCTTGGCTGCTTCACTTCTCCTTCCTCTTCAAAGACTTTTGGGTTCAGAATGATCAATCCATAGGTGGAGCACAAAGATTATTTTAAGGGAGGGCATCCAGGGACCACAATCAGCTTTGTTTTGGCACTGCCCAGCTTGAGGCTATCTGTCATTTTGTCATTGTTTCACATCTGACTCTTTGTGACTCCATGGATCATACTGTCCATGGGATTTTCTTGGCAAAGATACTAGAGTGCTTTGCCATTTCCTCCTCCAGTGAATTAAGGTTAAGTGTCTTGCCCAAGATCATACAGCTGGTATGTATTGAAGCATTTGAACTCGGGTCTTCGTGACTCCAGGCTCAGTGCTCTATTCACTAAACCTCCTAGTTGCCTCCAAGGCAAACAGAGGTTAAATGACTTGCCCAGGGTCACACAGCTAGTAAGTGTCTGAGGTCTTCCTGACTCTAGGCCCAATGCTGTATCCACTGAAGTCACCTAGCTGCTTCCTCTGTTATTAACCATAATGAAAAGAAGTAGGATGTCTAGAGAGCTGGCCACTAGCCAGGAAGCTCTAAGTCCCAGTTCCACCTATGACACTTTGGTACTGTCTTTGTGATCCTGACCTCTCAGTGCCACAGGTACCATCTAAGATTGTAACATGCAGATCTTCATTGGCAGAGGAAATTCTTTCCCTGGAGGCCCCCATATCCATTCCAAAGGTAGGAAAAAAAAAGAGACAGCAAAAAGATGTGAGCCTAACCCTGGATTAAGATACTTCCTAAAAATCTGGCCTGGCCTCCATCTTCCCATGTATTTTTGTCTAGTGCCCGCAGCTGGTACTTCCTACATCTTCATTAAGAGCCAGAAATGCAGCATTTCTTTTTCATACTTTCACCAATAGCCAGTCTAGGAAGCTTGATAAGGTCCACTGGATAGTGTCTTTGGTTAGCTGCTTTCTTCCCAAGGCTATTCTGGTTCCACTATCAGTACCTTGGGATCAAATTGGGTCTGAGCCAACCTAGTTTGCCAGAGACAAGGAGGTCGTTTCTTTCAATATTGTTCCTAGTGGGGCTTCAGAGGATGCTGGGAGATAAACTCTTTCTTCCTAGGTGGGATTCATGTTATTGCTTATTTCTCAGGTGATCCTTCTGGGTTCTAAACAAATCTAGACTCCCCTACCCCTCAAATAACCAAAATCCTTATATGTGTTACTTAGAAATAATTTAGTTTCCCCAGTTTTCTTGAGACTAAGGGTGGTACCAAACCAAAGGGCCACCATCTGTAAGCAAGAGGTGGTACTAGGAACTCAGGCTGGTGGCGACCTTAATCAGAAACTGAGCCAGCAGAGCTATTGAGCATGCTCACACCTTTGGCTCCTCTTTCCTTCATGTGGGGAGAGCTTCTCTGGGACCTCACTTCCCTTTAGGAGTATGCCTTTCCTTTCTAATCAACTTGCTCCATTCTCTTTTGAGCATGCCTTGCTTTTCAAAGTCCAGTGACAAATGGCCTCTGTTGGCCATAAGGAAATGCAAAATACCCCTACTTATTCTCCCTATCCTGCCCACTGTTATTATGAGCTTGTGATTCTTCACCCCCCTTTGGAAGTATATGAAACTCCAAATTCATTTCCAGCCTCTTAACAATTCAATGATCTCTATTGGACTTTGCCCACCTTCTTAAATTAGTTCCCAATCCCTCAGGTTCAGACCTGACCAAACCACATATTTCTTCTTTCTATAATAAAGCTTGCTCTCTTCTTCTCCTTATTTGTAAGGATTAAACAAAATACACCCACAACGATTTTGTTGCATTTACTGACTGGGTCAAAGGTGTACATATATGTGTGTGCATACACACACATATACTTTATATATACATAAATATCTATGTATACATATATCTCTATACACACAATATATGTATGTATGTATGTGTATGCATGTGTGTGTATTTATTTTTTCCCTGGAGAGAAGTAGGAAGGTTTAAGATGAGTAGATCACGTGCCATGTAATCAATTCTCATAAGGAGAAGAAAAGGAAAGTGAGAAAAAAGATCCTAAGTTCATTTTTCCATCCTGAACTGGACTATCTGAGCAACATCCTTTGGACTGGTATCTGCCCTAGTTCAGAAGTCCCCATAACTGCTCTCAACTTCCTCTCTACTCACCATAGTATCCACTTCTTCTCGCTGCTTCCTGCTCGCTTCTCCCGTCTTGCTTACTCGACTCCTCCATTTTCTACTTATAAGCGCCCTCCTCCGAGGTCAGAATGAGCGGCACTGAGTAATTGTCCCTCATGTCAAGAATCAAAGGCCTCTCGTAGCTTAGAGAATGCTGATGCGGGGAGACTACCTGCTAAGAACCAGCCCCGCCTGCCTCCCCTTGTTCGTTATTTATGTCTCTTGAGTGAGCTCCAAGAGGCGGCTTACCTGACACGGCAACTGCAAACGAGTCTTGTGCTTGCCCGTACCGTAACAGTCCAAACAAATGAAATGGCCCTGGATTACCGCAGTTACTGCCGCGCTGATTGGAATTAAAATGTAAATTCTGGTTCTAAGTTTTATCCTTTATTGCTCCTAAGAGAGAAGAGAATACTTTTGAAGACCAAATCTGTATCTTTTGGTGACCAAATGCTTTAAATACTGGGAAGTTCGGTATTATTCTGAAATTAAACCTTTATGACTCTCCTAATGAGTTTATCCAAGGTTGTGGGTGTGTTGGGCGGCTAGGTGGCACAGTGAATGGAGTGCTGGGCCTGGAGTCAGGAAGATCTGAGTTCAAATCTGGCCTCTGACGCTAACTAGCTGTGTGATCCTGGCCAAGTGACCCTTTTTGCCTCAGTTTTCTCATCTGTAAAGTGAGCTGAAGAAGGAATGGCAAACTGCTCCAGTGTCTTTGCGAAGAACACCCTAAATGGGGTCACAAAGAGTGAGATATGACTGGACAAGAACAATAAGTGTATAGATTTTAATGAAGCATTTGACAAAATCTTTCATGGTGATCTTGTGGAAAGTATGGAGCCATGCGGATCATATAACAGTATGGGTAGGTGGATTAGGAACCAGGGGACCATCCAGACCTGTAGTATATTTAATGGTTTAATGTCACCATGGAAGGAGGGCTCCAGTGGAATGAACCAGGAATTTCTGCTTGGCCTCATGCTGTTTAACCATTTCATAAGTGAGTGAGATAAAGGAATAGGTGGTATATTTATCACATTTACAGATGACAGAAAGTTAGAAGAGATAGCTAACACCCCTGATTGAAATCATAATTGAAAAAAAAAATGTTGACGAGCAAGAATATTGGGCAGATCTAACAAATTAATCAATCGGTTAATTAAACAGAATGTATTAAGGGCCTCTTATGTGCCAGGCACCACACTAGGTGCAAGGGGAGGAGCTACAAGAATACAGCACAAGGTCAATCATAGACTGCTGAATCATTCCATTAGAATTGGGCTGTAGGTCAGGTGAGGAAGTAGGGCTGGATAGATAGGTCTGGGAGTCCTCTGAACGGAGGAGACCATTGAAACCATGGGAGAGATTAATGGGATCACCAAAAGAGTGACTATGGGGGGAGGAGAAGGCCCAGGACAGAGCCTTAGCACGTACCCCATAGTTAGGGAGCAGGATATGGGTGATGGTACTGCCAAGAAGACTGAGAAGAGGCCAGAGAGGGAGAAAGAGAACCAAGAAAGTGTCACAAAAGCCCAGAGGCAATAGGAGGAGAGGGTGGTTAACAGGGTCAAGTGCTGCAGAGAGAAGCGTGAAGATGGAGAAGAGATCATCATTGTGGCAATTAAAGAGAGATCATTGGTAACCTTGGAGAGCACAACTTCAGTTGAGTGATAAGGTCGGAACCCCAGAATTACCAAATGTTTGAGGTAGAAGGTATTGTAGTGGACATTTCCTTCATTCCTCTCATTTTATAGACAAGGAAACTAAACTCAGAGAAATAAGGAGACCATTGGAAGGTAACCCAGTTTATTAATGACAGAGCCCGGAATCAAATCTGCCATCAGGGCTATGAACTTCCTGCTGTGACCAAGCCTGAAGCCCATGATAGAGATTTATCCTGAAGAGTTAGAAACACCTTTTCTGAAGAGGGGTGTGGGGAGGGTACTCAGAGACTCCTTTTAGTGCACACAAGGTGGTGTTTCCTATAGGCAAAGGGAGAAAAAAGGGCCTATTGGAAACCTCCCATTATCCTTAAAAGAATCATTGTATTATAACACGGCTGTTTTCTAAGCTGGTTCTAGTTACGAATGTGACATCTAAAACCTGAGTGTTTAGTCTCTGTTTTATTTTTCATTTCATATGTATATGTGTGTATATATGCATGCCTGCATGTATGTATACATGCTTAGCTATCTAGATACATATCTTTGTATATGTATATAAATATATATACAACACAATGTACATGTACATGTATGTTTGTGCTTATATGTGTTCGCATCTATGCATCTACACAAAGACATATACACACGTACATGAGTGAGTGTATGTATGTTTATGCATGTATGTGTTCGTGTATATATACATGTATATGCAAACACATAATTCATGCATATATACATATATTTTTATACATGCATACGTACATATCTCTGGAGTATTTTTATGATTTCATTGGCATAAGTGGTAGGGAGACTCCCTTTTCCAATCTAAGTCTGCTGGCCCCTGCTCTGCATCTTCTCATCTCAGTGAGTTCATGAGAGCACTGAGTGGTTAAGTGATGTGACTAGGTTCACACATCCAGTATGTATTAGCTTAGATGGAAGGGGTGCAGCCTGTATTGGAGGGTAGGCTGTACTTGGAGCAAGACAATAAGCAAACCATTCCTTGTGCTATTATAAACATAGAGAAATTTATTGGTTCCTCCTCTTGGTATTATTTAAAATCCCAAACTACGATGTGGGTTTCATTTTTTTTTAGATTAAAGAAAAGTAATTAGATTTTGAAGTGAGGCATCTGGTGCTTCTATATAAGGAAGTGGAAAGCTTTTAGTATTCAGGTCTATACTTTGCTTCTGCCTCAGCAAGATGGGCTTGGAGACTAAAATGAAATATGTTCATTCATCTGAAAGATGTCACTTTCCATCTGATGTGCCCGAGCAAATCACATTCCCTGGGCCATTAAGCGTTACTGTGGAAACTTGCCAAGTCTTCATGCAAATCATCAGTTAATTTTGGTGTTAGTTATTTCACGTGATCTGCATTTGTAATTGTTGGTGGGGGAGAGGCAGGAAAGAAGCAAACCACTAAATAATATTTTGAAAAAAATGCTTTTTTAAATGAATGAATATTTCTATTATTAAGTGCTTACCTACCTCTGCCTAACTTTACTTACAACCAATTGGACTCTCCTTTATATCTTTAAATATTGCAAAGTCAATGAGACAAAGTAGAAAAGGCAATGAATCTGAAGTAAGTAGATGGTTAGGTTTAGATTTTTGCTGTACCATTAACTAGCCATGTGAGCCTAGACAAATCCCTTAATTCTGAGCCTTAGCTTTCTCCATCAGTAAAATGGGGATTATGATACTTGATACTATATCACAGATTGTTGTAAGGAAAATGCTTTGTAAATCTTAGTGCTCTGTGTATAGCAATAATAATCACCATTATTAATATTATATAAAATGATCATTTGGAACAATAATAATTTAGGTCCTCATCACCTTCCTCATTGGCCTACTTGCCTCAAGTGTCTTCTCTTTTCAAACCACCATCACCATTTGACTGTTTTTCCTAAAGAATAGGTCTGACCATGCCGTTCCTCTGCTCGAAAATCTTCCATGGCTCCCTACTGCCTCTAGAATAAAATACAAACTCTTCAACTTGATATTTAAAGTCTTCTATAATGTGGCTCCATCCTAACTTTCCAGTCTTATCTTATTTAACTGCCCATCATGTAGCCTATATAATCTAACCTTGTATCTATAATCTAAATAATCTATAGTGTATAAATCTATAATCTAACTTCCATCCTAGTGGTATGGTATAGGGCAGGCACATGTTACATATTATGGGCAGAATGTGATTTTGTATTGGTGAAGAGAATGATGACACAGCCCTGCGGGACCACAGGAAAGGCAGAGCTGATGGGGAAATTTTGGAAAGGAGAGCTAGTCTTCATTTCATGATTCCAGACTCTTTTGGGGAAGTGACTCCAGATCCATGGAGAGATAGAGACACACAGAGACAGAGAGACAGACAGAGACAGACACATAGAGACAGAGAGACAGACGCAGAGAGACGGAGGGAGAGAGAGAAGCAGAGGGAGACAAAGAGAGGCAGAGACAGAGAGAAACTTTAGAAACTCCACACATGTAAGGGTAGCTTTTTAAAACATATCCCTTATTTCCAGTTTGCTTCCTCAGAGACTCTGGAGAATTTCCCCTTGGCTGAGATTGAGGCTTCTTTCTTGGCTGAGCTGAGGTTTCATCTCACTCTCTTATAAAGAGCTCATTCATTCTTTTGTATTTTCTGGCACATCCTACCTAATCCATAGAATGCCTTCAATTTTTATTTGCTATTTGCTTGGATAAATGGATTTAATTGCTATTCACTATTTGTAATGATCTTTTATGTAAGCTAGCATCTGGTGAGAAAGAGGCAAGCCTGTGGGTGTAAGTTTGGGTTACCCTTCCCATATACAGGGACAATAGTTTGCCTGGGATAATAGCTCCCAGGCAAACTAAAAAAAATTTTTGTCTTAAATCTAAAAATTTACATATCTACAACAGCAATATTTAGAGAGACTGATAAAATTCTAGCCTGGTATCCACAACTCTCAGAGGAGAATGAAATAACAGTATCTCCTGGCATGTTCAAATGCCCTCAAGGCAGGAACCACATAGTTCTCTTTGCAGAGGAGTGGTAAGATTTCTGAGATAGCTATCCATGCCTCCCATGAGCCATTTAGACAAGCCATATGGCCATACACAACTGACATGGACAACACATACTTTACACGCCATTCCAACCCAACTGAACTGTCAACTGGCTCTTTAACTCAGAATGCATCTCCAGCATCTACATATTCCCACAAACCATCCTTCATCCCTGGAATGCACTCCCTCCATAGCCCCTGCCTTTTAGAATTGTTGGCTTCCACTAAAGCCCAGTTCAGGTGCTACTTCTTCTATGAAACTTTCTCTGGTGCCCCAGTTTTTGTTCCCTCTCCTGGTGTGGAGATGACCCAGGATATTCAAAGGCTATCTAGCAAGGTCGGAAAGCTTTGGAAAGCCTGCTAGTGGTTGGTGTATCTTTTCAGAAGAGATCATAAGGGCATAGATTCAGAGCTAGAATGTTCCTCAAAGGAAATCCAGCCCACATTCTCTTATTTTTTGACAGTTGAAGAAACTGAGGCCCAGGGAAGGAGATTAAATGATTTGTCCAAAGTCATATGGGTAGTATCTAAAGCAGGATTTGAACCTAGGTCCTCTGACTACAAAGCCAGTATTTTATCTACTGCACAACACTGCCACTCCTACCTCCTTTTTTCACCCACTCAATCCTGAGATTTCTTTAACAGAAAGAAGTCTGCAGAGGGAAACTCCTTCCCTTGATGCTAAACTCCCTCCCCTTATGCGAATGGACAACTCCTCTGTAACTTGGGGAGCACTGAGGACGTTTGGCTTGCCAATGGACACAAAATTGGTGTGTGTCAGAGGGAGAACTTGATCGCAGGGCTTCTTGTCTCTGACACTGACCCCTCAGATTCACTGTGCTATCTTGCCTCTCCAAGCTTAGAGACTTACAGAATTTAGAGCTGAAGCTGACATGGACCTTAGAGATCTAATCCAACTCGCTCATTTTTCGGATAAGGAACCTGAGACCAAGAGAGGGAAGGTGATTTGTCCAAGATCACATCACTAGTAAGTGGCAGACTAGATCCCGGAACTTCTGACTCTTTGCATATTGCTTTTTGCACTTTGTGCCTGAGTATAGAAAGAGTTGTTGCCAGAGTGTGGGCCATCAGGTCATGGTGTGTACGTGTGTGTGTGTGTGTGTGTGAATAGATAAGCAAACGAATGAATGAATATTGGTCATGGCCAGCCATCTGTTACTGAACCAGCAGGGTTAATCAGTGGAGATAGAGGTACTAGGCTATAATCTAAAGATCCATTGTGATCACAATGGGAGTAGAGGAAGAACTTCAAATCTTTCTGACTTAATACAAATGGAACATTGCACCAATCACTCAGACTGCAATTCCTTTGTTACTGCTTCCCTTGTTATTTACAGTGTAGAAGTAACCCCTCCCTGTGTTTTTTTTTTTAAACAGAAAAGTGTTTTGGGTCTTGATATATCTCATTTTAATTTCTTTCTTTGCTTTTCAGAACAACTGCAGAATGTGTTTGGCAAGAAAGTGCTAGAATATGCTTTGAATTTATGTCACGGGCATTATGATTTTTTAGTTCGAATGCCTGACGACCTACTCATACACATCTTTTCTTTCTTGGATTTGGATGACATTGGACAGTTGTCAAAAACCTGCAAAAAATTCCAAAAGGTAACCTCCTGAAACTTTTCGAAGCTAAAAAAAAGAGTTCACTCGGGAAACATAAAGTCACTCCATGCAATGAAAGTTGTACTAGGGTAGTAATTATACTGCCTCTTTCTTTTGGCCTAGGCCTCCACTGGAGGAATTGGCTCCCCTAGCTAAACAGAGTCTTCCACCTTGGGGTAACTAGCTGCTATCTATCTATCTATCATCTATCTATCTATCTATCTATCTATCTATCTATCTATCTATCTATCTTGTATCCTATTAGGAGTTAAACAGATTCCACATTCCTCAATTGTATACATACTTAGGTTTGCATGTATTCAATAATGCCAGAGACTTCATAATTTATAGACTTTTTGTTTCTTCTTGAAGGCTGGGACTGGTTTCACCAGACCATTTTCAATTCCCTTCTCAGTTTTGTTTCTCACTCTCTAGACTTTGTCCCCATCCCCCATCTGGTCATCTTTTCTTCTCCACCGCCCCCCCACCTTCAGACCTTTTTTATGTCTTATCTTCATGTATGAGAATGTCAGTTTCTTGAGGGCAGGGACTTCTTTTGTCTTTATTTGTATCTCCAGCACTTGGCACAGTAAGTACCTGATAAATGCTTATTACCAGAAAAGAGGAGCTCATTATTTCCTGAGGAAGCCTAATTATACTTTTGGTCAGTTCAAAGTGTTATCAAGTTTTTCTCTTACATGGAGCCTATTTTTCTACAATTTCAACCCATTGCTCTCTTTTTAAGATTTTTTTTTTTGTCCAGTGGGGTCAAGCAGAACAACTATTATCATGGAAGCTCTTTAAAGACCTGAGGATATCTGTCACTGCCTTCTCATGGCTTCTCTTCTCTAGGCTAAATATTCAGGCTTTTTTTTTTAAACTAGTCCTTCCATGGCATGTTCTTCAATTGCCCCCCCACAACATCCTAGTCATGCTCTTCTGTACCCACCCAATTCATGAATATCCTTCCTCAACCATGGTGCCTAGGATCAGAAACCATATGAGACGTCTTCGGTTGCTGAGCATAGAGTGTGATGGAATTACCACCTCCTTCATTCTGGACACAGTACTTCTCTTAATGAAAACTCAGCATGCTCTCCTTTTGTTGCTATCCCATCACATGATTGACTCACACTGAGCTCACAGTCCACCAAAATGGGTCACATCATTTTTTATACAAACTATTTTCCAGTCCCACCCTCTCCATACCAGAGATGTTATTGGTTTCTTTCAACGGCTTGTAATTATTAATAAAATCGCGTTCAAACATAAGCCATTATTTCAATCAGAATCTTCACAGGGAAACAAGAAATAAATGTATAAAACTATGACAACTCAGGCATTTGCATGTATTCAACAATGCTAGAAACATCATCTAGTTATTTGACTCAAGGTTTAAAAAAAAAAGCAGAGGGGTGGGGAGGAGGGAAAGGGCTGTTAAAGAATTTCACGAGCGTTTAAAGTAGGTGTCAAAGATGGTAGAGACGTGTGACACGGTGGATAGCCTCAGAGACAGGACAAACTGAAGTTTGGGTCTAGCCTCTGACACATACTAGCTGTAGTAACCCTGGGTGAGTCACCTGAATTTTCAGTGCCCTAGCCTAAGGCCTGTACTGGCAGAGGGAGTTTCTCACCTTGTAGGTCTCTATACGAATGAAATCCAAGGTCCAGTTCTATTTCCCTCTCCCTTCAACCAAAAAATGTTAATTACCATTGAAAGCTGTCACTGAAGTTCTACACCAGATGCTAGGTAGTTTGCTTGCTTTTAAATTAGGAAAAACGTCAGTTGAATTAGTTTCCACCAGATTAGTGATAATGTTTTACTCAGTCATTCAATCAAGATTTGTAATTATGCTGTGTTTGTAACCATTTATCTTTCAAATGCTAACATTTTTCTTTTCAGATGTGCAACAGTGAAGAATTCTGGGAGAAGATTAAAACACTGCAAAACAAAAGTGCCTTTGATGTAAAGAGAGTGGGGCTAATGGTTTACAAGAAACTAATAAACTTCCATCAAAAACCAGACCATCAGAGACAGTCCAAGCAGAGGAGACAAAGTGCATTCTTCTAAACACCGAAATAGGAATTTTCATTCAGCAGCCAGGATCCCAATTGTATCATGTTTATGTCTGTAACGGAGGTGGCAAATTTTAGCAATGTAATTTACATACATAGGTATTTCTGCATCTGGCATCTGAAATGTTTTCAAAATAAAAATGAACTTTTTCAGTGCTTAGCACATAAGAAGCACTTAATAAATGCCTTTTCATTCATTTGTTCACCTAAATTTGGGGGAATAGAAATATCCACGGGTATTATTGGACAAAACATGTCAAATATGGAAAAGAATTGAATATTCAGGTATAGCAGCACATTTCCTCTAGATCAGTGGCCTCCAAAGCTAGTCCCCTGGGGGTGGGTTATGAAATGACCACCCATTGGTAGGTGGTTAACCACCGAAAGAATGTGAAGATGGGTTGTATCCACCCCCATTTCACCATAGCTAATTATGGGCTTGTCTCCAATGCAAGTACATCATACCCTTTAATATTCAGAGCTTTCCTTCCTGAGCAACACCCAGTAGCAGCATTCTCAGATACCTAAATCCAACCCAGGCACCTACAGCAGCTGAGCAGGCAAATTCTACCTTGCTTCCCTCTCTACTGGCCCCTTAGTCAACTTCTGGTTCACCACAGCAGGGTTCTGAGTTCTCGGGTGGTAGCTGGAGAATAAGCTTCACTCTACCCACTTCTCATTTTTCCAGAGTGGAAAGATGAGTGGGCATAGACGTTTTCTTCCCCCACCCCCATCTGACTTTTCTGAAATTTTGTATTTACATGGAAATACATTTCCATTATCTCTCCAGCCTCCTGGGTTCTCAACCAGCCCCTTGTATTTGACTCCTGAGTTGTGACTTCTTTCTTCAGTTACTAGCAATCTAATGGCCAAATCTGATGTCTTAGTTTTCGTACTTCCTTAATTCTGTAGCGCTGGACCCTGTTGGACTCTCCTCCTGGATACCTACTTTCTTCTGAGTAAGACTTCATACTACTCTGCTGGTCCTCCATCTCTCACCATTCCTCATTCGCTTTCACTGGATCATCACATCATGTCCTCTAATTATAGTTATGCACCCCATGGCTCTTTCTTGAGTGCTTTTTTCCCACCGTACACTCACTATTAGACTTCATCAGTTCCCATGGATTAGCTGACTCTCAGACTTATGTAACCCTCCTAATGTCTCTCTTGCTCCAGTTCTGCATCACAAACTGTCCAATGGACATTTTTAACCGGATGCTCTATAGACATCTCAAACTCACAATGTCCAAATTAGAACCCATGACTCCTCTCCCCCCCCAACCCAACTCCTTTCCCATATCTATTTCTATTGAGCAAAATATTTTTCTAGTCACCCAAGCTGACATAAGCCTTGACTTTTCATTTTGCCTCTTTTTGTTGCTGTTCAGTTGTATCTGGCTCTTCACAGCCCCATTTGGCCTTTTCATTGCTAAGATACTGCAGTGGTTTGCCACTCCCTTCTCCAGTTCATTTTACAGATGAGGAAACCAGGATCAAGTGACTTACCCAGTCACACAGCTAGTGTCTGAGGCCAGATCTGAACTTATGTAGATGAGCCTTCCTGACTTAAGGTCCAGCACTCTACCTACTACACTACCTACCTGCCCCTTGTTACGTGTATCCGAATCAGCTACTAAAATCTCGTTTCTATTTCCATATCTTTTATAACTTTACTTCCTATTACCTAGCTCAGTGCCCCATTACCTCTCACCTGGACTACTGCAATAGCCTCTGACAGGGTACATAATTATCAAGTTTGAAGACTGCTACTCTAGTGAAGAAAAATGTCATTTATATCTAGTAGATAGAATACCATAATAAATGTAAACGCATGTAATAAGAACACTAAGGGACTTTAGGTGCCTTAAGTCTTCCTATTCCCAGCACTGCCTTTCTATATAACATGGACAAATTATTTACCATGCCAATGCTTTCACAAGACCAGTTTTTAATAAGCACAGCAAGTGAACATACTGTTAAGTATTCTGAGCTACCAAGGTGAAGGGTGGCATGACTCAGTAACTTTTAATCCCACGACCTGTGTCGTATAGTTAGACCCAGATGTGATTTCCAAATTTTAAGTAACATTGCCTTACCCTTTTATTTATAACAAAAAAAGCTTCTCCTCCAACATTTCCGAAAACAAGCCTAGCTAGTATTTTATTCAAATAAAATTGTTTTCTTGTAACAGCAGGTGAGATTTGAACCCAGTGTGATGCCAATCAGTGATTAAAGATCCTTCCCCACCCATTCAATAGGCCTCAGGTGAGGCTAGTTAAGGAATGCTTGAATAGAGGCAGACCTGCACACTTTACTTACTAAATGCTAAGCCCTAGGCCTACACCCTTTCCCTGACTGGGCATGAGGCCCTCAGGCCCTAAGAAGAGTGTATACACCCAGAAGGTAGCCATTAAGGTCAAAAATTCAGCCCAAAGAGAAGTAAGAACTTCAAGAATACAGAGCTGAGAATCTGCAGACTGGTAAGCTACAGAACTCAAAGAAGCTGCAGAGAAATGAGAGAGGGCTGCAAAGAGAGTAGAGTTGACAGTGGAGCCCAGAGAGCTGCAGAGACCAGAGAACTGAGGGAGAGAACAGAGACAGTTGGGATTCGTGTTTACAGGCCCCAGCAGTGGGGAAGGTTATAGGATGACTTAGTTCTTTGCTATAATACTGTTATAATTTCCTTGTTGTTACATTGAGGTAGACTTACTGGTTTTGGAATACAATTACTGCTATGTCGAATTGGGGTTATTGGTTCTGGGATCTGACCCTCTGATGTCTGAATAAATGTTATACTTCCTCTGCCTTCTTCCTAGAGAACCTCTTATACTTTGTGATTCCAAATTATACAGGCATATTCATGGTCATCTTCGAGGTCATGAATCTTGCCTTACTGATATATCCAGTCAGCACTTTTTGATTTAACACCATCAGTACAAAGTTTAGCACAATTTTCCTACATTATATAATTTCCAGTAAGTATTCATTAGTTGTATTGAAATTTTACCTTATGTGGAATTGCCATCAATAAGTTTGTACCAAAAAAAAAAA
>CM053626.1:134432940-134456301 GCA_028646595.1 Phalanger gymnotis | reverse complement strand
TGTGGCCTATGTTGAATTGCTTGCCTTCTTAGGGAGGGTGGGTGCGGAGGGAAGAGGGGAGAGAATTTGGAACTCAAAGTTTTAAAAACAGATATTCAAAAACAACAACAAAAAAGTTTTTGCATGAAACTAGGAAATAAGATACACAGGAAATGGGGCATAGAAATTTATCTTGCCCTACAAGAGAAGGGAAAGGGGGATGGGAGGGGAGTGGGGTGACAGATGGGAGGGCTGACTGGGGAATGGGTAAACCAGAATATACGCCATCTTGGAGCGGGCAGGAGGGTAGAAATGGGGAGAAAATTTGTAATTCAAACTTGTGAAAATCAATGCTTAAAACTAAATATATTAAATTAAATAAAAAATAAATGATTGTTTCTCTAATCAAATATTTAACTACATCTATTATTTCATACATTTATACAAGATAGCGCAATTTTAGGTTCTCAGTTACTTGGTTGCAAAGGTCTTCAGATGTGGGCAATTCTTTCCAATATGCTCTCTGCAAATAATCTAAAATTGCTTGCAGTATCATTTGACAAGTATCATGCTCATCATATTAGCAGCTATAGGAAACAGCAGTTTTCTTTTATTGAATGACTTCTTACATTTAGCTATTTTACAACTTTTATGATGTAAGCAATCCCTTCGATTCTAAAGATAAGGTTTTGAAAATGCATGGTTTTGCTTATTAAAAGTATCTTTTCCCTCAAAAGTTTTTCATCTTGTCAGTGTTCTGCACACATGCTTTCAAGATGCTGTTCAGTTTATTAATTTCATGCTCTTTCCAGGTAAAGCATTCATTCACACAAAACCAACCCAGCCACTTTCCTCTCCATCACTAAAATATTTGTGGATCTAAAAGATGAATGTAGTTGAAAACTTTTTGGATCTGGGCCCTTTATTTCAGATTTCAGCAGTTCTACTTTCTTAAACCATCTCCGTTGTCTTAGAGAGGTTTCAGTTGACCCAGTGGATTTTTTCTCCAAACTGGTTATGTATTTATCCACCACAAATGGGTATTTTTCACTTTTTATGTTAGATTTACATTTAAACTATTTTTTATATATTTTTAAAATTTTTTTATTTTTTTATTAAATTTTTAAAATTACGTTTAAATTATTGTTGACAATTTGAAATATTTGGGTTTTTGAGTTATTTCAATTAAAAACATTCAGCTTGTTATATGTACTCAAAACAAGGGCCACTGTGAAAAGCAGCAGGTACTACACTACTTTTATTTTCCATAGTGATGGTTTAATTTTCAGTCTGCACACTTTATGTTCAAGCGTAGACATAGTTATGTGGGAGTTAAACCAAAAATATTCAATAAATCTGGACATTGCTTTGCATTATTTCCCTCTTTCCTCCATCTCTGTTTAGAAAATTCTGCTCTAGAGAACAATCATGGGCAGTTATAAAGGGTTTGGTTTCATTCTAGGTAAGGACTCCTTAAAGAGGAGGTTAGGAAGGTATTACTTTTCAGTTATCAGCGATTCAATTCCACCCTTTTCCTCTCCCTTCTTCCTCCCAATCTCATTCTACTTCAGGTTACATTATCATTCAGATAGTGGAGATAATGTCAACTTTTAAGAGACTGGGAACTGGGAGCCCCCAAAAACTGTCCTTTCAAAACGAGGATCAAATAAACCAGGAGCAAGAGAAACTATCCATCAGAAGCCTTGGGTTTGAATCCAGGCTCCAACACTGTAAACCTATTTCCTCCACTGTGAAACAGAAATAATACTACCTACCTCATAGGTTTGTTGAGGGTAAAGAACTCTATTGACCTTAAAGTACCATATAAATGTTGGCTATTCACCTAACTATAAGTTAGAGGAGCTAAATATGTGCCATTCTAGAAAAGGTTTATAAGCATTTCAAAGGCTGAGCTGCCAACTCTCTTGCTTGAATGTTAACTGCTTAATTCTCAGCTTTGCTCAGGCTTTTAGACTTTAACATCTGTGTTGAAAATACAGTAAACTTGTTTTGAGCACAGCTGTGTAATAATGTACCCCTCTGGATCTGTCTACCCCTCCCCACTTCTGGGGCAGAGGTGTCCCCTCAAGGTCAGAGGAGACACCAGGACACAAGAAGGCAGGGGCAGGTTTCCTCTTGCTGGGGCTACACATCCAAGTCCACTGACCCTGTTACATGATTATTCAGCTACAACCCAATGATGTCAGAGGTCTAGGGGACTTCTGCGGTCACTGAAAATGGTCTTGCAAGGTAATTTGGCAGATGTTCATACATTTACCACACATTATGCTTTGGTTATTATACACGGTTTGTTTGCTTAATTCTGAATAAACATGGTATTCAGTATCAAAGCAAGCTTCTGTAGAGAGCTAACATTACTATGCCAAGGTCACATGCGTAGCACTCTCTGATATTTATCAAGTAGCAGAAAGGAGGGGTTTTGCAACTGGGTGGAGACTCAGAGCTAAATTCTTATTTAGTAGATCCACAAATTCACATTATCAAGTTTCGCTGCTTCATAGAAGCAGAGCTACAGCATAGACAGATCAATGACTTTTAAAACCAAGGAGTAGGAGATTTAATCAGCACCTCAGCCCATGAGGGAATGAGCAACCTGCCAGGGTCAGTGTGGAACTCTCCAATCATGTGATAAACATTCACAGTAACTAGCCACGCAATAGCCTTTCTGCAGTAGCTCTTGGCCCTAACAACTTGTTTGCCGTGCTTATGAGTTTGTCAGTTAGGAAATTCCTTCCACCAATGGATATCAAAGAAAACTATCTTCGACTTAGACAAATCATAGTGACACAAAGTGTGACTTATCCAGGACCACAAAACAGTTAAGTTCCTGATTAATTCCAAGCTCAGCATATAAATTCTATCCTTTCTATGCTCCCCTTCTTTTATAAAGCACCAAACACAAATTATTTTGTATCATGGCTATATTAGCCTATATCGGCCTATTTTACCTGTGTGAAGACAGAGACCCAAACCCAGTCTTATCTAAATTCTCTGTCTCCCATCACAGTACTTTGTAAACACTTGTTGAAACAAAATGCTATTGCTGCGTCTGCAATAATGAGCGGCATCTTGCTTGCTAAGAGATCAAAAAATAACTCAAGAATCACTTTTAAAGACTAAGGTAGTTCTGTTTAAATAAAGTTATGTAAAAAAATTTGAATTTACAAGGGAAATTAGGTGATCATTTGTATATATGCACATGCAAATTTGCCAGAGGGACACACGTGTGTGTGTGTATATATCTATATATATATATACACACATATATACATATACATATGTATGTATGGATATGGTCCTCTCCAGGTGCCTTTAAAATTATTCAATTTATAAAATTTTACTTTTTTTTTTTTTGGAGGGGGGAAGGCAGGGCAATTGGGGTTAAGTGACTTGCCCCAAGGTCACACAGCTAGTGTGTCAAGTGTCTGATGCCTAATTTGAACTCAGGTCCTCTTGACTCCAGGGCCAGTGCTCTACTCACTGTGCCACCTAGCTGCTGCCAAAATTTTATTTTTCTTTGGAATATGCTGGCTGAATTTCTTGTTAAAAATTGTGAACTGTTTCTGATTGAATTTAATTTCACGATGTCTATTTGCTAATGGATGTGTCAGAAATATTTTACCAAGTTTTCTAAGTAGGAACACCATTTCACCACAGGACTAACTATGCAAATTTAGTGCCAGAGTAGCTTTATCAGGAAATTCTTTGCTTACCAAGTATTTTATTACCATTATCATCATGACTATTACCGTTATTATTAATAGTAGTAGGCCAAATTTGAGATTTTACCAGCATAGAGACCTGTTGTGCTAACTCTTTCCATGGAGGCAGGTGAGTAGTTGATCTGTAACTTCTGGTTTTAGAGTTGCCTGATGAGGTTAAATGCTTTGCACAGGGTCACACAGCCTGTGAATTGATCAGAGGCAGGACTTGAGTCCTCTTCCTTTCATGATCATTCACTAGGCACCAGGACATACAACCTCTTGGTTGTTATTGTATGGAGAGAAATATATTACAGAAGAGAAGATAAAGTCAAAGATTCTATGCATTTCAACTTATGCTTGAAGAATGATTCAAGTGTTTATTCATAATTTACTGGTAAGGCTCTGAGTTAATCAATATAATGATGACTTGAATTCTAAACATAGGGCTCAAAAGCAATGAAAGAGATTTTTAAACAAGTAAATTGCCAAGTAATTAAATGAAACTAAATGCTGGAATTTAAACTGAAAAAGAAAGCAAAACTTTGGGGAAAACTAAATGAAATTACCATAAAACCTACCATATCTGGTTCACTGACCAAATAGCCCCGGAGCCCCTTTGAGAATATTGGTTCTGAAAAAACCTGATAAACTAGAATTCCCACAGACTCACAATCTTCTTGGGCACTTTTACTATGTGACACACAATATAAACAAAGGTTATATGAGAAGTTTTATTTAACAATAAAGGCTTTAAAACTGAATTATACTGTCACCAATCCTGTGTCCCTGAACAAGTCACTTAGTCTTTTCTTCATGATCTCATTTGATTCTCACAAAAACCCTGTGGCAAATCCTAGCCCTGTTCTCCAGTCAATGTATTTGAAAGTGCTTAGATGGTAAAGGACAGTACAAAAGGGAGGCATTAAAAGAAAATCCCCCAAAATGGCTATTAATATTTGGCATGCTTCAGTGGGCACCTCTCACTTAAAAACAATTTTGGCAGGGGGTGCTCACACTTCCTTAAGAGAAGCCAAACCAAGATAAGCTATCTGGCATTTAGAGGTAAAGAATCAAGGAATTTCTCTTAAGACTTCTATGTAGGAAAACTTCAAACCTCCTTTCTTGTCTGGAGGATCCCTAGGTGGCCCAATTAGGGCTACTGGTTTTTGTATATTCAAGAGAATGCAGGATCACTGCCTTAGAGCTGGAAGAAACTTTACAGGTCAATCTGGTTCAATCACATTTTACAGCTAAGGAAACCAGAGAAGTTAAGTGACTTGTCCCAGGTTACACAGTAAGTGGCAGAGTCATAATTTGAACTCATATTTCATGACTCCAAATGCAGCACCCTTTCTTGCATGCACAGACCTTCAGAACATATGTGAGTATCTTAGAATCATGAAAGGCCCAATTAAGATTTGTCTGAGCATACTCTAGTTTGACAGGGTTAGCCCTATGGTGGATCACTGGGACCTTTTTGCATCTAGAACCGTATATTATCCAGTGTAACCCCAAACTCCAGGAGTTGTATATGGAAAAAAGCCAAAAGAAATGACATATTCTTGTGGCTTTTCTGATATATGCTGACTGCACATATTGTAGGTCTTCAATTTCTAAAATCTAACTCCCTGTGGTACTTTGATTCTATAATAATTTTAAAAACTTTATTAGTGGACTTAAAAAATTCTAATTGGATGAATTTAAAAATAAATAGGAGGAATCATATTTTCAATCTTGATATATTAAATGTCTTGAAAAATACAACTGGACTTTCAAATCTATAACACTAAAATGTTATATTTAATAAAACATTCAATGCACAGTGCTAAAGGCAAACTAACATTTTTAGATTTAGCTAAAAGGACAAAATACTATAGTTCATAGTTTCAGACAATTGAAAAAGACACAGTGCATTAAAAATGTCTAAAAACTGCAAAATGAATGAATATAGTAGCCACATCTAATTCCTGCCCTTCCCTCCCCCAAAATTTTATTACTTTGGGTAAATCCTACAATCAAAGTGTATATGAAACATGAACGTGAGTTCATATGTTTCTATCAAATCATCTCTTTAAAAGTCAGTGCCCCAAACATAAAATAATTTAAATAAAATCAGGTATCATACTGTTGAAGTGCTGAGATTTATGTTAGGTTGATTTGTTTTAAAATGTAAATGTCAAAACTTAGGAAATATTTACAACATAAAAGGCAAAAATGGCTGAATTACAAATTCCATAACAATATGAGAACTGGAAACTTTGTGTCACACTTACCCGACACTAGAGTTTTTAGAAAACTAACACAAACACAATGAGGTACTGGTATCAACACGTCATGTTGTCACAAATGTGCAAACAATGAAGTTACTGTTATTCACAGGACAGATTTAAAGTGCCTCAGATTTCAAACTGATGCAACACTAATTTTCTTCATTTTTCTTGACATAATATTTTCTGAAGGAGATAATTTTCTCTCTTTTAGCTAAATAAATACTAGTTTACACTAGGCAGAGTAAACTTAAGAAAACACCAATCCAGAACTGGACAAAAAGTACATCTTTGTCATATAGGATGATTACTTTATAGATGCCTTTTTTAAAATGGGTTTTGGCTTATTTCACCCTTTTCTAACTATGTAAGAATGAAATTTGTTCATAACCGTGACAAATCTGCCTTGCATGGTGCTTTATTCTGCCTCTTCACTCTTCTCAGAAGCAGCTCCGGCTGGATTCTCTGCCTCACTTTTTTTATCACAAGCCTCTTCAGAGGACTTTGCAGTGCAGTCAGGAGTTTTACTTGTAGAGCCCGTACGTGTTCGAATGCGAGCTCCTGGTTGGTATAACTGCATGGCTGGACGATCCTGCATTGAAAGAAGTGAACACAATGAAATTACATTAAAAAAATCATCACCTGAAACTGAGATTCAAATACGATCAACTTGCAGGTATGATATATCATTCTGCATTTTTATGCACTGATAATAAAAGCTATCAATTATGGAAATAAAAAACAACCTTGCAGCCAAAAAAAAAAAATCTAGCCTTTAAAAAACACTTTTCTTAGAAGCCAAGCATTTTGAGAGGGACTGAAATGAACCCATGAATATATGGGTAGATAACATTTAATTGATGCTAAATTGTTCTGTAGGAAAATGCTATTATTTAGCTCAAGAACGATTTGTGGAGAATACTGGCATTATCTTAAGAATTCAGTTTGTAATGGAATTTTCCCACGTACTTGGAGAGGTGCAAAAAACTCTATCATTTACCTGGGTACCAAGCCTTACAATTCACCCCTCAAAGTTATAAATATTTGTGGGCATATGAGGCAAATCATGTAATGCGACAAGGAGTACCCCAAAAGTGCTTCTTTCAGGGCCACAAACCAACTCATACTGACCAATGAATCAAGAACCTTTATTAAACATGAACTGTTTCAATATGGATCTCTCAATTCTACTTATCTGTACTGTGCAGCTTCAAAGATTCCTTTTTACAAAAACCAGTAAGTATAACTATTAAATAAATGAAAACAGAAGGAAGAAGCTGGTATATAAAGCACAGTATTACGAAAAGAATGTTTTAGGGCTAGAAAATATAATTGGATTAAAGGATAAACTGCTAAAAATTATTCACGAGACCAATTCTTACTCCTTTGGACATGGAGAGATGGCATATACAATTCCATTTGGGAACATTTGCATCAAAAAAGGGGGAAGAAATGTTTTTCTATCCGTGTGTGAGCGGAATGGCCCTGTGTTAGGGAACTCACAGCCCAAATCAAGTATTGATAGCATATTCTTTGTCCATACTTGGATGGGAGAAAGTACAAGGAGTTTGACCTGGCTGCCTGCATTTGCAGGTTGGCTGTCATACCTGTGCACTTCCCTGGATGGCAAAAGGTGGGCCTGAGACTGTACCAGCCTGGAAATCTGTATACTCTTAACCTTTTTGCTATGTACAGGGCTATCTACAGACCTGAAGTGTTTGGGGAGAATGTTCAACAGGTCATGGCACAGAGCCAGTGCAATATGCAAAGTGGCTGATTTATTCTCTCTTCCTTTGTTCTAATCCTGATCAAAAAGGAGAATGTACAAGAGTGGAGAGAAGTTCTAATCCCCTCTGTGCCTGAGTAATGTAAATTCCTCAATGCAAAGAGGCCATTCTAGCTATTTCACAGGCTGTGGAAATTAGTTTCAATTTAAACATAATTGTAAATGGGTCAAACTTGCCTGGGTAAATAAGATCTGTTGGTAGTTCTGCTTATTTCTTTTAGTATTTTTATATATGGATCTGAATGCAAAATCAGATCCAAAAAATATACAATTGGTCTTGTACTTACCATTTGTAAAATGATTTCAGATCCTCATTAGAAAGGGGCTATTAAATACAAAGTACTATTATTACTATCACATTATCATTAGATTTAATCCACAGAAGTATTTACGCGTTCCTCTACTAGAAATTGGTAAATGACCTTACTGTTAGACTATTGCTAAAAATAACTGTTTATACCAACAGTGTAAAAGAAAAATGTCATTCATATCAATTGTACAAAGAGCACACTTGTTTTCTCAATCAAGCCAATATAAGAACTTTACATGTGGTTGAATTATATTCATTCTATAACATCAGGAAACCACCAAGACCTTTAGATTCGTTGTGGGCACTAGTGAGGCAAACTTTGAAATCTGAATCTGGGGTCTATTCTTTTTTAATGGATAAAATTTAAAGTCAATGTAAGCACAATTTGGGACATTGCTCAACAGGTTAACCCACTGTAAAAATAATAGTCTAGGTCTAGGTTTACTAAGCTTGGCACACACTAAAGAAAAAGAAAGGCAAGATGAAGTGAGACACTGTTTTATATTGAGGCTGATGGCTTGCAGACCCCAAAGAAAAATATAGATGCCTCATGTATTCTCTATCAAACAGTTTTTCTTTTGAGAAAACACCCCCTCCAAAATGTAACCCATTAATAAGACAACACATGGATAGTGTTAGCTTTTCCTGAAATTGGTATACCAGCCCTAGCACCAAACTTTAAACTTCTTCCTTTGACTTTCTAGCCTTGTTAACCTCCACTTCCTACTTTTCAGAAATTTCATAACAAAAAAACCCTCTTTAGCATCTTTCTCCCCCGCCACACACCAACTAAGTACCATTATTTTTGTGCTTTGAACAGGACACTCGAATTTTATTCTCCATTGATTTTGTTAACTTTCCCAGTCACCCATCCACCTTCAGCTCCAACTAACTTTCCTCTTCAACTCTACTCTTGGTCACAGCAATGGATTTTTGAAAAGAATGCAACACAGTGACTGTGTGGTTCTATAATCCAGAAAACACTGCAATCTTTCTTTGGGAGAGGAGAGGGAGGAAGGTGCTAGACTGAGAGTATGAGTTCAGTATTCTCCCCTTTGTGGTATGGCAGGCAAAGATGCCTGCTTCTATTTCATAAGGCTGGTTGAGAAAACAATGTACACCATTAACTAAAATATGTGTACCAAATATTCAACTAGAAAATAGTTTCTACAAGAACAATCTGATTCTCCGTGAAATTCCAACAGGATATGTAAGGGAAGGTACTCTCACGATAAGAACTTGATAATTAAATGTTTTTGGCCTTCTTACTATATACTCTTCAAGGCTAGTCAGTGCACACTTTAGAAATTCAGGTTGTAAACCAGGCATGTAATACTTTCTATTTTTTTTTTTTGTTTTAATAGAGTTGCATACATCTGCTAAGCAACTCAATTCTTTTTGGTTTCATTATTTGATCTGTATATGAGCTATGCCCTTGGATATTTTTTTCTTTTTTCCTTGGCTTCTACTACCATAAGAAAATAAGTAAATTAGAGGAATTAAACATCATCTAATTAATTTTGCAAATTCAGTAAAAAGTCTTTGTGGGGGTGAAGAGCAACAGTATTAGCTAAAATTAACAACTACTATTAGAAGTAGACCGTTTAATTATCTAAATTCTATTCTATGGATAATTTAGTAATACATCCAAGTATTTTTTGACACACATAATTTCAGAGAATACTTTCATAAATTTCTTATGGATCTCTAGGCCCTACTTTTTAAAGTAATCTGTACAGAACTTGATATTAGATGCCCATACTCAATGTGAAACATAGAATGGAGCTACTTATTTGGAATAAGAGGAGATATATTTGAATCCCATGCTTTACATTGGCTATGTAGACCTTGTTCTTGAATTCTTAGTTCAATTATTTCTTAATAATCTTAATAGCAGTAATAATATATAACATCAGTTAATGAAATGCCAATTATGATCTCCTTATACTGGAGGATAATATTTTCATTGACTATAGTTCATTGAAATCCATAACTGTGCTGGTTCCATGCTGAATAAAACCTTTTATTAATGAATAATTAGGACTTTATTAGAACAGATTTTGGTTGGCTTAGTTTATACTTGGATATTTACAGTTTTTTAAGTGAATAAATGCTAACTGCTCTTGTGACTACTACTGATATATTCTAAATATTTGGTTCTCTAGGATAATGTTCTAAGCTCTACATTTAAGTTGTAAGCTAGATCTAGTATGCAGTGAATCCCCCACAAAAAAGAGCAGAGAATCAAAATCAAAGCTAGTTTTCTTCTTCTTTTAAAAGAAAGTAAACCTGTTGTTTTTTAAAACACCACATAAACAAAGAACAATTGCTGGAAAAGATTGTTTTAGATTGCAAAAGTAAAAACCATTGACCTTGAAGCACAGTTTTAGAAAGGAAAGATTATCCTAAATGAATAAAAGAACCTTATTTCTTATGCGCTCCTTTTTGGATGCCATGTCATCACACTTGTCCTCTTTACCCAGTTTGTCTACTGCCTCCACAGTGAAGCTGTAGTTGTGGTTCCCTTTCTTCCCTCTGTCTTGGTTGTATCCTTTCCCCCACTTCAGCTCGTCTTCATTCCTTCTCAAAAACTTGTCAAACTCATAATGAGTTCTATGTTTTCTGCCATCGTCCAAGCGATACCTTTGTCTTTCAGGTTCTTTTTCTCGAAATCTTCTATCCATGTCCCTTTGTTCTTTATCACTGTCATTTTGTGACCTGACATTTAATAACAAATTAGAAGTTTAGTTTCTGCTTAGTTTGGCCAAAGATATCTGAATTTTTCATGGAACTTTTTTGCCAAATGCAATTTTACCATATATAGGTGTAACTGTTGTAACCTGATGATTGCTCCTTAAACCATTTCATTCCATGGACTATTTTATGCCAGGCAAAAGACACTGTGGACATTTATCCCACATATTCCTACTTGCCTCTCTAAATAATCTCACAATGACAAGACTTGCACTGATTTTGATGAGGCACCAAAGTGGGATATTATAACTAAATTGTCAATTCAAGCAGACATAAGACAACATGGTGGAGTCAGAGGGCCTCTGTTTCTTCATCTGTAAAGTGAAGAGTTTGCCTAGATGATCTCTGACGTCCCTTTCCGTGTTAAATGTATGATCATTCTGTTGCCATAGAATAATGCTACAAGAGGCCCCTCATCATCAGCAAGTGTGAGACAGGTGCCTGGGGGTTTGGACATGTACACACACCAGGGGGTGATAGGGAAAAGGTACTGTTACCCACGCTCACTTCCCCATTCCTATGCTCTCTGGTCCTTTGGGAGAAAAGAATCTAGAACCTAGGTATTCAATGCTGTTCAACTATATCATTGCCTCTGAGGCCAATGATTCATCTATTCCTAGAGTTTCAATGAGTGAAGAGCTAATCAAATAGATATTGGTTTTGAATAATGGAAATAAAAGATTTAGTGTTAAACCACTATGGTATGAGCAATGAAAAGCTAACCTTCAGCCCGCTATTCTTAATGGAAAAACCACTTAAAAATGGTACTTTATATACTATCAATGTTATTTTCTACAATGGTGGTTCCCAAACCTTCAACTGTGAGAATCTATTGACTGAGAAAACATAGGATAACAAAAAAAATTACTCAACTCAGTAACACTTGAGTGAATTTGTATTTGGTTACAATGGTATCTATATATGTTCGAAAAATAGTAACACATAGGTATATTTATTATTGAGTCATGCTGTGTACGTGACAGGAGCTAATAAAGATGAAAATGGCAATGCTTAATGCAGTATGGATTTGCAGGCCTCATGTAATTATATATTTACCTCCCTAGGGCTCCAGAGGCTAGGGTTTGGGAACCACTATTCTATGACACAACAATTAAAGTTGAGGATAATTGTTCCCGAGGGATTTAAGATGACATATAATAGAAACATTATAAAATGGAGGCATGAGTACACGTATTAGAACTTCTCATTCTTCTGTTACTGACATAATTTGGTAAAAGATAAATTCATATTCATTAAACAACAACTATAATCTTGGTTTTATTGTGATTATGACTCACTTTTCCTTGAGCTCTTTCAGTGAACTTTCCAATGGTTTGGATTTTATGCTTCCAGAGCTGGAGGATTTTTCCCATTTTCCTTCTTCAATATCAGCTTCCTCGCCTTTTTCTTTTTGTTTCTCTGCTGCTGGTTCCTCTCCCTTTTCAGGTTTTTTAAGAAGCTGAAAAATCATATAGATATTTAAACATCAACCAAACAGCAAACTACAAAAAAAGCTACTCAGCCCACAAGACTTTAGATGTCTGAGAATCATTTTAACAGGGGTTCTTAACTTGAGGAGTATAATTTTTTTTTTAATTTGAGAACTTTACTTCAGTTATCAGTGGTTTCCTTTGTAAGCTCCGTGTATTTTGTTTTCTGTATTTAAAAACATGGTTCTGAGAAGGGGTCCACAGGCTTCACCAGCCTATCAAGGGAATCCATGACATAAAAAAGGTTAAGAATCTCTGGTCTAAAAAGATTCACTAAAATGTAATATTCTTTTTCTTCATCTAAAGACACAGAAATAGAATTAGTTAGATAGTAACTTGAGAAACATTTCACTTGACTTTTAGTTCTACTGGACAACTTTCCTTAACATTCCCTTTGATCTTTGTTATATAATTTTAGAAACCTTGGTATCATAGGTAAACTCAGATTTTTTTAAAAAAACCTTTTAGGGGGAGAGATCCGTGTAGGTTTTAAAATCCCTAAGTCTACTACACTTTGAGTTGCAATCCAGCAAAATGAAATAAACATTAATTTTTACTGAATGAGTTAAAAACATAAAGTAAAGGAATATTTATTTCAGGCAAGCATGTACAATGTTAACACAAAAAATGACCCAATCTCCTGACTCCGAGGAATGATTCCTTCCAAAGATCACCAAATTTCCAGAGAAATGCCCAGACTATTACTGAAAATCAATCTTTTAAAACTAACATAATCTATAACCTACAAACTTCAAAGTCAGGAATTTGCTCTGCAAGGTTAATCTAACCTCCTGATGCAACTTATACTTATTCCTTTTTTTAAGTCGTCAGAGGAAATGAAAAATGGATACTTGCTATCCTCTGTCATAGTCCTTTGTTCAGGAAAGAAAAACGTAGTCAAAAAAAAAAAAAGAAAGAAAAACTTAGTCCTCTGCCTCTTCTTCTCCAATTCCTTAATCTTTTCCTAACAGAGGTTATTATTAAATTTGTTGCCCTTCTTGGTAAATTTTCTGAATTACTCTTAGGTTAGGTTCCTATATAGACCAAAGAATTCTCATAATGAAGAAAGGATGACTACAGGTTAAGATTACATTTAATTTCCTATGTGCTCTTATACATTCATTTATAAATAACAATTCTGGATTTACTTAGTGACAAAAGCACATTATGACTCACTTCAGCTTGTAGTGCACTAAGCTTCTAGAATTTTGTTCTGCCACACTTGCACAAAACATTATTTTTTCCAAAAACGATTCTATATATTTTGTCTTCTACCTAGCCTTCAATGATGTGTTCTCAGAGGAAGGAACCCTAATGAATTTTATACTATTTATTTCTTCAGCTTTCAATGCCATTTTGGATTCTAATCTTATCCTCCAAGATGATACCACCTCACCTGGTTTGCTGTCAAACTGGTACCCATCAAACAAGACAGTGGTGAAATAATATGAATTATGCAAATCAAGCTCAGGTGCTAGTAAGGGTGAAATTAAGGCAGTAGGTTTCTATTACAAGAAGCTGCCACTTTCATCAAAAAGGGGGATTTTAGTCTTACATGAAATTAGTTTATGTAGTAAATTAAAAAGATGTCCTTTTTGATTGTAATTATACTTAAATTTTAAAGGAAAGAACTGGTGGATTTATAACTACTGCAGCTGGACTATTGCAACAGTCTCCTGACTAGCATCCTTGCCTCTAGTCAGTGGATTTCAATCCATCTTTCACATAGCTAACAAAGAATTTTCCTAAAACAAAGGTCCGAACACGTTACTTTGCTACTCAATAAACTCTAGTGGACCCCAATGACCTTTAGGATTGAATATAAACTCTTTTATTTGGTATTTCAAGCTCTTTGCAACCTGGCTCCATCCTACCTTTTACCTTTCCAGCCACATTACACATCACTGCTCTCTATGTACTCTATAGTCTAGCCAAATTGGCTATCCTGAAGGTCTTCACACAAGACGAGGCATTTCCTATCTCTGTGCCTTTCAACCTTGCACTCTCTTCACCCATTCTTCTCAGAAACCTTGCTTGCTTTTCTTTTTTTTAAAAGACTCAGCTCAAGTGCTACCTTCCACATGAGCCCTTTCCTGGTCCCTCTAGCTGAGAGTACCTTCTGCCCAGCCCACCAATGTCACCTTGTATCTATTTGTATGCGTTCTGTATATATTTTTATGCTATCTTCCCCATTAAGCATGTAGCCTTTGAAATAGAAGCTGTTGCTATATCATTTTTGTACCCTCAAAACCTAGCATAGCGTCAGGTACATCCAAGAGGTTTAATAAATGTTTGTTCATTGATTGGGGAATATCTCAATGTGAGATTGAGTTAGGTGAGATTAATGTTAGCTCTAGAAGAGGAAAAGTATGTAAGTACACTGAAGAGTAACTAATAAAAAGCTTTAAAAAGGGCTGTTAGTGTCCATAATCCAATGATCGTCACCTAACTGATATATAATTCTTCAAAGTTTAAGTAATGGTTAGCTCAGCTGGTTAAAACAAAGTATTAATGAGGTCAAGATTGAGAGTCTGATTTTTGTGTAGTCAGTTCGTTTTGCAGCAAAGAGTGTTTCACACACAGAGACGGCATCCTTAATCCTAGGTATTTTTAAATGTATGCCAACGGTCACAAGGGGAGCAAGGTATTCACCCACCAACTATTGACAAAAGTTATTTGAAGCAATATCTTAATGACCACAGATCAGTAGTGTTCATACAGAAACACCTTTAAAACTGGAAGCCCCTGGTCAAATATATTATTTTTTTAGGTAACTTTAAAAGATCTCCGCTCAAATTACCTTGATTCTGATTTCTTTCTCAGCAATTTTCTTTTGTTTTTCAGCTTCTTTTCTCTTACGTCTTTCTTCTTCTCTGCGTTTTCTTTTCTCTTCTTCTCTCAAGCGTTTCTTTTCTAATTCCCTTCTCCTTCTTTCTTCCCTTTTTTCTTCTCGAATTCTCTGAAGATATGGAGAATTGTTTATATAAATGGCCCACATAAAATAAGCACAAACAGAAAGGTTGTTCATCAGATGAAAGGTCAAACCTACCTGCTTTTCTAATTTTCTATTTTTAATATATTCCAAAAGAGGCGTTGTTCTTCTAGCTAAAACACAAAAAATTGTGATGTAGTATGTAATTCCTAAAAGAAATAGTCTTTTAAAAAATACTTGCACTTGTTTTAATATTTAAATGAAATACAGTGCTATTCATTTTATCTCGTGAGTGAACATATTCTGAATGCTGGGTAGCATTCACTACTAGGTCAAGCAGTCATGATAATTATCACTGATAATTATACAGACAGGAGAATTTTTGAAATGATGATTTGTTAACTGGCTGTTTTAACATGTCACTAAATAAAGTAAAATGCATTTGACTTCTCGATTCTTCTATACATGTATCAGCTATGTGTCCCATTTGGACATCTGTGCTTATTAATAATACATTTTTTAAAGGCACATTTAGGCAACAACATATTTATTTGTTCTTTATACATATTATTTCCACCTCCTGAGATCTTCCTTTTCTGCTCTCCAAAGAAAGTAGTATGAACAATTTCATGTCTATTATATATACATATCCTTTTAATTCCTTGCAATGTAGATTCTAATAAATCATCCTTAATTTTTTTATAACCACATAATAAAATACACACCTTAAAATATTTCTTCCAACCTTGGAGAATATTTTTAATGATTGCAAGTGACAGTAGTGTCTCACAAAGCACCAAACACTAGGAATGAATGTCCCAGGAAACATGTCATGCCCTCGCCCTAGAGGTAGTTTGATTTGGTTTAGGTGAAGGTCAGGGTATACAAATCCATAGCAGAGTAGGACCACAGGCATTTGTTTCAAGTCAGAATGGGTGACTCATTCTTGTTCTGCAGAATCAAATTCTTGACATGTGAAAAGATACAGAAGATTGCTTAGATCCATTCTATACCCATTCTGGGTAGCTTCCAATTGGAAAAATGTCTCTAAAGCAATCCAGCTTAGGCCCTTCCTGTATTCCAAGAATCCAAACTGATCCTTAGTCAAACTGAGCTAACCAAAGCCTATAAATCTCTCACTATTTCTCCCCTAGGCCTTTTGGGGAATAACAGCAAGAATTTGTACAGCACTTTAAGATTTACAGCATGCTTTAAATAAAGTGTCTTATCTGATCTACACAACAATCCTGTGAGTTACATGCTGTTATTAGAGGCCATTTTACAGACAAGGAAATTGAGGCACAGATAAGTTAAATGACTTGTTCAGGGTCACAAAAGCTATGAAGTATCTGAGTTAAGTCTTCCTGACCCCAAACTCAGCACTCTATTCACTGTATCACCTAGCTAAAAAATAGAACCACTATTAGAAAAGTGGCACTCCTTTACTAGGTGCACATTAAATGAAATCTTAACTGGAGTACTGATGCTCCCTGAAATTTCATACCTGGCACAATGGGCTACATAAGTCTACAAACCCATGAAAGAACACCAGTGTTCTGAGTTGTAGGCTGACTATATGCATTAAGTTGACTAAGGTCACCCAAGCATGCCAATTAGCCAGTACAGAGCTGGCCCTTATTTGTCTAATTTTTTTCTGACTCTTATTTAGAAAGAAGTGAGAGGGCCTGTTCGGAGACAAAAGACTGAGCCAGGTCTTTTTCAGGATTTGGATTGTGAGGCTAAAATGACCAAGACTTTCAACCCATATGGATTTGTTTTGTGACTTACATGCCAAATTCTTCTCAATATTGTTAGTCATTGATCTTTTTTCTTCTGTTGCAATGCACACATAAAAGTTGTGAGATTATGATATTTATTGCCCAAGGGAAGGAGACTGACTACTACTTAATTGCTACCCAATATGACTATAGTGACATTACCAGTTAATCCTCATTTTCCACATTTGGTCATAAAAATTCCTTAAGAAAAAGGAACAACAATCTGCATTAAGATTAAATTCCATACTTAAATACATAGAAACAAGATAACAGAGAATATTTATAGTCCAATTCCATTAGGTATATACTATTATCATTAAAGTTGATGGATTTCTGAGCATGCACCTAAGTGTAGATCACTGATTTAAAAGGAATAAAAGTAACTCAAAATAGAACTGGGGTGGTAAAAGAATCAAGAATTAAAGTTTATAATCTCTTTTACCTGACCCACTCCATTTAAAGCAATATTTTAAGAACAGGCAGGAAGAAATGAAAAGTAAAAGGTCTTTACAAATAACTTGTGTTTGCTTTCCTTTTAAAATTTTCCATACATACAGAAGGGCAGACAAGCCAATTAAAAGGGTACCATATAGGATAGTGACTCATGTTATTCTATATTTAGAAGCCCCCAAATTTATTATTTGGGCTAATCTTACTTACACTTAAAGATAGATAGTTCTATTTCAATTACATCTTTATCCAAAAAGCCTAAAATATTCTATTTGCAGAATTTACTCAAATAATCCCCCCTCTGTTCAGTTCTCTTGATATTTTATTCTAACATAGGAGGTTATCCAAATATTTTCATTAACAGTGACAAAATTAATTCGTAATTAAGTAATATCTAGATTTCCTAATATTTCCCAATTCCTTAAGCCAATTCTGCCAAGTTGCTGAAAAAGTTCAAATTAGAACAAAAGCCCACCTACAGTGAGCTGAAAGTCTTTGATTCTGAAACAGAGAGGCAAAAGGGAGGCATTCTCAAGTGAATGGAAGATTAAGAGTTTATATTCAGGATTTTCTTTACTTTCAAGTTTCAAGACTGGGGATAATTTTACCCGAGTCATACAAAAAATTACTGAAATAGAAAAAAAAAATGAATTTTAAACCTAAGACAGAATTCTTAGATGATGCCAGTCTTTTGATCACTTCTCCATAAATTAAATGATGCTGGACATTTACACTTTTCCAAACAGGAAACATTTTAAACACATTATCATTAGTATCCAAAGATATTTTGGATCACTGTCAACAATAACCACCATTACTAGCATTTACAAAGCACTTTGAAGATTTACAAAATACTTTACATATATTAACTCATTTGATCCTCATGACAAGGATGGTACAAATTACATAAGAACCTCTGAATCTCAACCAGCCACTCAGTTTTACTGTATGGGAAGAGAAGCTTTTCTTTTGAGGTTCTACTTTTTGTTGGGCCCTTCTGTTTGCCATTAATTGATTATCCTTTGCCCTGGAACAGACGGGTAGCAAATTCATACTGGATCAACACAATGCTGAGCACGTAGCAGGCAGATCAAAGAATAGTTTTATAATTAAATTGAAAGAGGTTTGTGTGGGAAGATAAAGAATAATGTAAGAGTACACTGAAATTATATTCATTGCTAGTATCAAGAGGAAGATCTGAATGCTGTTTCTTAGTCACCCTTGTTTTAATGGAAAAGAGACAAATATCATTATTGTTAGGTTTAAAGCTCATTAACATATAACATTAATAAGAAATAGTAACCAATTAAATTGTTACTTGAAGACTTTTAGATACAAAAGAACTAGATATGCATGCTTAAGTGGCAAGTCTGAAAATTAACTGGAAGCATATTGTTCCTGGATTTTAAGTGCACATGAATCTAAGTCAAGGGTTTTTAACCTAGGGTCCAAGGACCTTCCGTTGAGTCTTTGGAAAGATATCCGAAGCTATGTGAAACTAGATGGGAAAACAATTTCATCTTTGCTTCCATCAACCTCTAACTGAAACTTAGCATTTCCTTCAGTTATGTAAAAAACATTATGCTGAGAAAAGGTTCACAGGTTTCACCAGACTGCCAAAGGGGTCTGTGACACAAAAAAGGTTAAGAATCCCTATTTCAAGTAAACTCCCTTCTACCAACTTTCTAGTAAAGGATAAATAATTTGATCTTCAGAGTTTGTACTTTTTTTTTTTCCTAAATGAGGATGCTACTAAGAGTTATTTATTCTCCAACACTGTCAGCTTTCTCTAGGAAAGGCTAAAGCACATAGTCAAATCAGAATCTTTAGTAATGGTTAATGCTATTCCTTAATTTACTAGGTTTGAACAATTCATCTCTTTTGAATACAACATAGCAACTTTGAGTTAAAAATTTCTTTTTTTCAGCAAGGCTACTATAATTACTCTCTTTTCAAAAAGAGCTGATTTAGACATCATAAACATTACATTTCTCTCCTTGCATGAAAAAAAAAACTGCCCAGGCATAGGAAGTTCAAAAGGCATAAACAAATGCTCATTTGGAATCAATCATGACTTTCTACCATTTGCCAGCTGAAAATTCGTGTATTTTCCACACCGTAAGATTTTTACAAGTTGAGAGCCTTTAACAGTCACTGAGGGAGTATGCTTAATTGCTTCCAATCCAGCAGTATATTTTTATTTCTCTATAAAAGAAAGAAAAATGAATATGTACCTAAAAAGTCTGTATAAAAGGGAGAAGGGGAAGGAAAAGAAGCAAGCAAAACAGACCAATGAGTTCCCGTGTCTTTGCCTCAATCTCTCCCAAAAGAGTTTCAGGATTGGCACTTATTTTCTCCTCCTCAACACAATAGGTTTCTAGAAACTTCTTATACTCTGGATCTGTAAATAAGAATGAAAAATTATTTCCCAGAAATTTGACAGATGCTAGCAGATAAACTGGGTCTATTTTTAATTGAGCATTCTTTAAAACAGATTACCTTCTTCAATGCTCCCTGCTTTGGCATCTTTTTTCTTTAATTTCTTTTTGGAAATCTTTTGGAATGGAGCAAACTCTACTACAGCAGGATATTCCAGACCTTAGGGAACAAATACCACAATATTTTTTACATTACATCTTATGTCTTTTTAAAAACATGGAACTATATTTGTGAGGAAAATTTAACCACCTACTTGAATGATAGGAATTAAACAAAAAGGGAGAATTGTAATGGCAATGGTAATTTATTATTACTCCTTAAAATAGTTTCTGGGCTACTCTTACATCATTTTAAGGAAACCTGGGACATATGAATACATATGAAATGGCCCGAGAGCAAGGGAAGAGACAGAAAATCTATAAAAAGCAGATCCAAGAATTCAATAAGTATAACATTCTGGTATTGTTTTTTACATAGAGGCAAACAGCACGACAAGCTTCAACTGTTCCAAGGACTCTCACTATATTACAACAGAGCAGGTTGTCATGATGACCCTTAATCACACATTAAAAAATTAAATTATTTCCAGTATACTCTGCTTACAAAAGAAGGAAAATATGCAATACATTTTATAAGGTTTATATACAAAACGTTTGTAATTTGTGTTTTTTTAAATGTTAAAGGAGTTACATTGCAATTATCTGGAAAACTCACTTATGAGAAATGCCACATTCTCGAATAATGCCAAATAAAAGTGCTGGATAAATAAATAAATGCCAGATACTACCATGGCACATAAAACTTTTGATGACACAGTTAGTATTGTCATATAATCACAAGAATATTAATTTATCTAAATTACTGTCCAATATTTTGGAAGGAATTAACAATTACATAAAACCTTTTATAAAAACATTATTTAAAAAATAGCTCTCCCCTAAGATGTTAGAATTGCTCATTAAATACTTATAAATCAAAATTGTTTCAGCAAAACATTTATAAACTCAAAGTTTGTAATAAATCCAAAAATGTCAGTGTTCTGACCTTTACTATCAATGAAGACATAGCCATCAAAACGGTCTCTAAAAAGAAGGATGTCATCAGGATTTCGAAAATTAATGTACGCTCTTGAGTAAAGATGAGGATAAAGACTGAAAGAAGAGATAATAGTAAAATGAATTAGGGTGTAATATTCAAAAAATAAGAAAAAAGATTCTAGGCAATAATAATCTTGAACATCTCCTAATTCAGACCTCTCTGATGAAATTAATAAATAGAATTTTCATGTTAAAGATCTTCTCTCTGGAAAAAAAAGATTAATTTTTATATATTATTAGAAAAAATGCATATTAGACATTACAATTACATGCTTATGAAATTACATTCTTATTCTTCTCATGAACTCTTGGAAACATTTTTATTCATTTAATCTAACAAATTCCTATTCACGCTGATAAGACCAAGAATAGTGAACCTAATTATGGATTTAAAAGAATGCTCTGGTTTTGATTCTAGCTTTCTCCCTGACTAATGGTACTTCACCTTAGGCAAGTCACTTAATCTTTCAGAGCCTGTTTTCATCATCTGGAAAATGAAGAGACTGGATTAGATGATGTCTAGGATTCTGATAGCTCAAATGTGTCATGATTTTAGATTTCTGGTCACAAAATAGAGCCATTCGATTATTAAGAAATCCTGATGTTAATTTAGGAGAAGGTAAAGAAAAATGGATAGTCACAAAGCCACAGTCCTTTAGTGTTCTTAGTAATAAAAATAGAGAAAGATAAAACATTTGAGAAAGCAAAAGAGGGGGAAAAAGCTTTTTATATGAATCAATCATACACAACCCACAGCTGAGATATTTCTTATACTGTCAAAGGACTGTTTTGGAGCCTATTTTCCTGGTGAGAAACAGATCAGGTTGGAGACATTAATGTGTAATGCATAAATGCAATACTTTATTACAAATACCAACAGCAAATCACTTTGCTAAGTGCTAGAGAGAAAAATGGACAGTAAGTTAGAAACAAACAAAATATTATTCTATACTTAAAAAATTAATTCCATATTGAATCTTCATCTGGAGTAACATGAGCAATTCTCATTGCCATACCTCAAAAAAAAAAATAACAGAACAAGAAAATATCCATGTGTACAACTAAAATGATTGAGGATCAAGGTGATATGGAGGATACTGTATTAGAAAATGATTAAAGGGCTAGAAATCTTCAGACTGTAAAGATGACAGCTATTCACAAATAGTGAACCCAGATTTGTTCAACAAAATCCAGGATATTAAAAATAAGAGCAAGGTAAGATAAATAAGAAGCCTATTTTACATAATGGGCAATAAATTTGTGGAACTTGATACTTGAAAGGAAGTCAGATGTTAAAAAAGAGTTAAGATAAATGAAAGAACGAAAAAAAACAGAACAAATTCCCAAGGGAATATAGGATATTTAAAGTGAACCCCTGGCTTCTGCATATGATCCACAGGAGAATAATCACACCATTCCTCCAAGACTTTCATTGATTCTTCTGTCAGAATAGAATTCTGAGTTCGATGGAACCTTGTTCTTACATAGACTGCAATTTACTGATTGCTTTTTTAGGCTTGGCCATTCAAAAGTCCTAGTGCTGTTTATCTTGTCACAAAAGCACAAAATGGTGTGAAGGCCACCTAATAATTTCAATGGCCCCAATTTGGAATCCCTGTACAACGTGTATCATGCTGCTTCTGCGGAGTCACTAGAAAAGAAGTCTGTACAGATCTGCTACTTTAAAGTTTCTTTCTTATATTAAAAAACTAAAATTTGTAAAGCTTTCTGAGGAAGTCACATGAAAAGGTTCATAAAATAAAAGGTTCACCTAAAATATTATAAAACTAGATGTCAAGGACACAACTCTATTCTTTTTGTTCCGAAGTAAAGAGATAAATATTCTACAATTTGCCTTCAGGAAAAATTTAATGTCCATTTAGTCACGGTTCACTCACAACATGAAAGGGAAAAAAAGTAATTTTAGCATGACTCCATCTGTGTTTATAGTCACCAGAAGTTCAACCATGGGAGAAGAATTCATTCCCATGTCTTCTGGGACAACTGAAACAATCACTATCTAATGATATATATGAAAAAACACATGCTCAAAAAAATATTATTTACTAACTTAGAGTGGTAATTTATACAGAAAATATGTGTAGTGAATTGTGAACAGATTGCTCATCACTAGACAATACTTCTTGGCTTCTTTGTATTGAAAAATAGATCCTCCTCACCTGGGATCAGCTGTACAAAATTCAAAGTAATCATGAGCAGGAAGAGGATGTAACTGCTCCTCCAGCTGCTCCTTAGTTAGACTGGGAGGAAGTCGACGAATAACTACCTGAAAAATACGAGAAAAAAATAGTTATTAAACTTACTATTTTCTTAAGTGCCAACTACGTTCTAAT
>CM053626.1:134398146-134432440 GCA_028646595.1 Phalanger gymnotis | reverse complement strand
CCCGTATAAACTATACTAAGACTGAGCTCTTGTCCAGATTATGACTTAATCAAAGACACCAAACTTTAGGAAAGGATGAAGCTTATATTAGGAGAACATTTCCACAAAAATCACTGAAGCAAAAAAAAAAAAAATTAAGTACTTAATTCTCAACAGTCCTCTTAGTCATTTGGGTTTTCCGTTTGTTTGGAAATAAGATATATGTCATCCACTTTCCATTCAACTCAAGAAGACCTTTATGGGGTGACAGCACCATAGATTTAGAACTATATGTGACCTCTGAGGTCATCTAGTTCAACCTCCTTATTTTAATGATAAAGAAACTTGTCCTAGAGTTAGGTAACTTGCCAAAGCTCCTTTAATGCTTTTAATCTTTGAATCAATTAGGGATTACTTTGAAAGGTGTTCCCCCCCCCAAAAATACTTTGTTATTTGAACAAAAGATAGTCATTCTTTATGCATTTATCTAAATGCATTTATTTGTATTATGTTATGAAATCAGAAAATACTAGGTGACCAGAGTAAGAGAAGATAGTCTAATTAAAAGCAAATTTATTGATAACTAGATTTAGGCAAAGTATGCTCCCTTTGGATAAGATAACTATACGCAGACTAGTCAGTAGGATTCCAGGCTGCATGAAGACCAAAACAAGAGATCAGAAGAAGGAAGATGACCATTCTGCAGTATTCTGCCCTGGTTAAGAGTAAATCTGGAATACAGTGTTCAGTGTGGGGTATTTTAAGGACACTGACAACTTGCAGTGTGTCTCAGAGAATGATCAAGATGGTGAAGGGATGAGAAAGAATGAAATGGGAGGTTCAGCGGAAGGAACCAGAGCTATCTAGTCTGGAGAACAGATGACTTAGAAGATAGCATAGCCTATCTTCAAGTGTTTGAAGAGTTGTCTTATGGAAGAGGGATTAGATTTGTTCAGTATGAGCCCAGAGGGCAGAACTAGAAACAATAGAAGTCGGAGTCAGCTGATTTAAGATCCTAACAATTATAGTCATTCAAAAATAGGATGGACTACCTTGGGAGGTAGTAGAGACCTTCAAGCTTTTACTGGATAAGTCTTTGTCCCTGATGTTGTAGAAGAGACTGCTATTTTGGTACAGGCTGGACTAGATAGCCACCTCCCCTGTAACTCTTTCCAACCAAGGTCCTTTGAACTCTGAAATACTGTGCTTTTTTTTTTTAAACTAGCCAGACTACGTCGTGAATTTTCTTACATACAAAGTAATTATTTTGGTTCTTTGTAACACATTCTTCAGCTCTCATGGCATCATTAATATTTAAAAAAAATTCTCAGTTGCATGATTGACCATTTTTCAAGTGTGGTTTTCTTCACAATTGTGAGTCTGTTTGCTTTACTAATGTTCATTATATCAGTTTAAAACCTATATTCTCAGGTCATGCTGTTATTTGCAGCTCTGCTTCTTTTATCAATAGTCAGATTATGTTATAGTTTCCTTCAGAACTTTTTGTTTTTAGAGTATGAACTCTGCCAGCCTTCAAGGCCCAATTTGACAATCAAAGCTTACCTCCATTCACTGGCGAAGGGAATTCTCTGCATTTGATAGCCTGAAATTTCTAACAGTGAGAGTTTCTTATTCAATCAAGAAACATTTATTATTGAGCTCTTCCTATGTGCAAACTACAGTGCTAGATGCTGGGGATACAAAGACAAAAAAGAAACGAGAGTTGCCTTCAAGTAGCTTACATTCTACTGGAGGAGTAATTACTACTGGTATGATGTCAGCTTGGAACTGGGATATGCAGGATATAGAACAATTCTGCCTCCTAGAGGGCAGTAACTGCAGCTTTTCTTTTTTATCTTTGTGTACCCAGACCCTAACACGGTTAATTAAATTGTTTGCTGATTATAAGGGTAGGGAGAAGCAGTCACCACCCACTGATTTCTACAACGTTGCAGCAATGGAGAACAATATTCGATTTTCATTTTAGAGCCAAATTAGAAGTAAAAAAAAATGTCTTAAGTGACTTCCACCTTGCCCTAAGGGAGGAAAAAAAAAAATCAGGCGAACAGCAGACAAGGAATTCAATGCCCGGGGTTCCGATCCTTCCCTTTTTTGGGGGCAATTTTCTTCATACTCGTTTCAGACCTCTTAGCAGGTTTAATCGACAACAAGCATCACTAACGCTGGGCCTTTCTGAAGACAGCCTCTCCGAGCCCTACGGCTCCTCTACTTGAACCCTCCTCTTACCTTCGCCTTCCTCCGACAGCAGCTGCAGTTGCAGGGCTGCGCCCCGCCCTTCCCCCACTGCCGCCAGCGTCTAGGGCTCCGGGGCGCTCTCCCCGGTCCTGAAAGCTCGCCCGCTCTCCCTTCCTCCTTCCTCCCGGCCCGCGAGTCGTCGCGGCCGCCTCCGCGCATTCCCCTCCTCCCACCGCGAGACCCTTCCCCGCCGCCCCCCGGGCCGCGCGCCCCTCCCTCCCCTCCCCCTCCCGACATCCCCCCCCCCCACCTTGCTCAGGACCGTTTTCTTCTCCTCCCGCGGCTTGCTGCCGCCTCCTCCGCCACCGCTGCCTCCCCCGCCGCCGCTGCTGCTTCCGCCACCCCCGCAGCCCGAGGCCGACACGGCGGTCGGAGGCGTCTCCACTTCGCGCCGAGGCGACTCGCGGCGGAATTGGATCTCCATCGCTGACCCTCCGCAGGAAGATGCTGGTGGCGGTGGCAGGGGTGGAGGCGGAGGCGGTGGTGGTGGCGGCAATGGCGGCTTCTCCTTGCCGCCCGATCCCCGCCCGGCCCCACCGACGCCAGAGCCCCCGGCCCCGCTGGCTGCCTCCTTCTCGGACCGCATCACGCACCCGCCGCTGCCTCAGGCTTTCTCCCGCCCGTTCGGGGAGTGTCCGGAAACCTCGCGAGATCTCCGCCTACGCTCTCGCACCACCCCCTCCCTCCGGCCCCGCCCGCAAGTCGTGCTTCTTGCTGACCGTCCAGCTCTGCCTAGTAAAGAAGGAAAGGAGCAGACCACGATGAGTCAGGGCAGTCGGGGGACGAGGAGCATGTCAGAAAGGAGAGGCAGGGGTATAGACGGAGCCTTGGCAAGAGAAGATGGTCTGGGTATTCAAGGGTTGGAGACCACGAGACCATGGAAGTGCCGCTGTCCACCCAGAAAATTAAAGGGGGCAGGGCGGGGCCGGCGGCCGGGAGGAGGGATGGTGCGCCTGCGCAGAGCACCAGAGACGCTCGTTCCCCCTTTATCTGCATTGCTGTCTCCCAAGTCGTGGGCGGCCAGCCAGGCGACCTTCTTAGGGCATAGGCAGTACCCACACCCAGGACTAGGTGCTTGAGCTTCGCACTAGAAAATGTCTTAACGTTGTTTGCAGGCTGTGGGGAATGGCGTTTCAAAGCGCACCCTTTTTGGTGTCCTAGAGAAGGTGTGACCAGATGGGCTCAGAATTCCAGGCCATTAAAAATAAAAACGCTGTCAATGTAAAGCGGTTAAGAAACAGCTAAGAAAAACCTGGGGCTTGCCAGTTATTAAATAGTGGCGTATGCAATCCAAAGAGTTGTTAAAAAATGAACATACGTTCTCTATCGCAGGATAATCCAAGACTGCTGGTATTCAGAGGTGCACTTAAGGGTTCCACTTAACAGGAAGTCATAAATGTTAACGTGTGAGCTGCATCCCCAGCTCTGACCCGCCTTGGAAACAGGAAAGGCGTTGTAGGCAGCTATAAAAATTGTAAAAATGATAAAAATCAGTGGCACCCTAGGATACTCTCGGGCAAAGAATTTTAAACCTTCAAGTCTTCCAAATAATTTCATCTCCCATATAATTCAGGTGCTTCCAATTAGAGAGACACCATCAAGAAAGATCAGGCTCATTTATTCTTTTACACATGCAACTACTAATAAATGCCGTGGGTTAAAATGAACGTGGGAATTATTTTTTTAATTAAAATTTTTACAGTATTTACAGTTTATTTCCATTTTATTCAACTTAGCAATAATACTGTTGTATTGACAGCACCTTTCTTCCAAGCACCTCGAACAACTTTTTTTTTCTCATGACAATTAGCAAACAAGCTAGGCACACAGATTAAGATGAGGTTTCAGTGGCAGAAAAATGGGAGAAACCAGGGCCTTTGATTTTAGCTATTAAAACATTCTGAACGTTCTTTAAATGTGACTAATAAATAGCTCATGGAAATTTTATGGTGTTTAGAGTGAGATTTACAAAAAATTTAAAAATGAGATATGGTCAATATTTTTTAAACGTCATGCTGTTTGCAGTTCTTCCTTCTCCAATTAGTACAAGCTATTCACATGAAACTGAACTCAGTTGAGTAATTTGGATGGATTTTAAGATTGTAAAGCAACCATACAAAATGAGGTGTTAAGATCTTGATTCTGGGCCTTGGTTCTTCTCTCACTTGGATAATGGGTACACAAATAAGTAATTCCTTGGGGGAAATCTTTGGGAGTAGGAAGGAAACACTGCTCACTTCTCACATGACTATCAGGTTTATGTTTTTATCTTCTCTAGTCCACCATTTTGTCAGTAAAAAGAATCCTGTTAAAAACTTTATTTTTCTGTCCTATATGGGGTTACAAAGATTTGCATGGCTGCATTCATACACAAAATGGCTACCAAATTAACCCTAAGTAAAAGCAGAATGCCTTTATTACAGATAGGAAAAGGACTAACAGTATTTAACAATGATACCTAAATCTATATTACTCAGCTAGAATTTAATCACATTTCAACAAACAAGGGGCATCTACAAGCAAAGCATTAATTAGCCTAGGAAATAACACGTTTATAAAATGCTTTATTATTTACAAAGCACTTTCCTTACAACAACTCTTAGATGGGTAATACCAGAATTATTTCAATTTCACAGATGAAGAAATGGGGCTCGGAGGTGAGGTGAATCTGCCCAGGATTACCCAGTCAGAATCAGAGGCTTCAAGTCCAGTGCTATGTATAGTATGTGTGTGTGTGTATACACATAATGCATATATATATACACACATACATATGTATATGTGTGTGTATATATATATATATATAAACTTATTCCACTATACTATATACAAACATTACCTTTCAGATAGAAAATTTAGATAACATAGTGTGGTTCCCTGACCTCATAGAACATATCAGGGGATTATAGTACATACACAAATAACGAACATGACAATATATTAGCGCACAAGAGTGGTACATGTAAAGGACAATAGGAAATCTGAAGTGGGGAAAGCCATGACCAGCTGGGAAGGATCATGGAGGATTTCTGGACCAGTTATCATTTGCGTTAGTCTTTAAAATATGCATAGCAATAAGAGGCCAGAGAAGGAGGAGGAGAGCATTCTAGTGTGAACAAAATCATTCTGGTACTGTTACTTTTACTGTGTTTTGTTTCCTCAACTAGATTATACACTCTGTGAGGGCAGACATTTGTCTTATACTTCTTTGCTTTTCTTAATAGAAGTTAGCACTATCTTGTGAAATTGTAAATACTTGTGAGTGATTTTAAAGTGCAGGGTAATTTAAATACTGATATAAATGAACTTTAAAAGACAAAGCTCATCTCTGATAATTCTAACACTGATAAAAAATGAAACTTCAAGGATAAAACTCACTTCTTGGAGCAGGCATAACACAGACTTGTTAATGCTTTCTGTCTACCACATACAAACCTAGCCTGATGGACAAGTGATTTGAGAGTTCAAAAAGAAATTTTTTCAAATGTTCTGAGTGGTCAAGATTCTAACATGTTTATCTCATGGAAAAGAATCACAAAATGCTTATCTAGAAATCATGTTTCATCTAAAGAGAAGTGACTAGTGAAAGCATTTTTTTCTTTAAGATTGGTCTTATCTGGCAAAAATCTTAGAAGAATAGCCATATCAGACTACCCCTTAAAAAAAACTCAAAAATGTTAATACTTCAAATATCCTGCACTGCCTATAGAGAACATGAAACAAGGTCTCAAGAGACCAAGGAACAAGTCTTGTTTCTGTCCTTAACTAGTCATTACTTCTTTGGCTGGTTATGTCTCATTATCTGTAGTACAATAGGATTGAAATAAATGATCTCTAGAGTACTTTCCAGGTCTATGCTAGGAGTAAACATTCTTAGTGTAAATATTCTATATTTAATATAGCTGCCTGAGTCTACATTATTATGAGAAGCTAAAAGTTTTCGATTGGAATCACTGAACTAGAACTGGAAGGGTCACTGAGCCCAATTCCCTCATTTCTACCAATGAGTAAACTGAAACCCAGGGAGGTTAAGTCGAGTAACTTGCTCCAGGTCATACAAGTAGCAGAGGCTAGATTTGGACCCAGGTTCTCTTAAATGACAGGTGCAAAGGTATTCTGAAAAATCACTGTTGTAAGGACTGATCAGATTGCCTATCAGATGCTTTGAGAACAAGCATGTTATAAATAATGAGGGGAAAGAATTGAGGGTGGGGGAAACCATGCCCATGTAATCAAGGTCACTGATGTAGCTGGGGGTCAGGCTTGGTGTGAGTTTCGAAGAAACTCCCTGGAGCAAAGGTGGCATAGTGGACAAATTGCTAGACTTGGTGTTACTGAGACCCAGCTCCCCCCTTCTGCCTCACACACTTAATAGCTGTGTGACTGGGAAAGTCATTTAAAACCTCACTGTGCCTCAGTTTCTTTACCAGTCAAATCAGGAGACTCGATTTGATTGTTTCTAAGGTCTCTTCCAGATCTAAATCTATGATCCTATGACTTAACAGATTTTCAGTGGATGGAACATTTTCAGGATAACAGAAAACAGCATATACATCGTTAATTTTCAAACACCAATTACTTCCCTTCATTCAGTCAACTAGTCACTTAACTAGTATTAAGCACATACTATGTGCCAGGCATTATGCTAAGTGCAGTCTCTACAATCCAGTCACATTGGCTTTCCTAGTTTTCCTTATACACATTCCTTTTCCTGCCTCCACAACTTTGTATAAGCTGTTTCCCATGTCAGGAATGAACTCCCTCCTTAAAATCCTTAATTTTCTTTAAAGCTCAATTAAGACAGAAGGCCTTTCTTGGTACTGGTACCTTACCCTTGAAATTAACCTATATTCACTTTGCACATACTTCTCTATGTATACATGTTTACTCTAACGTAATTTAAGTTCCTTGAGGTCAGGTAATGTTTTTGTCTTTATTTCTAGAAACCAAGTACATTACGTGTTTAGTATATATTAAGTGCTTATTGATGTCTCATACCAGCTATTCTTAAGCCTAGTTTATACCTTTCTTTACTCTTTCCTCTGTAAGTTATATTTAATCTTGTCAGTTTTTATACAAAGCCACTGAAGAGACAATTTTCCTTTTGCTTCGTGACAAGAAACTTTTGATCCTGCAAGTCCTGTCAGATAATGTGGTAGACAAATCTCAATGGCTAGAGTTCATTTTATCCTCAATTCCCAACAAACCTAAGAGCCTGGTTATGGCAACTCATGTTTGTGCTGTGACTCATGGCTTACAAAGTGCCTTCTCAAAACCCCTTGTGGTGGGTTGTCATCAGTCCCATTTTACAGTGGAGCAAATGGAAACTCCAGGAGGAAGTGATTCGTTTAGGGCCACTCTTTGCATGTCATATTAGAGTTCTGAGCTCAGGCCTTTAAACTCAGTCCAGTGCCCTTTCCTCTCCATTGCCTTGCTATTAGTGATGTTAAATTTACTCTTTTAATACTTTACAGACCAAACTCTTCTTTCCTAATCTTAAAATGATTTGAATATGACTATGATATAATAATTTCTTTCCATTTAAAATACATTTTAATGAATTATTTTTTAAAAAAGGCAATTAAGGAGCACCAGCATGAATCTTCCTTCAAGAAAAGAGCTTAAAGGAAGAAAGGTAACCTTTTTTGGAATCTAAATTGGTGCTGTCAGATGTTTCTTGATATTGGCATCTTAAGTTTCCATGACCAAAACAAAGTTATATTAACTCCTGACCAAATGTCAACTGTAGATGTGGATAACTTTATCTTGGGATGTATTACACCCGAGTCTTTTATTTCTGTTCAAAGAAGTACCCAAGAAAGAAATGCTTATCCAAATAAAAGCTCTTGCTTTCTACCAGACATATAACTGGCAGATGTTATTGCCATTTCGACAGCAACAGTTTCTGTGATCGCAAAAATTTCCATTTTTTTCTTAAGAAAATTAAGCAGTTGCTCTAACTTTTAACATTCTTTTAAGATAAAAGTTCTAGCAAAAATATGCATCTGTCTGAACTGTTAGGAAAATAAGCAACTATGGAAATAAAAATTAATGAAATCAGAAATTACTCTGTTTGCTCTTAACTATTCACTTACTATTTGAAATTTAAAACATTGACATTAACTGTTAATTGATGAGAAATGTAACAAGCTTGAACCAACTTCTGGAAACTTTTTGTCAACTTAAGACAGCACTTCACTTGGTCAGGAGATCATTCATCTAGCAACCTCAACTATCCAGAATTCAGCCAATAGCAGCCAAAACAAAAGTCACAAAGTCCACGTACTTTAACATTTATGTACATTATTCATCAGTAAGGAGGTCTCACTATGAGCTCATTTATAAATCTTGCTTTAGAAATAACTCTAACAAGCAACTTCTACCAACTATCTCTTCCCTGCCCAACCTGGACTTCAGTTTTGTCCTCTTTAAAAGGAGGTAGGTTGAACTAGATGACCTCTAAAGTCCCTTATATGATCCCAGGTTTGATTATATGATTTCTCTGCAACTGCTTATAAGGAGTAAGACAGAGACCTGGGGGCAAGCAAAATAAGAAACAGCCTGAGTACAAAGAAGGGCAGAAACAAAATCACAAAAAATGTGACAGACTGAGACCAAAAGAAGAGAAGAAAATGGCCCTAGACACTACAAAATCCCCTAAAGGCACCACTCTATATTTATGATGATGGCCCTAGGTTATTAAAGTTTAATAACATTCATTCATTAGGCTAGCTAAAAAACAAAATACATGTTAGAAAGATTCCTTCACTTCCATCTATGTAAGTGCTAGGTGGCATCATCATCATCATCATCAATTAAAATCTCTTTCTTCCTTCCAGGCCTAGCTCAGGTGCCATTTTTGCCACGAAACCTTCATTGATTCTTCTCCCAAAGTTGAAAGTAACCTGAACGTCCTTGAATTTCCCTGGGAACACTTTGTACTTTTTCTTTGCCCCATTAAGCTCTACCTTGCATCATAATTATGTTGCAACCCCCCACCCTCACCCTATTAAACTATAATAACCTCATTCGAAGTAGGGACTGTGTAGTTTTCCATCTGTATATCTCAGCCACTAGCACCATGCCTGGCATATAGTAGACACTAATGTACTGAGCTGCTTTTTGGTTGAAAATAGTTAAAATTTTAAAAAGTTTTAGTATTTAAGCAGGTAAGCTTCTTTTATTTGCAGAATTTACCTTTGTGGAACATCTTATACCTGATGACCTTTTTCTACCAAAAGGTGGAGTGTAGCCCTTTTTTTAGAGTTGGTAAAGAGCTGGAAAATACAAATTTATTTTACATGAATGAAAACAAGACATTTTCTTTTTTCTCTATTAAATTATTGGGTTTTAATCTGGTGGATTGCAGTTGTTTCAACTTAAGTCCTAGGTATATGGTAAATTAGAGTTTTGGCTTTTTTGTACACAAAGAGGAAAATTCCTAGAACTATTCAAATTTAGCACTGCCAGTTTTGGAAATCAAAACACTGATTTGGAGATTCCTTAAATTAGAAAAAAAATCATTCACAAAACTTTAATGGGATTTATACCAAAGAAATCAAATTAATTCAACAAATACTAAGCATATAATATGTACAAGGTATATGTACTAAATAAAGCTTTTGTGGACTTAGGGATTTTTGGTGTTATCACAGATTCTCTAGCATCTTATTTATTACTAGGTATATGAAGAAAGGTAGCACAGATTTAAGAAAGGAAACAGTAGACAATATTGTACATTCAACAATAATGTTTACAATTCTAGTCTAAAGCTCAATTGCTATAACAAGGTGACCCTGAGCTCTCAAAGGATATGCCAGCAGACTAACTCTGCAAAGGCCTACCAAGCCAGAAAGACTTCAAGACCATGACTAGCTAAGAACTTTTACTTAAGGACCAAACCATGAGGTTGCCTGAAAATGAAAGTAGGGCTATAAAGGAACTTCATTGACTAGATGGACATCATAGAATGTTTGACAACCAGATGATGATTATTTTTGGCAATAGCATTTCATAAAACCAGTATGATCTAAGATAAGGAGTATACACACTAGTGAAATCACAAAAGTATTACAAAAAGATATTGGCACACTTTTAGAGGATCAAAACGTACAGCTTTACATGAAGATATTAACCTGGAATATCTATGTAATTCAGCAATCGGATTAGTAGGCTATTATTCTCTCTTACTTAAAATCAAATGTCCACCAATGGTGAACTTAAATTCATAGTCTAACAAATGTGCAAAACTCAGTTCTTTATATGACCTAGTTTAATAATTCAGAAATAAATCTATGTAGATTCATGGTATATTAATAGGAAAACGCAAATCCTAACTTTTTGGGAGGTGGAAGGAGAAGGTTCAGTTCTGTGATTTCTTTGGTGTGAAGAACACCTAGTTTGGAAATTCCTTCCAATGATGCAGCTTGGCAATTCCTGTGTAATTAATTTATGGCCTGTAGAATGTGGACACTTGAATGTTTTTGTGTTTATGGACTCCTTAAGCAGTATGGTGATGTCCACGGATCCTTTTTCAGAAAAATGTTTTTAAATAATTGAAAGAAATCCTGTATTTCATTTAAGTTAGGGAAAATAAGTAATTTTTTCCCCATCCAAGTTCATGGATCCTCTGAAACTTATCCACAGGTTTGGGTCCTTAACCTAGGGTCCACAGTTAAGAACTCCTGCTTTAGAGAGTTGTTGGAGGCACTGCTAAATTAAACAGTTTACCTATAGTTTCACATGTCAGAGGAAGTACTTGAAACCAAAATGTCCCGACTCTACCTACTATAATGAGTCTATCTACTCTACCACCTCTGAATTTTTTTTAAAAAGAAATTTAAATTTTCTGATGAAAAACTTATTTTGAAATGAGTGGGAGTTTCAAACTAAGCCAGTGAAATCATGTCTCTTTAACGCAAAAGTAAGTTTGGAGGGGAACTCTTGGAGATGCTAATCTAGATCTGAGAAAGAAGTTGTGCCATCAATATTTTTTAAAAATCTTACAAATTCTGAAAATTAGCTGAGTACATTGAACAAAAATAAAGTTTGCTGAACAGAACTGGAAAAAAAGAGGACTATAAAATCTTCTAAAATAAGTGACATTGGCATTCCTTAAACTATAAGTTACAGGTAAGTTAGTTGCCATGGGAAAATAGAGTGAAATTCTACACTGGAAGTTCTTATGTTAGTGTGGTACTACATTAGTGAAGTCACTAGTGAAATCATTCTAGGACCACACCTCGTTTACCTGCCCCTTCTCAGGCCTCTCCCCACTTTCCCACTCCCCAACACCCCACCCACATCTTTAAAAATCATAAGAACAAGAGCTATTTCCAACATCGCTATTACTCATAGTAACATACATAGTATATAGTACACATAGTGCTATATGTTCCTTCTGACAAGTTCTAGCTCACCAACTGTCATTTTACAAGATTTCTCAAAACCATTCTTGGTTCTGCAGGGTCACGGGAATCACAGATTTAGATCTGGAAGGTAGTCTTTAGGCCAGCCATGTCTAACCACCTTATTTTAAATTTGAGGATATTTGAGGCCCAAAGATGTTAAATGATTTGCCCAAGATCACACAGCTGGTAGATGGCTGATATGGGGAGAAAATTTGAGTAGATGTGGTGGTAGCCAAAATAGCTGTCTCACTGATATTAATATGCATTATAAACTTACTGGTTATCACAGTGTAGAAATTTTTAAAAAAATAAACTGGTAGTGGACTTAGAAATACCATCAAGCAGGCAATATATCTGTGTCTATAATCTTTTCATAAATGGAAATGGATATGACTAAGTTTAAAAAAAAATCAAAGCCATCCCAGAGTCAAAAAGGAACAAGGGAAATAAAAAATATTTACTAAATACATACAATGGTATTTGAACTACCAAAGGGGTAATATGTAAAGTTTAACATTTGAAGCACTGCAGTCTCTTTTTAGTTCCCTGACAAAACAAATTACAAATCTTTTCAGTGAATTCACAGTAGAATTATTCTTGCTAATTAAAGTGACTAAACTACAAAATAAAAAAAGATCACAGTTTCAGTTTCAAAATAAGCCATACCACACATTTTAACACAATATAGTATTAGGAGACTTCTTTTTGCTATATATCAGGAGAAGGCTACTCTATACTTTCTAAATCAATTTCAGATAATATAATTAAATGTCATCTGTTCATAACATTAAAATCATGTACCATTAAAAATAAATGCCAGCTCATCTTTCACACAATCTTAAAATTATATAAGTATTAAAGATGCTAAAATTAATTGCCAAAAATAGAACAAGAGAACTTAACATTTAACATAGTTTAAAAACTTGGTCATCAATTTAATATGCAAAAATGAGATGAAATCAAACACATTTTGCCTCCCATATACTAGGACATAGAAATTAAAAAGATCAATGGATTACTTTGAAATTATTTATTTTAAAGAACAAAATGCTAATTTTACACTAAGATTCCCTATAATTCTTTTGGCTTTTTAAAATGACAAAATGTGCTTCACTGGTAGGCTATAAGTTTGGTAGCCTTAACACTATAACAACCTTTAGCTGTTTTAAATTAATTTTGATACGTACTGTAAACAATTTCATATTAGTTTCTTAGTATTTATCACAGTTTTAATAGCAGTCAAAGGGTCTCATTACAGTTTAAAAAACATAAGATGGTTTACCTTCTTTATTCCATAATGTGTAACTTTTTTTTAGAATCAGTAAAATTGGAAAACCATCTGTTGTGAAGGTGTGCTATCCAGTCTTTTAAGGCAGGCATTAGTTCTTCGCTGCTAGATGTAGAGATGTAGTTTGGATTCATATAAAAAAATAGCAAATTCTTCAAACGTGACAAGGATGTGACAAAATACTAACATATCAGGACAATATGAAATTTCGACCAGGGCTCTGAATCACGTACTATGGTCTGACATGGACGTTTCTAACATCATGTCACTCTCATTCATTTCAATTTCAAAAGTTTCTTCCAACGGAGGCCTAGAATCTGTGTTCTTCCTTGAATGATGTGATGTTTCTAATGGCATAAGCCCAGTTTCTTCTAGAGTCTGTCTTTCTATATCAAATTCCCTGAAATCCCATGGAGGTGAAATGATGTTTTTCAGTGTCTTCATTGTGTGTACATCAAAATCATAACACCTCAATTTGTCTTTGATCTCTGTACCTAAAAAACAAAGAAAAAATTCAAGTGATTACTGCCACAACATCTAGATCTGTCACTTGTAGGGACAGGGGACTAGACTTGTGATTTCATTAGGACTGGGAACTCCTGGATGAAAAAACTCCATCTATCAATGCAGGTTGGCACCTAATCTGCAATTTATAACCTTAGAGAGTTGCTTAGACCACAGGTGTCAAACTTGCAGCCCACAAAACTCCTGGTGCACTTTGAGCCAGACTAAAATGTAACTGGGAAAAGTTTAATAAACTAAAACTACAATAAAATATAGATAACATTAAACTGTGGTTTTCTAAGTTAGTATACAGCCCACAGGGATTCACTTCTATTTGAGTTTGACACTACTGGTTTAGAGCACTAAGAGGATAAGTGATTTGCAAGAGACAAAAAGTCATTATGTGTCAGAGGTGAGACCTGAATCCAGGTCTTCCTGATACCAAGGTTTACTCTATTTAAAATAATAAGAAATGGGAGACATTACTGGCTCCAACATCAAAGACAGAGGGAAAGATCCCATTTATACAGAAATATCTATAGCAATACTTTTTGTGGCAGCAGAGAAATTGAAAGAAAAGTAAATCTCCACAGATGAGGTAATAAGCTAATTGTGGTAAAGTAAAATATTATTATTCCACACAAAATAATGACTAAGAATCTTGAAAAACTTGAGATGATCTATAAGAATGGATAAAGAACAAAATAAACAGAACCAAAACAATGTGTACAATGACCAAATAGAAGGAGAAAAATACAAATAAAACTTTGATCAACGCAACGAACAATCTTATTTTAGAAGACTGATGATGAAGCATATCTCCCCCCTTTTAGCAGAGAGGTGGAAGATGCAGGTATAGAGCAAAACATACTTTTAGGAAGAATTTTAACTGAGAAGGAAAGTCTCTGGGAAGTGAAAGAAATGTAAAAATAAAGACTTTTTAAAAACAGGAGATGCCATTTACAATAATGATGCATATATACGTATATAAATATCTGAGTATTAATCTATCAAGATTTACACAAGAACTTTAGAAGGAAAATTATCAGACAAGTAAACAGAAATAAAGAATTAAATAACTGTAAAGGCATTAAATGTACATGGCTAAATGGAGTCAACAAAGTAAACATGGCCACCATACTTTTACAAATTAATTTGTAGCTTTAAAGCAATACCAAAATGACAATGGGCTACACATCTTAGATAAAACAACAATTAAATACATAGAATTGTCAAAAATATTGAGTGAAATAGAAAAAAAAAAAAGGAAAATAAAAAAGACTTGTCCTGATGACCAGACCTCAAATTATGTATCTGTGAAGATTAAAATAATCATGTATTAAAGAAATAGGCTTAATGGAATAAAATAATTAAGCACTAGAAACAAAGTTATACAGTAGACTAATGGTGGATAAATGTAAGACTAAAAAACAGGGGATGAATTAATAACAAAAATTATGAGGAAAACTGATGAAACTATGATAAAAAAAATGGGACTAGAGCCATGTCTCACAATAATAAATTCCACATAGAGGACGGATTTATATAGGGTGTTCCAAAAGGTCTTAGTGCAAATTTAAGCATTAGTAGCTTAAGAAAACATGACAGACATTCCATTATCTTCTCATTTTTTTTTTCACATCTATTAAAATTGTCTGGTGTTGGAAAATTCTTAGCTGTTCAGCAAATATAAGAAATTATAGAAAATAGAAATAGGTAAACTTGCTTTTAGGTAAACAGGAGAATAGCTTTTATGCAAGTAATGCATCAAAAAAAAAAAAAAGGAAAGAAAAAGATTGAGGGAAAATATTTGTGATAAATACTTCTGGTTAAAGTTTTAAATCCAAAATCTATATGTAACTAAGAGACTTAAGAGTAATCTCTATCCACCTTCCCCCAACCCCAAATGTGGTCAAAGGATATGAACAGGTAGTTTTTAAAAGACACAAATTACCAAATAATCATGTGAGGAAGTATTCAAGCTTTTTTAATAATTAGAGCAATGCAAATATCATCATGTAACCAGTGAGTTGGCAAAAATAATTTAAAATGGCAATTCCAGTGTTGGTGGACTTGTGAAAAGAGAGTCACAGTACTGAATTACCCTGATCACAGAGTTGTGAACTGGCACAATTTTGGAAAACAATATGGCATGATCATAAATAATAAGAGTTACAAAACTTTTCCTTTTGATCCAATGATTCCAGTTTTTAGGCTGGTCACTACTTGTTTGAATTTGACAAGGCTCTTAACTTCTCTACAGATGAGGAAACCTGAGAACCAGGGAACTTAAGTTAGGTGATTTCCGTAAAGTTGACAGTATTACCTAATCGTCTCTGAGGTCCTTTCTAGATCTAGATCTATGATTCTGTGATTTCAATGGAAATTAGCAACTCATCTATGACTCTGAGCTTTAAAGAGTTGCCTGGGTCCTGAGATGTTAAGTGATTTGCCCAAAAGACTACCCACTACACGACACTGTTTCTCTGTGACTCCATTATTGGGCTAGGATGCTACTGAAAATGAAAGAGAGAGACATTCGTACATAAAGATTTTTAATACTTACTACTTTTAATAGAAAATTCTATAAACAACCCAGGTATCTGACAACTGGAAAGTGTTTGAACAAATTATGGTACATAAACCTAAAAGGATATTGTCATGAAATGACAATTGTTAAGAAATTAACCTGTATTTATTTTGTATTTACAGAGTGTCCCAAAAGGTTCACTGCAGTTTAAAGCTTTAATAGCTTTTTATATTTACTTATATTAATACAGATAGTTTCTCTAATAGAATGTAAATTCCTTGAGGGAGGTTCTTTCTGGAAATTTTTGACTTTGCATCCTTAAGCAAACAAATGCTTGAATGATTGACTAATTATAATTTTTCTGTTAAAGGTGACATTCTGTAAAAGTCAATTTATATATTTATGTTAAATTGTAAATAACAGGAATTTATGATTTCATGCATAATGTTTTTATTTGTATATATGAAGGTCTCTGTTGGTGGTTGCCAAGTTTATAATAAAGAATATATTTTTAATGATGCATAAAAGGGAAGGAATGATAAAATGGAGCAAGGTTATCAAAATAACATGAGGGGATAAGATAAAAAAGCATAGAATGACAGGTTAGTTTGGAAAGTCAGGGACTTCATTCTCTGGAACTAGATGGAAAAAGGAGTGGATAGGTGAATACACCAACAGGTTTTAATTGTAATACAATTAAGTGAATTCATGCTGGTTAGCCTCAATCTTCTCAATAAACATGGGTATAAAGTTGGGGGCCTGAGGAGACAGTATGAAAAAGCTATTGTGGATAATGTGATAGTAAATTAGATGAATAAAAGAGCTGTTATACAGTAGTGAGGCTCCAGTTAAAGTTACATAACAAATTATAACAGTCTTGTTCTCAGCCCCAACCTCAATATCTGTGTATATCTGGCAACTTATGTGGCCATTACACAGCACCAAAGACCACATAAAATTAGCTTCGTGAAGAGCTTTAATAATTTCAACAACCATTTATTGAACACATACTATATGCAGAGCACTAGACCTAGAGTCAGGAAGCCCAGAGTTCAAATTCGGCCTCAGATACTTTACTAGCTGTGTGACTATTGTTAAGTCACTTAGTCTATATCCACATTAGTATTCTCATCTGTAAAATGAGGGTAATAACAGCACCAACCCCCCTGCCCCAGGACTGTTGAGAATATAAAATAAAATTTTTAAAAGTACTTTGCAAACCTTAAAGTGCCTTATAAATACTAGCTGTTGTTATTATCATTAATTATGATTTATGAATTAATTATCACTAATACCATTGAGTCAAAAGAATTGTAAGATGTGATCCCTGAACTGAGGGTGCTATGATCTAATGGGGATGGGAGAAACAAAGCATATAGACATGAAACAACTACAAAACCCTTCAATAAGCATAAAAGAGACTGAAGCATCTTTATAATATTGGCTGTGGATCTATACCATGAGACCAGTTTATAGGTGAGATTATAAAGAGACTTTACAAACACATTAGTAGTTCAGCAATTCAACTTAGATTGTAAAATGATGAAATCTACTCTATGGCATTACATGGAAATTCAAAATCTCACATAATCTCAAAGGCAGAAGGGATCTCAGGAGCCACCTACTCTAAACCATACCTGAACAAGCATCTACCCCACCCAAGTGTTCGCCCAGACTTTCAGTGAATGTAAAAATATTACCTGCTGAAGCAGACCATTCCATTATCTGGTAGCTCTAATTGTCAGAAAGTTTTTCACTATAGTAAATCTAAATTTGCCCCTCTGCAAGTTTAATGCAACTTTCATGTCCCCTTCTCATTCCTTTCCTCTTCTAACTCTTTCTTCTAGCTAAACAGCTTCAGTCTTAGGTAACTGGAGTTTCTTCACGAAGCCTAAGATTGAATACATTCTTCCCGACTGACATATGTTGATTCATCTTGAGTTCATAACAAGCCGATTAAAACCCCTAGATCTTTTTCAGATTACTATCTAGTCAGAATTCCTCCATTTTATACCAACGAAGTTGAAATTTAAAACTCGGATGTTAGAACTTTACATTTATCCCTCATATCATGTATCTTACTAGAATCAGCTCAATGTTGTAGCCTGTTAAAGTTTCAATTCTGACTCGGTTAGCTATCCCTCCTAGCTCTGTCTTTTGCATTATCTGCTAAGCATATTATCTATTTCTTTATTCAAGCCATTGATAAATATGTTAACCAGCACAGGGACAAGTGCACCTTTCTGGCTCATCACAGTAAAACCTGCCTTCCAATCAGACAAAACCCACCTTCCAAGTAGACAGTAACCATCAAACAGTATTCTTCAGTTCTATCAATTCAACTAATTTTGAATCCCTAACTACTTATCATTTAACCTGCATTTCCACACAGTGTAGACTTTGTCAAATGCTTTACTAAAATCAAGTAAATTACAACATTCTTCTGAACTACCAATCTACTAACCCTATCATAAAGGAAATAAGCTAAATTCTGTACTATATGTCCAGGACAATAATTCTCTTTCTAGTTATTTAACTTGGATAATTTTACATATTTTCAAGAGTTAAAGAAAAACCATCATGACAGTCCTGCTCATTTTCTACCTTGGTTCATGAACAGTAACTGTAACTACTGTACAGTACAGTAACTTTACTGTAACCTACACAGTGACTTCATGAAAATGACTATGTATCAATATCAAAAAAGCATTTTTAGAAATGTTTTAATATTTAATTAGATGAAACATTACATGAATAAGTATATGATGACTACTATCTCCTTAGCATCACTATAGCAAAATTAAAAAGGTATTTTGTGGTATATTAAGAATGCTTAGAAAGAGAAGCTCCCACTAAAATACTACTTTGATGTCGCATCATGATGAAGACAACCCCGGATAGTTTTTTAAACATTATGCCAGTGAAGTACCAGTTCTGGTATGTCTTATATCAAGATGGAAAATCATTAGATAAAGGTCTGGGGAAGGACTGACTGTATGCATGTTACTAGAAGATAAGCATAAGTCTGGATATTCTCTTTACTAGGTTGTTCTTAGGGTGATAAATTTTTTGGCCATAGCAATTTACAAAGATTATCTACCGAGTTAGGGACAGGTGTTGTGTGACCTGTAGAAAGAGAACCTACTAATAACATTACAGGCCACTGAAGTACTGAATTAAAGCGAAAGACTTGGAATGGGAAAGTAGGTAACAAAAAAGTCACTGTCTATAAGAACGAAACACTTTACACAATTAAAAGCAGTATCAAGAATGATACAAATAAGAAAAATTAGCATCTTACCAATATAAGCTTCAGAATCACCAATGTACATTTCAATGCAATGCCCAAGCATGGTAACAGAAAATGTATCATCTCTCCTAAGTCCAAGGGCCTGTCAAAAAGGGGGTCAGAATATTTACTAGTAGAAAAAGAAATATATTTATTAAATACTTATAAAAAGTCTTGTTTTTCCTTTTTGTGTTAGTAGTGCCACCTAATAGGGTAACCTGTACAGAGCCCACTGTTCGTGAAGAATGACCAATTAAATCAATAAGAGCAAAATTATACCAATATCGAAAAATACTAGTTGTTTTCATAAGACCATAAAAATATCTGACAGTAGCACCAAAAGATTAAATTTCCTTGTAAGATACCATGTGGATAGAAATAATATCTACACATTTTATCTGTGAAATTCACATTTTTCTTTCATGTCATTTTTAACTTCATGAATTAAATGGAACCAAGTACTGCTGTTGGTTGGGTATTTTTGTCACAGATCCTTCTCCTTTGCAAGTTATTAGATACATATAGATATATTAATTCAATTTTCAACCTTCTTTAGATGTTCCAGCAGAGAAAAATATATTTTTAATACATGGGAAGTTAATTTTATTATGCCTGCATTTATTAACTCATTAATATAAAAATTTATGACAAATACGGGCAGCTACATGACACAGTGAGTAGAGCACTGGCCCTGGATTCAGGAGGACCTGAGTTCAAATCCAGCCTCAGACACCTGACACACTAACAAGCTGTGTGACCTTGGGCAAGTCACTTAACCCCAATTGCCTTGCCTCCCCCCTCCAAAAAAAAATTATGACAAATAGCAAACCAATCGATAATCCATAACCATTAGTTATAATGTGCCCAGCACTATCTCAGATCTGGAACACAGACTCAAAACTGTTCCTAAGTTTATATCAGTTACACATCCTATAAAACTATTTTCTCTTACAAAAAAAGAACCTAGAAGAGACTCCCTACTCTTTTTCTCAATCTCTGTCTGATGAAATTCAATTCATCCTTCAAGATTAAATTCAAATATTAAGTCCCATGAAGGATTCCTTAATTCCCAACAACTCCCCACCCCGATCCTGACAACTTCATCTAGTCTAACATTCTATTTTAGATTTCTCAAAGCACTTTGTTTACCCCTTCTCTGTGCAGTTACCACAGCCTACTGAGATGACTTCTGTACAGTCTTATTCCCCCTACCACACTGTAGACTACCCAAGCGCACAATGCCTTATTCATCTCTGTATGCCCTATAACATCTTGTGCACAGAAGGTGCTAAAATATATATTTGTGGGATTAAATTTTGCAACTTTAAAACAGTAAGAAGAAAAAAATAAACCTAGCAAAAAGGATTTTTTAAAATTGGCTGTAGTTTAATTTTAGCAAGGTATAAATTAAAGATATACCGTGTGAAAATAATCAACTGCACTTTCAAAGTTGCCCATTAGGCTGTGTATATAACCTATTGCAGAATAGGTAGAAGCATTCTGAGGAATCAGCACTAAGGCTTGACGATGGTACTCTAATGCCTCTTCATACTTTCTGTAAAAAATAAAAATAAGTTGATATTACATACATTTTAAAAAGCCCCAAATCTCAAGTTTTATCTCTAAGTTCCAAGAATATACACTTCCAGAAGAAATGTCACATAGTATCAGTTCACTCAACCTCAACGGCATTTTCTTTGCCATTGCCATCATGGACATTTTATTGAACAGTTTGATTACTTCCTTTAACTATATCATGCTTAGAGATATAACCTAAATAATATACATCAGTTTATCACTGCCCTCCTCAAAAAATTTGTATTTTTGGCCTCTTCAACTTGTTAAGATAAGTTTCACACATTTACCACTTACTATATAAAGAAATATTTTCTTTCATTTATCCTAAAACCTTTATAGTATGTTATTTATTTGAATCTAGAATTATTTGTTATTTGCACTAGCAACAAAGTAAAGTGAAAAAAGGTTTTTGAATCAGAAAGATGTTGGTTCAGGTACTGCTTCTGACATATGCTGGCTACCTGTGTGACCATGGAAAAATGTCAAAAGGTACTGCAACTTTATATTCCAATATTCTACACTAAAATCCACTAGGGAATAGAATGTCTATTCAACAAAAACTACTAGAAACTGGCAAAAAAAAAAAACCCCACAAGGGTTTAGATCCACAACTCACATCTTACATAAACCCTTAACTTTGTTGCAACAAAGCATTTTTAAAAATTATTTTTAAAAAACTCTAAGAAAAAGTAATACTATTTGTCTTAATTACAGACAAATAAAATCTCTAATGATAACTCAATTTAAATAATTTAATAAGTTCTATTTGGCAAAAGAAATACTTTTTTTTTTTAACATAACAAAAATCCACAATCTCTAAAATTAAGGGAAAAAAACTGAGGGAAAAACTGATATAAATATATCAGCTAAAGGACCCTTAAGGGAACTGACACATACATCTAGAACCCATATTTCTTTTCCTAATGGAGTAATGTTCAAACGACTCAGAGACATTTTGTAAAGAAATTAATAGGGACAGGAATAGGAAACATAGACTGGACTAACTAAAGCAGAAGTCAGTGATTTGCTCTGTCACAGAGCTTTCATGTATTTGAGAAGGAACTTGAATCCAGGTTTTCCTGCTGTGAAGCTCATTTTAATAACTAGCTCCACTATGCCAGGCTGCCTCTCCAAAGAAGGAAATTGAAATGGCTAAATGAACACATGAAAAGGCTGTCAAACTCCCTAATGAAAAAAAAATGCAAATAATGATAACTTTGAGATGCTATTTTCTTCTACCTCCCAGAATGACAAATATCTGTATCTACAAATACATACAGATAAAATCTAATATGGGCAGGGCTGCCAAGGAAGAGGCACTCTCATACATAGTCAGTGAGCCTGGCAGTGTGAAATAAGAATTACACACTTAAACCTTGTGTCCCAGTATCTGCATTGCAAAGACTATTATTCAAAAAGAAATCATAAAAAGGAAAAATAAAGACCAATCTGTACAAAAATATTCTTAGCTGCCCCATTAGAAAAGGCAAAAAACTGTAAACAATCTAAATGTCTTAAAAAATTAGAGAATGGCTGAATTATGGCATATTGATGTAATGAAATATTATAGTACCATAAAAATTAAAAGTATTTTCTAAGGAAACATGGAAAGACCTATATAAAGTGATTCAGAATAAAATCAGAAGAACTAGAACTGTATACACATACAACTACAACTGCATACTTTTTTTAAAAAAAGAAAGCAAGTAGAGCCAAAAGTTATAAATTGATGTGGAAGAGAACATAAAATGAAAGTAATGTTTGTTTTGTGTTAATTCCTTTGGTTCTGCCTTGTTAAAGACTCAGATTTTGCCCCTTGTTTTGTGAGTTTGTTATTAAGTTTATAATAAAATTCTTAAAATATAATATATATAATATATAAATATATGATATAATAACATTCTTAAAAACAAAATTCTTTTAAAAATCTGGTTGATTGTCTTTATCAACAGTTATCTCTGTTGTTAAAATGCCAACAGAGATATCTGTTTTTGAACTGATCTAGACACTTAGTAGTATACTTTACACTTGTAATTTGCAGGCCTAGACATATATGATAACTTCATGCAAAATAAAAGCATTAAAAATTGTATATGCTCCAGAGAATTTATATGATTTAATTCACAATGTGTCCTAAAAATGTTCCACTTCATCACTTACTTAAGTTTTCTGCATACATGGCCCAAGTTATTCAACAAAGGTTCCCATTTGTCAACTGTTACCTACAAAACAATTTGTTGTTAAAATGACTTCTTCATACTTTTCAACTAGATTTGTATGTATTTAATTACCTCACAGATAATACTTGCTATTTAATTCCCATACAATAATGAGATGTCAAATTAAAGCATACTGGAAACTCAAGTTCTTTTCATTTATATTTTATATTAACTTAATGCAGTTTAATGACAAAAAAATCAGGTACTGTTTTCTCCTTGCTGTTCTGACATTTTATGCAAAACAAATTTTAAAGTTTATACATCAAGAAATGTAACCCTCAGAATAGGACCTGTGCCTATGGTCACATGCAGATGGCTGGAATTGCTGTGGTTTGGGGAAGGCTCAAAACCAGAACAAAAAGTAGAAGGTGTAGACAAGTGGTACAGTAATGCAATTAGGAAGGAAGAACTCAAAGTGGAGTCAAACAGAGTGGGCAGGAATGAAAGGAGGTACAGTTCAGGAAGGCAAGTATGAATAACATGCCTAGTCCTTGATTTTGAGAGCTAACAAAGGCTAAAATTGTTATTTTCTTTTTAAATGGTAAATCTATTAAATTGTTACTCCAGTGCCTATACCTTTACTAACCTAAAAAAATTAACACATGTTCAAAGCATCCAGCTAAATGCATAGAGCAGTACTTTCATAAAGCAGTATATGTTTAATATTTCAAATGTTAAAAATTCCAAATCTGAATTAGAAAGGTATGAAATTATGGCAATGCTCCCCTCTCCTCATGGCAGTACTAAGTCTGAGACTCAATAATACTCTTCTGCTTCAGAAATGGAACCTGCTGAGTTTAGGAGCTAATGACGCCATTAATAACTCTCCTTCAACCAAAGATGCAGTTATTTTAAGCCCTGTGAATCAGGAGGATATTACACCAAAGACCGGAAATGCCGAAGCTTCCTGTAATCATTCAATAGGCTCCCAATGACTGGAACAGCAAGATGAATGGCTACCCTGCGACCAAAAGGCCTACTCCTGCTCTCTTAAATGGTCACTAATTCAGACAACATCAATTATTAAATGTTGTAAAAGGGATATAAGTTAAATACATGACTGTTCAAACAATTTTTAAAAGCTTTTAATGACAATTATTATATTAATTTTTGGAAGGCAGAGATTGCTGCAATGTATCTCTTTTTCTGCAGTGTATTTTGTAATTAGGTGTTTATAAAATGGTGACTAAGTAAATACCTCATTTCCAATGGCTTTAATTTTTTCTAATGCATCAAGAAACCATTTTTCAGCTGTTTTCCAGCTAAGGGAAAAAAAAAGGCAATGTTATTCCAGATAAACAAATTATATATGCAAATAGCTGTTAAATATTTCCCATTAACATTGTAAAAATATATCTTTGTTAGCTACCTGATTTATATTTACCAAAGACAGATATATCTGGCAATCGATATTACAGTATTAGGGTTTGCTGAGTTCAAGATATTATAGAATTAATGCATTAAGTAATCTACGTGCATATGATTAAAGGCCCAATGTTCAATTTAAAAATGTGCACTGATGTTTTTAAAAAATGAAAGCCAGAAATATAATGCTGAAGGAATAATAATTTACTGAATATGAATCTTAGAATATTACATTTTTCTTTCAACAGCCTATAAAATATTTATTTTATTATAGATAATAGTAAAATATATATTATACATATAATATAAAAATATACATAAAATATATATTATATATATAAGAAATTCAGCCAGCCATAATAAATTAAAATAGTCAAAGACTGTGTTGTTTTGATAAGCTGCATCTTCTGTTCACCTAAGGGTTAATCAGGAAAGGAATACTTTGTTTCAACCAATTATTTCTCTAAAACGAATTATTTACAATTCAGTGCATAAATACAGTACAATTAACATAATGAAAGTTATTGTGGATGATTGAGAATTACGCAGTACTTCTGGGTCAATATTTTGAACATCAACAATGAGTGAATAGTACTTTCAGAGTTAAACAAATAGGCGACTGGAATAATAAATGAGGCCCCAAAACTATTATTTTTACATTGAATTACGATGACGGCTTGTTTTTTGTCTTGCCTTTCATCTAAAAGTGAAATGCAAACAAAGATTACACTTAATGAAGAATCGGATTAATTTCTATTTGATCAAGGTTTTCATGAGTTTAGAAAAAGAACACGGCCGATGCTATGTTTTTGTCTTTATGTACTTACTCTCCATTTTGAAATGCAACCACTCCAACCTCATGCATAACGAAAGGATCTTCAGGTGCAATACTTAGAGCTTGGCTGAAAAATCGCTCAGCCAACTTTGAATTGTTGGTCAAACCATATTCTAATCCAATATACAGCATTGGTAAGTGACACCTAAAACAATGTTAAAATCACACATTCAATTGCCTTAATGCAACAATTTAATAACCTAATAGAAATTCACCTATACAATCTTTTCTTAAAAAATAATTCAAACACCAAATCAGTAACTAGGAACTTCAATCTATTCACATGAGTCCCGAGAGATCCTTCTTTGACCAGTCCCATCCTATTTTACATTAAGATATGAACATTATTAAATTCTACCTTATTTTCCATTATTCCTTGGCATAACATATCTACAAGATTAGGCTGATATCCTGAACAAGCCATGTTCATTTCTATTTCTGTGACTTTGCTCTGGAATGTCTCATTTCCATCGTCGATCTATAACCTCATCTTTCAAGTTTCCTTCATGAAGCATTCCTATCTTCCCTTTTCCTAGAAAGTCGTTTCCTCTCCAGCTAACTCCCACTTCTCTCCTTATTTTCCCAACTTCTTAAAAGAACAGCTTATACTTCTTTTCCATCCAGTCACTTCTGACCCTCTCATAGTATAAGTTCCATCTCTAGTATGGCAGTTCTATGTGCATTCTTTAATGTGTCATCTCATGCTCCCTTCTTTGCTCACTCTACATTCCCTCAGCATTTTATCACTTCTATGCCCATTACTTTCACATTTTTATTATTTTGACACCTGAACTCTTGAGCTTCTTTCAGTCTCAAATCTCCAACTACTTGTCAAACATTTTTGCCTGAACATCCTCCCAGCACCTCAAACTCAACATGGCTAAAAATTAAACTTATTCCCTTCCACTCCCTGCCCTAAATGTTCCACTGTGCCTTTGCTTGGGAACATATGAATGAAAGTGGGTAAGTGAATCCTTCTTGCTCTTGGTCTTGCTCACTATTTCTTACAAGAGGAGAGATACTGGAACTGTATGTAGATCTGAAAAGAACCTCAGAGATCACGCAGCCAATCCCTTCTTCGTTCTAGATAAGGAAGTGAGGCCCAGAAAGTCACTCACTCCCTGCCAGAGAGACTGCGCATCAGTTAGAGCGCTGAAGTGAGGTCCTCCAATTCTAAATCGACTGCATTTTCTCCTATACCACAGCTGCAGAGATGCCTGCTGAACCCTAAGCCCTCATAAGGAAGATTTCCCTAATCAGCTACCTCTTTCATTCCACTGGGGTTTATCTTATAGATCACAAGATAGTATGGAATAGTTTAGTACCTAAACAGTGACATGTAGTCCTGCAAGAAAACCATGTAATTTCTTCATTAAAATGCTCAGTTTGCTTGTCACATACCCTTTCATCAGCTGTGCTGCTGTGAAGTAAGCCGCCATTGCTTGGTCATGCTCACTCTCAACTGCAAATGAATGTCCATATGCTATCCATGCAGGTCCATAGGTTCTTTCAAGTGTTGTGGCTTTGCTGAAAGAAATTTATTAAATTAGTACAAATTTGTCAACTCATTGGTAACTACACAAAAATCCCTATTACTTATGGGATAAAATAAAAACTCTTCAGCCAGCCACTTCAAAGCCCCTTTAGCCAGGTCCTTCAAAATCTGATCTAGTCCACCTTTATAGCTTTTGGTAACCTTATTTCCCCTTCACACATTCTCTGTTTCAAATGAACTGTATTATCTGGTCTTCCTAGATCTCATTCTAACATCCCTCTGCCTCTATGCCTTCATTAAGGCAGGAATGTTATCTCCCTTCATCTTCAACTTAAAATTCTTTTCCTTTTTAAAACAGTTTGGTGCCACTGTTAACATTACTGGTTATTCAGTTGTAGCTGATTCTTCGTGACCCTGTTTTCTTGGCAAAGATACTGGAGTGATTTGCTATTTCCTTTTCTAGCTCATTTCACAGATGAGGAAACTGAGGTAAACAGGGTTAAGTGACTTGCCCAGGGTCACACAGCAAGTGTCTAAGGTCATATTTGAACTGAGGTCTTCCGGACTCCGGGCCCACTACTGCACCTAGCTGCCCATTAACATGAGGCAACAATAAAAACAAAAGCTGACGTGTAAAGTCCTTCTCCATCCATGGTTCTTAACCTCTTCTGTGTCGTGAACTCTTTTGGCAGTCTGATGGAAGCTATAAGTCCCCTCTCAGAATGTTTTTAAATGTATAAAATGTGCCTCATTTTAAAATAAAAAGGAAATATTTTTTCAAAATATCAAAATAATTTTATAAAATAAGTTCACAGACCCTAGGTTAAGAGCCCATACCAAAGGAGTAATTAATGTAAGAGAAAAAAAACTCATTTATTTGAGTTTCATTAGTTTTGAATTTATATTCTTTTAAACTGAGAAAATTTCACTAAATAAATTGAAACATGATTCTTGGAGAATATTTCAACTACCAAAATTTTTAAGGATTCCAGTGGAATGTTTTAGTACACTTAAACTTTCAAGTGTTTCTACATGTTAAAGTATAAACATTTACTTCATAGTACTATACTACTGGACATTGAAAGTACTAATAAGTGTTTTTTTTAAAAGAGATTCTTAAACATACTAATACATTCAAATTGATCATTCTTTTTTCTTAATTTAAAAAAATTTTTATTTTCAGTTTCAAATTCTCTCCCTCCCCCACCCACTGGGAAGGCAAGAAATGATACCTATTATACATATGAATTATTTTAAAAAAATTTTATGGCTTTTCTCATCCAATTAAGTCTGTTGTATTCCTACTACTCTGACAAGTTTTATTAATCCAAACATAGGTCACCCTCAAATACAGGCTCATAGAATTCTTAGATGTTAAGCTGGAAGGGAATTCAAGAGGCAACCTAATCCAACCTCCTTATTTTACAGATGAGGAAACTAAGTTAAGTGATATGTGCAAGATCATAATGCTAGTAAGAATAGGTGGGACGTGAGCACAAGTCCTTTGTTACAGAGTCAGTACTTTCCATTGTATAACTTTGACTTCTTAGACCACAACCTTAAATTGAAATTTCTTTGGAAGAAACATGTAGGTACACACTATGGAAATGCCATTTTTTATCCACAGTCGAGTTTTACACAAATGAAATCTGGGAGGAAAAGTACAATCTTTAATTGAATCACTATGATTTTAAAGGTAAAACACCTAACTATACCAAAACCAGAGATGAGTACAAATCAGTGTTTGAATACTGGCTTCTGTTGAGCCATCTCCAGGTACTTGATCCATTCATCTCATTCCTTATAAACAATGAGCAGTTTAAGGGGGGGGGGGGGCTGGATTGGCAGAAAGAGCAGATGCAAGTATACTAAAGTGGAGGATGGAAAAAAGAATCACTTGGACTATATATGTATCCGTATTATAAAGAGCTCTTTAAAATCTATAGACCATTAATAAAGAGAAGGCCTACTGAAGATGAGTGACAAAGGGGAACATTGGGCATTTAACATCACAGAGATGGGGACTATAGGGAAAAGGCAGCTAATGATCTGATACAATGTGGGTCTATTCCACAGCATGAGAGGATCAGAGATCTAGAACTGGAAAGAGCCTTGGAAGTCATGGAGTCCAACCTCTCATTAAGAAAACTAAGAACAAAAGTATCTTGAAAGGAATGTCACATATTTTTATTTTTTCAGTTTTTTCATTCCAGAATGTTGCAGGGCTCATGCATATAGTTTACTGACCCGCAGAAATACAAGATTAAAAGATCTTGATATATCATGAATTCCATTTTTGGACAGCTCTATCTGGAAGTTTTTCCTTATACTAGAGATAAATGGACGAAGTCTGACTCAGTAAAAGCTAGAATACAGGGAATATAAGTGTATCTAAATAAACACATATGTATATAAAAACGTACTACACATATTACATTTATGTACATAAAACACATTTCATACACACGCACAATAAAGTTACACACACACACACACAATTGTATATACACATACACATCTTTTTAATGTAGCCCATATAGAGAGACTAGGGAGAAGGACCAGATTTGTGATTTTACTTATGTGGGTTTCTCGTGAGGAATTTCCTCTACCAATACAGGTTAACATCTTTTATGCAACTTATAAGTTATAACATTTTAGAATGTTGTTTAGAGCCCTAAAATGTATTTGCCCCAGGTCACTTAGCCAGTATTCATTAGAAGCAGGACTTGAATTCAGGTCTTTCTAGCTCTAAGGTGAGCATTCTATTCATTTTGTCCCTCTGCTTCTTTTCCTATATACATAGTTTTATATACATGCATTATATACATACATACATACATACACACACACACACACACACACACACACACACACACACACACATACTTATATAACAGGGGTAGAGTTAACGGAAAGTGAATGGGCTACCTCAAGGAGTAGAGCAAGTCTTCTGTCAATGCATAACCACTTGTCAGGGATGGTTGTTGCTAAGACTGATGCAATGGAAAGGATTAGATGAAATAACTAGTGAGGATACCCTTTAATGTTGTAGTTCTATGACTTCAATTCATCCCTGTTTCAAGGTAAAACCATAATTAAACCACTCTAGATTGATGAACACCAGATTCATTAGATTATAAGTTCCCTGAAGGCAGGAACTATCTTTTGTCTCATTTCGTATCACCAGTGCTTAACACAATGCCTAGCACATAGCAGGCACTTAAAAGTTTATTGATTGACTGAATAATTTACCAGAAAATTCCTTCTATGTCCAAATTAAGCTACTTCAATTGCAGTTAGAGTTCATTTTTCTTCTTGTTCTGTTTTGAGGGAGGTAGGCATGGGACAGATAGAAGGGGGGTGGGGGTGGGAGATGGGCAATGCTAAACAAATTTTTGAACATTTCTTTGTATGATCTCTATCTTTTCATAGCCTATCCATTTATTTTGGTTGGTCATATGGTATTAATGAGGCCAAGGCTGCAATATGGAGTTCTAACAAGAGGAAAACTATCCTAACCATATATTTCACCCTTAATCTTTACCATTTAGTTTATAAGGAGAACCAATGTAGTACAAAAAAAGAAGGTTTAATCTAATCCAATCCAATAATCATTTATTAAACACCTACTTTATGCAATGCTTATACTAAGCAATGGGTACACAAAAATAAAATAAGACAGTCCTTGCCCTGAAGGAGCTTATGACTCCAAATGGACAAGGATGGCAACATTTGCATGGGCACAAATAAATAATGCAATGTAAAATATATTGAGAATAAAAGTAATAGCTCAGAGATGTGATAGGAAAATTACTCAGGTGAAAAATGTGAAGGTTGCACTTTTGAGGGGAGAAGCAGAAGATGGAGAGACTAGTTAGGAGGAGTGTTAGTCCAAGAGCAGACATTAGTCCTAGATCTTGAACTAGCATGGTAGAAATGTAACAGAAATGAGAGGAGTCATTGGATATTGTGGAAAAGAATCAATGGCCATCAAATGACTGGTGGGAGGCAGTGAATTTTGGAAAGAGTTAAAGATAACTTTTAAGGTTTGGAGTCTGGGTGCTGATACAATGAGCAGAAGAGGTAAAGCTGACAACTCAGTGTATGTGTCCTATTAATGGTGGTTTAATACTCCATTTGCATATGAATGACAGAATGTCTAATACTGGTTCATATTATAGTTTTTTTAACTATGCAGCGTGACACAGTGGATGGAGTTAGACTTGGGGTCAGGAAGATTTGGGTTCAAGATTTGAAAGATCCTTAAAAAGAAGGACCTGATCCTCTCTGCTTTTTAAGCCTCTGCAATGTGCAGGCACCGTGCTAAGAAAATACTCAATAACTGCTGAATTAAATTTTCATTCTTTCAAATTGCCTTTTGAATACTTAACTGCATTAAGATGTAGCAACAAATACTCTCCTTGAAAAGGTACCTATGGAGAGATGTATAGCCAAGGTGGCTGCTTGAGGGGGAAGCAGGCCAACTATCTCTCACAAACCTTCTCCATAATGATTTAAGGATCTGATGTGAAACTACAGTGATATTTTCCATTTCAAAGCAGTAGCAGGGTTTAGAGAAAAGCCTATGGGCTGTAGAAAAGGAATCCACCAACAGGGGTAGTGCAGAGATAGGACAGAGGTAGCCTCGAAGGTCTCGTGTCTGGAGGCAACAAGAGTAGTTCTCCCTGAAAAAGTCCCAGGGTGGTCAGAAAGGGTGGGGACCTTGGAAGCCCGCAGAAATTCAGTATACAGCGCTCAGCGTGGTGCTATAGCACTCAGACTGGGAAAGTCTAGGCTAAAGGACTCTAGGATCCTTAACACTCTTCTGAGATGCCAGGGAGGGGACTCGGATATCTCTGAAAGTCACAGATCTGGCAAATCACCAGAAGTAGAACTCAGGGCAAGAGCAACCTGGGCATACTACCCAATGCAAAAGTACACCAAGGTCAACAAAGCTTGGTCCTGTCACAAAGCCCCAATTCAGAAACTAAAGCTTAAAGAATTATTAGATTAAAGAAAATATCATTCATTACAAAAAAAAATTATTGTAAATCTAGTTTCACAACAACTGCAAACAGAGACTGAAAGAAAAAAAAATGAATTCCCCACAAGGATTACATGAATACCTATGAGAAATGAAGAAGAGATAAAAAACAAAATAAAGGCTCTGGAGAATAGACGGGAAAGAGAATAAGTAGTCAGAAGACAAAGTGATAAATCTTACCCCAAAAATGGAATCCATGAAAACTAAAACAGATCAAACAAGAAATCAATGAGTCATGGAAAAGGAAGGCCTACTAGAACAAAATCAAAAACTATATTCAAAAAAAGGTATATGATACTGAAAATGAAACAACTGACCTTAAAACAAGCTAAGGAGAGATAATTTAAGAATCATTGGACTCCCCTAAAGACAAGGTTTAAAAGAAACAAATAATATTTCAAGAAATCATGAATGACAACTGCCCAGCTCTATTGGAACCAGAAGGTAAAATAAAGATAGAAAGAATCTAAACACCTCCTGAAAGAAGCCCCAAAAGGAAAAGTCCTGGAAATATCAAGGCCAAAATCCAGAGCTCCCACCTCAAAGAAGAAATACCAGAACCTTCTAGAAAGAAACGGTTCAAGTAACGAGAAGCCACAATCAATTATCACACAAAACCTGGCAGCTTCAATAAAAAAAGAAACTAAAGATCTTCGTACACAATATTTGAAAAAGCAAAAGATATACAGACAGTTCTGGCTTTACACAATTCATATTATGCAAATTTTACTCCTGGAGGGGCTGACAGAGGAGGAGCTATGGTGATGGCAGTGGCAGCAGCACTGGTGTAGCCTTGTGCCAGGGATCCTCCTCTTCAGGCATTGATGCTGCCTTGGGCTCTCAGGGTGACAGAGCTATAGAGAGAGACGGGGGAGAATTCCAGAAGGGAGGAGGATGTCTGTGAAATATCCACTTACATTAAGTGAGAAATGGATGTAATAGGGGCAGCTAGGTGGCGCAGTGAGTAGAGCACCGGCCCTGGAGTCAGGAGGACCTGAGTTCAAATCTGGCCTCAGACACTTGATACATTTACTAGCTGTGTGACCTTGGGCAAGTCACTTAACCCCAACTGCCCTGCCAAAAACAAACAAAAAAACAAAAACAAAAGGATGTAATATAGGCTTATAACCATCCTACAAGGGAAAAACGGGCTTTTAATGGAATAGAAGACTTATAAGCATTTCTGATGACAAGACTAGAGCTGCATATGAACTTTAAAATACAAATGCAAGAGTCTAGAGAAGTCTACAAGGGTAAATTTATTTGAGGAATTGGAAGGATGACATGATACTAATATTATGATACAAAGAGAAGAAACAGGTGTCTCGTTGGAACTTTTAACATCTTCAAAGGGTACTGACGAAGTTAAATTAGAGAAACTGAGACACGGGTTCTGTTTTGAAGGTTTTAAGAGAGGAAAGAGATAGAACACAATCGTGTAGAAAATAAGAAGAGTTGAAACTTTCTACTTCTCCTAATTATAATAAATATGAAGAAGAGCGTAGGCATTAAATGAACTTCATGCCTTTGTAAAATGGACAAATGAGGACTGATGCACACGTAGTTTGGTGTAGAAATAAACCAAATGCAACAGGAAATCAAGTGGGGATAGAGAGGGGAGGGTTAAGAAGGAAGATAATATCAGGGAGGGAACATTCATGTGTAAAATAAACTTCCTAATCCTGGAGAACATATTGGGGGAAAGGGGACCTCTTATAACAATGGGCTGAACAAACTGGGATAATGTTATTGTACCTTAAGAAATTATGAAAAAAAGACGGGACCAAAGCGGAAGCGGCTGCCCAGGAAACCCATGTGGGAGACAGGCTGGGAGAAAGCCAGGCGTCCGAAACCAGTGGAGATCCCCAGGCCTCCCAACACAGGACGGCACTCTGTGGAAGCTACGAGAGGCAGCTCAACGCCACTGACCGTGAGATCCCAGCTCCTGAGGCTTGCAGCCCAAAGGTATGAAATGCTTCTTGAACTTCCAGAAGACATAATGGCCAGGTAAACGGCTCTAATCCCTCCCCTCCCCACCCAGAGAATTCCTAGGGGGGGAAAAAAAAAACTAAAATGCTGGAGTAGAGGAGACAGAAGTGGGGCTTCAGTGGCCGAGTAGTGGGAGTACCTGAGTACCAGAGGGGCAGAGCCAGCAGGGGTCAACGCTAGGAGCCCAGATGTACTCTTGCTCCCCCAGGGGAAGTGCCAGACACTCAGCTCAAACAACAAAGAGCTGAGACCATTGCTGAAGAGCAACAGTACTGGAGAACAACCCCAAGAGAAGAAGACATTCCAGGCACCAGACCCTCTCCCCCACACCTCAGGAAACTGAAGGCTATAATTCACAAAGCCAACAACAAGACTCACAATCCCCAGAATAAGAAAGCTGGGACAGTGAGCCCTGAGGCCCAAAAGCAGAAATATATTGTAAAACCAGGAAAAGGCTAACCAACATGAAGAACACAAAAAAACAGAGGACCATTGATTCTTTTTATGGAGACA
>CM053626.1:134336588-134397646 GCA_028646595.1 Phalanger gymnotis | reverse complement strand
TGGAGCATGATACTCAGTTTTGCTGGGTAGGTGATTCTTGGTTTTAATCCTAGCTCCATTGACCTCCAGAATATCGAATTCCTGCCTGCTCATTTTCCCAGCCAATTACTTGACTTTTGAGCTCTTTGTCAGGGTATGACTGCTTTCAAAGTGGAGACTGCTTTGTCCCAAGCTTCAGGGGTTGTCTTGCTCTTTTCATAGCTACTTCCATTCTGGGGTGGTATGGCACTCCTCTCCTGGCCTGTGCTCTGGTCTGTGAGTACAATCACTCCTTTCTGCCGTGTAAGTACCAGGAGGACTTCCTCTCCACAGTCACCCTAAACTCTGACACACCAGTGCTCCTACTCTCCCAAGGACTGCCAACCTGTGACTTAATAGGTGTGACTGTGACCCTGATCCAAGCCAGGAAAAGTGAAAGAATGCTGCCTTAGTACAGTGCTCCTGCTCTGATCAGTTGCCTGATTCCCCCCACTATCTGTGGGCCTGGAGCTCTGGAAGCAGCTGTCATAGCTGCAGCTGCAGCTGCAGCTACCTCCACCACCCCAGGGCTGAGGCCACACCACACACTTCTCTCACCCAGGTCCAACAGTTTTCCCAGTGACCTGGTCTGTTGTCTTTGGCATTTGTGGATTGAGAAGTCTGCAAACTGCCACAGCTCAGTATTCAGGGCCCTGAGGCCTGCTCTGCCTGGTCTCTTCTAGTGCTACCCAAGCTGGTTTGTGTTCTGCTCCCAACATAGTGTGATAGACCCTTCCCATCAACTCTCCAGGCTGTCTTGGGCTGAAGACATTTCACTCTGTCATTTTGTGGGTGCTGCAGCTCTAGAATTTGTTTAGAGTCATTTTTTACAGGTGTTTGGAGGGATTTGGGGGAGAGCTCAAGTGAGTCCCTGTTTTCAAGCTGCCATTTTGTGTATTCTCATAAATTTGACTCTGTTTTCTATATATTTGAGAAATGAGGCCTTGATCAGACTTATTGTAAAGATTGCTTCCCAGGTTTCTGCTGGGTTTTGTTTGTAATAAAGCTTTTCAATCTAACAGATCAAAATTATCTATGTTTCATAATGCTCCCTATTTCTTGTTTGGTCATGAATTCTTTCCCTCACCATAGATCTGACAAGTAGACTATTCCTTGCTCTTCTAATTTGATTGCTTCATTGCCCATGGTACCTTTTAGCAAGATGTGTAGTGTCCTTCCTTATCTCTTTTAATTAGGTCTGTTTCTGTTATTACTACGTCTAAGATCAGGATTGCTACCCCTGCTTTTTTTTACTTTAGCTGAAGGATAATAGATTCTGCTCCAGCCCCTTAGCTTTACTCTGCGTGCATCTCTCTGCTTCAAGGGTGTTTCTTGAAAACAATATACTGCAGGATTTTAGTTTCTGATCCACTCTACTATTTGCTTCCTTTTTATGGGAGAGATTCATCCCATTCGCATTTACAATTATGATTACTAACTGTATTTCCCTCTATCCTATTTTTTCCTTCTGTTTGTCCACTCTCTCCTTTCACCCTTTCCCTCCTCAACAGTGTTTTGCTTCTGTCTGCTACCTCCCCCGGTCTATATTCAACTGACTGTGTATCTTATTCCCTCTTTGAGCCAATACTAGATTAAGGTTCAAGCAATACCCCTCACTCACCCTCCTATCTTCCCTTCCATTGTAATAGGTCTTTCTCACCTCTTCATGTGAAATAATTTACCCCATTCTACCGCTCTCTTCTTTCTGCACCTGTTTCTCATCTCTTAATCTTTTTGTCATTGCCTCAAATTCACCTTATACTTATATCATACCCTCTTTTTAATGTATATTCCATCTGTACTTTTAGTGATACAATTTTTAAGAGTTACAAGTATCATCTTCCCATATGGGGATGTAAACACTTTAGCTCTATTGAATGCCTGTTTTCTTTTCCCTTTTTACCTGTTTACCATGCTTCTTTTGAGTTCTGATACTGGAGGTCAAATTTTTGGTTTAGTTCCGGTCTTCTCTTTATGAAGGCTTGAAATTCTTATTTTGCGTCGAATGACCATGTTTTCCCTTGATGTATCATGCTTCATTGTGCCAGGTAAGTGATTCTTGGTCGAAGTCCTAGCTCCTTTGCCTTCTGGAATATCATGTTCCATGACCTCCAATTCTTTAATGTTACAACTCCCAAGTCCTGTGTGATCCTGATTGTGACTCTCTGATATTTGAATTGTTTCTTTTTGGCCACTTGTATTATTTTTTCTATGACTTGATAAGTTCTGAAATTTGGCTATAATGTTCCTTGGGATTTTTATTTTGTGATCTCTTTCCTGAGGTGATCAGTGGATTCTTTCAATGCCTATTCTGCCCTCTGGTTCCAGGACATCAGGGCAGTGTTTCGTGATAATTTCTTGAAAGATGCTGTCCAGGTCTTCCTTTTCATTATGATTTTTCTGGTAATCCAATGATTCTGAGAGTGTCTCTCCTGGATCTATTTTCCAGGTCAGTTGTTTTTCTCATGAGGTATTTTACATTTTCTTCCACTTTTTCATTCTGTTGAATTTATTTGATTGATTCTGATGTCTCATAGAGTCATTAGCTTCCACTTGCTTAATTTTAACTTTTCCTTTTCCATTTGATCAACTGTACTATTTAAGGGGTGTTTCCTTCAGTGAATTTTTGTATCTCCTTTTTAATTTGACCAATTGTACCTATTAAGCAGTTTTCCAAGCTGTTGACTCTTTTTTTTTCATAATACTCTTGCATCACTCTCATTTCTTTTTCCCTTTTTTTTTTAACCTCTCTTTTTTGATTTTTAAGCTCCTTTTTGAGCTTTTTATTGAGTTCTTTCTGGACTTGTGACTACTTCCCATTTTTCTTTGGGGTTTTGCCCATAGGGGTTAGGATACTGTTGTCCTCTTCTGAGTGTGTCTTGGTCTGCTTTGTCACTATAATAACCTATAGTTTGATTATTTTTTGGTTGTCTTTTACTCATCTTTTTTGAGAAGCCTTTTCCCTTTCTTTTAAATTTGATCTCTGCACCCAAGGGGGAAGGGGCACTGTCCCGGGTTTTGTGTGCTAATGGCTGCAGGCCCTGGCAGCTTACCCGGTGCTATGGGGAGGTCCTAGTGGTGGTGATTGGCATGTGCTGAGGTCCAGTGGAGTGTTTAAGTTTCCCCATAGCTAAATTGAAGAATGTGGCAGTCTGGCCTCTGGAAGTTGCCTGTTTGTCCAAGGATACACTGCAGGGTGGCAGGGGTGATGCTGGCTGATGGCTGTTTGCTTAGGCACCCATTTGGTTTCAGTAGGTCTTATAATTATCCTCATCTTACAGATGATGAAACTAAGGCTCAGAGTTGTTAAGTGACTTGCTTAGAGTCATGAAGCTATTAAGTGTCTGAGGCATGACTGAAACTTATAGTCTTCCTCATTCCAAGTAAGTACTCTATGTACAATGCCACCTAGGTAAAAATAGTGCACCAATCTAAAATCTTAGTGCACCAATCTAAAATCCAGTATCATCTATGGATTATCTCCGGATAATAGCCTTTTGTAAACTACTAAGATATAACATAAATTTTGCTGACTGTAAAAATGGACAATTTTAACCAAATAGTTCATTATTACTAATGAAACACCACAGCAACAGTTAACTTATGCTTCAATCAATTCTCAGGCATAAATATGGAAATTATTAGTTAATTATTTCCCTCTTATGATTTCCAACGAAATACAGCCAATGTTAACTTTTACTGTAAGCCATTCTCAAGAAAAATAAAAGCAACACCAACACTTTCCACTGCCAAGTTGGGGCTAATATCAATCACTTTAATCACTTACGTGATAAGTCAGAAGAATGTTGTAAACTATATTTTTAAAACTCATTTAACAAAATATTCCATAATCTCCTTTTGGACATGATGGAGAGACATGGGCTAGAGATGACAGGACAGTTTAGTGATCTCAGAATTGTTTGGATTACAGGATCTAAAGAGTAATGATTTATAGGTCAATGTTAATCTGGGTCCCTGAATCTGTTCTGCTCAACATTTTTATGAGTGACTTGAATGACGTTAGTTATAAAAATGGAGGAGTTTTCAAGTTTGCAAAGCTACAAGGGAAAAAAGCTCAACATCTTGAGTCTTCATAACAGAATTATGATTTTTAGATACTAGAATGATGAAATTTAAACTACGTAAAATGAAATCTGAAAAGGATAAACAAATGTCAAAATATGTACATATACACTTAGATGGGTAAAGAAATGTATCTTTCCCCAGGGAAGTAGGAGAGGAGGGCTAAGAGAAAGGAGAAGATGGGGGAGGCAGTAGTCAGAGGCAAAGCACTGGTGAGGAACGACAGAGTGAAAGGAGAGAAAAAAAGGATAAACAGGAAAAATAGGACAGAGGGAAATACACAGTAATCACAACTGTGAACGGGATGAACTCACCCATAAAACGGAAGTGGATAGCAGAGTGGATTAAAAACCAAAATCCTACAATATGTTGTTTACAGGAAACATACTTGATGCAAAGAGTCAAAAAAAGAGTAAAGGTAAGGGGCTGGAATAGAATCTATTATACTTCAGGTGAAGCTAAAAAGCAAGGGTAGCAATCATGATCTCAGAAAAAGCAAAAGCAAAAACAGACCTAATTAAATGAGATAAGCAAGGAAACTCCATCTTGCTAAAAGGTAGCACAATGAAGTGATATCAATATTAAACATATATGTACCAATGGTATAGCATCCAAATCCTTAAAGAAAAAGTTAAATGAGTTATAGGAGGAAATAATAAAACTATACTAGTAGGGCACCTCTACTTTCCCCTCTCAGAACTAGATAAATATAATCAAACAATAGATAAGAAACAAGTTAAAGAGATGTACAGAATTTTAGAAAAGTTTGGTATGATAGACTTTTGGAGAAAATTGAATGGTAACAGAAAAGAATATACCTTTTTCTCACGGTACATGGCACCTATACAAAAATTGACCATGTATTAAGGCATAAAAAGCTCACAACCAAATGCAGAAAAAGCAGAAATATTAAATGCGTCCTTTTCAGATCATAATGCAATAAAAATTACATTCGATAAAGGGCAGAGAGAAGAACAGATAAAAAATTAATTGTAAACTAAATAATCTAATCCTAAAGAATAAGTGGGTCAAAGAAGAAATCATAGAAACAATAATTTCACTAAAGAGAATGACAACAGTGAGACAACATACCAGAATTTGTGGGATGCAGCCAAAGAGTACTTAGAAGAAAGTTTATATCTCTAAATGTTTACATCAATAAAACAAAACAAAACAAAGAACAGATAAACAAATGGGGCACACAGTTTGAAAAAAACTAAAAAAGAACAAATTATAAGCCCTCAAACACTAAATTAGAAATCCTGAAAAATCAAAGGAGAGATTAATAAAAATTGAAAGTAAGAAAACTATAGAACCAATAAATAAAACTAGGACCTGGTTTTATGAAAACAACAAAATAAAATAGAATATCCATTGGTTAATCTAATTTTTAAAAAAAGAGGAAAACCAAATTACCAGTATCAAAAGCGAAGAAGATGAATTCACAGCCAGTTAAGATGAAACTAAAGAAATTATTTGGAGCTATTTTGCCCAATTATATGCCAATAAATCTGACAATCTAAGTGAAATGGGAGAATATCTACAAAAATATAGAATACCCAGATTAAAAGAATAGGAAACAGAATATCTAAATACTCCATTTTAGAAAATGAAATTGAACAAGTCATAAATGAGATCCCTAAGAAAAAGTCCTCAGGACCAGAAGGATTCATAAGTGAAGTCTATCAAACATGTAAACAACAATTAATTCAAATAAACTATTTGGAAAAACAGGCAAAGAAGGAATTCTTCCAAATTCCTTCTATGACACAAATATGATGCTGATATGTAAACCAGGAAGAAGAAAAACTGAGAGAGAAAACCATGCACCAATTTCCCTCATAAATAGTGATGCAAAATAATTTTAAAAGCAAGGAGATCACAGCAAATGTATCAAAAATATCACACAATATGACTAGGTGGGATTTATACCAGGAATACAGGGCTGGTTCAGTATAAGTAAAATTATCAGTATAATTGAACATATCAACAAGAAAACCAACAGAAACATATGATTATTTCAACATATGTAGAAAAAGCTTTTGACAAAATATAACATTCATTTCTATCAAAATCACTAGAAAGCATAGAAATAAATAGAGCTTTCCTGAAAATTATAAATAGTGTTTATCTAAAACCATCAGCAAACATTATCTATAAAGGGGATAAGCTAGAAGCCCTCCACATTAAGATCAGGAGTCAAGAAAGGATGCCCATTATTACCACTATTACTCAGTATTGTACCAGGAATGTTAGCTATATCAATAAGAGAAGAAAAAGAAATAAAAGGAATTACAATTCACAATGAGGAAACAAAACTATCACTCTTTGCAGATGATATGATTATGTACTTGAAGACTCCTAGAGCATCGACTAAAACACTAGCTGAAAGAATTAACAACTTTAGCAAAGTTACAGGATATAAAATAAACTCATAAATCATCAGCATTTCTATATATTAACAACAAAGTCCAGCAGCAAGAAATAGAAAGAGAAATTCCATTTAAAATAACTGTAGACAATACAAAATACTTGGGAGTCTACCTACCAAGACAAACCCAATTACAAAACAGTTTTCCTATTAATAAAGTTAGATATGAACAACTGGAAAAATGTTAATTGCTCATGAGTAGGCCAATAAAATGACATAAAAATGACAATTCTACCTAAATTAATTATTTTATACCATACCCAGAGTACCAAAAAATTATTTTATGGAGTTAGAAAAAATAATTAACAAAATTCATCTGGAAGAGCAAAAGGTCAAGAATACCAAGACAATTAATGAAAAAAAAATGTGAAGGAAGGTGGTCTAGCCATACCAGATCTCAAACTGTGTTACAAAGTAGTAATCAACAAAACAATTTGGTAGTGGCTAAGAGACAGAGTGGTGGATCAGTGGAATAGACTGGGTACACAAAACACTGTAAGTAATGACCACAGTAATCTAGTGTTTACTAACTCAAAGATCCTAGCTTTTGTGACAAGAATTCACTATCTGACAAAAAGAGTGCTGGGAAAACTAGAAAGCAGTTTGGCAGAAACCATAAACAAATTAGGGAGGAATGGAATAGTTTACCTGTCAGATCAATAGATAAAGGAAGAATTTCTGACTAAATGAGACAGCATTACAGAATGTAAAATGGATAATTCTGATTCCATTAAATTAAATAGGTTCTACACAAACAAAATCAATGCAGCCAAAATTAGAAGGAAAATAGAAAACAGGAAAATTTATAGCAAGTTTCTCTGATAAAGGCTTCATTTCTCAAATATGTAGAGAACTGAGTCAAACTTCTAATACAAATCATTCTCCCACTGCTTAATGGTCAAAGGACATGGACAGGCAGTTTTCAGAAGAAATCAAAGCTATCCACAGTCATTTGAAAAAATGCTCTAAATCACTATTGATTAGAGAAATGCAAATAAAACCAACTTCAACATGCCACCTCACAATTATCAGATTGCCTAATATTACAGAAAAGGAAAATAATAAATGTGGGATGGGATGTGGAAAAAACTGGAACACGATGCACTGATGGTGGAATTGAGAACTGAATAAAACCATTCTGGAGAGCAATTTGGAATTATGCCCAAAGAGCAATCAACTGTGCGTACCCTTTAATCCAGCAATACCACTATTAGGTAGGTCTATATCCCAAAGAGATAAAAAAAAAAGGGAAAGAACCTATATGTACAAAAATATGTATAGCATCTCTTTCTGTGGGAGCAAGAACTGGAAACTGAGAAGATGCCCATCAATTGGAGAATGGCTGAATAAGTTGTGGTACATGATTGTGATGGAATATTATTGTGCTATAAAATGTGCTTTGAGCAGGATACCTTCTGAAAAACCTGGAAAGACTTAGATGAACTTATATGAGTGAGCAAAACCAGAAAACTATATACAATAACAGCAATACTGTATGATGATTAACTGTGAATAACTTATTCTCAGCAATACAATGATCTAAGACAATTCCAAAGGACTTATGATGAAAAATGCTATTCACCTCCAGAGAAAGAATAGTCTGAATACAAATCAAAGTATACTAGTTGTTACCTTGTTTTTGTCTGTGTTTTCTTTTAGAACATGACTAATATGGAAACATATTTTGCATAACTGCATATGTATAATATTTATCAAACTGCTTGCCACGTCAGGGACACAGGAAGGGAGGACAGAGGGAAAGAGTTTGGAATTTAAAATTCTAAAAAAAGAATGTAAAGAAGTATTTTTATATGTAACTGGAAAAAACCAAAGTATTACTAAAAAAAGAAAAGTAGTGAGTTCCCTATAACTGGAATTCTTCAGGTAGAGGCTGGATGTTTCGGGTGTTACAGAGAACATTCTTGCTCATATATTGGTTGAACTAAGATGACCTGCAGTCTTCCAGCTCAAATTTTTTACATTTTTGAAATGTATGGTCTTTATGACCTCTCTATCACCGGAAGCAGGAAAACTGGGAATAAAGTATTCCACCTAGCATGCTGAAACACAGTTGTACTAAAGATAAATTAACCATGTTTCTCTCCAATTAACTATGCTATTTTTAATTTATAACATCATTTTCTTCATTTTTCTATACATTTCTTGCTACCAAAACACTCAGTTAACCTGAGGGTTTGTTTGTATGACCAAATTTCAGGATTTAAAGAAATTTTGTGACTTTAAAAGACTAAGGGATTTTAAATTTCTCTTCCCTCTTCCCTCCCGCCCCCCACACCATAATACTATATCCAACTTTAATTACCATTTTAGTTTAAAAATAAAGTTCTTACCATTTGCTTTATTCAGTTCCACAAGAGTCCCTATGTGTACCGGTAAACAATTTGCATGGAAAGGATCTTTTTCTATTACTCTGAAAGTCAAAGTCTGTATTACTATCACAGAAGTGGAATAAAACACTCCTTTTAACAAGTTATCATTAACATATTATCAAGTCATACTAGAGTGACTATTTTTATTTGTAGTTTAACTCTAGGTCCAAACAATTAATTTCACTAAACGGTTTGTACAATTAGGGTAAACATGGGAAGATCAATTAATAAAAAATCCTGGTATTTGAGAAATATGAATATGATTACAAAGTACTAATATTTTAAATCAGCAGAACTAAAGTACTGACCTAATCTATTTAAAGATTTAAATAAACATTTTCATATCTGTAACTTATTTTTTCATATTTCAGGAGAATGCTGTATAGTGAAGGTTTATGAAACAATGAACAAATGGGAGGATGCCAAAGAAAGGGCTTTAAATAACAGAACAAATGGCTTGAAGTGGCTGTAGATACTTACACTGAAGTCAGCTTGTAGCACATTTTGAAATCACAGTTATAATAATGTCTTTCTGCCAAAGACACTACCACATCCAGATTGTCCTGCAGACCATCTACAGATTCCGGAATGACAGTTTCACTAGGCTTATTATACTGAAACACAGAAAATATTTGTATATAAATTGAGAACATGATAAAATTAAATTGCCCGTTTTTAACGTATTCAATTAGGGACATCTGAGTCCCTTAGTAATGTGGATATTTCATTTCAGAAAGGGTAAAATACACTGGGCAAACATACTGACTAATAAACAAATAATGAAACACCACATAAAGTAGCCTCTGAGGTCCCTTCCAATTTGCAGATTCCATATTTCCAGGAAAGTTCTTTTGAAGCAGTAATTTTTCTAATTTAATCAGAAAGGGAAAGGAGTGGGTGAAGAGAACAAGTATTTATTAATTGCCTACTATGTACCAGGAACCACACTGAGAGCTTTACAAATATCTCATTTCATCCTCACAACAACTCTGGGAGGTGTGCTTTATTATCCTCATTTTATAGGTGATGAAACTGAGGCAAAGGTTAAATGGCTTACCCAGGATTATACAACTAAAAAGTATGAGGTCAAATTTGAGTATTCCTGACTCTAGGCCTAATGTGCTCTACCTACTGGGCTACCTAGTTACCTCAAAACCTCTTTGGCTTTCATATTTCCATTTATAGATATATATATTACAATTGTTTTATACTTTCCTTTGAACATTTTTATCTCAAATTTTCAAAACACAGTCTGTAATGAGCATCATTCTTACTGAAAAGAACATGACCTTGTGAACTATATCTACATGGCAAGTAGGTATAAATAATGCAGATAAATGCTAGCTATGGCCATACAAATTCAAGAGACAGCCAAAAGAAAAGACATGATAGAGTGCTATAAACTGAAGACTAGAAGGTCTATTATCTCTCATTTGCCTAAAGTTTAATGACAGGATAAATGTAATGATCACAGCATTGCAATTTTCCCTCACCAAGTGCAGACTGTATTTTCCAAGACAAGAAAACTCAAGCACTCAGCAAAATTTCTCTCAAAAATGAAGATACAGTTTTCCAGGACTTAAGAATTGAAAATGTGTAACTTTCATATCATTAATTAAAAGACATGGTGAGCACTCAGTAATATATTCCTTTTGGAAGCTGCACTCACTTTTTTCCTAGCATTAAGAATGTATTATATGACTGTGAAGAAGTAATAACCTCTCTGGGCTTTAATTTCCTTGTATACAAAATTAAAAATTGATTAATAATCAGTAAGGTTCTTTTTAGCTGCAATATTCTACGATTTTATTTAATTAATTATTCCTTCTATGCAATAAGCAACCTCTCAGACACCTAAAAGAGTAATGCAGCACTCAAAAATACCTTATTAACTCCCCACTGTAATTTACACACAAGAAAAATCCAGCAATGTGCCATTTCACAGTATGTTAATAAGGAATAGAAGGGATATGGAAAAAGAAACTTAACTCTATTTAAAGAAGATAAATATTTATGCAGAGATCTAGGTTTCAAGGACAAATACCTATATTTTTAAACCAACAGAGTACCTTATATAGTTCTGAACTATCTGTTTTTTGATAAATGGATTAAAACATGATTTCCCAAGTACTAAGACAAACTTCCTTACTATTTTCATTTCTAAAATTTTACAATGGGTGTAAAGCATGTTTGGAGATAAAGGATTATTAATTCCATGACTAGATTTTTCAATGGATAAAAAAGGAGAGGTCCAATTCTCCTGGAGAAGGAGGAGGCAGAATGAAGGGCTCAAGAACTAACTGTGAGCACTGTGGTCATAAAGTTTTTACGTACCTTCTTTAACTTATTCTCAAAAAGAAAACGCAGCAATTCTTGTTCTTCTGTGCATTGCTTGCCAAGAGGTAGAGATTCAAGTAGCTCTTTTTCTATGAAAAATGTTTTAAAATGTGAAAATTATAATATGAAAAAGAATCTATCAATCAGAAAATGTTCTTTACAACGTTTGCCCTAAGTAAAGAATCATTCAAAAGGGGAGTCAATATAAACTAGAAATAAAAACAGAAATAGGCACCAAGATATACTGGACCATCCTCACCTTGCAGAAAGTACAAGGACCAAATTTCTCAGCTCCCAGAATAATTCTAAGGTCCTTCAGTTTCTTTTCTTTAATTAAAACAAAAGTGAGGAAATGAAATACTATCATTTTCTTTTATACTGAGTTCCAGCTCTCTCAAAAAAGAATGGTTTCTTCATATGTAAAATTAGGAGACTGGACTAGATGAGGTCCTTTCTAGCTCTACATTTATGAATTCTCTGAACTCACACCAAAATCTCACGGTAAAGGCCTAGGTACAATTATAACCAGCACCCTATGTCGATGCCCTTTGGAAAAGGGCCACCTATATTTATATTAGTACTTGATTGTTAGAAGATTTTACATTCACTAACTCTTTTAATTCTCAAGAAGATGAGGGTAGGGGAAGGGGCAGGGAAGACAAAAATTTAAGATGAGTTAAGTTAACAATAAGTAGGGATACATCTTCTGAGATAGGAAGGAAGGATGACAGACTAGGTAATGATAATAAGTTTTGAGATGGGGAGTTAAAGAAGTTTCCATTAGTTGGCCAAAAATCTTGTAATAATCATTTGAAGTAGGTAGATTAAGTTTTATCCCTATTTCACAAATAAGGAAACTGAGTCTCAAGACAGCTGACTTGTCTAAAGTCAAACAGTATATCATATAACTAAGACCTGTATTCATATCTCATTCCTAGTCTGGGGCTATTTCACTACATCATGCCACATATACATCATGCCACATATTTATATATATTGTTCAACCTTTTCAAGTCTTTCCTTAATTTTGTGGATTGAACAAAAATATTTTTTAAATTTGGCTAAATGCACTGGACACAAATTCTGTAAGTTTAATTTTCTGTAGATGTAAAAGGGAATAAAAATGCCTCGGTTTCCAAACCTTCTTGTGCTGTCAGCATGTGATGTGATGTTAAAAGATCAAATGCTTCAAAGCAGTAGACATCAAGCTTCAAGGCTTCTTTGTAGCTATAAGTTGCTAAGGTTCGATTATCTAGAGCATCATAGATCTTTCCTCGTAAAAGGCAAATAGAACTCTTAATCTGGTGGAAAAATATAACATAGTAGAGCCCGAGTCAATGCCTGAAAAGTATTTTACAGCTAATGGGATTTCTTTCTAATTGACTGGCTAGTGTAACAGAAATACGAAAATAAAATTTAAGAATCTTCTTTAGATGAACCTTGATATTGTTTTGATTACTCCAACAAACATTCCCAACTTTTACAGATATCTATTAATGCTAATAGTATAGTTGTACATGTGTTACATCCGCTGTTATTTATGTTTGTCTATCAACTGTGAGAATCCTCATTTATACTCAATGTTCTTTCCAAGCAGAGAATATGTTAACAATGTTATTTTTGCTCCTGCAAAACTAATAAATACAATTCTTCATAAATAACAAATGAGTAATTCAACTCAGGGACAATATACCAGATTCTTTTGGTAATGTTATCAAGTTAGTTACAAAGGCAAAGTGACCTGATTTATACAAAGCCCAATAAATGAGTATTTTAAAAACTATTAGGGACATTATTTCATTCTGACAGACAACAGTAGGACCTACCAAAAATGGATTCCACCCTATTCAGCAGTGAATATACAATACGGAAGTGGAATGGAAATTAAGATGAAGGAGGAAAGAGTTGTTAGATCTGACCAAAAAAATTTCAATTAAAGGTGGCATAAATTAAAGGCACTTATGGTTTGATTTTTTAAAAATATATCAAAGAAAGGTAAATTTTTAAAGAATGGGGGGAAAAAAAATTAAGAACAGCAGTATTACCAAAAACAATAAAGGTGACCCAATAAGATAATGTGCAACTCTGGACCTACGTGTCTACTTTCTTATCTTCATAAAATCGTTATGATACTGGCCCAAAGAAGCCAGCCTCAGATATTTCATCTCCACAGCTTCTCTCACAACTATTCCCTTTTTTTCATTCACACCACAACCATCCTAATTCAGGGCTTCATCACCTCTTGCTTGGACTACTGAAATAGTCTAATTTTTCACTCTGTATCCAGTCTTTCTCTTTTCCAATCTATTCTTTATACAACTGAGCTGCCAATTTGATATTTCTAAAGCACAGGTCTGTCATGTTACTTTCCCACTGAAGAACCTTCAGAGGTTTCCTATTGTATTTAGCCTAGGGATTCTTAACCTGGGGTTCACAATTCCCCAAAGGATCTGCTGTTAGATTTCAAAGTGTCTGGGACCTTGGAATTTAACATTTCCTTCAATTATGAATTTTTAAAGAAAACATTATTCTGAGAAGTGGTTCATAGGCTTCAAACTGCCCAATGGGTCCATGACATAAAAAGGGTTATTATTAAGTACCACTTTAGGATAAAATATGTACTCTTCTGTTTGGCATATGAAGTCCATTACAATCTCATTCCACCTATTTTTCTAGACTGATTACATAATTATTCCATATTTCACATACTCTTAATCTTCAACCACACTGGCCTACTTGGTGCCCCTACGTGGCATTCCATCTGACACCTTTGTGCCTTTGCAGAGATTGTCCTCCAAGGCTGGAATGCTGTCCTTCTTCTTTACTTCTTGGAACTCCTAGTGCCCTTCAAGTGCTACTTCCTAAAAATGGCCTTTCCTGATTCTTTCAGTTGTTAATGCTGCCCTTCTTCCTAAATCCTCTTCTAGTTTTTCATTTTTGTATTTACTTCCCTGTGTATACATTAGCTCCTTAAGAGGAGGGAATTTTTTTTATGATCTTTCTATCTCCAGTGCTCAAGTGCCTGGCAAACTTGCATTTATTAAATGTTTGAACTGAAATGTTATATATTTTTTTTAAATATCTGAAGAGACCAGATGTTTGCAAACATGTTTTATATCAGATCATATGATATCTTCAATGTCACGCAATAGGCTAAGAAATTAGGGGAAGGCAATATAAAACCCCAGACTATATTACTTGTGGATTAACAAAAAAAAAACTGACTTGGTAGAGCAAAACGTAGGCTTGATTGCTCTCTTTAAACAAGCTATCTCCTACGTATATGCTACCATCATAAAATATCATTCTCTGACAGATAAGACAATGGAGATAACCTTGGATAAATCTGGTATATAACAAACAGGGCTTCAAAGAGGGAAGCACACTAAAAGGCCTTGACTTTGTGATAGATATCCTATGCAAAATAAGAATAGAAGATGGAATCTCTAAGAGAGATTTTCTCCAGATGTTCCTGTTTGGGAATACCATAGTCCTGATTACACTGCCTTCTGGAACATTACAGTACTTACTAAACAAATGCTACACCCAAGAGATTCTTTTAGCCATCTACAACAGAAAAAAAGTGGATGAAAATGACCCACTGCCCAAATCATGACACAGGACAGAAAACCTACTGTCCATCAGATCTCATATCTTGGTCAGAAATTTATATGGTACAGTGAAATGGATTGAGAATTGACTACTGAGAGATCTCGCTGGGCTGAATTTGGAAAACTGTAATGCTTTCAATTATCACAAAAGTCTATTTTTTTAACACCAATATCTTACGCTACTTATGCTACTCTATGTTGCTACTGACACCATAAACTGCAAGTTAAAGGATTTTGCAAAACACTAGGATTTCAGAAAAATTTAAAATGCAGGTGACTTAAAGAATATCAGAAATATATTTGGTGCGTATGAGGAGGCTACAGAATATTATGAACAATAACTAGCATTTGAAAAATAATTCAATGTAAAAATAATAACAGCATCAAAGACATAAATGTCTAGGAAACAGCTAACTCCAAGAGTGAGAGATAACAGAGAGAGAACTGAGTCCTGAACTGGTATCCATAAAATAATAGAAAACCCAAAATAAATCCTCTAGTACTGGGGTGGGTAACCTGCAGCCTCAAGGCCACATGTGGCCCCCTGGGTCCTCAAGTGCAACCCTTTGATGGAATCCAAACCTCACAGATTTGTTTGGATTCAGTCAAGGGGCTGCACTTGAGGACCCAGAGGGCCACATGTGGCCTCAAGGCTGCAGGCTCCCCACCACTCCTGTGTCTAATCTGCTGATAGGTTATCTGTTGAAGATTTATAGAAAAACATAGATAAGAACTGTATAGGATGAAAGGTGCAGATGTGTTGTTATCTGAAGAGGGAAGAAGTTCTAATGCAGATAAGACTATAGGTCCAATGCAATACAGTTTGATGAAAAGAGTGCTAGACCTGGAACTAAGAAATCTGGGTTCAAATTTGACTCTGTGTGGCCATAGGCAAGTCAATCTGTCTGAAACTTAGTTTCTTTAGCCATACAATAATAAAAATAACACTCCATCTACCCTGCAGTGCTGTGAATAAACCTTAAAGCATCATTTAAATTATTAACTATTAAGCAAGCAAATGTAAGCCACAGACAAGGAGATTAAACAAAATATATATGCTGGGAAGGCAATTAAGATGAATTTAGGCATGTATTAATAATACTTTGATTAAAAAAATGTTACTACTTAATATTATAGAAACTGGTATAATATGAATTGACACATAGTAATGAGGCTATGTAGAACGTGTGCTGTAAATAAGTGTTATCAAGAAACGAAAACAACTCACAGACTTTCCCTAGTATATATTAAAATATTTCCTAAGGAAGAACTGATTGAGTATAACACAATAAGTTGAGTTAATTAGAGAAAATTTCCTAGAAAATTAACCGAAAAACTCACAGAAATAGAGAAGTGAGGACAAATTGGTCCACATGCGACAGTAAGCTGGAAGAAGGATTATGGGAAAAACAGAAATACTAAACAGATTTAAGGGGTCTAAAGAAATAGCTTTAATGCCTGCTAAGACAGGAAAGCATTATACTACCCTCAAGGAAAGGAGGGGGAAAAGGAAAAGTGGAGGTAAAGTAGGTGATAGAAAATACGAGTTATGTTAATTTGCTTACAACTACAAGAAAGAAGCCATTTAGTTTTACAATATAGCACACATAATACTTTTTCATAAGTCTCACAACATATTAATGTTTTCCCTAATTATAAGAACCACCACTGGAAAAAACAAACACACACCAAACTACTACTTACTGAAGACTGGGACATTTCCCAGTCATTAGAAGGTTCTTTTAGTCCACTTTCATCTTTCAAGTATTTTTCAAATAATCTTTTGTTAATTGGTTCTTCCATATCAAGGATATCAAGAGCTTGCTGGTGTTCCTTTGCAGCATACTATGTAAAGAATTACAAAATGTTTAAACAAGAGTGACTGTTAAAGCTCCTTTCATATTGTTCTGAATTTTTAAAAAGCACTAAATGGCATACCATTTTATTGCTTATTTAAATTTTCCAAAGAGCAATCTTTTCAGATTCATATTGGCTTTCCAAAATTAATGGGGAGGTTGAGGGAGAGAGAACATATTAATTATAATTAATTAATATATAATATATATTACATATAATATATATTATATATGTAACATAAATAATAATATAATTAATATAATAATAATATAATTAAACTACTCAACAATAAACCATTATTAAGAAAATAATTATATGAACGTTCATATAACAATATTATACTAACCTGCTAAATCCCATCACTGTTTCAACATTTTAAAAATATAATTAAAGTTTAAAAAATTTAATAAAACATACTTACATGACACCTAGCAGCAAGGTATCGACATGCTTCATATAACTAGAAAACAAGGAAATTTACAAAGCCATCAAAATAATTTGAAAATAATGATGGAGATGAAAGATTTGAGCTGATCTATCAGATTTCTTTTCCTTCCCAGCTTTATAACATGATCATCAATTACAAAAAGCTAGAATGATTCAATAACTCTGATGTCTCTAAAAAGTGTCAAGATTTATTAGCTGTCAGCAATTAACAAATTTTAAGATTACACTAATAACTTCTTCAAAGCCAGCTGGATACTTTCACTGGGCTGAGAACAACACATTAAACAAAAGTTTGTTTTTGATTTTTCCATCAGTATAACTATTTGAAATGTATACTGGAAACAAAGGGGATGCCCACTGACTGGGCTAAATTATGGTATATGAATGTAACAAAATATTACTGCACATAAGAAACAATGAATATAAGAAATTAAGAGAAATATGGGAAGACTGTTATGAATTGAGGCAGAGTGAGGTAGAATCAGGAAAGAATATAATGTCTACAAGATAAATTAAGAGTAATAAAACCAAAATTAATCCTGTGTAATTATAATGTGTGTGTGTGTATATATATACACACACACACACACACATATATATGTATACACACACACACATGCATATAGAATATAACCTCACTCCTTTCATTGGAGAAGTAGGGGGCTATAGGTATGTACAATGTTTCATCTATTCATGGATGCACCAATCTGTCAGGTTTTGCTTAACTGTCTTTTTCCTCTATTGTTAGAGTAGGGGGAGGGACAGAGTGCAGTTCATTCAGGAATTACTATGATGTAAAATCAAGAGGCATCAATAAAACTTGAAAGACCAAATGTGAAATACTAGGTTAAGAAAAAGATTACAAAACTTTAAAATAACTTACCTTATCTAGCTTACGTGAGCGAAGGGCATGTGCTGCCCTATGGTACTGAGCAGTCAGGTAAAGACACTGGGCCAACCAATAAATGTCTTGTGGTTCCTCTAAAACAAGCAAAAAATATTACACACACTATCAGAAACCCAAGTTATAATTGAAGTTTTTAAGACTAATGGTATTAAACAAAATCTAACACTTACTACTTACCATGAGACAACGAGGCTACTTTGTCAGCCCAAAATAGAGCACTTTGATATTGTTGCTATAAAAAAGTAGAAACCATAGTGTTATTACAATAGCCTTGTTCAGAGAAACCTCCTCGTAATACTATATTAATGAGACAAACAAAATTCAGTATAAAATGGGTTTGTCATGAACATCCACTAAAGATAATTTACTGGGATCCCAGAAGAATATATTGTAAGGTAGTTTGACCTCCAAGGCAAACACACATCATGGGCTTTTCAAGACAATATGGTTATGGCATTTAATCTTTTAACTTTGGAATTATATTCAAATTACTTTTACAAGTATTTGGTAAACTTCAATGACCAAACAAGATAGGTATAAGTTCATCTACAGTATTTGGGAAATACAGAATGAAGTTGGCAATGCAAAGCCACATTAGGGCTGAAAACAGTGACATGTTTGACTAGTTTTATTCCCAGTTCTGGTGTCTGTTCTTTACACAGTCATCAATCACTACTTTGTTTCAGCTTCTCTTGATGAAAACTTGGAATTGAGCTGTTCAACCACCGCTTAAGGATTATTATGGGTTAATTCTAGAATATATTTTTTCAACAGTTAAAAATCATATTAGTTATATATGCAAGTATATATGCTCTAAATATGCATTGTGATTAACATTTTACATTCAATATGCAGGAATTTTTAATTGAAAATGGTCTTTATTGCACTAGCATTTTTTATTTGCCACTATTTATACTAGGAAAAGCATAAGTAAAAACAAACACTTATCAAAATGGGCATAGATAACATCCCTCAAATTAATACTGCAGATTTGGGGGTGTTTACATACAGTATGCACCCTTTCCTTAAAACTAACTGGCAATATGAAAAAGACAGTACTTTATAGAAATTGTAAATGCCGACGCAATGATTCCTTAAGACAATGAGTTCACCCTCAGACAACAGGATTTGTTCTTTATAGAATCACACCTGGAAGAGACTTTAAGAGTCATCTAGTCTAACCCCCTCATTTCACAGATGAGACAACTGAGCCTGGAGAAGTAAAACTGACTTGCCTCACGTCACCACGGTAACTGGCAGACCTGAATCCAGGTTGTCTAACTATAAATCATTCTTCTTTCCATCGCATATCTTTCTCTATTAAACATTACTAGAATTAAGAAAAAATAATGATAATAAAAAATAAAAAAAAATACAGAGCGTCCCAATGCTGAGAAACACAGTCCTCTCAAAAACAAATCCCTTGCAACTTTACACCTGAACTAACTCCATATTCAGATGTCACTTCTTCGTGGAAATCTTCATAGAAACTTATTCAGCATCTAATTATTCAAGATCTTGAGGGGACTATAAAAACGGGCAAGCCTCAGTCCTTTGGACGTAAGCCTGGGAACTGGAGCTGGTTTTGCCTTTTTTTGTATCCCCCATACTTAGTCTGGAGCTAGGCCCCGGCCGAGGAAGAGCCTAATCGGTTTGTTGACCGGCTTTCCGCTCTCCAAAACGGCACTTTGGGTGATTTGACATGTGAAGTTAAATAATAATCCTCACAGGGTAGGCCTAGTGCCTAATGGCAGAGACAGAGCGGGCCGGGGGCTCCAGACAGGGAGAGACCCCGCTTTTCTTCAGGCAGCGCTTGGGGCGGGGGGGGGAGCGGGGAAGGGTCCTAAAAATCCGGTGACATTTTTACCAAAAATAAAAACAAGTGTCAGAGGTTTCGGGAAAAGGGATGAGGTCCCCACCCCTCACAGACTCTACCCCAGCCCCTTCCTCTGCCAGCTCTGGGGCCTAAACCTCGGTGCCGGCCTGACATTCGCCCGGCCGCACACACAACAGGTTCCCCTACCAGGCCCAGGCCCCCACTTCTCCGGGGCCCAGGCCTAGACTCGGGCCCCGGCGCACGGTACGTACACACACACACACACACACAGACACACACACAGACACACACACACAGACACACAGACACACACACACAGACACACATACACACCCCTCCCACCCCCCACCCCCCCACCTGGTCTATGTACTGGCGGACGCGCTTCCGCAGCCGCTCCAAGTTCATCTTCTCGCGGGGACTGGGCCGGCGCGTGCGCAGGTCGGGGAGGGCAGGGGGCGGAGGAGGAGGAGGACGAGGAAGAGGCGCCCGGCGTGCGGAATACGGAGGGGGCGGGGCGCGGCCGCAGCCGCGAGAGGAGCGTGTCCCGGGCGCCCCTGGCCTCGCGCTCGCTGTCGGGAGTAAACGGACCCGCAGCCTCGGGATCTCTCAATTCTCCGCCCCCGGCCCCGACCGCAGAACGCGCCGGGACTCTTGCGCGCTACCACCGCACCCTGCCGCGCCGCTACCGCCCGGCCGCCGGCCCCCGCGGCCTAGCCCCAGAGCCCGCCCCGGAGTGTGCCTGGAAAAGGCGTCCCTCCTGGAAACGCAGCCCCGAGCGACGGTTCCTAGGCCTTCCCTAATTCCCCGCCACCTCTCCGAAGAACTGGGGCTGGGGGTAGTGGCTAAGAACGGAGGAAGAGGAGCCTGTGGGCGGGGGTTGTGACGTAAGAAGAGAAGGCGGGACTGTCTCGCTTGTTACTTTGTATCTCGGGTGCTTAGCCTTGTGCCGGAAGCATAGTATGCTTTTGAATAAATGCTTATTGACTGACTGACCGACTGACCTATGTGCACTCTCTAGACCTCAGTTACCTCATCTGTAAAATGAGGCTAGATGCCCCCCCCCAGAATAGCCCCTAGCTCCCCTTCTTGTTGGGGATCTAATGAAGCGCCGCCTCTTTATTAGAAATTGGAGTAAAGAAAGAGGGATGGCATTCCGGGGTTTGGGGACGGGTAGTAGGGGAAAGAAGGCGCTCAGGCTGAGTGGTAGGAGGTGACGTGCATGAAACATTGTTTTGGAATATTAATCCAGCAGCAACAGCCGAGATTTGTCAGCCCGGACCAGAGATCTTGATTGCGGGCATGAAGAAGCCTTGGACGAGTGTGGGGGCCGTGGGAACGATGAGGAAAGGGCCCGCTTTAGAGATACTGCAAAGAAAGAACTAACTATTTAGCGAACTAGGTGTGTGGGAGGAGGGAGACGAGATAGTTACTCATCTCTCTGGCTTTCCCGCGTGAAATCGGCGCTGTTTATCCGGTGTTAAGTGACCGTGCTGGGGAATCGTGGGGAGGCGTGCTAGGATTCAGAGGACGCTGGTGTGCACAGACATCCCATCAGAGCTTAGAGCAAAAGAAAAAACATCACCTGGAGACTCCTCTACCAATCCAGAGACCCAGAGTCCTGCAGGGATGCTAAGGCAGATGAAACGCTAAGGTGCGCAGGGGCAGCTCCCACTCCTTGCCTGAGTTCTGGAATGCCCAAGCTCAGCCAGGTTTGAGGAAAGCCTGATGCCCGTGGTTTTAGGAGAGTGAATTTGGGGTAGTCTGCACGGGTCCCATATGGCACGCCCAATCCGAGCTAGACAACGCTGTAACCAGGCTTGAAGGGTCCCCATACTGGTGGCCGAGAATAGCTAGAAAAGAGAGTGGTCTCAGGGCATCGCAGGGGTCCAGTGAGGCCAAGCCAGTCCGAAAAGCACCGGAACCGTCTCTCTCCCAGGAGACGGGGTTATTCAGTCGTGGTGGACTCCTTGTGACCTAGGGCCACACTATCCGTGGGGTTTTCTTGGCGAAGATCTTGAAATGGTTTGCCATTTCCTTCTCCAGCGGATGAAGGCAATCATGTTAAGTGACTTGCCCAGGATTGCACAAGAGCACACAGCGAGTGTCTGCAGCCAGATCCGAGCTCAGGTTTTCTTGACTCCAGGCTCTGCACGCTGTCTGAGTGCTGTCTGGCTGCCTCTAAGTCTAAGGAAATCAGGATCTCGCACCAGTGGCCTGAGCCAAGCTTTTGGTGAAAGACTCCGGGCAAAATCCAGCAGAAAAGTGTGACACCTGTGGCTGCAACCCAGCTTGGGAGTAATCTCTGAACCCAACAGCAGGCGGGAGCAATTTTAGTCAGAACCTACAGCAGGAAGAAGTCCAGAGGCTTGTGATAAGAGGGAACTTCCAGGCAGATCTCAGCACCAGAACAACCCAGCTCTAGAAGGAGGGGCCTAGCCTGGCCCATTATACTTAGGACACTCATCACTTCATCATGGAGCTTGACCCAAGAGCATTCGCCTTCCATCCAACTAAATGCCGTACATACCTCTGAAAAGAAATTCCTAAATGAAAATTCAGAAACCTTATAGCCAAAGTTCAAAGCTTCCAAATCAAAGAAAAACTTCCTCAAACAGGCAAAAATATAATGATATTTAGCATTTATATAGCACTTTGAGGCTTCAAAGTACTCTCATAAAAATTATCTCATTCTGTCCTCAGAACAACCCTCACAAATAGGTGTCACCATTATCTCTGTTTTACAGATGAAAAAACTGAGGTGAAGTTAAGTGACTTGCCCAGGGTCACACATCTACTAAGAGCTAGTAAATGTTTGAACTCAGGTCTTCCTGACTCCAACACTGTCCACTGCACTGCCAAGCTCCAAATAGTTCAAATACTAAGGATTTTATAAAACTTAGGAGCTGAAGAGATGAGAGCTTAAAAGAAGATACTACAAAAGGCAAGAGAATAAAAGGTTTACAACCAAGTGAGTGATGTACTGAAATAGTGAAGGCCCCTCAGCATGGAATAAGACCTTACCTCTCCTACCATTCACCCCCACCCTGCACCCCTTCTGTATTTTTAGAAACTGCTCTGCTGAAAAAGTAGAGATAAGAAATCAGGGGGCAGACACCTGCAAGGTGCTATTTATCTAGCCTTTACTCCCTTTTTCCTGAATATCAGTCCCTGATTGCATGTCTGCCTTTTTGTTCTTTGTGCTCTGTTGCTGGGGAGAAAATTCTGCATTTAGAATATGAGCTCCAAACCCAGTCAATGGGAAGAGGAGCCAGTAGGGGGTGGGGGAACTCTGCGTTAGGGTCTATATAACTTCTTTGAGCTGTATCACACACACATACACACACACACACACACACACACACACACACACACTTGCTGGCATCATCTTGGGCCACACTGGGGTGTGTGCTTTCTCGTGAGAAAGCAATAAACTCGTTTTTGCCTTTTCTCAAGAACAGTTTCTATTTTTAATGTGAGTAGTCGTCTCAGACCCACACACAAGGATTACCTACTTGACAACACTAAGTATAATTCTATAGGGGGAAAAAATGGATCTTTAATGGAATAAAGGATTTTAAAAGCATTCCTGATGAGAAGACCAGAATTGAGTAGACTTCCGGAAATGCAAATGCAGATACCAAGACAAACATAGAGAGGTACACATGTTTAGATGATTGAAAGAGAACATGTAGAGATGAATTGTTTCCATATTAATAGGGGGATATGAAACAATTATTTTTAGAATTTTCAATTTGGGGATTTTTAAGTTGTTCTTTTTCTATTTTTTTTATTGTATACACAATTCATTGCTCTGCTCTTTCTCTATTTTATTGGTCTATAAACATTCAAAGACATAAATTTTCTCTGATTTTTGCTTTTAATGTATCCCATAGGTGGTTGTCCCATTATTATCATTCTCTTTAATAAAATTATTTATTATTTCTATGACTTGTTCTTTAACCCATTCATTCTTTAAGATTAGGTTATTTAGTCACCAATTAATTTTTAATCTGTTTCCATACATTATTAAATACAGTTTTATTGTAACATCATCTGGAAAGGATGTCTTTAATATTTCTGCTTTTGTAATTTAACTATAAAGTTTTATGCCTTAGTATATGGTCAATTTTTGTTAAGGTACCACATAGCACTGAGAAAAAGATATATTGCTTTCTATTTGCATTCAGTTCTCTCCAGATATCTGTCATATCTAAGATTTTACTTATGTCTGCTGAGAAAAAGATGTATTCTTTTTTATTCCCATTCAGTTCTCTCCAGATATCTATCATATCTAGCTTCTATTCTTCTAGAATCTATTCATCTTCTTCACTTCTTATTTATTTTTTAATTAGATTTATCTAGTTCTGAGAAAGGAAGGCTGAAGTCTCCCACTATTATAGTTTTGCTATTTCCACCTGGAATTCATTTAGCTTTTTCTTTAAAAATTGGATGCTATAGCATTTGGTGCATATAGGTTTAGTATTGATATTATTTCATTATCTATGGTACCTATTAAAATAATGTAGTTTTCCTCCTTATCTCTTTTAATTAAAGTATTTTAGCTTTAACTTTGTCTGAGATCTTGATTGCTATCTCTGCTTTTTTTTTGCATGCTGAAGCATAATAAATTCTACTCTAGCCCTTTATTTTTACTCTGTATCTCTCATTTTTAAATGTTTCATGTAAACAACATATTGTTGATTTTTTAATCCATTCTGCTATTCATTTCCATTTTATGGATGAGTTTACCTCATTTATATTAGAAGTTGTAATTACTAGTTGTGCATTTCCCTTCATCCTATTTTTCCTCACTGTTTATACTTTCTTTTTACTCTGTCCCTCAGACGCCGAATTTACTTTAGACCACTGCGTCCCTAATCCGCACCCTTTCTAAGAATCCCTCTCTTATCCTCTCCCCTTGCCCTTTTATTCCTTAATTTATACACCCTTGTAAGAGTTTCTCCATTATCCTATTCCCTTGTTCTCCTGTTTCTCTGAAAGTTAAAAAGACTTTTATACTCTTCCAGATGTATATGTTATTCTCTCTTTAACCCAGTTCTGATGAGAATAAGGTTCTAGCACTACCTGCTCTTTACCTTTCCTGACCTCCACTGTAACAGATCCTACACTCATGTCTTGCTTATATGAGACAATTGCTCCATTTTACCTCTTCCAACCCAATTTTATTTTTTAGGATCATCCCATCATGCTCAGCTCAACTCAAAGCCTTCTGTCTATGTGTGCTCTTTCAAACTACCCTAGTAATAATAACATTCTTAAGAGTTACCGATAACGTTTTCTCATATAAGAAGTAAACAGTTTGACCTTGTTAAATACCTTATTATAGGTCTTTCATGTTTACCTTCTTTTGTTTCTGCTGACTCTTATAGGTCAAATTTTCCATTCAGTGTCCAGCTGAGCACTGGTCCTAGAGTCAGGAGGCCCTGAGTTCAAATTTGGCCTTAGACACTTGACAGTTACTAGCTGTGTGATCCTGGGCAGGTTACTTAACCTTGATTGCCCCCCCAAAACCAAAAAATTTTCCATTCACTTCTGGTCTTTTCCTCAGGAATACCTAAAAGTCCTTTAATTCATTAAAAATTTTTCCCCACGTAGGTTCACACTCAGTTTTGCTAGGTAAGTTATTCTTGGCTGAAAACCCAGCTCCTTTGTTCTTTGGAATATCATGTTCCATGCCCTTCAGTTTTTTTTAATGTAAAAGCTGCCAAATACTGTGTTATCCTGACTTAGCTCCACAGTATATAAATTGTTTCTTTCTAGATGCTTGAAGTATTTTCTCCTTGACCTGGGAGCTTCAAAACTTAGCTAAAATATTCCTGTGAATTTTCATTTTGGGATCTCTTTCAGGTGGTGATCAATGGATTTTTTTCAATTTCTATTTTACTCTCTAGTTCTAAAACTTCAGGGCAATTTTTGTGAATATTTCTTGAAGTAGTGTTGAGACTTTTTTTTTATCATAACTTTTGAGTAGTCCAGTAATTCTTATATTGTCTTTCCTTGTTCTGTTTTCCTTCTCATTTTTTTTTCTACTGAGGTGTTTTCAATTCTCTTCTATCTTTTCATGCTTTTGATTTTGCTTTATTATTTCTTGGTGTCTCATGAAGTCTTTAGCTTCTCCTTACCCAATTCTAATTTTTAAGAAGTTATTTTCTTCTATAAGTTTTTGGATCTCTTTATTTTTCTTTTAAATTAATTTATTTTTAGTTTACAGCATTCAGTTCCACTAGCTTTTGAGTTCCAAATTTTTTTCTCCTCCACCCCTCCCCAAGACAGCATGTGATCCGATATAGGCTCTACATATGCATTCACATTAAACATATTTTCACATTAGTCATGTTGCAAAGAAGAATTAATAACCAATGGAATGAAGCACAAGAAAGAAGAAACAAAACAAAAAAGAGAGAGCAAATAGTTTGTTTCAATCTGCATTCAGACTCCATAATTCTTTCTCTGGATGTGGATAGCATTTTCCTTCATGAGTCTTTTGGGGTTGTCTTGCATTGCTGAGAAGAGCTAGTCATCACAGATACTGTGTGTCTGTAACTGTGTACAATGTTCTCCTGATTATGCTCATTTCACTCAGCATCAGTTCATATATGCCTTTCCAGGTTTTTCTGAAGTCTGCTCGTCATTTCTTATAGCACAATAGTATTCATTACATTCATATATTACAACTTGTTTAGCCATTCCTCAATCAATGGGCATCCCCTCAATTTCCAATTCTTTGCCACCACAAAAAGAGCTGCCATAAATATTTTCGTACATGTTGGTCCTTTTCTCATTCGTATGATCTCTTTGGGATATAGCCATAGAAGTGGTGTTGCTGGGTCAAAGGGTATGCACATTTTTATATAGTTCCAAATTTCTCTCCAGAACGGTTGAATCAGTTCACAACTCCACCAACTATGTATTGGTGTTCCAATTTTCCCACATCTTCTCCAGCATTTATAATTTTCCTGTTGTGTCGTATTAGCCAATCTGACAGATGTGATGTGGTACCTCGGAGTTGTTTTGATTTGCATTTCTCTAATAGTGATTTAGAGCATTTTTTCATATGACTATAGATATCTAATTTCTTCCTCTGAAAATTGCCAGTTTATATCCTTTGGCTATTTATCAATTGGGGAATGATTTGTATTCTGGATCTCACTTTTTAATTGATTGACTTTCTTTTCACAATTTTTTTTTTAAATTTTCTTGCATTACTCTTATTTTTTTTCCTAATTTTTCCTCAACCTCTCTTATTTCATTTTTAAAGTCCTTTTTAAGATCTTCTAAGAACTCTCTTTGGGCTTGTGACCATGTTACATTTTTTCTTTGAAGTGGAAGTAGCTGTTTTGACTTCATTGTCTTCTTCTGAATTTGAACCCAAATCTTCTCTATCACCATACTGGCTATCTATTGTAGGGTTCTTTCTCTTTTGTGTATTCATTTTTTTTTAAGCAGCTTATTTCTTAACTATTAACTTTGTGTTGAAGTTGGGCTGTAGTCACAAGGTGGGGGGGATAATGTCTCAAGCTTCTGGGTTTTTGTTTTATTGTTTTCTGAGCTCTATCTGGGGGTCTGACTTCGAGTACTCTTCTCTGCCCCTGAGCCATGACTAGAGCCCCCAACAACGCTGTCCCGACAGACTTTTCTACTCCTTGCAGTCACTAGCTCACCCCTCTGCCCTGGAATCAAAACCAAGGTCTTAGCTCTCCCCTGAGCTCTCCCCAACCAGCAGGGCTCCTGCCCTTCGGTGATGAAATTCACTGGTGCATGCTCGCTCCTCTCAGCCCACAGCCACAGCCTGGGATAGACTCTGGTCAGTGCACCTGTGCCCTGAGTCTAGCACGGTGGAGGGCCCTTCAGTGTTCCCCTGATCAGCAGTCTGACCCCTAGGGCTGCCACCTACACAGTTTCCCCCAGGGCTTGTTGCTTGTTGATTCACAGGTATCTGAACTTCCATCAGGCCAGACTACCACCTAGGGAAGTCAGGTCTTTCCTAAGGTCCTTTCAAGTTGTTTTAGGCTGGATAACTGCTTTACCCTGAGTTTTAGTTATCTCTGCTGCTCTACGCTCACTTTGAGGCATTATTTCAAATTATTTGTGGGGGAATTTGAGAGAACCAGGTAATTCCACCAGCTTCACAGTATGCCCCTGTTTTTTGTATTCTTAATAAAGAGATATCTATTTTGTCCCCCTCCCATTGAACATAAGGGAAAAAAACCCCAAACTTTCTTATAACAATTATTCATAGTCAAGCAAAACAAATTCCTTATCTCTGTACAAAATACACATATTACATATACATATGTATGTGTGTATATATACATACGCCCATATATGCATACACACACTGAGTCTCATAATGTACCCTGAATCTATCACCTTTCTGACACGAGTTAGATAAGATGGTTGGGTAGTATGTTTCATCATTAAGTGCTCTGGAATCATGGATATTCGTTGTATTGATCATAGTTCTTAGAGCTTTCGAAGTTGTTTCAGTTGTACAGTATCATATATAAATTGTTCTCCTGGTTGCACTCATTTCATTCTTCTTAAGCTTATAAAAGTCCTCAAAACTTTATTTCTTTTTAGAATATTAATGTTGTAGTATAAATTGTTTTTCTAGTTCTCCTTACCTCTCTGCATCAGTTTATATAAATCTCTCCACAACCCTTTTTAATATTAAATTAAATATAAAATCATCTTTTTTCCTAATTTCTTAAAGCACAGCTGTATTTCATTACATTCATACACCACAACTTACTTATCCATTCTTCAATTGATGGGCATTACTTTAGTTTCCAGTTTTTTGCCACCACAAAAAAGCTACTATAAATATTTTTGTACATATATGACCTTTTCCTAATTTTTTTTTGTTCTCTTTTGGGTATAGCAATGGTACTGCCAGGTCAAAGGGCATGCACTGTTTAGTATAACTTTTTGTATATAGTTTCAAATTGTTTTCCAGAATAGCTCTATTCACTCACAGGCCCATCAATAGCATATCAATGTGTTCTTTTTCCTGTAGACCCCCTAATAATCACTTTTATGTTTCATAGTTGTTGAGTTTTTTTTTAATAGAAAAGAGTATTTTTTCTGCATTGATACAATCAATCACAAGATTTTTGATCATTTTATTATTAATATGACTAAATTTATAGTTTTACTAATGTTAAACCAACCCTACATTTCAATTATAAATGCAACCTGGTCATAGTGGATGAATAATCTTTGTGATAGTTTTACGGGTTTTTTTTTGCCAATGTTACATTTAATTTTTTGCATCAGTGTTCGTTAGGGATATTGGTCAATATTGATTCATTTTCTGTTTATTTTTTAACCTTCTCTGGTTTATGTAGCAAGACCATATCTATGTCATAGAAGTTTAGTAAGATCTTTTGCTATTTTTGTCAATAGTTTATATAATATTGGGATTGTTCTTTGAATGTTTGATAACGTTAACTTGTGAAACCATCTACTCCTGAAACCTTTTTCTTTGGAAGTTCATTTATGGCTTGCTCAGCTTCTTCCTCTGATATTAGGTTGTTTCAATTATTTATTTCTTTAAATTTGGGTATTTTGTAATTTTGTAAATATTCATTTACTTGGTGCTTTTATTGGCAGATTGTTGGACAAAATAGGTTTTGCTACCATCCTTTATTTCTTCCTCATTTATTTTCATTTTTGATACTAGCAATTTGTTTCCCTCTTATTTTTATTCAAATTAACTGATAGTTTTTCATTTTTATTGTCTTCCCCCCCAAAAAATACCAGCTTATAGATTGTTTATTAATTTCATGTTTTCTTTTTTTGGTTTGTTTTCAATTTTGCTAAGTTCTTTGATTTTTAGGATTTCTATTTTTGGTGTTTAATTGGGGTTTTAGAACTTGTTGAGGTTTTTAAAATTATTTTTAGTTGTTTGAAATTTACTCCTCTGTTCTTTCTCTTTTTGTTTAGAGATAAAAATTTTCCCCTACTGACTGCTTTTGCTGTATCCCAAAATTTTTAGTATGCCATCTCACTGTAGTCATTATCTTTAATGAAATTATCTATGTTTCTATGATTTGTTCTTTGACCCACCAATTCTTTTGGATTAAATTGTTTAGTCTTTGATTTTTATTACTTTTTTCCAGCAGCCATTTATTTAATATAATTTTATTGCATTATGGTCAGTGAAGGATTTGCATAACATTTCACTTTTTTCATATATTTCTGATGTTTTATGTCCTAAAACATGATTAATTTTACATTTTAGGTTTCAAGCTCCTTGAGGACAGGAACTGTTTTTACTTTTCTTTGTATCCCCAGCTGTTAGCACAGTGCCTGACATGTAGGAGGTGCTTAATAAATGCTTTTTCAATTGACTCAATTAGACATCTTAACATCCTCTTTAAGGCTGGTTGCTCCTCTTACACCTTCTGACACATAGAACTATATGGAATTAGCATAAACTTCTTAATCTCTACTGCCCCAAACTTTCTTTGGTAGAAATATCCAGTTTCCTAAAAGGCAGTCACAAAACATTATAAGGATTAAAATTGCTTTCGTCTAATACCATTTCTGGCTCACAATGGTCACTCAAATTTTACAGTATAAGACAATTTTACAATAATTTAGATATACAATAATAACACAAACAGTAAACTTCAGATGACATTAATTGAATTTCCAAATCATCACATATAAAAATTATTGATAGCAGGTTGGGCTTATCAAGTGGCTTCTTACCTTGTACTGCCCTGAGCTATCCTCCTTACCCCTCTCCCCAAAGGATACTGCTGATGCTGAGGCTGCTTGCCTGGGGGAGTGGACTTCAGGGTGCCCAGGTCCATTGCCAGCGGGGCTCCGATATTGCTGTTGTCCCTCTTCACTCATTCCTTTCGCCAGGTGGGGGAAGGTAACCCTACCATTCTCCAGCACTCTCTTTTCTTAATCTGATCTGGATGAGAGGAGTTAACAGAATCTGCTAAGATGTTTTTAGCTGTTCTATCTTTTCACCGTAGCCTTAGCTTGGTCAGAATGAGGACAACAGGGAGAAGAATAACCAGAATGAATTCAGTTACCTGGATCTATATTCCAAATGGTATTATACAGAATCTGGGGTTAGGATTTTAATGCTGTACATAAATGTACCACAATTATCACACTTAAGAGCATGTTTTTATTTACTTCAAAGTTGAGTTCCACAATCTTGAAAGGAACCCATAGTTTATCAATTTACCAATAATTCTTTATGATTTCTTAAAATGAATAGGAGTCTCATATAATTTTGTCAAGTTTCCAATTTTAACACACATACTGATTTAAAAGTCATTTTAAAATTGATCGGTACTTGACTTTAGTTTGTAAGACTCGCTAAGTTTTAGAGAGATATTCCAATCAGACTCAGTTATGTTTGGTTGTATCCCGATCCACACAATCTTTTTCTCTTTCTGTGACCCAGGAAAGGGTTAAGTGCTAGTCCTATTCCAAAGACCAGCCTTGAAATCTGCCTCTCTTTGATTAGTGAAGTGATCCTTTTTTTTCCTTACATCTGAGGGGAGAAATTTCCCCCTTCGTCTTTTTTCCATCTGTCCCTCCACATCCAGAACTTGGCCAGAGTCCAAGAATGTAGAGAGAAAGAAAGTTTTTTTTCTTTTATCCAAGTAGACTCTCGATCTTTCTAGTCCAGTTTATCCAAGATGAACCAGCAACTTAGTGAGACAAGATAGGCAATTTTATAGGGTAATGATGCTGATCACACAATAGAAATTGTGAATATTGAAAAGGCAGGAAGGGTTTGTTAACAGATAAGGTAATAGGGATGGGGTTTTCTCTTGGTTTCTTTCTCCTTATATCTGGAGACCTGCATATTGAACTTGCCTTTCAGATTTGTGTCTTCCAGATGACATGTTATTCACCTAAATTGTCAGCAAACAGTGGATACCAGAGCATACTCACCCATCATCACTGGATGTGGGCTAGACTCAGTTCCAGTCAACCTCTTTCCCAGGATCCATCAAGGCAGAGATAGCTCTACACCTCTTTTCAGCCTGACGTAGATACAGAAGCCAAGACGTTTGTCCCTTTTCCCAAATGAATTTGGGTCCCAGCTTTTTGAGGGGGGAAAAATGAAATCCTAAAAAAGCTGACTCCAGACTTAATACGGCCACTGCCCCTAGCAAGTCACTGCTCCTGGATGGCCACTGCCTCCAGATCCAATTCACATATTTGAATAGGTATGTCCTTGCACTCAACCACAATCACATCACCCATTTTAGCCCAAGACAGGACCACAATCCTAACTATCCACCTTGACCAGACAGGACCACAATTGCTAGCCAATGAGAAAGCAGCCTGACCAGGATGTTTGACCACCAAACCATAGAAGGGACCCCTCCCCATTACCTAATCCCTTAACAATCCTTTCCTGCCTTTTTAATATTCATAATTTCTGTTGTGTAATCAGTATCATTACACTATAAAATTGCCTGTCTTGTCTTACTAACTTGCTAGTTCCTCTTGGAACTCAGCTGGTTAGTGACATTATTCTCAATAAGTGCCTACACTTGGATTAGAGGTGATCTGACTCTGAATTCTTTGAGATGGTGCTGCCACAACACATCAAGAAACTGCAACAATACTGTCTAGTTATTTAAAATAGTCTAAAACAATATTGATTAATATGGCTGACATATGGTATAGTTTCCCTATTTTCTCTTTTGATTAAATCTATTTTAGCTTTAACTTTGTCTGGATTATGATTATTACTGCTGCTTTTTTAAAAACAAATTCTGCTCCTGATCTTTATTTTATGTTTGTGTGCATCACTTATTTCCTATCTCTCCTGACTCCTGTACTTTACTTCTACCCTCTCCCTTGCCCTCATATTACTTAACATATCCCCCCTCCAAAAATTCCTCCCTTATCCTCTCCCCCACCCTTTCCCCTTACCCTTTCGTTTCTATCTGAATTTAGAAGACTTTTATAACCTTCCAAATATATATGCTATTTTCTCTTTTCCCATTCCCATTAATCTAGACACTCTTCTGTACCCCCTTATCCTATTCCCTCACCTTATTTCTTCATAAATTTAAAAGAATTTATTCCCTTCTAAATGTGTGTATATATACAAATACATCCCTCTAAATGTATATACTTTAACCTTCTGAATGTATATACTGTTCTCTCTTTAACTCAGATCTGATGAGAGTAGGGTTCCCTGTAAAGATCTGTCCCTTATCCCCTCCCCACTCCCTGTCGCCTTAGCCTTTTATTTCTTTCTGAATTTTATACCTTTCTAAATATATATGTATTGTTCCCTCTGTAACCCATTCTTGATGACAGTAGAGTTCCAGAACTACCAGCCCTCCTCCCTCATTTAATTTCTCTCAGTTCTTCCTCTCACACCTCATTTGTATAAGATAATTGCTATTTGTATCTTTTCCTGAACAATTTTACTTTTTAGAATAACATCATACTCAGGTCTACCCCAATCTTTCTTTCAAACTACCCAATTACTAATAACAATCTTAGTTTTGCATTTCCTCGTATAAACAGTAAATAGTCCATCCTTATTGAGTCCCTTGTAGTTAGTATTTGATGTGTACTTTATATTTCTCTTGGATCTTATATGTCACAATTTCTATTAAGTTCAGGTTTTTTTTTGCAACAAAATCCTGAATGTCTGACAATTCATTGCATGTCCATTTTTTTATTCACATTTATGCTTAACTTTTCTGGGTATGATATTTTTGATGGCAATCCAGTTCTTTTGTTCTTCAATATATATAGTATTCCAAGACCTGCAGGCTTTTAGTGTCACCACTGTTAGGTCATATGTGATTCTATGGTTCTGCCATGTTTGAATTGTTTTTTTTTCTTGTTGCTTGTAGTATTTTCTCCTAGAGCTGTGGGTTTTGGTATTTGACTGTGAAATTCCTGGTTTTCCTTGTAGGGTCTCTTTCAGATGGTGATGGGTGGATTTTTTAACATTTTTACTTTCCTCTTTTGTTCTAATGCTTTAGGACAATTTCCTTTAATTATTTCTTGTATTATTGTATCAAGATTCTGTTTTTGATGACAGCATTCAGCTAGTCCAGTCATTCTTATGTTTTCTTTTTTTGAGCTGTTCTCTGGATCAATTGTTTTTCTTATGAGAGCTTTCATATTCTCTTCTATTTTTTTCATTATATTTTATTTTTTCTTGGTCATAGCTGCTTCTCCTTTAAAGTTTACTCCATCCTTTCCAAATCCTTATTGCCATTTATGGACTTTCTAAGTTTATAGACTTCTCGATCGCTGTCTTCATTCTCAAGAAGTTCAGCCTCTGAATCACAGTCATCTCCACCCAGACCCCTTCCCCACCCTGGCCTCCTAGTGTCCCACTGTCCTATGTCCTCTGTCTCTTGTCTGCAGCAACCATTTTCTTCCTCACCTAAACCATGTAGACCCTTTACCTTTTACACTCCCCTCCATGATTAAATTTGCCCTAGTAGCTGGCATATGATCTCAAATATTGAAAGCTGTCAAGAGAGCTAGCAAGACTGGTCCCAGTTATTTGCCTAATCTTCCTCTCAGTCTTCATTTTAGATTGAAAATATCTGGGGAAATAAAGCAAAACATGAGAAGGTATGCTGGCATTGTGGATAGAGAGCTGACTTCAAAACCTGGAAGACCCAGGTTAAAGCTCTATCTCTAAAACATACTGGCTGTGTGACCCTGGCACAGTTCCTGGCACACAGTAGGCACTTCTTGATGCTCATTAACTTAGCTTTGCTCAACTTAACCTCTTAATGTCCCAGACGACCCTTTAAGACTACATAAGTTTCAGGGAAGGTAGTTACCTTGGTAGATGGAATTTTCTTACCAAGGATTTCTGCATACCATTCAAATGATAGACCTAGTTAGTCCTTATGTCTACATTTTTCTATGTCATTAGAGTCATCCTGTTCTTAATATCCTAGTTCTCAGTATTGTCACTGCCTGTGAACTTAGAGATGCTTTTCCCACCATGATTCTGGTTCAAAGATATATTATCATTGTCCACCCTCTTCTCTTGTCCTGTCCCGTTATCAAAAACTTAATTGTGCAGGACTATTCAGGTTTGGACATCTAGTCTGAGATCATGGAAGAAAACTCTGCCAAGTGTTTCAGTACTCCAAATTTTATTTAAAGTTATATAACACAGAACATTACAGCTAAAAGGGACCTTAGAAGCCATCTAGGCTGACTTACTCATTTTACAGATAAACAAATTAAGGGCCAGAAAGGTTATCATACAGCTCATAAAAGGCTGAGCTAGGATTCAAACTAAGGTTTACTGACTTAAAATTACCCTGTACCACTTTTCATTCTTCTTCTCTCTTAGCATTTCCTATTTTCCCTTGCTTAAAATGTGCAGTATGCATTTCTTCTAGTTTAAATATCCAAAAATTAAGACAGCTGCTCCTCATGCTCGCTGTAAAAGGATCATTTTCCAATAACCCATCTTGCTCTTAGTTTTGGTTTAGTGGATCTCTAGGGAATTAATAGAAGTCATATACTCACTTGAAGAACAGACTTCTCACTAAGTCTGCCCTTCTGTACATTAAAGGAAATATATTTTGTTGCTACCATTAGATGGCAAGTTTGTTGTGAAGCCTATGCCTTCTGTTATACTGGCTTCTTGTGTTTCTGAAAAGACACTCTCTGAAGGGTAAATGATGGGAATTTCTGCTTTAGCCACTGACAAAAGGGCTGGACCGAGTCGGCATTTACCAGCAACCACATAAGGAGTTGTCTAGACAGTGCAGAGCTGAGGTGAAATGCAAAAATACCTAATTAGCAGTCCTCCAAATTGCTTTATGATATGATGAGGTTTAGGTATCACCATCCTAGCAGACTGTAATAGTAGTTATAAGTTGTGACTGAATCTGGCTTTTAAGTTTTGTTTTTGTCAAGTGCATGTTTGTGAGCATCCTGTTTTAACATTTTTAGGGGTGTAGGAATAGAAATTTGACAAAGAACCCCAGCTGTTTCTCAGATATACAGGAGGGAGTCACTGGTAGCATTATTCAAATTATCTGGGGCTGTTTTCTGGCACATACAGGCTAAAAAGGGCTGAGTGGAGAAAGACATAGACTTGTCCAGCAGTATCATAGGTGAGAGAATCTAGGGGAGATGACAATAGGAATGAACCCCCAGTAGAGATATATGGAGAGAACTACTGAAAAGAAAAAAATTCCTACGTGATATTAAAATCTCTCACATAAATGTAAGACAAAGGTTTCTGAAGAAAATTTTAGCTAGGCATGAACTTGTTCATTATCAGTGTGCATGAGATATGCCTCACCTCCTAACCAGCTTGATCTTCCCCCTTGGCTTTCCACACCAAAGCAGAAAGGGCTGCCACAGCCTTCTGAATGAGTCCCAAGGAATGTCATTGCTTGAGTACGCAGAAACACAAACCAAAATATCTTGAACTAAACACTGGAAGGCAAAGCTGGTGGTGGTCATGTATCATTCTAGTGTCTACATGTATTGATTTTCCTTCTTTGTTTGCTAGCCTGGCATCAGCCAAAACCGAGGAGCTGCATCACCTTAGATTTCTCTACCTCGTTCATTCAGCTTCCTCCTTAGCCATGGGTGTTAATGTATATCTATTCATTCTGGTTGAATTGGAATATTTCCACTTTGTAGTGAGTAGAGGGCTTAACCTTCTGAAGTGAAGAAAATCTGCGTTCAGATTCTGACTCTTGACACTGGCCGTGTGGCCAAGGGCAAGTCATTTAAACACTCTAAATCTCATCTGTAAAATGTTAATAATGATAATACCTGCAGTACCTAGAACAGTTATTTGGGGACTCAAATGAAATAATTTATATAAACATTTTGTAAAACTTAAGGCACAATGTAAACGTCAGAAGTTATTAGTAAAATACTACATCTAAACGTATCACCAATCCCATCTGTTAGTGCACTCTTTCCCAAAACTCTCTTGTGTTCTTTTCTATGTTACGTATATACCTGTATAATATGTATATACCTATATATAACATGTATATACTTGTACATAATATATACATCATCCTTGTTATTATAATGTAAGCTCCTTCTTGTTTGAAATGAGGCAGAATGAAGTGAACAGATCCAGAACAATTTATACATTAAGAACAATATTGAAAAGACAAAGAACATTGAAAAACCCTGATCAACACAAGGACCAACCACAATTCCAGAGAACTTGTCATGAAATATACTATGCAGGGGCAGCTAGGTGGCACAGTGAATAGAGCACCAGCCCTGGAGTCAGGAGGACCTGAGTTCAAATGCAACCTCAAACACTTGATACCCACGAGCTGTGTGACCTTGGGCAAGTCACTTAGCCCGAATTGCCTTGCCTTTACCCCCTCAAAAAAAAAAAGAAAAAAAGAAATATGCTATCCATTTCCAGAAGAAGAAGTGATGGACTCAGAGAGCAGATTGAGGCATTTTTTAAACATGGCTAATTTGGGAATTTGTTTTGCTTGACCATCCATCTTTGTAATAGGCTTTTCCCTTGCTTTCTTAATTGTGAGAGGGGAAGGAGAGGTGGGAGGGAGAGGATTTGTAGCCATAAATATAATAAGATTGAATTTTTGAAAAAAATGTAAGTGCCTTGAAGTCAGGAAACCATTTCATGTTTTATGTCTACATTCCTGATGTATAGTAGGGATTTAATAAATGCTTGCTGATTTACTGTTATATTTCCTTAGGAATCCCTTCCATGATGAAACGCAAATTGTGAGACAATGAAAGAAGACAAGAATTTTAAAATTTATCATGACACTAATATAACTTATAGAGAGATCCCAATCCCTCATATAGTCAAATTCCTCTAGGACGGGAGTTTTCTTGGCCTTCTCTTGGATCATCGACCTCTCTGTCACTCTGGTGAAACCTATGGATTTCTCAGATTATTATTTTTAAAAGCATAAAGTAAAATACATAAGATTATATTGAAATACAGGTATTAAAATATTAAAAGTTCACAGATTCCAACTGATGCAGGCACTTTGTAAGGAGGATTGATTCTCTTAAGATTTTAAGTAACATTATCCTAATGGTGCTCTTGGCATTAGCAATAATTGATAGATCCACTTGGTCTTGGATATTGCTTTCAGACTCTTTACTTAGCAAGTGCTCCCTCACCACAGAGCCATTGAAATTCAGTACTAACTCAAACCAAACTTGATTTATACGTCAGGGGACCAGAGCTTTAAGAAGGCTCCTTCTAAAGACTTGATAAAATGGAAGCTTTTAGAGAGAAAATTATACCTTCTACTGAGGATTTTCTAAATCCTGTATCATGAGATCCGAGATTTCTCTTTCTTCTTTGGTAGTAGCTCCAGATGGCTCTACTAAAATAAATGAAGGTCAATGTAAATAAAGGCAGTCAAACTTTCTTCAGGCAGCTGCTGAGATTTGGGTCCTATTCCTTTAACTGTTCAATTCTGGCCCATCACAGTATTTGATGTGAGATAACTTCCAGGCAGTAGGGAACATTTATATGCCAATATAAATTATGATGGGCAGCTCGGTGGTGTTGGGCCTGGAGTCAGGAAGACTTATCTTCATGAGTTCAAATCTTGCCTCAGACACTAGCTGTGTAACACTGGGCAAGTCACGTAACCTTTGGCTCAGTTTCCTCATCTGTAAAATGAGCTGGAGAAAGAAATGGCAAACCACTCCAGTGTTTTTGTCAAGAAAACACTAAATAGGGTCATATGCATATGCATATATATATATACACACACATATATATATGTACACACATGTATAGGGGTGTATGTGTATATACATAAATACCTATGTGTGTATAAAAATTATGGTTCTGTCCAACTTAGGGTAGTTTGGCAAGTTCACTTATGTTAGGTGAACAGAGGTCCTATATGAAGTGAAGTGGCAAAAATGTTATCTCTTCCGGTCGTCTAGGATTGAGTGAAGAGAAGCTTTATGAAGTAGTGTATGAAAAAAGCATTACATAATAAGTGTCCAGTGAGTAGTTCAGACAATTAAGTGACTTGAGTTCAGAAGAGAGATCACATGGCTAAAGTGATCAGCAAAGTCTTTATGAAGAGAGTATGACTTAAACTGCATGCTGAAGAATGGGTAGGATTCAGGCAGATGGTCAAAGCATGTTCTCTGGGCAGTGAGTAGAACTGTCTAGGAGAAGGAAATAGAATGGAGTGGGACAACATCTAAATGCTTATTATGTGCACAGCACCACGCTAAGCGTTAGGGATACAGATAGAAAAGCATGACAATCCCTTTTCTCAAGAGGCTGCCATTCTAATTGGGAGACAACACATAGAGGAGAATTCAGCTGCAGGGCAGATGGGAAAGGCCATTGGCCCTTTGGGTATAATGTTGGGAAAGGGAGATCCTGATGGGAACTGTACACGTCTTGTGTGCTCTGTCCTCGGGCACTATGGTGGTCTCTAGGGGGTCTGGGAAGTTTGTATAAGAAAGGGGGAAAGTTAGAGTGGGGGCAGATTATTGAGGGCCTTGAATGTCAAAATAATGAACCATTAAACTTTTTTAAAGTAGAAAATAGCAAACTTTTTTTCTTAATTTGTAAGCATCAGTTAGTGAATCTACATAGCATCCCTTAGGATCACAGTGGGTGATTTGGTTTATCATAGAAGTGAAATCGACTTGGGTATTCTCAATTAGACAAAACCAAGACTTCCTAGATTTGGAAGTAACAGATAGGCTTTGCTGATTCTTGGAATCTTGTTGTGGTAGGGACAAGGGATAGTATCTCAGTAGTGGTATAAATGCAGCAGGTGATGGTTAGTGTCAGAGGAGTCCAACACTAGCGATCCAGGCTTCACAGGTGTGTATATATACATCATTTATCATGCAAATACTTAAAATCAATTTTTTATTTTAATTTACTTCACCTATACTTTGGGTTATATATACAACATTCCAACAACTACTTGTTGGCTAAATGCTTTGAAAAGAAAAACTTTTTGTATAATTTAAAGAAACTTAAAATCTCATGTTACCAATTTAGCAGTATCACCCTGTATAATTCTTAGCTATTGTAACATTAGTACTAGTTAGGATTAAAAAAAGACATTTTATGGCATTTATTAAATAGTTATGCCTATCTAGGTGCTAGACAAATAATAGTCACTCAAACACTTATAAGCTGAATTTGACAAGCCTGTAGAAATCATATAGTGTTATAGCCATTCTACTTAGCTCTGGTCAGATTTTAGAGTATTTCACAGTGAAAATCTCTTAGAATTCACTCAGGCATTTTACCAGTGGCCTCTGGGACAACATACATTCCACCCACTCCCCTCTTTTTAACTTTTTCGAAGGGCAGCGAGCACGTGGTGTGAAGGCTAAGAGAGCTGACCTCCAAGCCAGGAAGACTTGGAATTCTGGTTCTGCCTCTGATACACATAGAACTTGAGCATTCATTTAAGCTTTCAATGCTCTAAGTGTCCTCTTAGACTATAGATTGCAGAGAAGGTTGTGACCAACATTGGTAGAGAGAGTACTCTGTACCACTGAAATTCCTTCTGCCTATATAGGAATAGTGATGATGACCAGGTGACCCTAGAAACTTTTCCTAGTAGCCTAATGCGTTGGGTGTTTATATGCTTTATTTTGTGGCATGTGAAGGAGTAACATTAGGACCATTGGGTGGAAAGAAGAAAACAAGCATTTATTAAGTGCCTATTGTGTGAGGTAGTGAGAGAATAAAGTATGAAGACTTCACAGGGAATATGTATATATGTATTTATATCTAAAATGTTTGCGAATCAATATTTAGAGAAAAGGGAAATGGGATAAATTTGAGTGTGTGGGAATCTGATTATTTAGCCTTTAGGAATGTCTTTCTCCCCCTTCTTCTTTACATTTATAGATGTCACCTCAGCTGTGAATGGAATACAAGATTGTGAAAGCTTCCCTATGAATAACTCATACAAGGCAATGTTTAAATAGAGATAGTACAAATTTAGTTAGGATGTGAACCTCACCAGGCCTAAGTTTTGTTTCTCTGGAATATCATATGATTTTGGGGAAAACAGATGATATTCTCCCCTCCCCCTCCCCTAGCCTACTTACAAACTGCTATCTTAGCATTAAAATTTCCCTATAAGGTAATTCTGTAGTTTCTGTGTTTGTGTTGAATAAAAACTTATTCCTGGTTAGATTGTGAGGCCACTCGTCTCCACAAATGGGGATAGGGGTCCAACCTCTGGGGTGAGATTTCTTAGAATTGTTTGTACAAGGGTATATATCTCCCTGCTTGCCTTCCCCCTCCTTGCCTCTATTCACTGCTATCTCTGCCCTGGTAGTGAGAGATGCCCAATTCTCAAGACTTGATCAAATAAAGCTTCTGTTATTTTTTTTTCTGCCTTGAAAAACCAAGACACCTCTGTTTTTTTTTTTAACTTGAGTCAGTGGTCTTTTGACCCACACACTATTATGAGCCAGACACTGTGGTAAGTGCTTTACATATATGATTTCATTTGATCCTTAGAACAACCCTGGGAAGTAGGTAGGAGTTATGGGGGAGGAAGATTTCACTTCAATATAAGAAATAACAATAACTCAAACTATCTAACAATGGAATAGGCTTTTTAAAAGGTAGCAAGCTTCCTATTTTTGGAAGCATTCAAACCTACAGGGTGTTCCTAAAGTCTGGACACAGGCAAAAATGCATATTTTCAAGAAATGAAATGAATGAAATTTTCAACATTATATTTAATTGGAATATTAATAAATAACACCTTCAATATGATTTCCATCACATGTGATGCAAAGGTTGATGCGCTTTGCAAGATTCACGTGAACTCGATGTAATAACTCCACAATCAAGTGTGTTGTATCTGTGATTTTCATTGAGTATACCTTCTCCTTCAGCATACCCCAGAAAAAAAGTCAAGGGGGCTAAGGTCTGTTAATATTCCAAATATTTCAAAATATGCATTTTTGCCTACGTGTCCAGACTTTAAGGACACCCCGTACAATCATTTATCAGTTATGCTGAAGAAGAGATTTCTGCTTGGACAAAATAACTTCTATTATCTTTTCCACCATTAAAATTCTATGAGACTCTGGGATACTGTATTCGTATTGCGACTTTGCATCCTTGTTGTAATACAGAGAACTTTTAGGCATTTAGTAAATTTTATTGAATGGATGAATGAATTTCAAAAATACTTCGATTCATCTATGACCTTATAAATATGATTACCTCTAGTAATCACAATCCACAAATCACAACCCCTATGTTTTCTTTTTCTATATGATTCTTGTCCATGTTCTTCTTTCTTCTACAGAGAATCCATCCAACATAAAAAAGACTTCCTCTAGGTCTTCTTCCATTTCATTACCATCATTTGAACATTCAGACTATACCATTTCATCATCCCTCACTCACTTTATTTTTAAAATTTAAAATTATTACTTACTTTTAACATTTATTTCCTTTTAAATTTTGAGTTCCAAATTCTCTCCCTCATCTATTGAGAATACAAATAGGATATCAATTATACATGTGAAATCATGCAAACTATGTCCATATTAGCTACATTGCCGAAAAAGCAGACTAAAAAAGTGAGAAAATTATACTTCATTTTGGACTCAGAGTTCATCAGTTCACTCATAGGAGGTAGAGAGCAGTTTTTCATCATGAGTTCTTTGGAATTGTCTTGGGTCATTTTATTGACCACAATAGTCAAGTCCTTCACCATTCATCCTCATTAGAACATTGCTTTCACTGTGCACAGTGATCTCCCAGTTCTCTCATCAGCCTGCATCAGTTTGTACAGGTCATGCCATATTTTTCTAAAACCACTCCCCTCGTTATTTCTTATAACACAATACAATTTCATCTCAGTCATATGCCGCAGCTTGTTCAGCCATTCCCCATTTGATGAGCAGCCCCTTGATTTCCAAGTCTTTGCCAGCACAAAGAAGAGCTGCTATAACTATTTTGTACGTGTGGGTCCTTTTCCTTCTCCTTTGATCTCTTTGGGATACAGACCTAGTAGTGGTATTGCTGGGTCAAAGGGCAGACACAGTTATATAGCCCTTTTGGCATTTTCCCAAATTGTTCTCCAGAATGATTCACTACATCACCAATAATCCATTATTTTTCCCTCGTCCCTGCCAGCATTTGTCATTTCTGATAGGTATGAGATACTACCTCAGAGTTGTTTTAATTTGCATTTCTTTAGTCAGTTGTGATTTAGAGAATTTTTCACATGACTATAGATAGCTTTGATTTCTTCTGAAAACTGCCTGTTTATGTCCTTTGACCATTTACCAATTGGGAATGGCTTTTATTTTTTATAAGTTTTATTCCATTTTCTCTATATTTGAGAAATTAAGACTTTATCTGAGAAACTTCATGTGAAAAGTTTTGATATCATTTCATTGTCTACGGTACCTTATAATAAAACACATCTTCCCTGATTATTTTAATTAAGGCTAATTTTGCTTTGGGGGCAGCTAGGATGTACAGTGGATAGAATGCCAGGCCTAGAGGGAGGAAGACTCATATTCCTGAGTACAAATCTGGCCTCAGACACTTACTTCCTGTATGACCCTGGACAAGTCACTTAACCCTGTTTGCCTCAGTTTCCTCATCTGTAAATTGTTGTTTTTACTCTAGTATTGTTGCCAAGAAAACCCTGAATGGGATCACGAAGAATCAGACATGACTGAAACAATTAAAGAACATTTTATTTTGCTTTTGCTTTGTCTGAGATCATGATCACTAGTCCTGACTTTTTTTTTGTTTTGTTTAACTGAAGCATATTAAATTCTGCTCCAGCTCTTTATTCTAACTCTGTGTGTGTCTTTCTATTTCAAGTGTCTCTTATAAAGAACACGTTATTTGATTCTGGTTTCTCATCCATTCTGCTATCCACTTCAGTTCTGTGGGTGAGCTCATCCTATTCACATTCGCAGTTATGATTATTGCTCGTTTCTCTCCATCCTATTTTCTTCTGTTTCTTCTTGTTTCTCTTTATCTTGTCCCTCCTTACAAGTCTGTTTTGCTTTTAACCACTGCCTCTTTTAATCCAACTTCCTTTTACCACCCCCCTGCCCCATTTTCTTCTTCTCTTCCCCTTCTATTTCCCTATTGGGTGAAATAGATTTCTTTACACACGTGTGTGTGTGTGTGTGTGTGTGTGTGTGTGTGTCTGTGCATGTGTGTAGTCTTTTCTCTTTGAACCAATTCTGATGAGAGTGAGGGCCTGCTGCCCCTACCACTTTCCCTTCCACTGTAAAAGCCCTGTGCTTCTTTATGTGAGAAAAATTTTCTCATTCTATCTCTCCCTTCCTCCTCACTGTGCATTCCTATTTTTCACCCTCCCCTTTTTTTTGGAGCTCATTCCAACATAATTGACTCACACCCATGCCCTCTGTCTACAAAAATTCCTTTTAACTGCCCCAATAATTATAAAGTTCTTAGGCGTTACATGAATCATATTCCCCTATAGGAATATGAACAGTTTAATCTTATCGAGCCCCTTATGATTTCTCTTTCATATTTACCTTTTTATGCTTCTCTTGTGTCTTTTGTTTAAATGTCAAATTTTTCTATTCAGTTCAGGTCTTTTCACCAGGAATGCTTGAAAGTCTCCTATTTCATTAAATATCCATTTTCCCCTGAAAGATTACACTCAGTTTTGCTGTACAGACTATTCTTGGTTGCAATCTTAGCTCCTTTGTATTCTGGAATATCATATTCCAACCCCCCACTTCTTTAATGTGGAAACCACTATATGATCTGGCTCTGGCTCAACAATATTTGAATTGTTTCTTTCTGGATGCTGGCAATATTTTTTCCTTTACTGGAATTTGACTATAATATTCTTAGAAGTTTTCATTTTAAGATTTCTTTTAGGAGGTGATTGGTGGATTCTTTTGATTTCTATTTTAACCTTTGAATCTAAGATATTAGGGCAGTCTTCCTTTATAATTTCTTGAAATGTGATGTCTAGGCTCTTTTTAAAAAAAAATAATGGCTTTCTCATAGTCCAATAATTCTTAAATGATCTCACCTCAACCTATTTTTCAGGTCAATTATTTTTCTTATGAGATAGTACATATTCTCCTTTTTCATTCTTTTGATTTCATTTTATTATTTCTTGATGTCTCATGGAGTCATTAGCTTCCACTTGCCCAATTCTAATTTTTAAGGAATTATTTTCTTCAGTAAGTTTTTGTACCTCTTTTTCCATTTGGCCAATTCTGCTTTTTAAAGAGTTGTTTTCTTTGGTGAATTTTTGTATCTCTTTTATTATTAGGCCAATTCTGTTTTTTAAGGTGTTATTTTCTTCAGTATTTTTTGTACCTTTTTTTTTACCAAGCCATTAATTCTCTTTTCAGAGTTTTCATTCATCACTCTCATTTCTTTTCCCATTTTTTTCTCTACCACTCATCCCTTTCTTTAACTCTTCCAGTAATTCTTGTTGGGCTTGGGCCCAATTAGCACATTTCTTTGAGGCTTTGGTTGTACCTGTTTTCATGTTGTCTTCTGAGTTTGTGTTTTGGTCTTTCCTGTCTTTGTAGTAACTTTTTTATGATCAAGGGTTTTTTGTTGTTGCATTTTTCTCATTTTCTAGCCTATTTCTTTACCTTGAACTTTATGTTAAAGTTAGATTCTGCTCACTGGGGGTGGGGAGGCATTATCCCAAACTTCAGGCTTTTTCTACACTGCTGTTTTCAGAGCTAGTTCTGGGGGTATGTGAGTTTTCGATTCTTCCAAGGTGGTGTGATCTAGGGAGAGGTCTGATCACTGCTCTCCTAGTCTGTACTCTGGTCATTACCCATGAAGGGCCCCTGCTTCTTTGCAGCCACAAGTGCTCCTCTTGGCTTCAGAACTGTAACGAGTTTCCTCGCTTTGCTACAGCTACAAGTGCTAGTGCTCCTTTCTGACTTGGGACTGTGAGCAGGGCTCCTGCTCCTTTGTGACCGATCATGAGCATTCCTCTCAGACCTGGAACGCCAATCCAGAACTGTGTATGGTCATTCGAGTTGCCATTCAGTGCCAGTTGTACCCAGTGCCAGTGAAGAATCTCCTGTAATCTCTTTTTCTGACTAGTTACCTAATCCCCTCACTGTCTCTGGGTGGAACATTCCTGAGGCTGCTCCTGTTGCTGTTTGTTTCCACCACCTCCAAGGTCCACGGCTGGTGTGGTGCTGCTGCCATGCTCCAATCTGACTTCTGCTCGGGTGACACAGACTTCTCCTGTTGACCTTCTAAGTTGTTTTAGGCTGGAAAAATGTCTCACCCTGATTTTATTTTATTAGCTCTGTTGCTCCAAAATTTGATTTGATGAGTTAAAGTTGTTTGGAGGGGAATGTTGCAAGAGTTCAGCTGGTTGCTGCCTCTAATCTGCCATCTTGGCTCTGCCCCCATGACACTTTTTGATCATAGTTCATCATTGGAAATATATTTCAGCCTATATGACTCTGCTAGATGTCTTTCTATTGCCCTTTGGGTCACCTAAAGTTTTAATTCTTTAGAGACTGTAGTGTTGCAAAATTTCCAACCATATGTCGTGACCAGAAAAACATTCAAATTGACGTGATAGACCTTTATATAAAATAAATGTTTGGGATTGTTAAAAACACTGAACAATTTCCCAAATGCAATTTAGTTTGCACTTCTTTTATTCAATTTTGGTCCCAATTCATTATCTATCTGCGATGTCTAGATATTTGTAGTGATGTTCTAACTCAATGGACTGTTCATCCACATCCTAGTCTGGACAATAGACATCTTTCATCAATTTAGTTCTTCCTCACGGCTTGTTAGGTTAGCCCCTTTTGAATAATTACACGTATCATTGAGGAAGTCCTGCAATATTCTGGGACTTGATGCAGTTAGCACAATATCTTTAAGTGGATTTCACTAGAAAAGTAATCTCCAAAGAAATATTGTATGGATGATGACAACCTGCCATTCTCCTTTCCATTGTCAGAATAAAATAAACATTTCTAATGGTCCCTTGGGCAGCATATCTACCAATAGTACATTAACCCTGACTATTGTGCTTTTTCTGTTTTCATTCCCTACTAGGACTCACAATCACTCCCTCAAATTTCTAGCATTTATGCAAATTACTTTGAAATTACCAGAAAAGTGTTATTACATGCCTTTATCTTACCCTTTTGTGACTGGCTTTGATTTTTTGAAAGCTCTGACTTATCCCCACAGATTAATTTGCATGGGTATTATAAAATACAGTTTTTATAGTAGATCCTAGATATGCAAGTCTATACCATTTGAGTATTTGACAGTGACGTATGAAAAATACTGAGAATTCTGATATCAGATTGAAATTCCCGAGTGTTGTTAGTTTTGAAATATATCACAAATATGAGATTACTAGGAATTTGCTTACTTGCATGGAGTTATCGGCCCAGTGCAGGGACCATTCTATGAAATGGTTTACTTTTAGACAGTTCTTAGCAGTTTATGGCTAATTGAGAAATGTTGATTTATCATGATGAAGTTATTGTCTTGGTATAATTTAAGTGTGTTTAAAAAATTAGTGAAAGAATCAAAAGTTTATCAAATTAGTTGTATTGAGAATTCATTAAGATGTTTCACCAAGTTTGTAAGAAGATTTGGAAATTCTAAATTTAATCTACTTGTTCAAGAACAACCTTTTTGTGTGCTGAGATCACTTTTACTGCATGCCTTTATAAATAGATATTGAGTGAAAAACTACAGTTCTTCTATCCCACCACTTGGTGACAGCATCACTCCACACTTAGACACATATTGTCTAGTTCTAGAAGAATGCACCTGACAGTATTTTCATGTGTGCTTGATGAGGCTGGAAAGGCTGCTGTGTGGCCACATTAAAATATATATGAAGACCATTAAAGATCATAGAATTTGAGAACTGAGAGGAACCTAAAAATAATCTTGCCCATGAGCTTTTAACCTAGGGTCTGTAAACTTTTTAAAGTGAGCTTTACAAAATAAATTGATACTTGTATTTTGATATAATTGGTTTCCTTTGTAATCCTATGCATTTTATTTCATGCATTTAATAACATTATCCTGAAAAAAGGGTCCATAGGCTTTACCAGACTGCCAAAAGGGTCTATCCATGAGAGAAACCTAAGTTCAGAGAAGTTTAATGACTTGGCCAATGTCACTTCATTTAGCGGTAGAGTCCTGAAATGAGAATCTCAAGGTTTCTTGTCTTCTAATCCAATGCTCTTTTGGTTCTAGCCATTGTTTGGATGGCTATTGGATGTATGCTCTTTGTGGCATTCGCCTGTTTACTTGTGGCCTGGTTATATGCTCATCCATCCATCCATCCATTCATTCAGTAAGCACTTAGGGTGCTGCACTTTGTGCAACAGATGATATGAGGTGCCCTGAGAGACACAGTAAGGAGATCTGTTCTCCATCCCCCAAGAGCACTCTAGTTGGAGATTTAAGGTATATGTGCAAAATACTGCAAGACACACCAGTCCTAAGGATAGGAGAGGTACAAGGACACCCGAATAAATACTACTCCAAATCTAAAGACTGTGTAGAAACTAATTACTTCATATCAGTAATATCTGTCAGTCTGTTACTTACCAAAGCTATGCTGAGTAATCTTGAATTTAGCTTCCATGTGCAACTGCAGGCAGGGATTTTGTGAGGTTCAAATAATGGTTGTAAAAAGCATTTTGCAAATGTTAAAGTGGTCTATAAATGCCCGTTATTATTCTCAGCCTCCAGTCACCAGGACTCCAATCTGGTGATGACTCGATTCTCTGAGCTTTCTATTACTCCTGCCGAACCCTTTATAAAGTAATAAGAGATGCCCTGGTAAATGTTTAACAACAGGGGTGGGGTGGGAGGAGGGGGAGAACTGTATACGTAAACTTCTAAGTTTGATCTGCAATAATACTTTGTTAAGTCTAGATGATCAACAAAAGAACAAATCTGGACCCTGATTTGTACGGATTGCTGATTTCTGAGGTATAAATGCTCACACTGAGAACTGAACAATCTGAGCTGGCTCCAGGTCACTCCTGCCTGTGGGATTCTTCTGTCCATCCTATAGTCAACCCTTATTCAGTTCCTTTGGGTATCCTGCTATCAAGCTTTTTCTGAGCAGCATCATAGGATTCAGAAGTACGTTAGAAGTTATCTGTTCCAGCCCCCTCATTTTATAGTTGAGGATGCTGTGAAGAGAAGTCCCACAGGTAGGAAGCAGTGATGATTCAATTCTACCTCCATTAGTTACATTTGGATCCAGGGTTCTTTCTCCTAATGATACTACCTTTCTACGCCTAGCCTACCATCATTTCAGATTAGAAGCACACATTGGGCGTAGACCTTCAGAGCTGGGGGAGAACTTCGAGATTATCCAGTATCTAGCCCATTACATTCTGGGATTTTCTTTACTTATTGGATTGTGTGTACCTTCTTGTATCCATATGCTCTTTAGATACAAAGGCGGTATTTTTTTCATTTTCCTTTTACTCTCATTTTGGGGCTTTGGTTTAGTGAAACTCCAAAATGCTACCAAGTGCTTCATCTGCACTCCCGTGTAACAAAAAAAAAAAAAAGCAGAGTCTGAGTGAACGTTAAATGTGACTTTTAGGTGACACTTTCAAAGGAGATGAATTTTTACTTTTCTGGCAGGCTCAAGTATTACCACTGCAGAAAGAACTGAATAGAACCATGACTATAAAACTTTGGTTTGGGTCTCTTGGAGATAGGCCCTATTCCTGAAAAAAACCTAGGTATTTATTTCTTTCACTTATCTTCAAAACTGGACTTATTCAGCTGGTCAGATTACATCCTAATGGATCCTTATGGAATAAAAAAAAAAACATTTTCCAGAAGTCATTGAGCTGGTGGGAAAAATAGAGCAATTGGTAACCTTATGGTACTGGTGGTTGGGTAGGAGAAATTATTATTTAATGCTTTAATGATTTAAATAGCTTCTTTGAAGCAGTTTACCAGTGTTATCAAAACATAGACCTTAATAATTGGGGACTAGTTTTGTGAAAGGAGGTTAGAGAAAAGATCATGCAGTCTTAGTGAATAAAAAGCTGCCTATGCACAACAATGCAATGCTATAATTAAAAATGCAACCACGGCACTAAGGAGTGTACAAAAGAGAATCTAAAGTAATAACCAAGAAACGTTTCTCTTGGTATGCTCAGCAATGATCCAGTCAGTTTCTTAGTAATAGTATTGTGGATAGTTTTCGATTCTGTTACTAAAAAGGATACACAAAAGAGTCACATCATGCTTGCATTTAACTTATGAATTCAACTGTATTGTATGTGTGTGTGTGTGTGTGTGTGTGTGTGTGTGAGAGAGAGAGAGAGAGAGAGAGAGAGACAGAGACAGAGACAGAGACAGAGAGAGAGACAGAGTGCAAACAATTTAGTGTGCGGCAGTAAATATCCCTAGCCATTTGTATTAGTAACTAAGGTGGGACATCCTTACTGTTTTAGAATGATAAATTAATTTTCTTTGACTGAGCCTTACTGGGTGCAAAGTCCCAGGCCCAAACCCCTAATGACTAGGGGCTAAGCCTATGTGAGCAAGACCAGAGCCAATAGTAGGAGCCTAAGTTCTGGTCGCTCAGACGATGTTTGATGATGCCCAAAGACTATAAAAAAGGAGAGAACAGAGCTATTTGAGAGAGGCTCCCACTCCTAGAGGCGCAGGACTCTGGGCAGCCACTCCAAGAGCCTCTTGGCTTACCCAGATGTTGATGGTCTCTTGGTAACAATGAATTGTATTTGGTCTGTTTATAATGTATGTTTGTAATTTGTATTTGCTCTGAAATTCAGGGTGCTGGCTTTTTCCTCTGAACTAAGTGAATGATATTTGTATGTTGGTTTGAAATAAGATTGTTAACTCCCTAATGTTACTTTCCTTAGTAAAGCAGATCAAAAAAACCTGTGCTGGCAGCATCTTTGTTGTTGGGCTTGTGTGGCCCCACAGCAGCTGCTAGCCAAATTGTTGCAACACCATTGCACTACTTGTACCTAATTCGCAAATGCCCCAGAGTGAACATAAGATGGGAGACATAAATTTTCTTTTTTCTTTTTAGTCAGTGTCATTTCTCAGTGTGTCTCATAGTAGGAACATGTTACTCCAGCCCAGACCTCATGTAACTCTAGAATCTCATCTTCATCATACAGTCATTTGATTCTGCTTAGGCTGGTTGAGCTAATGAGGGACAGTCTTACTTGGCCTTCCAAGATAGATCACAAATAATAATAATAATGATAGCTATCATGTACATAGGACTTTAAGGTTTGTAAAGCATTTTTAATGCACTGTCATCTGTGCCTCAGGACAATCCTGTCAGGAGGTGCCATTATTATCTCTGAGATCAGAGAGTTTAAACAACTTGTTCATAGTCACATAGGTCATAAGTGTCTGAGATGGGTTTAAACTTAAATCTTCCTGACTTCAAATCCAGGGCTCTGTTCGCAAAAGTCATACTCTCTAAGTCTAGATCTGGCTTCCTGGTCCTGGTAGAATGTCCCTACTGTGCTTGCTTTGACTTTCTCGCCTTGGGGTGAATAGGAATTTTTTTAGAAATCTTCTAATTATAGTCACACTCATATATGAAGTCCTTCCTAAGAGTATTTTCACCCTAATGGTCAATTTTCCTAGTAACTATGGTTTTTTTTTCTGTTTTTGTTTTACTCCATTTGAACAGAAATTCTACTTCCTGCCTCTCTCTAGAGCAATACATTTACCTAGTGTAGTGAAAAATAAACTGATTTTTAATTGTTTCCATGCCAAACAGCTCAGATCTTACTGCTCTCTGATATAGACTCCACCCCACCCCATTTTAAAAAGATACTCTATCCCTTTTCTAGTTAAAACTGTTTAAAAACATCATACTGTACTCTATGTGTGATTTAAGGGATTTTCAATGATACTCTGGACTATGTGGAATTTTCATCTCCTGTGTGGACTAAGAAACCTACTAAGATGCAACTTCATTGCAGGGAACTCCAGTTGGGGATACTCACCTTGACTAAAGGATTGGAAATGAGAACTCTGAGGGAAGTTTAAAGGCACTAGGATTATTCTCTAGAGAAGATAAAGCCAAGAAGGGATTTACGCTAGTCTTAAGCAAAGGGATTTATGCTGGTCTTATGCTTTTAGGCAGAAGAATGTGACTTGTTTTTTGCTTTTCCATCTCCACTGTGTACAGAACAAAAAGGTTTGAGCTAAAATGGCATGGCATGAGATTTATATTAGACATAAGGAAGACAAAACTTTCTCCATAGTGAGAGTTATTAAATGGTAGACCACGTTAAGGAAAGCTATGAAATCGCATTTTGGGGGGATATTTGTAGGATTTAAAGATAATGTAGATCGGGTTTCTTGTTTTTACAGATAAGGGAAGCGCAGCTGAAAGACACAAAGCAACATGCCCATGGTCAGGTATAGAACCCAGGTCCTCTGACTAGAGCCTCTGAACTGAATCTTCATCCTTCCTTCACCCCCTCTCCCAACCCCCAAACTACCTCCCCACAAAGCTCCCACACAAGAGGAAGAGTGCTTTCATCCCCATGGTAGTGAGCTGACAGAGGAGGAAGTGAGACAAAGTATCTACTTTAGGGATGAATGGACCATCCCCCTGTCAGTTTACACCCTCTTTCCTCTATTCCTAGTCCATCACTTAAAACCAACATGGTCCTACTGTCATCATGTCCCTTTTCTGGGGCACTCCTGGGAGAGTGGGAACTCCTTTGCTGCTCTAAAGCAATGAGGACTCCCCCATTGCTCCAAAGTTGGGTTATATTATCAGAAATCTGGTAATCTAAATCTAGTCTGAGGACCCATACCATGTGGAATGCCCAGAATCAGCAGACATGCACGAGCATTGCACAGGATGAGAAGGCACAAATAGGTACAGTTTGTACCACTGGAGGAGTACCTACATAAATGAGATCAAAGATCCGGTGAGTTAGTAATAGACCTTGACATCGACATAATCGAATTAATTTAAAAAAATCTAAAGTACTCTTTTCTGCTTCTAGAGTAGGACTATGATTTCATTATATTAGGTAGCTTTAATTTATTTAGACACTGGTGAAGGACCCAACTGGAGTGCTTTCTAGGAGAGTGTTTCTTGTTTGTTTTTGAAGAAAAGAATTTTTTGTTGTGTTGTTTGCCTTTCTTGGACATGCAGTCATCTAAACAAATCCTCAACTGAATAACTAGTACAGTTCAGAAGCAAAAAAACCCAAAAAACAAAAAACTGATCTCATTCAAAATCCTTTGTGCTCCTTGTATGATCCTGAACAACTTGTTCCATCTTTGGGGCTGGCTACCAACTCAGAAAACAGCAAAAATAGTTTTGCTGCATCACCAGGTTGCTCCATCTTTAAAAGCCACAGTATTTATACCCCACATCTCCATTCCGTATTTAACAGCTGCACGTAGCGTGGTAACAGTGAACACAGCACACTGCTGATATTCCCCTTCGTTTTCTCTTGGTCTCCAATTTCACACAAAGGAATGGACATTATGATGTTTAGGAAGCATCCTTCCTCTCCTCTGGCAAAGCTTCAGGTAGCCGGGAGTCTTTTCCTTCTAATGTTATAGGCTCTGCATCTTCCTCTTTCACTGCTGTGCTGATTACTGCCTCTTCTCCCTCTGGTGATTTATCATTCAATTCTTTCTCTGGTTCTTGCAAAGTGACTCTTTTTGGTTCTGTTTCCTCCTTTGGTTTAGACTCCATGTCGTCCTTTACTTCCACAATGGTCACTCTTGGTTTTTCTTCTTTTTCCTCCATTGGTTTAGACTCTGTGTCCTCTACCGGTTTAGACTCTGTGTCCTCCATCGGTTTAGACTCTGTGTCCTCTACCGGTTTAGACTCTGTGTCCTCCATCGGTTTAGACTCTGTGTCCTCCATCGGTTTAGACTCTGTGTCCTCCATCGGTTTAGACTCTGTGTTCTCCATCGGTTTAGACTCTGTGCCCTCCATCGGTTTAGACTCTTTGTCCTCGATCGGTTTAGACTCTTTGTCCTCGATCGGTTTAAACTCTTTGTCCTCGATCGGTTTAGACTCATTGTCCTCGATCGGTTTAGAGTCTTTGTCCTCAATCGGTTTAGACCCTATGTCCTCCTTAGATTTAGACTCTCTCCCTTCCTTTTCTTTCAGAATGGTCTTTCTTACTTTTGATTCTTTCTTCCACAAATAACCTGCTTCTTCCTCTTCTTTCATTTTGATCATTGTTTTTACTTCCTGCAGCATTTTACTCTCTGTTTCTAACTCTACTTCTAACTTTGCCACTCTTGATTTTACATCCTCCAACAGCCTAGCCCCAATCGCTTCCATTTCTTCTTGATTTAATTCATATTTTCTCTTTTCTTCCTCCTTTTCTGGCTTATCCATCATGTCTTCCTCTTTTTTTGGTGTGGATGTTTTTGTTCTATCTTCCCTCTCATCTGTGTCCTCTTGTTTCTGCTTGCTACCTTCAGACATTTGCTCATCTTCCAAATCGCTGTCCCAGTCTTTCACCCTTCTTTGCTTAAGCTTTAGTAGTCTTTTCCTTGATGTCATCCTCCTTGGTCTTATTTCATGCTGTAACAAAAAGATATGTGTTAGAAATATACTTGCCTTGATTTAGTCAGAATGTTTAGTAAGTTAGATTATTTTATATAATAGATGTTTTTGTTTAACCTAGGGATAAGCAGAAAATACCTCCTAGCTACAACTCCATTGTTAACTTTATCTTCATATATACATATATTTTCTTACTTTCCTTTAATATCTTTAATATATATTTTTACCTAATAAGCACACTGTGATAAATATGGGGTGTTCCAAAAGTCTTAGTGCAATTTATAGCTGTTAAGTAATCTATTAAAGCTTAAAACTGCACTAAGACTTTTTGGGATATCCTGTATAATTGAATCTTTTAAGATGATATTCTTTGAGGGTTTTTTCATCAGAAAGATTACTTTAGGCATCAACAGTTGTACTATGTTATAGACATAGAAGGTTGAATTAAATCTCTATTGAACTCTTGACTGGTTACTAAATGATTGATGAAAGTCTATTTTTCTCATAATGTATCTCTTTTCCCTAAAAGTTAAAATTCCAGTTAACTGAAGGTCTCAGGTAGTTGAGGTATCTTTATTTGGCTTCACTGAAGAATCTTGTGGTATTCCTTGGCAAATATTCCAACATAAGAGCAATTGCTGTCATTTTAAATAAATGTCTGTTGAACTGAATGAGAATTAATTAATCACTAACCTGAGAATTAGGGGTAGAGTGTGGGATACTTGTGAATAGAATAGAGAATTAAAGTCTTTCCTTTAAAATAGAGAAAGAAGATACTCATAACACTTCTCAATCTAAGTTTTCAGCTGGCACAAATAAGAAGCAGATGTCCTTTTTTTCTTTTTTTTTTAATTTATTTTTAGTTTTCAACATTCACTTCTACAAGATTTTGAGTTCTAAATTTTTCTCCCTCCCTCTCCTCTCTCCTCCCCAAGATGATGGGCAATCTGATAGAAGCTATACATATACATTCATATTAAACATGTTTCCACATTAGTCATGTTGCAGAGAAAAATTAGAACCAATAGGAGAAACCATGAGAAAGAAAAAAAAAGAGATTAAATAGTATGCTTCAGTCTGCATTCAGACTCCATAGCTGTTTTCTCTCGATGTGGATAGCATTTTCTCTCTTAAGTCTTGGAATTGTCTTAGATCCTTGCATTGCTGAGAAGAGCTAAGTCTATCAAAGTTAGTCATCACACAGTTTTGCTGTTACTATGTACATTGTTCTCCTGGTCTTGCTCATTTCACTGAGCATCAGCATCATATAAGTCTTTCCAGGTTTTTCTGAAGTCCGCCTGTTCATCATTTCTTATGGAACCATAGTATTCCATTACATTCATATACCACAACTTGTTCAGCCATTCCCCAATGGGTGGGCATCCCCTCAATTTTCAATTCTTGGCCACCACAAAAAGAGCTGCCATAAATATTTTTGTACATGTGGATTATTTTCCTGTTTTTATGATCTCTTTGAGATATAGACCTAGAGGTGGTATTGCTGGGTCAAAGGATATGCTCAGTTTTATAGCTCTTTGGGCATAGTTCTAAATTGCTCTCCCGAATGCTTGGATCAGTTCACAACTCCACCAATGATGCATCAGTGTTCCAATTTTCCCACATCCTCTGAACATAATTTATCATTTTCCTGTTTTGTCATGTTAGCCAATCTGATAGGTGTGATGAATTATTTTAATTTGCATTTCTCTAATCAATAGTGATTTAGAGCACTTTTTCATATGACTCTAGATAGCTTTAATTTACAATCAGATGTCTTTAGGAAAGTAAGAATTGCAATCACTTACCTTCTGAGGGAATTTATAGCATTCTAATAATATAACTAAATGAGAAGAGGCAAATGAATGATTCTTGTTTTTCCTCCATCAAGTGTAACCATAAAATGCACACATCAACTAAAAGAATTGGGTTCTTGTGATGAATCTAAGGAAATTGTAACTTCTAATTTTTTAATTTATAATTATTTTTAGTTTTCAACATTCACTTCCATAATATTTTGAGTTTTGAATTTTCTCCTCCACCTTCTCCTCCCCCCTCTCCAAGGTGGCAAGGAATCTGATAGAGGTTCTACTTATACATTCATATTAAACATATTTTCATATTAGTCATGATGTAAAGAAGAATTAGAACTAATGGGGGGAGCCATGAGAAAGAAGAAACAAAGCAAAACAACAAAAGAAAAGAAGAGCAAATAGTATGCTTCTATCTGAATTCAGACTCCCCAGTTCTTTCTCTGGATGTGGATAGCATTTTCCATCATGAGTTTCTTAGAGTTGTCTTAGATCCTTGCATTGCTGAGAAGAGCTAAGACTATCAAGATCAGTCATTGCACAGTGTGACTGTTATTATGAACTCTTGCCTGTGCTCATTTTACTCAGCATCAGTTCATATAAATCTTTTCAGATTTTTTTTGAGGTCCACCTGCTCATCATTTCTTCTTTTTTGTGGTTATATATATATTTACTTATTTTTAGTTTTCGACATTCACTTCCACAAGATTTTGAGTTACAAATTTTCTCCCCATGTCTCCCCTCTCCCCACCCTCAGATGGTGTGCATTCTGATTACCCCTTCCCCCAATCTGCCCTACCTTCTATCACTCTCCCCCTTCTCTTACCCCTTCCCCTTCCCTTACCCCTTCCCCTTCCATTTTCTTGTAGGGCAAGATAGATTTCTATACACTATTGCTTGTATTTCCTAGTTTCATGTAAAAACAATTTTTAACATTCATTTTAAAACCTTGAGTTCCAAATTCTCTCTCCTCTTCCCTCCCCACCCACCCCCATTGAGAGGGCTACCAATTTGATATAAGTTATACATATACAGTCATGCAAAACACTTCCCTAATAGTCATGTTGTGAAAGACTAACTATATTTCCCTGCATCGTATCTCACCCCCTATTTGTTCTATTCTGTCTTTTGACCCTGTTCCTCCTCAAAAAAGTGTTTGCTTCTGATTATCTCTTCCCCAATCTGCCCTCCCTTCTATCATCTCCCCCTCTCTTATCCCCTTCCCCCCTATTTTCTTATAGAGTAAGATAGATTTCCACACCCAATTGAGTGTGTATGCTATTCCCTCCTTAAGCCAAATCCAATAAGAGTAAGGTTCATTCATTCCCTTTCACCTTCCCCCTCTTCCCCTCCACTGTAAGAGCTTTTTCTTGCCTCTTTTGTGTGATATAATTTACCCCATTCTACCTCTCCCTTTCTCCTTCTCCCAATGCATTCCTCCCTCATCCCTTAATTTTATTTTTAAGATATCATCCCTTAATATTCAACTCACCGTATGCTCTCTGTCTATATATATATATTTCCCTCCAACTACCCTAATCCTGAGAAAAGTCTCATGAGTTACAAATATCATCTTTCCATGTAGGAATGTAAACCATTCAACTTTAATAAGTTCCTTATGATTTCTCTTTCTTGTTTACCTTTTCATGCATCCCTTGGATCTTATATTTGAAAATCAAATTTTCTATTCAGCTCTGGTCTTTTCATCAGAATACTTGAAAGTCCTCTATTTCATTGAATGGCCATTTTTCCCCTGAAGGATTATACTCATTTTTGCTGGGTAGGTGATTCTTGGTTTTAATCCTAGCTCCTTTGACCTCCAGAATATCATATTCTAAGCCCTCCAATCACTTACTGTAGAATCTGCTAAATCTTGTGTTATCCTGATTGTGTTTCCACAATACTTGAATTGTTTCTTTCTAGCTGCTTGAAATATCCTCTCCTTGACCTGTGTTTCAACAGTTCAGCTAGCAGCTACTGTGGGGGTGTAAAACCAACAACAAGCAGCTCACAGAATGCTGCAAGCCCAAGTTCTTTTGATCTGCTTTACTAAGGAAAGCAACGTTAAGGGGTTAACAATCTTACTTTAATCCAGTATACAAATATTATTCACTCAGTTCAGGGGGAAAAGCCAGCACACTGAGCTTTAAAGCAAATACAAACAAATTACAAACATCAACAGACAGACCTTGTCTGATTCAAATTTCAATGCATAGTTACCAGAGTTTAACAAAGTCCCAACATTCGGGTTCACAAGCTGGAGGGCTCTACAGCTGCCTGGAGACTCAACACTAGTGTGCCACCAAGACTGAGAGCCCTAAGCAAATAGCTGTGTCTTCTCTTTTTATGCACTTTTTAGCTGTCATCAAATGCCATCTGAGCAACCAGAACTTAAGCTCTTACTATTGGCTCTGAAGTTAGCACCTCTCGCTAGGACCTTGAAGGCTTCACACCCACATGGACTTAGCACCTAATAGCTATGGGTTTGGGGCCTACCAATACACACCCACATAGGCTTAGCACCTAACAGATAGGAGTTTGGGCTTGGAGCTTAGCACCTAGTAAAACTCAATCAAAGATACTTAATTAATCATTTTAAAACAGTAAGAAAGTCCCAACTTAATTGATATTACAACCTGGGAAGTCTAGAATTTGGCTATAATGGCCCTAGGAGTTTTCCTCTGGGATCTCCTTTAGGAGGTGATCGTTAGACTCCATCAATTTCTATCTTACCCTCTGGTTCCAGAACATCAGGGCAGTTTCCCTTGATAATTTCTCTAGAGGTGATATCCAAGCTCTTTTTTTATTATGGTTTTCAGGTATTCCAATAATTTTTAAATTATCCCTCCTGGATCTATTTTCCAGGTCAATTATTTTTCCAATGAGATTATTTCACATTGTCTTCTATTTTTTCATTCTTTTGGTTTTGTTTTATAATTTCTTGATATCTCATAGAGCCATTAGCTTCCATTTGCTCCATTCTAATTTTTAAGGAATTATTTCCTTCACTTATCTTTTGGACCTCCTTTTTCATTTGGCCACTTCTACTTTTTAAGGCATTCTTCTCCACATTGGCTTTTTGGACCTCTTTTGCCATTTGGGTTAGTCTATTTTTAAGGTGTTATTTTCTTTAGTATTTTTGGCGGTCTCTTTTAGCAAGCTGTTGACTCGTTCTTCATGATTTTCTTGCATCACTCACATTTCTCTTCCCAATTTTTCCTCTACTTCTCTTACTTGATTTTCAAAATCCTTTTTGAGCTCTTCTATGGCCTGTGACCAATTTGTACTTTTCTTGGAGGCTTTGGATATAGGAGCTTTGACTTTGTTGACTTCTTCTGGTTGTATGTTTTGATCTTCTTTGTCACCAAAGTATGATTCTATAGTCTGAGTTTTTTTCCCACTGTTTGCTTATTTTCCCAGTCAATTACTTGACATTTTTGCTTTTTATTAAGGTAGGTCCCTGCTTCCAGTGTGGAGGGTGTACTGTCCCAAGCTTCAGGAGTTTTGTGCAACTGTTTTCAGAGATACTTCTAGGAACCTGTAAATTTTCATTTCTTTCAAGGTGGTATGATCAAAGGAGAGGTGTTCACTCTTTTCCTGGCCTGTGCTCTGGTCTGTGAGTGACCACAAGCCCTCTTTTCTGCCTTGGAACTGTGAGGAGGATTCCCTCTCCACTGCCACCACAAGCTCTGCCATGCCAGTGCTCCTCCTCACCCCAGGAACATCACCCAGGACTGCAACCCAGATCCAAGCACAGGCAAAGCAAGAGAATCCTGCCTCAGCCTCAGCTCCCTACAATCCCCCTACAATCAGCTGTTCAATCTTCCCCTTCCCCCCCCCTCACCGTTTGTGGGCCAAGAGCTCTGGAAGTAGCCAGCACTGCCACCATTGCCGCCACCCCAGGGCTAGGACTAGACTGTGCTCTTCTCTCACCCAGGCCCAACAGACCTTTCCTACTGACCTTGTCGTTGGTGTTTATGGGTTGAGAAGTCTGGAAACTGGGGGACGGAGCCAAGATGGCGGCTGGAAAGCAGGGACTGGCATGAGCTCCCCATCAAGTCCCTCCAAAAACCTAAAAAAATGGCTCTGAACCAATTCTAGAGCTGCAGAACCCACAAAGTGGCAGAGAGAAGCAGGGCTCCAGCTCAGGACAGCCTGGATGGTCTCTGGGTAAGGTCTGTCCCACATGGAGCTCCCAGCTCCCAGCTGAGGGGAGCAGAGCTGAGCGACCAGACCACGGACCGACCAGACCAGGAGCCAAGCAGAGAGTGCCCTAGCGTCCTGAATTACTGAGCTGTGGCATTTACCAGACCTCACAACCCACAAACAGCAAAGACAACAGAGAACGTTAGTGGGAAAAGCTGCAGGGACTGAGTTTGCAGTTCGGCCACCACCCCTGGGGCAGCGGAGGTGGGGCAGCTTTAGAACTACAGCTGCAGTATCTTCTGGCCCCAGGCCCACCTGGTGGGAGGAATTAAGCGGAGGATCAGAGCAGGAGTGAAGAGCCTGCTGAAGATTTAAGCCCAGTCCAGGTAGGGGGTTCTTGGGGAAGGAGGAGTGCTGGTTTGGCAGAGCATCCGCCCAAGCGTGGAACATAGAACTCTTTAGTCTATAAGCAGCCATACTCCCCTGAAAACCTCAAGGGTTAAGTAAGTTGGCTGGGAACATGACCAGGCAGCGAAAACACACCCAGATTCAGCCTCAGACTCTGGAATCCTTCTTTGGTGACAAAGAAGACCAAAACATACACTCAGAAGAAGT
>CM053626.1:134320441-134336088 GCA_028646595.1 Phalanger gymnotis | reverse complement strand
AAAAAAAAGAAGTCTGGAAATCACCACAGATCCCCGTGATTCAGTCCCCTGAGGCCTGCTCCAGGTTCTGTGGGACCCTGTCTATGCTGGCACAGTTTCGTTGGACTGCTCTCCTGTCTCAGCCTGGTGCAACGGACCTTTACTATAGACCTTCCAGCTTATCTTGGGCTGGAAATGTGTTTCACTCTGTCATTTTGTGAGTTCTGCTCCTCTAGACTTTGTTTAGAGTCATTTTTTACAGGTATTTGGAGGAGTTTGGGGAAGAGCTTAAGCGAGTCCCTGCTTTTACTCTGCCAACTTTTCTGATTTTATGCTAGGATTCTACAAATTGATTAGTCATTTGCATTTTGAGACTAGCAAAAATCCAAGGTCCATACCTGTTTAATGCTGCTGTCAGAGTAGGTCAGTTTCTTTAATTTTCTGGTTTGGACTGATGGCTAATTGGTGGAGCCACTCAATCACACAAAGAGTGCCTCAAGATTCTTTTCCCACTTTGATACTCTTGAAGAGCTAAATTCTTGTCATTTCTAAACTTGTAGCATTTAAATAGCTTGATTCTTTTCTCTTATTTTTAGGAAGATACTTTCTTAAAGGGCATTACCTTTTTGAGATGTTATAATTTTCTCTTTATTTTGAAGCCAGCTAAGATCTTACCTTTCGAAGCTGGTGAGCTGAGGAAAAACACATGCAATTAAGCTTCCAAGAGAAAGTTATTTCTATCCCCTTGCTTCCATAGCAGAACTTATAAGTCTAGTAATAGGGGAAGATAATTTATGTCTTAGTTATGCTATAATCCTGGCTCTCTGATTCCTGTACCTCTTCTTGCCATTGTGGTAGTCACTGTTATTTCCCATATACAACTCATAATAAGCCAAAGATTTTTATAATTTTTTTAAAGGGGCAAGGTGGTTATATTGTTTGTGTGGTGAACCCATCTTTTGGCTTTAGAAGGTCCAAGTTGTAATTCTACTTGAAGGGCACAAGAGGAAATAAACTGCTAGTTATTTATTTATGGTCCCATTTTGTCTTCATTGCAAAGAATACTAATAGCAAAGAGCCTCAGAACCTCACAAACTCTTATTCCTTCCAGAGAGTCCCATCACTGGCATGGCAGGAAGTACTGCAAGTGGATTGACATGTATTGCCAGGGCTGGGAATCCAACAGCTGCTTCATCCCAAAGCTCTTTTAAAGCATTATCTTTTGGGGGGGGATTTTGCTTTAAAACAATATATACATAAGTGGACTATGTACATATGCATATAAATGTACATATGTGTGTGTACCTAATATTTGGTCAAAATTAGTGGCAAGTCAAATAAAATATATTTTTCTGATGTTTCCATGGTCACCTCTGCCTTCTGCTTTTCTCTGCTCTTCCTACTTTCTCTCTCTCTCTCTTTTTTTTGTTTCAGCCATCTTGCATCCTTTGTGCCATATCTTTTTTGCCTATTATATACAAAAAGACCATGGGGCAATACATAGATTCAGCATGCCAACACCAATGAATAGATGGAACTGAAGCACAACCCAATAAATTGCAAGCATCTCCTTCACTTCAGCAGAAACAAACGCATTTGTTATCAGCACCAGTAGGAACTAGTTCTATCAACATATGGAGCTCTTGGCCAGATAACTAAAAGTCTGCAGTTTGAGGACCTGAATGCATAATACACAGGAGTTTTAGAGGTTGCTAATGAATTGTCTTTAATGTAACAATCTAGAATGCCTGATAAATTAAATTTTCCTAATGCCATAATAACTCCTTATAAATTGGGCACTTTCATAAATGACAATTTTTTTCAGACCCATAAGGTATAATTTGCAATAGCAGTATAAAAATTATCCCAGAAGCCTGAGAGAGGAACTGGTACTTTGAAAATACCTAACTTAGAAAGAGCAGCGCTTAGGCCATGGAAGAACCTATGAGTACTACAAACACTTGTGATTTGGCCTTTTATTTGCACTCTGAAATGCTAGCACTTTCCCTACGCAATCTGAATTTCAAATATTAGGCCTTCTTTTGCAAGCCTTATTAAAAAAGTCTGGCCATGCATATAGACAGGCAAGTAGTGGTTTATGCAGCTTTATAAAGAGCATGATTATTGTGAATAAAGCCAATTAAGAGGATTTAAGCTGCCCTTTACCCATCAACTTTTTCTTCAATCGAAACAGGAATATGAAAGGGGTCTCAAAAATATGACTAACAGATCTAAATCACCATTTTGCTTAGCTTTTGTGGATATAGCTTATTAGTAACTATCCACTTTAAGTCTCCTTTGGGTCATAATATGAATATGCGCTAACATGTTTTGCAAGTGTTTGTTTGTACACGCAAAGATATCTCACTGCAGCAAGGTATGCATTCATTCCCCCCTGCCCCCCACACTCCAGAAATATGTTTGGAAAAAACATGGATATACCTATACATTCTTGCTGTAAATATTCTGTTAAGCATTTTGATATTAAACTTTAACAAGTTTTGTAAATGCTTGTTCCTGGGTGGGATAACCAAAAGATGCTTATGTAATAGAGATGCTGATTGTCTTGATGAATGCTTGATTAATCTGGCTGAAGTAAAATAGAAACTTCAAGTAAATATACATAAGAATGAAGAGAAAACAACACTTCCAGAGCTTACCACTAAATGAGAGCAACAACATGTTTGTGGAATTTCAGTTACAGTGTCACTGAAGTTTTCTTCCATTTCCCAGTCTTCACACCATCTTTGAAGTTGATACCAAGGCAGACAGTTTGCCAGTCTTTCCTGAAAGGATCTGTTTTCTCTGTCTATTCTCCGAAGTTCTCTTTCTCTCCTATCACTGTTTAAATTCAAAAAGTCAAAACTGTTAATTCTGATATGGTTAAACACCTTAAATTGTGTGTCTAGTACCACAAAATGAATAAATTATCAAAATCCTTGTAAATAAATACACATGCTGAAACTTTAAGATGCCTTCAAAAGATAACTGTTCCTCTCTGTTATCTAATTAATAGCTTGATTTTTTTTGTAACGATCAGTGAAAAATAGATGACATTTATATAGTGCCTTGTCTGTTGTACATACATTACCTTATTTGATCTTTTAAATAACCCTATGAAGTTCCATATTTTCCTTTGTTTATCTGTTAGATTTCTCCAAGTCTGAGAGAGGAACATTAAGTTTCCTATTTTTTTTATCATGTTGCTATTCATACTTTTTTTGTAATTAAATTAATTTTTCCTTTGTGAGTTTAGATCTGCCATTTGAAGTATATATGTTAAAATATATTGTCTCGTCTATAGTATCTTTAAGCATAATATAGTTTTCTTTTTCATCTCTATCAATAGTGTGAATTTTATTTTTTTGCCAGGCAACATAATTGCAACTCCTGGATTTTTTTTTTAATTCACCTGATGCAATCTTTCATTTTGATTCTGTGTGTGTCTTAACTTTTTTGATGGATTTCTTGTATGTGATGGATTTCTGGGTTCTGTTTTCTTAACCATTGTCACTCTCTTTCATATTATTGGATTATTTAACCCATTCACATTTAAAGTTTTGTTAGGCTTTTGTTTTCTCCCATTTGTTTCTTTAATATTAATTTTTAAAAGTTTGCTTCCTTTTTTAAGTCAGTAATTTGTCCCTGAGTTAGTTTTGCATAAATTATTTTGACATTAATCTATTTGCAAAAGCTCTGTTTCTTTTCCCCAGTCTCCTTTGCCTACTCTTTTCCAAGTTATTAGGTTTTACTTAAATTACAAATTATTTTTATTTTATTTATTTGTTTGTTTCTCCTCCTCTTTTGTACCTTGTCTTTCTCCACTCTGTTAATTGGTTCAAAATCTTCCCTTCCTCCCCAAACCCTTTCTTTTATTTTACTGTGCCATTTTCTGTCAAGTTTTTTTTTTTTTTTTTGCTTTATTCTCTTCATTTCTTTTCCCTTCCATTCTCTTCAGAATTTTATTTTCTGTTTGTGGGCTACGCACTTAATTGTTTCTTCTTTATTCTTTCTTTTGCTTTCTATTACTTTCATTGGGTTAAATCTTCTGGTATCATCTTCTAAATGGTCACTATGTTGTTACCTATAGAACTTGCCTCATCCTCCTTGGCTTCCTTCTTAGAAATAACTCAGGAGGAAAGCAAAATCAACTGGAATCAGTGCCAGATGACATACATTACCTTGTTTCCCAGTCTCCTTCCCAAAGGCCATATTTTCATCTGGTTCCATTTCTTCCCCCATTATTATGAGTGCTAGGCATCCTTAAGAAATGACACCCTTCAGTGGGATGCTGCTCATGGAGGGACACAACTCTCTGGAAAAGGTGTCCTCTCAATGTGCAAATTCCCTCAGAATAGGCTTGCCGTGATGTTCCTTTCTCTCATCATAGACACATAACTTCTCCTCCATGGGAATGCTCTTCATTAGGGGATATTCCCCCTTCTGGTGAAACCTTTCTTTCCAGTCTCCCAGTCTCAGCCCTTCCCACTGTCACTCTCCCACTCTCTCATACCCCTTACTCTTGACATTAAACTATAGGAATCACCTTCTTCATTGTTTACCCATGAATTTTGTAGGGTACAACACCTGTTCCCATTTACACAACCTTCTACTCTCCAACTTCTTTCTATCAATCCCTGTAGGAGGGATCAGGGATTTAGGGGACTTAGTTCATGGTGCTTTATTTCAGATGTTTCCTTCTCCTGATCTTTAGGTTCCACATAAATCTTTGTGACCTTGTGTCTTTTAAAGAGCCTTTGAATGATATTAGTTCTTTCATTTATTTCACAAGTCAATCTCTCCTTTAAAAAACCCACAATAACCTCTAAATATGAAACAATTTCTTTCATTCTTTTCTTATTAAGTGGTGCAGTGGGTAGAACACTGAGTTTGGAATCAGGAAGACTCATTTTCCTGAGTTCAAATCCAGCCTCAAACACTTACCAGCTGTGTGACCCTGGATGAATCACTTTATCTGGTTTCTTCATCTGTAAAAAGAGCTGGAGAAGGAAATGGCAAACCACTCTTTGCCAAGAAAACCCCAAATGGAGTCACAAAGAGTTGGACATGACTGAACAACAACAACACAACATACTTAGTTACTTAGTTTCGGGATATTTAGAAGTAGAATATTTTTTCAATTCTATTTTTCTTTTCCTCCCTTCTTCCTCTCTTTCTTCCTTTCTCCTTTCTTTCTTCTTTCTTTCTTCCTTTCTCCATTCTTTCTTTCTTTTTCTTTCTTTTCTTTTCCTTCCTTCCTTCCTTCCTTCCTTCCTTCCTTCCTCCCTCCCTCCCTCCCTCCCTTCCTTCCTTCCTTCCTTCCTTCCTTCCTTCCTTTCTTTCTTTCTTTCTTTCTTTCTTTCTTTCTTTCTTTCTTTCTTTCTTTCTTTCTTTCTTTCTTTCTTTCTTTCTTTCTTTCTTTCTTTCTTTCTTTCTTTCTTTTCCTTCTTGCTGTTGTTCTTCTTTGGTAGGAATGCTTTAAATGCTTCTCATTTGTTCAACGTCTCATCTCTTTTTTTTTCATCGATGACTGGGCTTGGGTTTGGAGAGTCATTTCCTTTTGTGTTCTAGATTAAGATCCTTTGCTTTCCAGACTACACTATACCACTGCTTTTGTGTGTGTGTGTGTGTGTGTGTGTGTGTGTGTGTGTGTGTGTGTGATTTCTTCTGACTTTGGAATAGTCCTTTGTTATTTAGATTTTGGGGCAGCTAGGTGGGGTTTTAGATAGAGCTCCAGACCTGGAGTCAGGAAAACATGAGGTCAAATTTGTCCTCATACACTTATTAGCTGTGTGACCCTGGGCAAGTCTCTTAATCTTGTTTGCCTCAGTTTTCTCATCTGTAAAATTAGTTGGAGAAGAAAATGGCAAACTACTGTATTAATCTTTGCCAAGAAAACCCCAAATAAGGTCACGAAGAGTCAGACACAACTGAAACAACTGAATAACAACAAATTTAAATTTCTGTAATTTTTGAAGTTCTTTCTCTAGACTGCTTGTAAAATTTATAGTTTTCATTGAGGTTGTTAAATTTAACCACTATGTAATTTAGAGTTTGATTCACTTTTTTTTTCCTGGTGTTGATCTGTGTGTTGTTTTGATTGATGCCTTCTTGTCTATATTCAGAAGTTCTGTATTGTTTTCTTATATATTTCCTGTATTATGGCATTAAGGTTTTTTGACTCATCATATTTGTTTGGAAGACCCATGATCCTTACATTATTTCTGTGCATCCTGTTTTAAAGTCACCTGATTCTTTCCCCTATTCTTTCCTGTGAATAGGCAGAATCAGTACCTAAGTGGATGATGAAGTGTTTGGATAGAGTCACTAAACAGCAATGGATCACAGGGGCCTAAGACACATATTTCTGAGTATGCATGTACTCACTGCTAGTACAGGTACATAGAGGGTGGTTGGAGAGGAATGCTGAATGGGTCTGTGTTATAAATGTATTTTGTTCTGGTCCCCCTGACCACTCCCATTTTTAGTCAGTACAACAAGTTTAAAGTAGCAAATATAGGAAATAAGATTGCAAAGAAGGATCTGGAAGTCATGTACAAACTGTCCCAAAGATTAAAGTAGCATACTTTGCAAACTGTATTATATATTAACCAAAATTCACATCCTAGTAATATGTGTCAAACCAGGAGAAATTATCTAAGTGCTGCTTGTCTAAGTTCTGTCTTATGATATATAAATTCCAGTCAAGATCCAGCTCCCCACAGGTCTAGACCAGCAGAACATGAAAAAGGTGTTGATAACTTTGAGATGATGACTTTGAAGTTGAGAGAATTTGGATATGTCAATGTCAATAACCCCAAGGTGGTACAGATAGGAGTAGGTCTCCCCTGATAAAATCCTATGAAAAATGAGACCTCAAACTCCTGCTCTGTCCCCTGCCCCAGCAGCCTAGCTCTTTTCCCTGTCCATCAGGTCCATGCCACCTATTGCTCCCAACTCTAATCCATGGTTATGTGAGTTAGAGTCTCTGCTTCTCTGCCTCCCTACCCTCTTCCCCATGCTGCCTTCCTTCGTCATCCCATTCCCGGTCTTCGTGCTGCCATCCACCTCTTTTGTTGCTTGTCCCTTTCTGGGCAGTCTCTGTGTTTAGTTAAATGTGATTGCCACCTCATTTCCTGTTGCCCATCATGTTGGTGTGCCTGCCCCTATTTCATAACTTCATAAATTAATTATCAATTCACAGTCCTTAAGTATTAGTTCTCCAGCGTTCATTCAAAAGGATTTTACCTTGTCTGGAGTCCTGTCATCCTTTCCTGTGGTTTCAACTGTAATTATTCTCTAATGTCTGTACAATTCCTATGGGGAACATCGGAGGCTTGAGAGGTTTTAGAAAATGACTGATCCGCCATCTTGTCATGGGAATACAGAATAATAGTTCTAGGACTAGAGGGGACTCGAGAGTAGTCTAAATCCCCTAAGGCACAGCATGGTTCAATGGCATGCTCAAGGTCATGCATGTAGTATGCATCTGAGGCAGGATTTGAATGCAAGTCTTCCAACCCCAGAACCAGTGCTCTTTAGAGTAGAGGAGGTAGATATGCTGAATTCTCCTTGTATATGCATGGTTAGCCAGAGGTTCCCTGTGCTCTCGGGTGAGCAGTTTGGTGTTGCCGAGCGTGTGAGTATATAGTTCTTTTCTCTGGTTATTGGATGGCTGAACATGGTAGCCAAGGAGCCACAGAATAATAGAACTGGAAAGGACATTAGAAATCTAGTCCAACTTCCTTATTTTACAAAGAAATTCACTGCAGTTCAGAGATGTTAAGTGATTTTACCAGGAGGTACTCAGTAAATATTTAACTTAAAAACAGAACTTGAAAAGCATGCTACATGGATGACTGATCACTGTTAGTGTAGATGCTCAGGCTCTCTGGTACTCTAAGCCAGGCCTGCACAACATCGAGGGCTGCTTGTGGCCTAAATGCAGCTTGCGGCCCAGTCGCTGCTCGCAAACCACAGAAGGATTTCAGGGGCCGGTGAAAATGCAAATCCCTAAGCAAGACTGACTGTGTGAAGCCCCCTAGGGCAGGCCTGCACAACATAGGGCTGCTTGTGCCTGCCGGACAATTTCAGGCTGCCCAGAAAAAATGTAGAGAATAAAAACAGGGGGCCAGATGTTGTGCAGGCCTGCTCTAATCCATTTTCCATTCAGCCACTAATACAATCTTAAATAGTAAATAGTAAATAACACAATACTAAATAGTAACTGTTTCTCTTTCGGCCAGGAAGATTGTTCCTATTGTTCCTCTCCCAATTTGACTTCCCTTTTTTTTTTTTTTTGGAGTTTTTGATTAAAGGGGCCATCCCTTGATCAACTAAAGATGCCTATTCACTGAATGGGCATTACCTCACTCAAAGTGAGAACCTGAAAAGACTTTAGACTAAAAAGGCCAGGGTCTCCCACTGCATCCTGGGTCATTTCCAGTCATCCTGATGAATATCTGGTCACTGGATCCAGGTGGCTCTGGTGGAAAAAGTGAGGCTGGTGACCTCGCACAGCCCTCCCTCACTCAAATCAAAGTCAACTGCAACTCATGTCATCATTTCCCTGATGTCATGGTCCTCTTTGAGAAAGAAGAACAAACACAACAGTCTTTCCAAGGACAAGTGACCCGATCACTCCTTTAGTCAGATACTTCACTGGCTCTCACCTACAGGATCAGATACAGACTCCAGTAGCATTTCAGGTTCTCTACCATCTATCTAGTTCCAAGTTACCTTTCTAGACTTCTTTCACTCTGTTCCCCATTATACCCTCAGCCAAACTGAACTCACTAGCTTCTCTCAGAGCTCATCCTGCCTCCCTTTCCTTCGTGCAGTTGGTTAGTACAAGCTCTGTGTTATGGTGGGGTTGGACTGCATGGCCACGGTGGTCCCCTCCAACCCTCAGATTCTAGGATTCTTTCAGAGGGTCAGTCATTGAAATCCTTCTCTTTCTTGAAGCTATCAATTCTTCCCTGAAGCCTGAAGGGACATCTCTTTCCTTGTGTTTTTCTATCGCCTCGTCTGGTCCCCTCCCGTGCCCTGATCACTTTCTGACTTTTATTGTGTTTATGTTTGTATTTGTCTTGTCCGCCTTTATTAGACTGTAATCTCCTTGAAAGTCAGGGAGACTCTTAATCTTCTAGCCCAGTACTTTGCACAGTAGATGTACTTAAAAATCTAATTGAATTAGATTTAGATATGAAGAACAGCATTGCTGTCAATCATGTTGTATGTATGTATGTATGTATGTATGTATACTCCTGGGCAGCTAGGTGGTACAGCGTAATAGAGTATTGCACCTCATCTGAGTTCAAATCTGGCCTTGGACACTTACGAGCTGTGTGACCCTAAGCAAGTCACTTAACTCTGTTTGCCTCAGTTTCCTCATGTGTAAAAGGAGAAGGAAATGGCAAATCATTCTAGTATCCCTGTCAAGAAAACCCCAAATGGGGTCACGAAAAGTCAGACACGACTGAAATGACTGAATAACCACAAATGTACACTCATGTCAGTACTGCCTATATTGGATTATAATTTTAGTTCTCTAGCAAAACCAGTCGTAAAGCTCGGCTGCACCACAGATTATCAGAAGGGAGCTAGGAAGGTGCACAAGCCAGTGCCCGCTCTGTTACAAAGGAGAGAATAGAGTACAGTGAGCATTCTAATCCTCCTGGGTTAACTGAACAGAGCCATTTCCTGTATCACATTGCCGAGAACTCTTCTGAAGCACTCATTGTGAGGGGCAGGTACTGTATTTTTCCTCTGAGTTATGTTTCTGTTTTTGTTCTTCCTTTAAACACAAATCTCAATTGTGAATTCTATACGGTAACCTGGGGCTTCCTTCCTGTTGCTATTTAGCTCAGTGGCGGCAGGGTCAGACCTGAAGAGGGGATGAATATATGTGTCTGAGTGGGCATCTTGAGTGTGTGTTTTTGTCCGGTTGTGGCCTCTGCCTGAATCTAAAGCCAATAAAAACAAACACACACATATACACATACATATATGAGAAAAATACATATGTATACACACATATATGTATATATAGTATGTTTTGGAATTATGCATTTTTGAAAGATCATCTGTTTCTTCCTTTCTCTGATAGTATGAAAAATCAAATCATAGCTGGCGCCAGGAACTTTCCTCTCCCCTCGTACTTAGCACAATGATTTTCATGTTCTCTACCAAATGGATCACTCTCTCCTGATGAAGCGTCGAAGGATGAGCACCCTTGTTAAAACTGGGGTATGTTCTACTGTTTTTAAGGTCTAAAGGCACTTAGATTCAAAATGATCCAAAGGAAGAGGGCTGCCTAAGCCTACGTAGAAAACCAAACACATTCTGTGCAATGGCTGAACAAGAGAGTAAAGGACAGAGGGAATGATAGTCAGTCACACAATAAGCATTTAAGGGCTTCATGTGTGCCAGGCACTGTGCTAAGAGCAGGGTATACAGAGAAAGGCAATAACACGCTCAGTCCCTCCTCTCAAAGAGCTAGCAGTCTAATGGACTGTGCATGGAAATAAACAACTATTCCTTTAAGAAACACAGAACAGGTATTCCAGACCTGAGTTCTTAACCTGCGAACCTTGTTTTATTTACAACAAGCCTGTGAACTTGTTTTATTTACACATTAAAAAACATTATTCTGAGAAGGGAACTATAGCCTGCCACGGGGCCCTCAAGAGTCCCTTGTCCTCAGCTGGCAGGATGAGTAAATGAGTCATAAGCTTGCAGAGGGCCGTAGATGCAATGAGCTTGTCCCTATAGCCAAGTTTGGAACCCTTGATTTGATGGTGGGCGTTCACACTCAGCTACATGAATTGGGGTCTAATTTCAGATGTCATGAAAACCTTTTCTGGGCCTTAGTTTAAAAATCCTCTGCAATCTTCAAGGAGAAGGATCTGAAGACTCCACAAAAACACAAGGAACAAGCATCTCTAAAGTACAGAATTATTTCTAGTTCTGACAGGATTACTGACGCTTTGTCATAGCTTTCTGCTATTTCTATTGAACATGACTTGTCTTTAATTGAGTCCAGGCCCTCTACTGACTCAGCTCTTGCTTATACGACTTTCTCAGACTGTTCTCCATTGACTTACAAGTCAACTGTGCCCAGTACCTGTCTTCTTCACGGTCTGACTGGTTCCCAGCCCACTGATGGTGGGAAGTGGACACTGAGTGACTACAATCCTTGTGTGGCTGTACAAGGATATGGAATTTGGAGGAGAGAGAGAAACACAAACATGGAAGACTTTTTTATTAATATTTTACAGGCTAGATCTTCAAGCTTCATACTTCATCATTTGGTGTTCTAGCGGTCCCTTCAGAAAAAGGTTTGGAGGTTCCCTGACATTAGCAGGTCATTTAAATTCATTATTCTTTCCTCTTTTTTGTCCTTGAATGAGTCTTGACATCTTTGGACATGCCATGAACTATTATTTTACTTTCTCAAAAAAGCAGATATTACATTTTCTTTATCTAGTGACTAAATGGCCCTAGGCAAATGTGCAAAGTGGGCAGGAGTGTGAGTGTGTGTGTGTGTGTGTGTGTGTGTGTGTTTAACAATTTCCCATGTCCATTTCTACTTCCCTCTACCACCTCCTGGAGTCTGTTCTCCTTACCTTGAAATGCCCAGTTCTAGGACTCTCATCTGAAAGCCAAAGCCCTGTTGTACTCCACTCAGACTAGCCCTCCTCCAAAGGAGTAAATTTTCACGTTCACATCTCTCCTTCTCCCTCAACTCCTAAATCTCCATTAAAAAAACTGCAAAAAAAAAAATTCTTTTTGGACCTTAATTGGGTGTTAAAAGGGACTGATGGTTTTTAATTAATTCATACTAATGTAAATAACATGTAAATAACCCACTTTAGGGACATTTGTATCTTAAAGAATAATTTTGATCAGTGAAACAAAGAAAGCAAGACTTTCATACTGTGCAAAGAAAACATTTTGGTACTTGGGGCCCTCCTGAAGGAATCACTCTGACTTCTCAATGCTGTCCTGATTAGCATCCTTCACTAGATTAAATTAGCTAAGGTTAAAAGAGAAGAAGTTTGGTTACCTCTGTTTAAATAGAGCACTTGAATAGAATTTCAGCCATGCTAGGAAATCTCCATTTGAAGGAGTTAACTGTCACTACACACTTATTGCCAATTTATACCTCTAGACTTGTATTAAACAGGTGCTTTAGTGGGAAAGACCCAGACTTGGCTACTGTTTGAGAAGTGACAAGTCAAGAAATCCCTTCTGGGCCCTTCCATTGTTCACTGGGGCCAAGACAACCTATCCAGTGTGGGGTTTTCAACTGTCTGGTGGATATAGATTGTCAGCATGATTATTGCCTGGATTGCTGTTACAGCTAACCCCAATTTACTAGAAAAATGAATTTGCTGTTACTCTTGTAAACCATGCTAGATTCTGGTGACCATAAATTTCTTTGTCTCTCCAATTTCTCCTATGTAGCTGCATCCTGTTGGTGGTCTTGTATTATTCTCTCAGGAATGTTTAAGGATTAATTAATGCTTCTTCCATACTTTAATGACATATTTTAATGAACTGCAAAATCATTAAAATGCTTTAAGTTTCTTGGAGATAGGTGCTAAAATGTATATACTACTAGTTTTTTAAATATATTTTTGCTTATTGTTTTTGGCAGGGCAATTGGGGTTAAGTGAGTTGCCCAAGGTCACACAGTTAGTACATATGTCAAGTGTCTGAGGCTGGATTTGAACTCAGGTCCTCCTGACTCCAGGGCTGGTGGTCTACTCACTACACCACCTAGCTGCCCCTGTACTCCTAGTTTTTTAAAGAGATTAAGTGCTTTTGAAAAAAAAAAATCTCCTCATTTTGCATTTCTATATAAAGTGATATTTGGTGAGTGTATTAGGTGACAATATATAAAATGAAATCCTAACAATTATTAATAAAATAAATATAATTGAATATTAGTTATTATTAACAATCAACTAATTATTAATTAACAATCAATTATTAATCAATAATAATAAAATAAAAGGAGCTAGAGTTATTTAACCTAGAATGATCAATTATCATCTTTTAAGTACATGAAAGATTATTTAAAAGGGGGATGATCAGCTGTATGTTTCCAAAAAGAAGACTGATTTAAATAACTTGTGGAATTGGGCAAGGAAGACCTTTTGTCTGTTTGTTTTCACAGTGAGGCATGCTGAATCACAGAATTGGCAGCTAGAAGAGTTTATGAAATTTCCATCTCTGCAGATCTTTAAAAACATAATAACTGGTATGAGTACCGAATAACTCAGCTGTAGGGCTTTATGTATGGCCTTTGATGTCCTTTTTATCTCTAAAAGTCTCTGGAATTTAGATTACCAATGCATTAAAACAGCTCTTAATTGTGGTGTGCCGTTAGGCTACCAAAAACCAAAGTCAAAACCTAAGCACACACACTCTCTGTCTCTCTTCCTCTTTCTGTCTTTCTGTCTCTTTCTCTGTCTCTCTCTCTCTCTGTATATATGTATCTGTCTTTGTTTTGGTTTATCTGTCTCTTTGTGTCTGTGGTTCTCTGCCTTGTCTCTGTTTTTCTCTCAAGAGAAACTTGTGGCTGTTGCCCCATGGATCACTTGGGTTTGGGAGTTCAGAGCTGAAGTAGGGTCAAAAGTCCAGTAAGTCTATTACTAACAAGGTGAGCCCTAAATAGAAAGAGAAATTTTAAGTACCTCTTTTTTTAGGAGTGGAGTGGAGTAAATCGGAGTGGGGAAGAACAGAGCAAAACAAGACAAGTCTCTACTTAGAAGCTGATTCGTAGACATAGAGAGTTGAAAAGAGTATTTTCCAAATACAGATCTAAATATTTAAAGAGTGGATTACAGAAAATGGCAAGAAAAGGCAGAGACTGGCCTACGCACTCCCCAAAACCTCTCTGAACACCTTTAAATAATGCCCTAAACAAATTCTGGAGCAGCAGAACCCATGAAAGGACAGGGTAAAACAATTTTCCAGCCCATAACAACTTAGAAGGTCATCAGGAAAGGTCTGTCACAGCATAGACCCATCTCCAGCAAACCAGGAGCAGGCCTTGGGAGTGACTGAATCAGCAGCAGCAGTAGCTGCTTGCAGAGCTCTCAGCCTAAGGACAGTACAGGAGTCAAACAACTGGTCAGAAGGAAATTACAGGGCTCTCTTTGCTGGCACTGGAGGCAGAATTCTGCTGCTGTGCCCATGCTTAGATCTGAGTGGCAGTCCCAGGGTGAAGAGGAGCACTAGCACAGCAGACCTTGGGGCTGCAGTGCAGTTACAGTTCCAGGGCAGAAAAGAGTACGTGCGGTCACTCACAGACTAGAGCCCAGGCTAGGAGAGCAGCAAACACGCCTCTCCTTAGATCGTACCTCCACGGGAGAACTGAAAACTTACAGGCACCTAGAAGTATTTCGGAAAACAGCTGCACAAAACCCCTGAAGCTTGGGACAGACAGTATGCCCTCCACACTGGAAACAGAGCCCCACTTTAGGAAAGAGTTAAAAGTCAAGAAATAAGCTGGAAAAAATGAGCAAACAACAGAAAAATTCTGACTATAGAAAGCTATTATGGTGACAAGCAGGATCAAAACACACCCAGAAGAAGGAACAAAGTCAAAGCTCCTACATCCAAAGCCTCTGAGAAAAGTATGAATTGGTCCCAGGCCATGGAAGAACCCAAAAAGGAGTTTGGAAACCAAGTAAGAGACATAGAGGAAAACTTGGGAAGATAAATGAGAGTGATACAAGAAAATCATGAAAAAAGAGTCAACATCTTGGTAAAGGAGGCACAAAAATACTGAAGAAAAAAACACCTTAAAACAGAATAGGCCAAATGGTAAAAGAGGTAAAAAAGCCAATGAAGAGAAGAATGCTTTAAAAAGCAGGATTGGCCAAATGGAAAGGAGGTACAAAAGCTCACTGAAGAAAATAATTCCTTAAAAATGTGAATTGAGGGGGCAGAGCCCAGAAGGTGGCTGGAAAGCAGGGACTTGCCTAGGGCTCTCCCTCAGGAGCCTCAAAACACCTACAAAAATGGCTCTGAACAAATTCTAGAACTGCAGAACTCACAAAATACCAGAGGGAAGTAGGGCTTCAGCCTAGGACGGCCTGGAAGGTTGCTGGGTAAGGTCTATTGCACAAGGAACTGGGAGTAGAGCAGGGCAGAGCCCCGTGTGGGTTGTGCCCAGACCAAGCAGACTGGGAGCCAGGCAGCACCCTGAATCAGTGAGCTGTGGCAGTTACCAGACTTCTCAACCCACAAACACCAAAGACAACAGAGAAGGTTAGTGGGAAAAGCTGTTCGGCCACTACCCGGGGGCAGCAGAGGTGGTGCAGCTACAGAACTGTAGTTGCTTCCAGCTCCAGGCCCACCTGGTGGGAAGAATTAAGTTGCAGATCAGAGGAGGAGTGCAGAGCCTGCTTAAGATCTGAGTGGAGGTCCGGGTTGGTGGTTCTTGGAGGAAGAGAAGCGTTGGTGTGGCAGAGCTTGCTATGTAGAAATAGCTCTGAAAACAACAGTGCATCCCCTCAAGCTTGGTACAAAATGCTCTCTACTCTACAAGCAGTCATACCCTGATGAAAAACTCAAGGGTCAAGCAGTTGGCTGGGAACATGGCCAGGCAGCGAAAATGGACTCAGATTCAGACTCAGACTTTGGGATCTTTC
>CM053626.1:134300570-134319941 GCA_028646595.1 Phalanger gymnotis | reverse complement strand
GAAGAAAACAACAGAATGGGAAAGACAAGAAATCTCTTCAACAAAATTAGAGATATCAAGGGGACATTTCATGCAAAATGGACATGATAAAAGAAAAAAATGGTAAGGATTTAAGAGAAATACAAGAGACTAAGAAGAGGTGGCACATATATGCAGAAGGATTATTCAAGAAAGATCTTAAATGTCACTAATGCCCATGATGGTGCAATTAGTGATTTGGAGCCATATATCTAGGACAATGAAGTCAAGTGGGCCTTAGGAAGCATTGCTAACAATAAAACCAGTGGAAGTGACAGAATTCCAGCTAAGCTATTTCAAATCCTAAAAGATGATATTGTTAAAGCATTCAATATGCCAACAAATTTAGAAAACTCAGCAGTGGCCACTGGATTGGAAATTTATGTCCCAAGCCCAAAAAAGGGCAATGTCAAAGAATGTTCAAATTACTCAACAGCTGCATTCATTTCACAAGCCATCAAGGTTATGCTTAAAGATTCTGTAGGATAGGCTTCAGCAATATGTGAACCAAAAATTACCAGAAGAGCTGGCTGGTTTTTCAAAAACTAGAGAGCAATATTTGCTGGGTTATGGAGAAAATGGGGAAGTTCCAGAAAAATATCTACATCAGTTTCATTGACTACATAAAAGCCTTTGACTGTGCAGATCACAACAATATGTGATAAATCCCTAAAGAGACATCAATCATCTTACTTGTCTCCTGAGGAACCTGTATGTAGGTCAAGAAGCAAGAGTTAGGACTGAAAAAGGAAAAAATGATTGGTTTAAGATTGGGAAAGGAATATGGTTTATTGTCACCATATTTATTTAACATATATGCAGAATACATCATGTGAAATTCCAGGCTGGAGAAATCAAAAGCTGGAATTGAGATTTCTGGGAGAAATATCAACAATCTCAGATATGCAGATGATACCACTCTGGTGGCTGAAAGTGAAGAATTAAGAAGCCTTTTGCTGAGGATTAAAGATGAGAGTGTAAAAGCTGGCTTGAAGTTTAACATTAAAAATAATAATAATAAAATCATGGCAACTAGTCCTATTATTTCCTGGCTAATAGAGGGAGAAGAAATGGAAACTGTCAGATTTTATATCCTCTGTCTCAAGGATCACTGCAGATGGTGACTGCAGCTATGAAATCAAAAGATGCTTGCTCGTATTCATAAGTGAATTCTACCAAACATTTAAAAAACAATTAATCCTAATACTATACAAACTATTTGGAAAAATAGGTGAAGAAGTAGTCCTACCAAATTCCTTTTATGACACAAATATGGTGCTGACACCTGAACCAGGAATAGCCAAAACAGAGAAAGAAAATTATCAACCAATTTTCCTAATGAATATTGAAGCAAAAATTTTAAATAAAATGCTAGCTAAAAGATTACAGCAATATGTACAAGGATCATACACTACAACCAGGTGAGATTTATACCAGGAATGCTGGACTGATTCAATATTAGGAAAACTATCAGCATAATTGACCATGTCAATAACAAAAGCAACATAAACCTTATGATTATCTCAGTAAATGCAGAAAAGGCCTTTTGACAAAATACACCACCCATAACTATTAAAAACACTAGAGGGCATAGGAATAAATGGAGTTTACTTTAAAATGATAGGTAATATCTATCTAAAGCCATTAACAAGCATTATCTATAATGGAGATAAGTTAGAAGTCTTCCCAATACAATCAGGGGTGAAGCAAGGATATCTACTATCACCTCTCCTGTTTAATATTGCACTAGAAATATTAGCTATAGCAATAAGAGAAGAAAAAGAAATTAAAGGAATTACAATAGGCAATGAGAAAACAAAGCTATCACTCTTTGCAGATGATATGATGTTATACTTAGAAAATCCTAGAGAATCAACTAAAAACCGCATGAAATTATTAGCAACTTTAGTAAAGTTGTTGGATACGAAATAAACTCATGTAAATTACTGGCATTTCTATACATTACCAACAAAATCCAGCAGCAAGAGACGGAGTAATTTCGTTGAAAATAACTATAGACAATAGAAAATACTTGGGAGTCTACCTACCAAGTCAAACCAAGTCTACCTACCAAGTCAGGAACTATATGAACACATTTAAAAACACTACACAAATGCAGTCAGATCTAAAGAACTGGAAAAATGTTCATTGCTCGTGGGTAGGGCAAGCCAATATAATAAAAATGATAATTCTACCCAAATTAATCTATTTATTCAGTGCCATGCTGAACTATCAAAAATGATTTTATAGTAAGCTAGAAAAATAATATGAAAATTCATCTACAAGAACAAAAGCTCAAGGATATCAAGGGAATCAATGGAGGAAAAATGCGAAAGAAGGTGGTTTAGCCATCACAGATCTCAAACTGTATTATAAAGTGGTAATTATCAAAACAATCTGGTATTGGGTAAGAAATAGAATGGTGGGTCAGTGGAATAGATTAGGTAGAAATTACATTTTGGTAAATGACCAGAGTAATCTGGCATATGATAAACCCAAAGATCCAAACTTTTGGAACAGAAACTCATTATTTGACAAAAACTGGTAGGAAAACTGGAAAATGGTACGGTAAAAATGAGGTATATACCAACATCCCAAACCAAATACAAAGATAAGGCCAAAATGGGTACATGACTTATGCATAAAGAGTGATACCATAAGCAAATTAAGAGAGAACGGAATAGTTTATCTGTCAGATTTATGGATAAGGGAAGGATTTAGGACCAAAGAAGATACAGAGAGCATTGCGTATAAAATAGATAACAAACAAAACCAATGCAACCAAAATTATAAGGAAAGCAGAAAACTGGGGGAAAATTTTTGCAACAAGTGTCTCTGATAAAGGCCTCATTTCTTAGTCAAATGAACTGAGTCAAATTTATAAAAATACAAGTCATTCTCCAATTGATAAATGGTCAAAGGATATGAACAGGTAGTTTTCAAAGAAATTAAAACTATTTCTGGTCATATGAAAAAAATGTTCTAAATCACTATTGATCAGAGAAATGGAAATTAAAACAACTCTGAGGTACCACCTCACACCTATCAGAGTGGCTGATATTACAAAAAAGGAAAGTGTTGAAGGTTGAAGGGGATGTGGGAAAACTGGGACACTAATGCATTGTTGGTAGAGTTGTGAACTGATCCAGCCATTCTGGAGAACATTTGGAACTATGCCCAAAGGGCTATAAAACTGTGTATACCTTTTGATCCAGCAATATCCTTTCTAGATCTATATCCCAAAGACATAAAAAAAAAAAAAAGGAAAAGGACCTATTTGTACAAAAAGATTTATAACAGCTCTATTTGTGGTGGCTATGAATTGGAAATCAGGAGCAGGCAGAGTTCCAAAAAATCTGGAAAGACTTATATGAACTGATGCTGAGTAAGTGAGCAGAACCAGGAGAACATCGTAGACAGCAACAGCAACATTGTGCAATTATTAACCTTAATCGACTTAGCTCTTCTCGGCAATGCAATGATCCAAGACAATTCCAAAAAACTCATGACGGAAAATGCTAACTACATCCAGAGAAAGAATTATGGAGTCTGAATGTAGATCGAAGCATACTATTGTCACTTTTATGTTGTTTTTTCTTTCTTGTGGTTTTCCCCTTTTGTTCTAATTCTTCTTTCACAATACGACTAATATGGAAATATGTTTAACATGATTGTATGTCTATATCGGATTGCCTGCTCTCTTGGGGAGGGAGGAAGGTACTGAAGGAAGGAGGAAAATTTGAAACTCAAAATTTCACAAAAATGAATGTTGAAAATTATCTTTAGTTTTCAAAATAATAAAATACTATTAAGGAAAAAAAAGAATTGGAAATCAAAGGAATGCCCATCAATTGGAGAATGGCTAAACGAGCCGTTGGTATATGATTGCAATGGAATATTATTATGCTATAAGAAATTACAAGCAGGATGATTTCAGAAAAACCTAGAAAGATACACATGAACTGATGCCTAGTGAAGTGAACCAGGAGAATGTTGTATACAGTAACAGCAATATTGTTTGATGAAGAATTATAAATGACTCAGCTATTCTCAGCAATACAATTATCCAAGACAAAAAGGACTAATGATGAAGCATACTATCTGCCTCCAGAGAAAGAACTGATATTGTTTGAATACAGACTAAAGCATGCCGTTTTTCATTTTCATTAATTTTTTTCTTTTATTAGAGTCTTCTTGTACAAAATGACTAATAAGGAAATGTTACACAAATATAACTTATACATATAAAACCTGTTTCTGATTGCTTACTATCTTGGAGTGGGAGAAGAAGGAGAGAGCAATAGAATTTGGAACTTGAAACTTTAAATAAAAATGTTAGAAAAAAGATGCTTGCTCTTTGGAAGGAAAGCTATGGCAAACCAGAACAGCAAACTAAAAAAGAGAGACATCACCTTGCCAAAAAGGTCTGTATGGTCAAAGCTATGGTTTTTCCAGTACTAATGTATGGCTGTGAGAGTTATAAGGAAAGCTGAGCACTACAGAATCAATACTTTTGAATTGTGATGCTAGAGAAGACATTTGAGAGTCCCTTGAACAGAGATCAAAACTGTCAATTAAATCAAGGAAATTATTTAGACTATTCATTGGAAGGATAAATACTGAAGCTGAAGCTTAAATACTTTGACCGTATAATGAGAAGACAGAACCCATTGGAAAAAGATTCTAATGTTGGGAAAGATTGAAGGCAAAAGGAGAAGGGGACAGCAGAGGAACATATGAACTAATAGTGTCATGGAAGCAACGAACATGAGTTTGGAGAGACTTTGGGAGATAGTGGAGGACAGAAGGACTTGAGGTCCACGGGGTCGTGAAGACTCAGGCACAACAGAACAAACAGCAACAACAACCACGTGCAAGTCACTGTGTTGGGGAGATCTCAGAATGAATAAGACATAGTTCTTGGTCTAAAGGAGCTTAAATTTAATAGGAAGAGGGGACCAAGAGCTGTAAGAGTTTATAAAATGGAAGAATATGCTATGTATTGAAGCTAGAATACAGCCTAAAAGAGGTGCACAGCCTTATACTGGAAGCCCAAGGAAATTTTCTCTTTGAACATAGGGAAATAGAACGAAAGTATACTTAACCTTTCTAAACTCCATTCTTATTGTCCTTAGGAATCAGAGCCAGAAGGAGCCTTTGAGATCATTCAGCCTGCTCCCTTAGTTTGCAATGAGGAACGTGAGGCCTGGAATAGTTGAATGATTTGTGTGTGGTTTCAGAGTTAGTAACTTGGATATGGGATTCGAGTTCTGATTTCATGTCCAATGCTCCTTCCCTTGGCCCATGCTACAGTGCTTTTAGGCCTTCTTTCTCATCAAAGTTTAGGTGAATAGAAAAGTTCAGAGCTTCTGATCTATTCAAATTCAGAATTTTATAATTACTGTCAAGAGTTCTTAGCATGCTGGGCAGAAAAAATGAAAGTTTAAAAGGAAGCCAGTCATTTGAGAGGAAGCTGACATAATCCAAAAGAAGGCCCACGATAGAAGGAAGGCTTGTCAGCCTCTAAGGAAATCTGCACAAACACTTTCTTTTCTAAAATGGGTGCAGCCTCTCTGTCTGCCAAAGCATGGAATCTGTTCCTGCTTCCCCACCCTCTCTCTCATTTTTATCTTGCTATGAAGGCAAGAGCTTTCTGAGATAAACAATAATAGTCTTTATGCTATTTTAAAACAGCCTATTTTTTGCTGTTGGTCACTTGCCCCATGAAGTTGCCTTTGAATAATGCCCTAACCTAGCTGATCTAAGCAGAGTGGAGTTTTATTCTGTTGGGGTCTGGAAGAAGGGGGCTCTCTGGAGTGGGGTACCATAGTATGTTAGCCATTTGCTGGAAAAGGCCTAACAGCTGCTGCAGGCCTGGAAAGATGAGGGACAAGCAAAGCTTGCAGGAGGGAAAGAGGGCCACTGTGAAGCCCAGAAATTTCTGGAATAGGATGCCAAGTGTATTATGTAGGTCTTACCATACAAGGAAAATGGGCAGAGGCTAATGCACATTTTGAAGGCTTTCATAACATCTGAACTAGTGGGCATTTCAGCGAAGTCATAAGCCAAACAGGATGTGTGTGTTCCTGAGCCTCAGGGACCAGCAATCAGGAACAATGGGAGGAGGAATACAGGAGAAGTCCAGTAGACAATTTCAGTTACAGAGGAAGAGTACTGGGACCCTGGGCATCTCAATCCTAGCTAGCAGTGTTTGTTGCCATTTTAATGTGGATCTTATTTTAACATAAACAAACCATTATCCACTGCCCCCTCCCTAAAAAAAATCCAAGGAAGTAGTTTGCCAGTATTTTTGGTAACATATCCTCCCCCCCCCCAAAAAAAACCCAGCAAAAAACCCCAAACCACAAAAAATAACTAGATACACAACTCACCTCAAATAACGTAGAGTTCTCTCCTCTGATTTACAAGTAAAAAAATTTGGAGAGAATATTTATTTTACGTATTTAGTGATTTGGACTACAAGGACAAAAGTCATTTGATAAATATAAACTATTATCATTATTTGACATCTTATGCATAAACTAATAATGTTCTCTTTGAATTGTATCACCTTCACAACATCTCTCAGGGCAGCTAAGTGGTGAAGTGGCTAGAACAGTGGCTCTGGAGTCAAGAGGACTGGAGTTCAAATCCAGCCTCAGACACTTGACACTTACTATCGGTGTGACCTTTGAGCAAGTCACTTAACCCCAAGGCTTTGCAACCCACCCAGCCCTCCAACATCTCTTATATCTATCCCTTTCTCTCAGGGCACAAGCCCTTATCTCTTCTTGCCAGTTCCATTACAATACTCTTCTAATTTATTTCTTTGCCTTAAGTCTCTCCCCACTCCCTTCTATCCTGCAGTCAGATGGCAAAATAATTGTCCTAAAGCAAAGCTCTGCCCTTGTCAAGCCCACCCCTCCCCTCTCCCTCTTACCTATAGGATCAAATATAACATTCTGTGTTTGGGATTTAAAATTTTTCACCTGGCCTGTTCCTTCCTTTCTACGAGCTTGGTGATTTAAGCTGATCTGTTTGCTGTTCCTTACTCTCGATGCTCTAAATCCCAGCTCTGCATTTGGATTAGTCGTCCTCCAAGCCTGGAATGTTCTGCAATCTCACTTCTGCCTCCTAGCTTCCTTTGTGACTCAGCTCAAATACCATCTTCTAGAGAAAGCCTTTGCTGGTATCCTTACCTTTACTCCCATGCCCTTCCCACTGAGATTACCTTATATATATATATATATACACATATATATATGTACATAGCTATTTCCATGTCTTTTCCTTACTCCTGTGTTAGACTGTGAGCTCCCTGAGAGCAGGGACTAAGTTATCTTTCTATTCCTCAGAACTTTGCTAAGTGCCTAGCACACAGTAAATATTAAATAAATTCCTATTGATTGACTATACTTATTCATACTTAATTCATGGAATGACTGTTAAAGCTGGCTGTCTAAAGACTTGGTTTTTAGTTCACCTTTATTAGTTGCTTGTTTCAGGGCTGTGAGCAAAAGAGTATAAGGAGCCAGTGAAGTTTTTTTTTTTTTGACTAAAAGAGCAAAAATGTTGGGAGTAGGAGTGTGGGGTGTTGGTTATTGATAGTAGATATGCATAATAAAGGTAGGAATGTGGACCCTGCCGCCTTCATTTAGCTTCACTCTATGCCAATCAAAGAGGATCTTAAAAATGAGGTTTGCTTCAGTCTTCCAATCTCCATGGTTCCTATGGTGTTTGGAGACATAGAGTTCTACAAATGGATTTTGGGACATAAGTTCCATTCAGATATGCAGTAGATAGAGCAACAGAAAAGGAATAGTAAAAAAAAAATAGATGGCCTGAAACATTCTGATGGATTTTCTTTGGTTCCCTGGCTAGGTCTGATGGTTCAGCCATCAGTTAAAAGAACTGCCTGACAGTTACAGGGAAAGCCTTAGTAGCCACCAAACCTTAGCAGATGGACACAGAGTGTCAAATGGCCCTAAGAGCTAAAGAGCAGCAGATGACAACAAAGAATAGCTGGACCCCTGTGAGACAAGAAAGATGTCTCCCCTTTTATGGTGAGCAGAGATGTGATACTAAGCAGCAAACATCAGAAAGCAGCGTGATGATGCTACCAGAGGACACCAGCAGCTCTGCAACATCAAAGAGAGTTACTCTAGGCCACAGGTATCCCTAGCGTGTGCCCTCCATGTGCTTGCATTAGACACGAGTTCCTTGTGCGTTCCCTTTCATGCATGTTTCCTGGTCACGTGTGTTTATCACTTAATATGTCTAAAGTAGAATTCATTATCTTTCGCTCTAAAACCTATTTCTCTTTCTAGCTTCCTTGTTTCTTTGAGAGCTTGTAATGGTAATGTAAATTTGAAGATCTTTCCCACCCATTAATAGGCAGGTCCATGTGACCTAAGTCACCTGTGGGGAGGAGCTTGCTGAACTAGTGGAACTGGAAGGGTGGAGCAGGAAATGCTCAGAGCAAGTTATAACCGTGGGAGAGCAGGACACAGGCAAGGAGTGAGCTAGGATTTGTGAGTATTTGTAGGAAGTCCCCAGCAGGAGGGAAGGCTTATGGGATGGCAAGGCTCTATGCTGTGATATTGTGTCTTAAGTTTCTTGCTGTTATGATGAAGTGGGCTTACTGGTTTTGGGATTTGGTCCTCTGGTATCTGAATAAATGTTTTACTTCTACCTTGTGTATGGATAGTCTCTTGTATTTTGCAATACAGAACTACACAGGCATATTCACAATTATCATTGATATTGTGATTACTGCCTTGCTGATACAGAGTACTACGATCCTTCCACAACTCCAGAGTCAACCTCAACTCTTCCCTCTTCTTTTTTCCGCCATATCTTATCAGTTTCTGAGTCTTATCGATTCTACCTCCACAGTTCTTTTATCTGTTCCCTCTTTTCCACTCACATGGCCATCAGTGTAGCTGAACGCTTTTTGGCCTCTCACCTGGACTATTACAACAGTCTCCTTGCTTCTAGTCTCTCCCCTCTCCAGTCCATTCTCTACATGGCTGCCATATACTCTATGTTCCTGTTCAAATAGCCCACTTGTTTTCTTCCGTGGCATTCCATTTAGTATCTCTTTGCAAGCTGCTTCCCTTGTCAGTTGTGGCTCTTGTAACCCCTAGGGAATTCTTTTGAAGGCTCAATTCAGGTGTCATCTTATGGGCAAGGCCTTTTGTGCTCTTTCTGCTATTAGGGATCTTTTCCTTCCAAAATTACTTTGTATTACAATATACTTAATAATACAAATTACATATATAAATTTACAAATTACAATATACTTATATATACAAATTATAATATATTTAATTACTTTGAATATATTTCTGTACATGTATTACCCAGGAAATTGTAAATTCCTTGAGGGTAGAGATTGTTGTGTTTTTGTCTTTGAAGCCTCAGGGCTTAGCACAGTGCATTGCACATATTAGATGCTTAGTAAATGTTTGCTGAATAAATAAATGTGTGTTTTCTAGTTGTGTGACTTTCCCTTCTGGTTATGTGGTAACCAATTCATTACATCCCCTTTAAGCATGTGGAAGGATATTTTCTTTTCTATCTTTTATTAAATATTTTTAAACTAATATGTCATCTGTCTAAAAGCTTAATGGGGGCTCATAAGCTCTGACTTTGAGTAGATGCTAATTCTCAGAATTCCTTTATGCTGAAGTAGCTTTTTTAAGGTCTCACAAATGACAAGGTGCCACAGGTGTGATACATAGGCCTATTTGGTCATCAGTAGTCTTGATCTTCCATTCTGTGCCCTTTTCCTTTCTATGGTGCCCTTCTTTTCCCTTAGGTATTCAGTGGCTTCTTAATTTTATACATTCACTCCCATCAAAATAGGCTATTAGGAAAGGATCTGAAACTCATTCATTATGAAATAAATGTGAAACTCATTCATATTGAACTATAAATAACTGGCAGTTTAAAATATCATCTCCTTCCAAAGATATATGAATTTTTAACAGATCCAGAATATTAATATAAAAGAATAAAATTCTAAATACTTAATTTCATATAGAAGTTATTTTTTGAAATAGTGGAACCCTTCCGTCATTCCTGAAATCATGCATTATACCATAGCATATGCACACTCAACTTACATATAAGGTGGTTTTGATTTTATGATACTGGGGATATCCTAAGCTGCTTGCTTAGGACCAGCTGACCCATGAGAGAATAGTATTATACACTTAGGACTACCCTTAGGCTGACTTTCAAAGAAGGCAAAGTTTGTCTTGGGCCCCTTTTAGGTTTTTTTCAATTTCTATCTTGGACAATTTTTCTCCTGTTCTCTAGATGCCCATTAAGCTCATGCTGAACCTAGGCCTTAGGTCTACTTTTACCAAAAATGTACCATAGTACAAAATAAGTGGGGGGAAAATAGGCTCAGAGCAAAAGGACCTGGATTTGTATCATCATTGTGCTGCTTACTACTTATCTAACCTAAATCAAGTCACAACCTCTCAAGGATTTGGTTTCCTTATCTTTAAAATGAAAGGTTGGGTTAGATGCTTTCTAATGCCCTAAAGCCTAAGAATCCATTGTCCTACTTATCTTTTCCTCTATTATCCCTTCCCCATTTCCTTTTAGAAAACTCAGGACTTGCTTGAGAAGCAAGAATTTACACCTTTGTCCCTCAGTGAAAATGATTGTATAGTGCTTTAGTTTCTTCCTAACTCTGTCTCACTACTCCTAAAATGTGTTCTGGTTTAATTGTCTTGAGTCCGTGTTTTTGTAAAATAGATTCTATTTATATCTTCTATCTCTTTAAAAAATAAGTTTTTTATTGATGTGTTTTGGTTTTTTATGCCTGTCTTTTGTCTATCACCGACATTTCCTGTTGTATCTTTCTCAAACTCCTCCAAAAGAGCCATCACTTATAGCAAAGAATGAGAAAAAGGAAGGAAGAAAAGAAAAATTCCAGCAAAACCAATTAACACACCAAAAAAGTCTGACGTTACATGCAGTGTTTCATACCCATGGACCTTCACCTCTGCAAATGAGTGAGGTGGAAGTATCTGATGAGTATCTTTGAGCCCAAGCTTGGTGCCTATCATTTTCTGACATTCAGTTTCTGGTTGTTGTTCTTTCATTGTTGTAGTCATTGTGTATATTGTTTTCTTGGCTTTGCTTTACTTCACTGTGCATCATTTCATGTAAGTTCATGCTTCTATGTATTCATCATATTCGTCATTTCTTGCAGCAGAATAATATTTCATCGTATTAGTGTACCACCTTTAGCCATTCCCCAATTAATGGGCATCTATTTTGTTTCCAGTTCTTTGCTACTACCAAACCTGATGATACAAATATTTTGTTGTATGTGTCATCATCACTGTCTTCTTTGTCTTCTCCTCCTTCTTCTTCTCCTTTTCCTCCTCTTCCTCTTCCTCCTTTTCCAGAATGATTGTGACAAATCACATACTTACCAATAATGCATCTTTCCACAATAATACTGTGTATTATTGTGTATTTCCATACACAATGGAATGTGTATTTCCATAACCCCTCCAACATTGACTATTTCCATTGTTCTACATTCTTGCCAATTTGTTGGTTCTTAAGTGAAGCTTCCAGGTAATTTTGATTTACATTTCTCTTATTATTAGTGAACTGAAGCTTTCTTCCATATGGTTATTAGTAGTTCGCACTAGAAATTTTCCCAATAAATACAGGTGCAAAGTAAGGATTATTTCTTTCACTGCCATTATTTGTGATAATTCTAGGGATTCTAGCAATAGCAATGAGACAAAAGAAAGAAATTAAAGACATAATGTTAGGGAAAGAGGAGACAAAATTACCCCTATTTGCTGTTGACATGATGATTTACTTTAAAAATCCTAGAACATCAACAAAGAAACTAATTAGAATAACTGATAGCTTCAGCAGAGTTGCAGGCTACAAGTAAACTCACAAAAATCAGTGGTTTTTCTACATAAACACAACATTTGGGAGGCAAAAAATAGAAGGGGGGGGGTCTCATTCAGGATAACTACACCATACATAACATATTTGGGAGATGGTCTACCCAAACATACTTGACAACTGTGTAGAGTCAATAACAAAATTCTCCTTTAGGAAATAAAAAACAACTTAAATATTTAGCATTAGTGGTTGGGCTGTACCGAAAGAATAATAATGAAAATACCATCAAAGTTAATTTACAGATTTAATACTACCAGTCAAATGGCCAAAGGAAAACTTTTTAAAGGCAGGCAAAATAACAAAATTCATTTGGAGGAACAAAAAAAATCCAGAATATTAAGAGAAATAATGAAAAAAAAAAGGTAGGAATGAAGGGGAAATAGCACGTCTAGACCTCAAACTCTATATTTAAGCAGCACTCATCAAAACTCTTTGGTGTTAGTTAAAAAATAGAAAAGTAGAGCAATGGTACAGATTAAACTAGGAAGAACAAAAAAAAAAATAAACTCACTATTTCAGTTATTTGAAGAATCCAAAAAAATAAATTCCCCAGGTAAGAACTCTTTACTTGATAAGATCTTCTTAGAAAATTAGAGAGCATTATGACAGAAATTCAAAATGGATGCATGTACTGAATATTAAAAATCATTATACTAAAAATTTAGAAGAGAAGCAGGTACCACACCTTTCACAGATGGGTAAGATGTGTATTCTTAGCCAAACAAGAGATGAAGACATTTATGAAAGATAGATAATTTTATTATATAATTTTTAAAAGCTTTCGCATAAACAAAATGTAGGCATCTAGAATAAGAAGGGAAGTGGTCTACTGTGGAGGCAGGAAAGGAGGGGAGAAGTGTGTGCAGTAGTTGTACTGAGTGCCCCCTAAAGACCTTTACAATTCTAAATTTATGATTCTGATGTTAAATTGTGCAGGGCCAAGTCTAGATAGATCTCTGAAGCACTCTTCTGGAGACTTCCTTCCAAGATAAGCTCAAACAGTTAATCTCTTAACTTCTCTTAACCTGGCCATTCAATCTTTGAGTTAATTTCTTAACCTGAGTTAATTTCATAACCAGTCAACTAAAACTGCTCTTTCCAAAGTCACTAATAATCTCTTAATTGCTAAATCTAATCCTTGCCCTTCTTGATCTTTCTGTAGATTTCTACAGTATTTGACATTGTTGACTACATTCTTTTTCTGGATAGTGGCTTTTCTCTGAGTTTTTGTAACACTGTTTTCTCTTGGTTCTCCTCCCTTTCTGACTGCTCCTTCTTAGACTCTTTTATCCTTTTAATGGATCATTTTCCATGTCCTCCTAACTGTGGAAGCTCTGACTTTGTCTCTTTTCTCCATCTAGACTCATTCTGTTGGTGAGCTCATAAGCTCTGGAGTCCAGATATAATCTTTATGTAAATAACTTCTACATTTTTATATCCATCTTAGTCTCAGTCTTGAGTTACATGCTCACAGCACAAGCTACCTATTAGACATTCAAATTGCACGTCCTATAGACATCTCAAATTCAACATGTCCAAAACAGAACTCATCTTTCACTCTCAAGCCCACTTTACTTTTAACTTTCCCTATCGCTGTTGGGTGTGCCACCATGCTTCCAAACAAATTTACAACCCTGATGCTAAACTTGGCTCCTCACTGTCATTCTTACTCACTGCACATATTCAATCAGTTGTCATATCTGGTCCTTTCTGCCTCCACAACATTTCTCTGATATGCTCCCTTATTTCCACTCACACTTCCACCACTCTAATTCAGGCCTTTATAGGCTCTTATTTGGACTGTTTGGTTTACCTGCCTCAAATGTCTCCCCATGTAGCCAGCAAAGTGATTCTCAAGTCTGTCTATGTCAACCCCTTACACAACAATCTCCAGTGGTTCTCTATAGGATCAAATAAATGTAACCCCCTCTGTCTGGCATTTAAAGATCTTCACAACTAGACCCTTCTTTCCTTCGTAGTCTTCTCCATATTCTCTGTGGTCAGCCAAATTGGCCTTTTCACTCCATTTCTTTCTGTGCACTTTTTAGTGGCTGTCTAAAATGATCTTTCTTATTTACTTCTGTCTCCTGGATTTCCCTGAAGATTCAGTTCAAATGCTTTTTACAGCATGAGATCTTTCCCCATGTTCAACTGCTAGTGACTTTCCTCCAAGATTTTTCTTGTTTCAAATGTGTATATATTCTATATGTACACGTCACCTCCAATGAAATGTAAGCTTGAGAGCAAGCACTATTTTGCTTTTGTCTTTAGTCTTGCTACAATGTCTGGCACATGGCAAAGGATCAACAATTTTTTTTGTTTGTTTTTTTTAATTGAATGATTCAACCAGTTCTAAATCATCCTTATTGTACTCATCACCTCCATCTTTTCCACATGAGATACTTTATCCATTGGTTTCCTAAAATTTAGGTAAACTGCCAAACTTGGAGTTTTCAGAAAGACTTTTGTGCCAAATCCTTCCCCCGCCACTCCCTGGGTATTTGATCATAAGCAAGTCACTTAATCTTTTTGAAGCTTGGTTTCCTGATCTATAAATTGGAAATAATAATTCAGGTAGTACTTACCACATAAGAGTTTTTTTTTTTTGAGGCTCAAATCAGATAATGCAATCCTTAAAGCGCCTCTATGAATGCCAGTTGTCATTTTTAAAAAATAGAAAATAATAAGAATACAATCTAGGTAAGCCATAAAAAAGAAGCAGCGATTTAATCACTGCTTTTAATTTAATTTAATCACATAAAGAGCTGGCCTCAGAGTCAGGAAATCTGGATTCAAGTCCGGTCTTTGACCCTTACCGGCTGTGTGACCCTAGAAAAGTCACTTAACACTTAACAGCGTCCCCAGCCAACTCCCTATGACCATGATTTGTAGGACAACTGACGATTAGCATCAGCAAAGGGAAATTGCTCAGGGAAAACACAGCTCTGAACTAAAAAACAAAAAACAACCAAACAACCCCAAATCTCTAAACCATGGTGATTTTATTAATCCCCCATATCCCATGACAGGTCCCTCCCGCTAACCCCCACCTCCACCCCCATCCCTGGAGCACTCCCTCCGCCGGCCCCACCCCCAGGATCCCGTCACCATGACTCCCTCCCGCATCTTGGGGCCTGGGCTGCCGCCTTCGACCCCTTGACCGGGGACCAGGCGAGGCTTTCTGAAGGCCGGGCCGCCCCCTCTCCCTCCCCAACGGTGCGGTTGGACGGTTGTCTTCGAAGTCCAACTTTAGGAGTGGGTTAATTAGGACCCCAGGGTTGGGCTTGGGCGCATAAGCCGAGCCCCTCTTTGTCAACCAAACCTCTTTAAAACACTCGCGCGGAAGTTGGGAGTCTGGGTTTTATTTTAGAAGTGTGGGGATGAGGAAATGGACAGTGACCAGATAATACTCTTAGTTCTTCCATTTTGGTCCATCAGGCTCCTGGCTGGAGCAAGTGGTCTCTGCCTTTTCTCATCTCACTCTTACCTGGGCTCTGTCTTTCCACCTTTGCATTCTGCGAAGACCACACTTATCAAAATCTCAGAAGGCTTGTTCACCGCCATGGGAGATAGCTGATTTATCCTAATACAAGCCAAATATTTTCCCACCCCCCCCGCCCCCCTCCCCTTGACTTCAACCCCTGGTCCCACCCCCCTCCCTCCACCCTCCCCACCCGCGTTCTGAGACTGTACTATCCGGTACCCAGCATCCTCTCGGACCCAGCCTTTCAGGATTCCATTCTCTATTGGCTTGACTCTCGCTGCTGCTCATAAAGCGTCTCCTTCAGCACTAAACCACCTGCCCCAGAAAGGCTTTCTTCCTTATACCCTTATTCCCTGACTCCTGGGAAAGTCACCTACTCTCGTAGATTTAGCTATAATACCTGGAGGACTTGCGTATCTACTTGTCTATCCCTGAACCTAGGGAGCCCCAGCTGGCCCAGGGACCTCCTAAAATGTGGCACTAAGACCATTAATATAATATCATAAGCCTAATATAATATCATAAGCATTAATGTTAATAATCAATATGGTAAGGATCAGAATCACTACTATTCTTTTTACTTGTTCAGGTGAAATTTTTTCTTTTATGGTGATAGAGGAAGCAAAGGATCTAGATAGCCTGTGGATTATTTTCCTCTTTCAAGTGTTTTGTCACCCCCAAATGTTTGAGAACCACTGGTCTCTCTTGTAGTGCGTATATGTGGAGAGGAGGCAGTGATGGTCTAAAAACAACTCTGTGATACTCAGGAAACCCAGCTTTTAGTCCTGGTTCAACTGTTAATTTGCTGTCTGAAACCTTGGTAGAATAAGTCACTTTACCTCGTTGGGCCTCCTTTTCCTCCCATATAAAATTAGAGCATTGGACTAAATGACCTCCAAGGTCCTTTTCAGTCATATAGGAGGATAGATTGGAGAATGGTTGAACAAATTATGGTATATGATTATAATGGAATACTATTGTGAATTAAGAAATGATGAAAGGGGCAGTTTCAGAGAAACCTAGGAAGAATTGTATAAACTGATCCAGAGTGAAGTATGCAGAACAAGGAAAACAATTTATATTATAACAATGACATTGTAAAAATAAACAATTTTGAAGCATTTAACTCTGACTACCTCAACTTTTCAGCGGACTGATGATGATGAGGGCTGCACATCTCCTGTTAGAGATGATATACTAAATAAGCAGAATAAAACAAACATTTTTTAACATGATCAATGTAGGAATTTGTTTTCCTTGACTGTGCCATATTCCTTCCAAGGGTTTAACTTTTCTTTTTTCAGTGTGAGGAGGAGGGAGGACAGAGGGAGAGAAAACAGATGTTTGATCATTAAAAACATTATTTAAAAAATATGGAGCCATAATTTAGAGCTGGAAGGACTTTAGAGGCCTTTAGTCTAACTCAAGGGTTCTTATAGAAGTAAAGTGACTTGAATATAGTCACACAGCTTGTAGGTGGTGGATTCCACCCCAGGTCCTCCAACTGCACCATTCTGTACCTGCATGTTATTTCCTCACCTGTAAAAGTGAGGAGAATTGAACTAGACAATTTATAAAGAATCTTCCAGCTTTATTATTTTAATATTCTATGAACATTTCCTCCTCTCTAGACCACCTGCCTCCAAAATAATCCTTTCTAAACATATGTCTCGTCATTGCCAAAGCTGTCTTCTCTGTTTCTGACCTCAGCAGCCTTTTTTCTCATAGTTCCCTAGTGATTTTCCTTTGACTTCCAGATGAAGCCTCAAGCCTTTTCTCCAAAGGGCTTCCTGGGTTGTTTCACCTCATGTCTTTTCTGTTCTCAAACCTTTCCCAAAGTACTCCTTAAGTACTTTAAACAAAGATGGCAGAACTTAAACATCCAGATAAGTTCTGTTCCCTTCAAATCAATCTCCTTGGCAGCCCTTATACTTGTTCTAACCAACTGCCATCAATATAGAGTAGGCAAGCCAATCTAACTGAAGCAGCAAAGCATCCTGAGGGAGAAACAATGGGTAGGATGTACCAAGTTGGTTAAACTACCACCATCTCCTCAATCACCACCTTCCCTAGGTCCATACAGTCCAGGATCTTGAGCCTAAATGAGTAGAAACAACAGAATCCTTCTTATACCCCAAGACCACCACCCCTGTTTCTATTCTAGTCCTCAATCTTTGTAGAGATTTGACTTAGTAACTGCTTCTGCAGGAGATACAGACCTGACTCCTCAGGGTTATAGCAATTGAAGACATAGAAAAGAAAGTTCTCATACCAAAGATCAGTTGTAAAATAGTTCAATAGCAGAAATTGATATGTGTTATTTCCTATGGAAGTGGAATAAGTACATTAAAGAAGATGGCTTACCATCAGCTTTGCCACTTGTACACTAAAGGGCACTGGACCTTTCCTTCTGACTGAACAGCTGAAACCTCCTAAATGTGTGGTCTCCTTGTTTTTCTCTTTGTATGCCTAGTACTTACACAGTGCTTTGCTTACAGCGAGTACTTAATAAATGCTTTAAAATAATTACATTAACTTCAAGGATGAGTCCTTATTTTGAATATTTTTATAACTCCTCTTTGGCAATTGCCATTTGAGTTCTTGGCATATTCTTGTAAGCACTATTGGGAAGGGCTGATCTTTATTCTTTGAGGATGGATTTGATTTTTGAAGCTAGCCAAAAGTAATTCAGTCAATGAAGTGGATAATCAAGTCAGGGAATACTGTTAGGGGTCAAAAATGGAATGTAATTATAAAGTCACTAATTTATTGTGTGGTTCATAAACTGGCTTTGGAAATAATTCAAAAGCAAATAAAGTTTCCTTCCTGTATTAAGCTCATTCTATATGCCAATAGTTCTGGGAGATGAGTATATTAAAAACAAAAAATGAAATAATCCCCACAAGGAGTTTACATAGCATTTGAGGTAGATAAGTACATATATAGGTTTTTATAGAATAAAGATAAAGAGAAGGAATAAATAAATGCAAGGTAGTTTAATAATACAAGGTAGTTAAAGGGCCCTATCAGTTATGATTAAGAAAAGTTTCATGGAGAAGGTTGTCTTTAAGTTAACTCTTGAAGAAAGAGAGAGACTAGCAGCTGCGTGGTGCAGTGGTTAGAGTGCTAGGCCTGGAGTCAGGAAACTCATCTTTCTGAGTTTAAATCTGGCCTTAGACACTTACTAGCTGTGTGACCCTGGGCAAGGCACTTCACCCTGTTCACCTTAGTTTCCTCCTCTGTAAAATGAGATGGAGAAGGAAATGGCAAACAACTCCAGTATCTTTACCAAGAAAACCCCAAATGAGATCATGGAGTTGGAGAGGACTGAACAGAGGTTGCAAGGCCCTTTATAATGTAATCCAAGTGAGTGGTGATAACGGCTTGAATCAAAGGTGTGTGTATTATAGAAGAGGTGTATGAAGAGATGCTGGAGAGGTGGAAATGACAATATTTGGCAATTAATTAGATATGTGAATGAGAAATGGTGGGGAGATCGGGGTAAAGAAAATAGCAAGGTTATAAGCCTAGCAGACTATGAGAATGGTAGTATAATAAAATTAGTGAAGTTGGGAAAGAGTGTGGTTTTTATATTTTTATTTTTAATTTATGGAATAAAACAGGTTTTTCCATGACCATGGAATAAAACAAGTTTTTCCAATACAATAAAAAGATGATTGTATGTAAAACTGCAAATCTACTATGCACACCTTGCTATATTTTTCAAGTATACAACAAAATTACCATGTAAATTTCTTTCTTTTCTCCCCCCCCCCACCTGTGTTGTTAAGCAAAATTGTCTCATTAGCATGGTTTTTGTTTCTTTTGAGTGGAAGTTCTTTCAGCTGTTAAGTGCTAAGCCCCAGGCCTAGGGCCCTGTCAGGTGTGAAACCTGTGTGGGTGTGGATTGGTGACTT
>CM053626.1:134276347-134300070 GCA_028646595.1 Phalanger gymnotis | reverse complement strand
CCACAATTTGTTCCTCCATTCCCTAATTGATGGGCATCCCTACAATTTCTACTTCTTTGCCAGTGTTTTGAAGAAAGATAATGAGTTCTATTTTGGGTATGTTGATTTCGAAATGCCTCTAAAATATCTAGTTTGAAATATCCAATAGGAAGCCAGTGTTGCAGGACTGAAGTATCCTATACGTGATGCAAACTGGATATGTTACTATGTATGAGCCACTTAATCTCCCAATGACCTAGGCCATTCTCAAATGGGGGACAAATTGCTAGTTTTCTTACATTTTGTTTTTCACTCTAGTCATTTCCTGGTCTCCCTCCTACCCCCATTCTCCTACCTTTCTCCCTCACTCCCTTGAACTTTCCCTTCGAAACAGAGAAAAACAGTAAAATGAAAATAATCCACCCAGTGAACTTGTCTGACAGCATATCCACCATTTCTCACCCATCATCTATCTCTCCAAGAGAGGGGAAGTGTATTTCATTTTCTGTCCTCTAGGATCAAAGTTTTAATCATTGCATTTGGTCTGAGTTCAGCTACTTTCAATATCGTTTTTGTATATGTTATGGTAGTAACTGAAAAACAATAAATTTTCAGAATAAAATTTAAAGGGTCCAAAGGAATTTGACCTCTAAGTCAGGAAATGGAAATTATTATGAATGGATTAAGATAATAGGGTGTGTGGGGAAGTGGGGCAGTGGACTCCAAAAAAACAGAGGTGGACTGGCCTTTTGGACTTGCCTTCTAACAAATTGTGAAGCAGGCAAAGCGTGCCTCAAGTGCTTCTGCTTTACTTTGTTCGTATCTCCTTTGCTGCTTCCAGCTTCCCTGCCAGAATCTCTACTATTATTTGAATCTAAAAGACTTTTTTGTTTGTTGTTTAGTTCTTTTTCAGTTGTGTCCAACTCTTCATGACCCTATCTGGGATTTTCTTGTCAGAGATACTAGAGTGGTTTGCCATTTCCTTCTTCAGCTCATTGTACAGATGTGAAAACTGAGGCAAACAGGGGTGAAGTGACTTGCCTAGGGCCACACAGCTAGCACACAAATGTCTGAGACTAGATCTGAACTCGGGAAGATGAATCTTCTTGACTCCAGGTCTGGCACTCTATCTACTGTACTACCTTTTCCCTTTCTTCTCCAACCCCACTCCCAACTTTAAATGATGATTTTACAGTACTTAGCCCAGTGCCTGGCACATAATAACTGCTTACTAAATGCTTCTTGAATGATCAAACTCCTACAATTATTAACATAGTTAAAAGATAAAAGGATAACTTAAAGCTTCATCGGGGAGGGGGATAGAGATGAACATTTCAGGGTTGGGGGATTTTTTTAGGTGTCCCACAAACTGGAGCATACCATCACCAAAGCTAAGTATTTAGATTGAGATCTGAGTTAAAGCTCTGCCTTTGCTACCGCTTGCTACCTATGTGATCTTGGGCAAGTTGGCATCAGTTTTCCGGTCTATAAAATGAGAGGTTTGGACTAGAGCAGAGGTGACTGCAAGCAGCCTGCAAATCTCCCAAATGCAGCCCAAACCGAATTATATTTAACTGGGAAATGTTTAACAAAATAAGAAAAAAATATAATACAACATAGGTATGGTAAATTTGTAGTTTTCTAAGGCAATATACTGGGACAGTTAGGTGGCACAGTAGATTTAGAGCTGGGCCTGGAGGGGGGTACATTCATCTCCCTGAATTCAAATCAGGCCTCATATGCTTGCTTAGCTGTGTGACCCTGGGCAAGTCACTCATCTGTAAAATGAGCTAGAGAAGAAAATGGCAGACCACTATAGAAAACCCCAAATGGGGTCATGAAGAATTGGGCATGACTGAAAAATGACTCAATAACAAGGCGATATCCTGCCTGAGCGATCCCTTTTCTATTTGAGTTTGACACCATTGGGCTAGATGCTCTCTAAGGCTCTTCAGCTCTAAATCACGGATCCTCTCGTGACATGTCTAAAATTGGTCCTGCTGCATGAAAGGGAGGAAGGACCATTTGATTTGAGAGGAAATTACAATTTTCTAAGTGCAACACTAACTTATTCAACTGTAATCCCAAACTCTATGGCTACTTGGCAATCATATTTTGAGCTTGGTGTCCCTGCTGGCCGCACCGTATGACTTTTTCTTTTGAAATACAAAGAATGGTATTCTTACAACTGTAGGAACCCCGTGAAGCCTGAGCTGGAAAGCTTCCTCTGTTAGGAGTTTATGCTGTCACCATCTTTCCCTGCTTGTTGAGTATTCCCAACATGATTTTTTTTTTCCCAAGAAGTGATTGTTCAGAGGAAACTTTTTGTTTATGTGTCAAGGAATGAAGCAAGAACAGATTTAGGTTTCTGGCAGTTGTGTTTATTTGTTGAGAGAACATGTTTCTACTTGCTCCCCTTACAGAGAAGAATGCCCAGGCAAAGGCACTGACAAACAGCACCTTAACAATACTCCCCTGTCCCTCCCAAGCCTGGGAGCCTGGGTAGGGAAGGAGTTCTTGGGGGGCGCCAGGGTGGGGAGGTCCCATCCCTTGAGCTCAGAACCTTCAGGAGATGGAGCTACTTTTAAAGTCACCTACTTCGGTATTTGATTCTGTTCTGCAGCGGGTCTCAGAGGACCAGTGCGTGCCCACAAGGCTCAATATAGAAAGGACCTGAATGCCTGACTCAACCTTGGAACTGGATGGGCCTCTGGGGGTGGATGAGGGTAATGCCAAGTTTTCTTCAGAGTTGCTCTGAATGCATTCTTCTCAGACTCTGACTTCCATTTCTACTGCAGGGCGTGGCAACAATTTCCAGCAGGTGGCAGATGCTAATCACTCCTGTTACACAGCCTGAACGACAAGGGGGAAATCTCTAATAGTCAACTTAGCTATTTAAATACTGGATGTGATATATTTGCAAAGCAGTTGATGCCAAATTATGTGATAAAGTGATAAAAGAACCATGTGTGGTTGGCATAAATTAGTACTTGAGAGTTATAATGTGTAATTAAAAAGAACACACACTCTAGTTTTGATAAATGTTGAGACTAGTGAGCACAGATCTGAAAAAAATGGTTGCTATTCTAAAGAAAATTTAGTAACTTTAAAAAAAGTGTATTGTGGATGATATATCAATATTGTTTCATTGCTGTTCAGAATCATGAGATATTCTTCTCTTAAATTCTATGTGTGATTGAGATTAGCACAATTCAAGAAATAATAAGAACTTCAACTTATATTTCTATAGTATTTCACAAAGCCCCTCTATAATTATAATAATCCCAATAGGTAATTGGTGAAAGTATTTTAAAGATGAAGAAACTGAGCCTCCGAGAGCTTAAATGACTTGCTCATTCAAATCGCATCACCAATATCTGCCCATTCCAGCATTCAAACCAAGAGCCTCCATTACCTCATCCAAAGAAAACTTAAGAGAGACACATAATGAGTTAAAGATAAGGGCAATTGAAATAATCCTGGGAAGGGGGCAATTACTGTATAAGGATGGGGTAAGGCTTTTCAATCAAGAATTGAATTCAATCAATCTTCAAACAAGAAAGATGAAAGATAAAAGGGGATATTCCCTAAATCTAAGAAATTATTAAGCTTATCGATATGTATATTCATTTCCAATGTCTAACTATTTATTTATTCATTCAATTCCATTGTATTAGAATTAGTAGCCCCCTTTGGGCCTTAAGCTTCCTAAGGTCATTGGCTGTCTCACTTGTGTATTTTCATTCCTAATATATATAATAGATATGTGCTTAATAAATGCTTGTTGATTGATTAATTAAACAAGATAGATTAAAGACAAGGAAAAGAAAGGCCTAATTCACATAGCTCCAAGTATAAGAGAATCATAGTATGTTAAAGCTGGAAGAAACTTTAGAGAGGATCTTGTATAGTCCAGTTATTTTAAAGGTGAAGAACTGAGGCCCAGGGAGGATGAGGGACTCTTAGAGTTGTATTTTAGAAAGAACACTGGGCATGGAGTTAGGATACTTGGGTTTGAAGTCTAGGGCGAACACTGGCTGTGTCAACAAGAGAAAGCCAATTAAGCTCTAAAAACCTTAGTTTTCTCCCCATGGACATTTAATCTTTTGCTTTTGCAAAAGCCATTCCTTATTTCTGGAATGCACCTTGTTCTCATCTCCACCCATCTGGAGCCACCTTTCTTGATGGTTCTCTCTTCCTCAAATTGCTTTGTATTTATTTATTTGTAGACCTGTGCCCTGCCTCAACCCCAGTAGACTATAAAGGCTCTTTGACCACAGGAACTGTTTGTTTTTATTTTTGTTATCTCATCCTCCCTTCCCCCAAGCTTAGCCTAGTGTCTTGTATATAGTAAGCATTTAATAAATATTTACTGAATTGAACTAAAATGGGAATAATAAGGCTTATAATATCTTCCTTTCAGGGATTAAAATTATTTTTATTTATTTTTTCAAGCATTTATTATCTTTCCTTCCGGACCCCTCCCACCCAACTGAAGAACAACAGCAAACAACTCTCATAATAAATCTACAGAGTGAAACAAGATAAATTCCTACTTTGGCCATGTCAAAAAAAATGAGTCTTTGCGTATTTTAAGTCTGTCACTTATCTGTGTGTTTAATCTTCAGTCCTCTGAGCTTATTTCTCATTAAATGGATCAGAGTTCTAAAGTCTTCCAAAGTTATTTTTCTGAATGATGTTAAAGTATAAATTATCTCAGTTCTGCTGACTTCACTCTATATCACTTCACAGGGGAATTCCCAGTTTCTGAAACTTACCATTTTGTCTTTCCTTATGGCATAATAATTCCATTACATTCACATACCATTATTTGTTCAGCCATTCCTCAATGGATGGGAACCCTCTTAGTTTCTACTTTAGGGCTTCTATGAAAAGAGCAGCTATTGAACATGTAAATTCATGTGGTCTTCCTGAAGCAAATTCTTTGTAAAACTTTAAGTGTAAATTATTACTTTTAATACTCTTGCTTAAGGTCGCACAACTAATCTGAGTGTCCACAAGCTCAGTCTTCTACCTCTTTATCTAGTACCCATTTCATTGTATTTATTATCATGAGATGATACTGGCTGAAAATATGTGTAGCTTCAAAAAGGGTTAAATAAATTCATGAATGACAGATCTGTACAATATTAAGGGAAATAGGAATATTTTGAACAACATTCCCTATCTTTTGAGATTGACATCAGAAGAAAACTGTCTTCCTTTCAGGACATCTTTCTTTGATATTAGAGACAAGACAAGTCTTGGAGCTCCGCTCTCAGACAAGAGTCTAATTAGCCTAGGCTAGGATTAGTGCTCATCGGCAGCTGTTGCTCCTCACAATCTAATCAGCCGGGGCTAGTCCTCTGACTCCTTCCTGCCACCCACAGATAAACGTAAAGCCAAACCTCCAACATTCTGAAGCCTTTTTTTCTCCCAGGAACACAAAGCAAGACACATGAGTGACATCTTCCTCTTACCAGTGCCTGAAGTTTTGACTCAGAGAAAGACACACAAACTCACTCACTGTCAGTAATAGAGGCAAGTTGAGATTTGATGGGGGGCGTGGGGGGAGGGGGAGAGAAACATCTGCATGCACTCAATAAGAAAAGAGAATAATTCACAGTTGAGCCAACTGTCCAAACAAGACTATATGAGCCCAGGGAGAGGCTATCTCTTACTCAAGATGTGCAGCAGAGATATGCATCAAATACTATAATATATTAAGTCTGAAAGAAAGTATGAATGTGTGGGCACTGCCTCAGGGAAAAGATTCATGAAAATCACAGAGCTTAAAAGAATCCTCATCAGTAGGATTCTTTCCCTATCCTATTCTTGTAGCCTATAAAAAGAAACTATGGCTAAGACCAGAGGTGTCCCAAAACAGATTAAAGTGGAATTGGGAAATATTTAACAAGCTAAATAAAAATACAATAGAATATAGGTAATGTTAATATGCTGGTTTCTAAGTTAATATGCATGCATTGCTATGCATGGTTTATTTGCCCCTTTTTCTTTTTGAATTTGGCACCAAGACTCAAGCTTGTTGATCTGATCAAGCCATTTGTTTCCCCACTGGGGGAAGGGAGAGGTAAATTACCAAGACATATGGCAGTCTATTGAGAGGTCTGCTTAGAGAACCTGGAACCAGGGACCTCCCTATCCTTTGCTCCTGCCCATTGTTCCTAGAGAACACACATATTAGGGTCTAAGTGACAGGGACAGCATCTTGGTATTTCCTGGGACGGCAGGAATCTGAGGTCAGGATGCTGTTTACATGTCCCCTTGATATGCTAGCCTCAATCAGTTAGAGAGGATGTGGAAGTTACTGCAGATAAGGACTGGCCACAGGCTAGGCTGGTTTGCCTCAATATAGAACCCAGGGAGAGAAGTCAATACCCTCCTGCAATGCTGGTTGAGAAAGGAACCTTAGACACTTGTGGGGCAAGTTCTGCCAGTTGACCTAGATGCAAAATAACACAGTGACATCTTTCCTAGCAAGCTAGAAAAGGGGATGAGCTAGATGACCAGCATTAGACTCTTCTAGATTATAGAAGCTGTTTGATCTAGATAGACCTAGCTGATTTGGGGTAAGAGTAGTGGCAAATTCAACATAAACTCAGTAAAAGGCTATGGGCTTGTTTATATTCTATCCTGTACCTGGCTCTCTTGAACCCCAACTTGTCTCTGCTTTGGGGCTGCCTCTCAGCTATCATCTTTGCAAGCCTTGGCCTATAGACAGATAATAGGGAATAATGATCACGAGTTAACATGTTCCTTGTTTCATAGCAGAGACAGATTACTGAGGTGATAGCCCATAGATCTGACCCAGTGTGCCAGCTCCTATGCTCTTCTGTAAAACTCTCTGTTCTTGGCAAATGTGGAAAGGGAGAGAATGTCCTTTATCCTTTGCTTAGAGGATGCTGAGACCTTGTCAGTACGGGACATTATGATCAGTCTGAGGTAGCTATGTTATGTAGAAGTGACTAGCCTAATAGAAATGACTGGCACAAATGAAGTCAGTAGCATCTGGAAAAATGATTAATGTTTGTTGAATGAATGAATGAATATCCCAATTGGCAGATCTTCTGGGAACTCTGAATGAAGAAAGTAAGTGTCTCCTGTGCGGGCAGGTACCCTGCGCTGGGGTAGAAGCACTGTAGGAGTGTAACCAGATTCTTACTGCTTGTCTCTTCTTTGCTGTCAGAATCACTTTTGCCTTTGGAATTATCCCGTGTTTTTTGTGGCTCCATGGAAGCTTTTTGGCTCTCCTAGTTATGGGGGAGGATGGTTAGGTCCAGATATTTCTGGTAGTTCTGGGAGCTTGAACAAGAGAGGGAGTGAACAGGAGCTGATTTAATGTTGTAAAAGGATGCAATCTCCCATTGTGTTTTTCTCAGCAGATAATGGGAGACATGATAAAGATGGGCCAAGGATGGCAATATAAATGTGCGCTGTGTTACATCCACATTATTCCATGTCATATAGCCTCAGAACTGTTATCTTAAAATAAAACCACTTTTGGAAGTGATTTTATTTTCTTTTAATTAAGTTTTTTGAAGCATTTTGTTTTTCAGCCACAATCATTTCTTCAACTACCACCCTCCTTTCTCCTCCCACTTGAACTCTTCTTGTAACAGAAAAAAGAGTTATGTAAAATGGTTGTGCTTGATTTTATAATGCCTGAATAACAGCTCTAAATTACATTGACTTCTTAAGAATAATTTTTTTTATTGACTCTTGCCTTTAAGGGCAGGTATTTTTTTTAGACCAGCAGCAGTGAACAACTAGCTATGAATCAATCCCCTTGTCATTACCATCAGGATTTCTCATACCTGTTCGTTAGTTCTGGAAATTTGTGCCTTAGTAAAGGAAAGGGAGAAGTTCAAATTGATTTTTATTAGAAACATGAACTCCCAAATGATTGACATAACCAGTAGCCTTGAGGTACCTAGATGGTACAGTGGATAGAACACTAGGCTTGGAGTAAGGAAGACCTGAGTTCAAATATGACCTCAGACCCTTACTACCTATGCGACCTTGGGCAAGTCACTTAATCTGTTTGCCTCAGTTTCATCAACTGCAAAATTTGGGAATAATAGCACCTCCCCAATAAGGTTATGGGGAGGATAAAATGAAGAAATATTTGTAAAGCTCTAAGCACGGTCCCTGGCACATAGTAGATGCTAAATAAATGCTTCTTCTCTCCTCTCTCTTCGAGCTGGTGCTGGAAAATTTAATTAGAAATTGACTTTTAAAATATAGAGAAAAAGTTCTTGACTTGGGGTCAACAGAAAAGAAACAAAAACTGATTGAGGACCTACTGTGTGCCAGGCGCTTTATAAATATAATCTCATTTGATCCTCATTAACACTGGAAGGCAGGTGCTCTTATCATCTCCATTTTACAGTTGAAGAAACTGAATCAGAAAGAGATTAGGTGATCTACGCAGAGTTACATAGCTAGTGAGCATCTGAGACTGGATTTGAACTTGGGTCTTTCCTGATTCCTGGCTCAGTGCTCTATCTACTGTGTTACCTAACAGCCTCTAGGCACAGACTCATAAAGCATCCGTGCTTTTGTGATGGATGCCAGAAAGTCTGTGGGATGGGGAAAAACTTACATCTTTATTTCGACGAGGTTTTGGCTTCCTTTGTAATTCTACATATTTTATTTTGTGCACTTAAAAACATTATTCTGAAAAGGAGTCCATAGGTTTCACCTGACTGCCAAAGACAGTCATGACACAAAAAGGATAAAGTGTCCCCGATCTACAGGAAAGAGCTTGTTACTCCATCCTGGCCAATCCTCAGTGATTAGCTGTACCTTGCTACTTGTTTCTAGGAGTTGCATGAAAAAAAGCATTATATAAAAATCCTCCCATACCCACCCACCCCCCAACTCTAACTGTAGGCTGTTTCTGAGAAAACCTCTTACTACCTCAGGCTTTTTTGAGATTGCCTGGTGTTAATATTCACACAGTTGTAGTCTAGTGATACATAGTTAAAATGCCTGTTTCTAATTAAAAAAGGAAAAAATATAGGTGAGAGGGCTTGTTTTGATAGGGAAGAAAAAAAATCTGGTCCCTTTATGGTGGTTTTTTTAAGTTATGGCAAAGGATATAAGCAGAGAGTCCCCAAAGAATTGCAAGCTATTAACAAACATATCAAAGATTGCTCCAACTAATAATGAGAAATAAAAAATCAAAACAACTTTAAAGTTTTACTTCACACCCAGCAAACTGGCAAAGGTGACAGAAAGATGGAAATAATGAATGTTCCAGGGGCTGTGGAAAGGCATGTTTCTCTAATGCACTCTTGGTGGATCTGTGAATTAGTCCAACCATTCTAGAAATCCATATGGGGCTATGCTAAGAAAGATACTGAGATGTCCAGACCTTTTGATCCAGTGATCCCAATTCTAGACATACATGCCGCGCATAGAAGTATGGAGGGGGGAATGAAAGACAGAAAGAAAGGTTCCATATGCAAAAATATATTGATAGTAGCAGCAAATAAATGGAAACCAAGTAGAGGAGAAAAGCAAAATAAATTGTGGTAAACGAACGTAATATTACCGTATCATAAGAAATTATGAATATCAACAAAAATAAATGGTCAACAAACATTTATTAAGCACTTACTAAGAGCCAAATATACTATGATGCTGGGGATAATACTTAGAAAGAAAGCCCCCATCCTCAAATAGCTTCCCATCTAATGGGGAGAGACAACACATTTTTGTGTACTGAAGCTGAAAAGGTGGAGAGTTGCCACAGGGTACCTGTTGTGAGAAAGTGATGCTAAGTGGAGTCAAAAGGTAGAAGGATGGCTTATGGGAAATAAAGAGAGCTCTGGACAATTCTCTGATTTCTCTAAAGGGAGGCTTTTTTTTTTTGGCTCTATCCTCCAGCCTTCTAATCAGAAGGGAGAAGTAACTGATCGTATTGAGATGTTGAACATTAAGGTTGAAGCAATCTCCACAAAGATAAGCCATGTGGTGATGTGCTTATTTGGGGGAAGCGTCATGTTTGTGTAGTCAAAACTGAGCAGAGAGGCTGGTGGATAACGGATATGAAAAATGTAGGGAAACATGAAATGACATCTCTTTAAAAAGTGAAATAAATGGCACATTGACTATAACGGTGTAAATGGAAAGAACAGCATTAATAACCAAAACCCACAAAAACCTGAAAGCTATATAATTTTAATGATCAAATTTAGCCTCAAAGAAGAAATGCAAAAATGCACCTCCTTTCCTTAGCAGAAGTCAGAGTCATAGGTATGAAGTATTGCATACCTAGTCAGTATTCATTGATGCATTGATTAGTTTTACTGAAATGCTTTCCCCCCCTCTGATTTCTATCTTTCTTTACAAGACAACTCTTTGTAAAAAATGAAAAAAACAAAATTGTGGGCTCTGTGGCTAGAAGAATATGGAGGGATATATTTAGACATTAAGGTGGCATAAAAAGCAAAAGATAAAAAAAAGAATTATAATATTGAATCACTTACTTGATATTTCTTATTTGCTTTTGGGACTATAGAAACATGAAAGATTCTCTTTCTACTCAGCATTAAGAGTAAAGCTGGGGAGAGGTGGAGCCAAGATGGGAGAGTAAAGGCAGGGGTTCACCTGAGATCTTCCTCAAGCCCCTCCAAATACCTTTGGAAATGACTCTAAACAAATTCTAGGGCAGCAGAACCCACAAAAAACCAAAGTGAAACAAATTTCCAAACCAAGATAACTTGGAAGGTAGATAGGAAAAGTCTGTTGCATCTGGGTGAGAGGGGAATTCAGCATAGATCAAGCCCCAGTAAACCAGGAGCAGACTTTGGGAACAACTGAATCAGCAGTAGCAAGGGCAGCAGCAGCAGCAGCAGCAGCTGCTTCCAGAGCTCTCAGCCAACAGATGGTAAGGAGGTCAAACAACTGGTCAGAAGGAGATTACAGGGGTCTTTTTGCTAGCACTGAGGCAGAACTGTTTCTTTGCCCTTACTCGGATCTGGGTCACAGTCCTGGGTAGCAGTCTCAGGGTGAGGAGTAGCACTAGCACAGCAGAGCTTGTGGCAGCAGCCCCTCCTCACAGTTCTAGGACAGAAAAGAATGCTTGTGGTCCTGGCACAGGCCAGAAGAGATAGTAAACATGCCTCTCCTTAGATAATACCACCTTCAAGAGCAGGTCCCTAGAAGTATCTCAGAAAACAACTGCACAAAGCCCCTGAAGCCTGGGACAGTGTGCCCTCCACCCTGGAAGCAGAGCCCCACTTTAGAAAAGAGTTAAAAGTCAACTAATAGGCTGGGAAAATGAGCAAAGAACTGGAAAAAAACCCTGATTATTGAAAGTTACTATGGTGACAAGGAAAATAAAAAAAAAAACACAAATTCAGAAGAAAACAACAAAGTCAAAGCTTCTACATCCAAAGCCTCCAAGAAAAATATGTATTGGCCTCAGGCAATGGAAGAGCTCAAAAAGGATTTTGAAAATCAAGTAAGAGAGGTAGAAGAAAAATTGAGGCAAAAAATGAGAGTGATTCAAGAAAATCATGAAAAACAAATCAACATCTTGGTAAGGGAGACAAAAAAATACTGAAGACAACGCCTTAAAAAACAGGATAGGTCAAATGGTAAAAGAGGGCCAAAAAGCCAATGAGGAGAAGAATGCCTTAAAAAGCAGGATTGGCCAAGTGGAAAAAGAGCCTAAAAGCTCACTGAAGAAAATAATTCCTTAAAAATTTGAATTTAGCAGGTGGAAGCTAATGACTTTATGAGAAATCAAGAAATGATAAAAAAAAACCCTCAAAATTATGAAAAATAGAAGACAATGTGAAATATCTCATTGGAAAAACAATTGTCCTGTAAAATAGATTCAGGAGAGATAGTTTTAAAATTACTGGACTTCATGAAAGCCATGATCAAAAAAAAGATCCTAGACATCATATTTTAAGAAATCAACAAGGCAATCTGCCCTAATATTCTAGAACCAGAGTATAAAATAGAAATTGAAAGAATCTATCGATCACCTCCTTGAAAAGATCCCAAAGTGAAAACTCCCCGGAGTTTTATAGCCAAATTCCAGAGTTCCCAGGTCAGAGAGAAAATACTGCAAGCAGCCAGAAAGAAACAACTTAAGTATTGTAGAGCCACAGTCAGAATAACACAGGATTTAGCAGCTTCTACATTAAAGAACTGGAGGGCTTAGAATATGATATTCCAGAGGGCAAAGGAGCTAGGATTACAATCAAAAATCACCTACCCACAAAACTGAGTATGAGCCTTCAGGGTTAAAAAAAGTGATATTCAATGAAATAGAAGACTTTCAAGCATTGAAACAGCAGAGCTGAAGAGAAAATGTAACTTTCAAATACAAGACATAAAAAGCTAAATAACTTGTGCCCAATCTCCTAACTAGTTAGGGGAAAGGTCTGGGGGCAGAACTTAGCCCTCTTGATTCTTTGTTTAACGTTTTCTCACTTCCCTTTGCTACTTATTTCAGTGGGCATCAGTGTGTGTAAATTCTTAGAAACTGAGAATGCAGAAGATGCAAAAGATTCGCAGGAACAGATATAGAAAATATATAAAGTACCTCAATGATGCATCGACTCCCCTTGGAAAACTGAGCTTAGATTGCCATCAGGACAACGCATTGACATTTAAGCAAGCCCTTCTTTCCCACAGAGTTGTATACTGTCTCCTAGGCCTTGTAGTCCTATCTTGTGGTTTATATTCCTCCCAGAAGATAATTTTTTTTGTGGGACTGACTAATAAGCAATCTCTTTTTCATGGACCGGCAACATCTAAGTCCCTGTTTTCCTAGTTGGACCCTGCAGAGGATCTATGCAGAAAATCCTCTTCGTTCTTTAAGGAGTATTAGGAACTCCCCTTTTGTCTCTTTAAAAGATGTATAGGCATACCTGGTTTGTGCTTTGCTTTATTGTACTTCACAGATACCATGGTTTTTTGTTTTGTTTTGTTGAAGAAGTCTATCGGCACCATTTTGCCAACAGCGTGCAATCACATTTCGTCTGTGTGACATTTTAGTAATTCTCACAACATTTCAGACGTTTTCATTATTGTTATATCTGCTCTAGTGATCTCTGATCAGTGATCTTTGACGTATTGTGGTTGTTTTGGCACCGCAAACTGTGCCCATATAAGAAAATGAACTTAATCAATAAATGTTGTATGTGTTCTGACTGCTTCACCAACTGGCTGTTCCCCAACTCTCTCCCTCTCTTCAGGCCTCCCTATTCTTTGAGACAAAACAATATTGAAATTAGGCCAGTTAATAACCATACAATGGCCTCTAAGTGTTCAAGTGAAAGGAAGAGTCAATCAAAGTGGCAAATTTTGGTGTCTTATTTTAAGAAATTGCCACAGTCGTGCCAGCCTTCAGCAACTACCATCATAATCAGTCAGCAGCTGTCAACATCAAGGCAAGACCCACCACCAGCAAAAAGATTACAACACACTGAAGGCTCAAATGATGGTTAGCATTGTTAGCAATAAAGTATTTATTAATTAAGGTATGTCCATCTTTTTTTTAGATATAATACGATTGCATGTTTAAACACAACTTTTATATTCATTGGGAAACCAAAAAATTCATGTGATTCACTATATTGCAATATTTACTTTATTGAGGTGGTCTAGAACCAAACCTGCGATATCTGAGGTATTCCTGTAATCACCACTCTTGAGCTTGGGCAGAATGGATCATGCGCATATCTGATTCTAATGTGTGCTTTTACAGAAATTAAGTGCACTATCTGCTACTGTCTCTTGAGTTCCTCTCTTGGGAGTTCTAATTTCTGACCTGTACCCCGAAACTCTGGACAAGTACATATCCAGGACCACATGGTCCTATACTAAGAGGAGAAGAAAGAAGAAAGAGGAGGGAAGAAGATAGGAGGAAAGAGAGGAGAAAGACCCGGTCTGTTACTAGCTTTCATAAATCATAGAGAAGGGCAGGTTTTCCAACAAGAGGCTGTCCTCATCCATCAATCATCCCAGTCTCTGAAACCCAATTGGGTTCACTAATTGGGTCTTCTGGGTCCCCTCAGCAAGATGCAAATGGGCATGCCCAAAGTCCATAGAGGGATAATCCTCAGATGCTTCTGCACAAAGTTTCATGCTTTGTCATTTTATCAGATTTATTGGTGGGGGAGAGGAAGATTCATCAATTCAATCAGGGACTCTAGTGATCAACCCTCTTGCAATAGTAGTATGGATAAGTAACCAATTGTTCCACCAGAAGAAGATCTAATTTTAAAAGAGGTTTCCTTTATATAACAAGGAATAAGATGACTCTGGCTCTTTCCCTGGTTGTTGAAAACTATAGGTTTCATTTTTCTAATCTGTAAAATTAGGGATTTGAACTATATTATATCTAAGATCCCTTCTAGCTGCAAAGATCTATGATGGTATGAACAAAAAAGATCTTGACTAGGTTGACAATTGACTTTGGGATCATGCTTAAAAGGTCTAAGGTCCTTTCAGTTAATAATTTAAATAAAAAAGGTATAATCTAGCTTTTATAATGATAGTTTTACTTTCTTCCAGTAACAACTCATCAACTTGTTTTCACTAGCTCAGGACTGGCTGCTATAACTGTTGCCACTTTCTAGTTTCCTTTGTCCTATTTAGTTATGGCCAGATTCTTGTATAAACTCCATCTCAAGGTTTGTTTGTTAGATTTTTGGATTTGTTTTTATAAATCAGGCTTTTTTTTTGGTTAGGTGAGTCATAGTGACTTCATGCTAATTCATCCCAAGCTTCTCTCCTGAGAGGCAGAAATTGATTTTTTTTTAAAAGGGTCTTGAGTCTCTTTGACTAATGTCAAAAATTCTCTCGTTTTTATTTATAAAAGTATATCCAATTTCAGAAAAAACCAAGTACAACTCATATGTATGGATAGAAAATGAAGTAAGCAGCATCAGGAGAACATTGGACACAAACACAATATTGTAACAATGATCAATTGTCAAAGACTCAGCCACTATGTTCAATACAATGATCCAAAATAATTCCAAAGGACTCATGATGAAAAATACTATCCATATCCCAAGAGAGAACTGTTGAACTCTGAGTGTACATTGACGCATATTTTTTTCACTTACTTTATTTTTCTTGCTTTTTTTCCAATATGGCTAACGGAAATACATTTTTGCATGACTTTATATGTATAACTGATATCATTTTCCTTGTTTTCTCAATGGGTGGGGGAGGGATGAAGGGAGGAAGCAAATTTAGAACTCGAAATTTTAAAAAAATGAATGTTATAATATGTCAAATAAAAAAAAATCCTAGAGGCCATAATCAAGTCTTGGTGGGGGGGAGGGGAGGACTATTTATCAAATATACCTTTTACACATAATGTGATAAAAGTAAGGTTTTGTGATAATAATTATTAAAGCATATGTATAAACACAGTCCATCTATCTGTTGATTCCAAAGCCTATAGAAGACTTCCTGCAATAGAGTATGACATGAGCTAGTTAATTTATCACCATGCATTGATTTTCCTAAGCCCCTGACTTTCAGACAGTTCATCAATGGACTTTGAGCCAGAAGTTAGTGGTAAGTCTGCAAGACGCTTCACTGTATCCTCCTGCTTTCCCTGGAACTCAAATGTGGTGTTTCTGTCAAGGAGGCAAAGTACATTTCTTTGTGTTTCTGCAACGGCCCTTCCTGTCCTTCTGTTCCTACAATGAGATTCTACTTGTCACCACTGCTAAACAATTGCTTATTTATTTGGTAAAGTAGCAAATTGGGGTGGAATAGTCAAGGGATAATTACAGCTTTGAAGAAACATAAGGTGTCTAGGGCACCTGGTGATGTAAGTCCCTGAGGCTATTATCTCATTAGGAACATATTACAATTGGCAGAACTCTCCAAAGTAACTGGGATATTCCTGCTAATTATGTCTATTCTTTCTATTCATGGGAGAGGAAGGAGGCTGGAAAGAACATTTTATATCCTGGATTGAACAATCGTGGATAGGGAGCATTTTGCATTGTTTCATCTTATTGCATTTGGAAGCAGGAAATATACTCGATGAGAGTCAGAAATCTCAGGTTCTCATCTCAAGTCCAATGATTTATTGCTTGACTTCGGGTGAGCTTCTCAATGCTTTAGTCTCCTATTTGTTTGAAAAGATAGATTAAGAGATAAATAATACCTTTAAAAGACATGGTATACAGTTTAATTTGACAAAAGATCTTTGAGGTACTCCCATAAAAGATAGGCTATAAGTAAACAAAACAAGTGACAATTACTCTCAGTAGGATATTGTTTCTGTCCTCCCTCTCTACTCACCCACCTCTCAAACAACTTCTAAAGAAGCATCCTTAGAAGAGACCATAGAACTATTGTTCTTGCCCAAATACTTTTTGTTTTCTTATAGAGACTTAGCAACAAAAATTAAAGAAAGAATATAGAATATGCCATGTTTGGATGCAGGGAGTAGAAAATCAATCAGCAAAACAGCCCCTAAAGCAATGTGTCCTATCAACACAGCCCATACCCTAACTTCTGCTCAAACTGCCTCCTCTTGGCTTCTATAACAATGATTCTCATTCTGTCTGTGACCTCTTCTTTTCTGACTCCTTTGATGGCTCATGACTTAGACATTCTGACTCTCATTTCAGTCCTCTTTCCACCATACTCAATTGTCTTCTTTGGAAGGATTGAAAGGCCAGCTTAGAGTTTCTTTTTATTTGTTTTTTCTTTTAAAAAAATCTTTAATTTTTTTTAATTCAAGAAACATTTATTAAACACATATGGGACTGTATGCACAATACTGTTCTAGGTTGGAGAGGTGATCATTAGTCCCTTCCCTTATTTTTTTTAATTTATTTTTTATTTTTAATTTACAACATTCAATTCCGTAAGTTTTTGAGTTTCAAATTTTCTCTCCCCTCTCCCTGCCACCAAGATGACATGTAATCTGATATAGGATCTACATATACCTTTGCATTAAACTCATTTACACAATAGTCAAATTGTAAAGAAGAATTATAACAAATGGAATGAATCATGAGAAAGAAGGAACAAAACCAAAGAAGAAGAAAAAAAGAAAAAAAGAGAGAACAAATAGTTTGCCTCAATCTGCATCCACACTCTGTAATTCTTTCTCTGGATGTGCATAGCTTTTTCCATCATGAGTCTTTTGGAGTTATCTTAGAACCTTACATTGCTGAGAAGAGCCAAGTCTATCAAAGCTAGTCATCACAGATACCATTCGTCTCTAATTGTGTATAATGTTCTGGTTCTGCTCCCCTCACTCAGCCTCAGATCACATAGGTCTTTCCAGGTTATTATGAAGTCCATCTGCTCCCCATTTTTATAGCACAATAGTATTCCATTACATTCATATACCACAACTTGTTTAGCTATTCCCCAATTGATGGGCATCCCCTTGATTTCCAGTTCTTTGCCACCACAAAAAGAGCTGCTGTAAATATTTTTGTACATATGCATTCATTTCCCACTTCTATGATCTCTTTGGGATATAGCCTGAGGAAGTGGTATTGCTGGGTTAAAGGATATGCACATCTTTATAGCCCTTAGAGTTTCCTTCTAAAAGAAAACTTGGACACAAACTTTAGTCAATGTGTCTTTACAAGACCAGTGGGGAAAGAGGGTGCCCAGACTGGCCATTGGTAGTGCTTGGTCATTTTAATGCTTGTAAACATCATTATAGTTCTGATTAAATATACTTGTTGAGCACTAGTTTATTCTTTTTTAATTAAATTTTATTTTTTCAACCAATAAACACTTATTTTTTCTCTCTCTCTACACTCCTACTTCCCCATTAAGAAAGTAAAACAAAACCTCCGTAACAAATATGCATAGTCAATCAAAAGAAACTTCTACACTGGCTATGTCCAAAAAGAGTAAGACTCATTCTGCTTCTTATTCTGTTTTTGACATTGCCACCTCTGTTTCCACTATTTCACTATATCTGCTATTACTCTTCTGTAATCACTCTAGCAATTCTCTGATGATGTATCCCTGTAACCCTTTCCCCTCTTTTCCCTCTCTTCTCTCTTCTCCACGCTACTTATTTTAACACCGTTTTCTGGGCTGCTATTCCTACTGCGGTCTCTTCTGCTATTCTTTTTTATGTTTTTCCCCCTCCAAACTAGACTAGAGAAAACCCTATAAATGGAAAAGGCACTACATGCTAGAGCTGGCATTTAAAGATCGTTATATTACAATTCCTTGAGACTAGGTAGCACCCAACTTAAAACTAAGCACAAAGTGGGCTTTGAAAGATATTTTCACTCATACAATAAACTTTTACTGAACACCCACTATATAAAGACATTGCTTGCTTGATTGATATCTTTACCTAATTTCCCAGAGGGAAGTCACAGATTCCACAAAAATTTATTAAGTACAGAGCATTTTGCTGCTTGTAGGGGGGGGGCGGGGGGGGGGAACTGGGCAGAAGACAATACAATATTTAGATATGCTAAGGTTGCTGTCCTTAAGAAACTAATAGTCTAAAAGGAAGATAAGTCATGGCTATAGATCATTGCCTTACACAGCATTCCCCAAGAAGTGAATTAGAGCTGTAAAACAAACTAAGTGAGATCGACGAGGGGAAGGTTGTTGCCAAAAGGAGAGATAAAGTGGTCCTTGAGAGTTAAATTTTAAAGGCTGGATAGGAATTCAAGAGGTAAAGAGGGGGAGGTAGGACATTTTAAAATTGTGATCAAGAAAATCTGCATTCAGGGAGCCAGATGTTGAGTTTGAGGATTTGGTGGGACATGCAAACAGAGACCTCTTAGGTCATGAGGACTCACTCAGAAGTCAGGACTGTAGGAATATATACATGGGAATTGTCCACATAAAAGTAGCATTTGAAACTAAATGATATTGTCAAGGAAAAAAATTTAGAGAGAAAAAGAAAAGGCAGCCAAGGTCAGAACCTTAGGGAAACCTTAACAGGTTGGGAATAACAGAATCGAAGAGTTTGAACAGACCTCTGAGGTAATCTAGTCTAGGTAATTTAAGTTCAGGTAATCTACCTGAATAAGAAGTCTTTCTACAACATTGGGTTTGTTAAGAATCTCTTCCATAAACTTTTTCTTGTTGTTAAGTTTTCAGTCATGTCTAACTTTCCATGACCCAATTTGGGCTTTTCTTGGCAAGATACTGGAGTGGTTTGCCATTTTCTTCCCCAACTCATTTGACTTATGAAGAAACTGAGGCAAACAGGATAAAGTAACTTGCTCAGGGTCCCACAGCTAGTAAGTATCTGAGGCTAGATTAGAACTCAGAAAGATGAGTCTTCCGGACTCTAGGCCCAGCACTCTTTCTATCCATCGTGCCATCTAGTTGCCCTTCTACAGAGTACCTGATAAGTATTCATTCTAACTTTGTTTGATTACCTCCAGCAAGGAGTAACCCACTATTTCTTATTGCTGTCCATTATCCTGTTTAAAAATTCATTGTTAGGAAGATTTCTCTCGAATCAAGTTTAAATCTGTCCCTTTGAAACTTCCACTCATTGCTTCTAGAGCTACCTTCTAGGTCCAGGAAGAAAAGCCTGATTCATCTCCCACGTGACATCCCTTCAGAATTCTTGAAAGACAATGATCATGACCCCCCTTTAAATCTTCTCCTCTGCAGGCTAAGCATCTCCACTTCCTTCAATTCGCAGTCAGCATAATCTCCAGGTCATTTATCATTCTGATTGCCAATCTTTGTACACTTTCCATCTCTCTCCCAATGTATTTCTAAAACGTAGTGCCCAGAACCGATCACAATAGGTCTGATTAATGCAGCATACAATGGGACTATCACCTCCCTAATCTTAGATGGTATGCCTCTATTAACACATTAGCTTTCTAGTTGCCACACAGTTCTATGGCTTCGTATTGAATCTGCAGCCCTCTAAACAAATCTTTTTCAGTTGAAGTGCATTTAGCCACACCTTTTCATCTTGTACTTGTGAAAATGACTTATTGATATAATGCCTTAATGCAATTTGTGCCAAACCTGCAAATAAGCAAAAAGATGAAGGGACGAGGACCTACTCACAATAGCTCATAGTAGCAAGAAACTGGGCTGACATTTTGTGAGAAGGTCATTGATGCTCAGAGTGACAAACCTAGCAAGTAGTGGACTTGCTTTGTGAAGAGGCAGTTCATGAACAAGAGCCTTTTGGGGCTTGGGCAATGCCTCGATCTTGTGAAATAATTCTTATTGCAGCAGCATCCAATGCTTGGCAGCAAGATATACACGGTTCTCGGCCTTTGTTTCATAAAATTTTATACCAAAGGAGAGAAGACACGTCCTTACTGGAAAAGACCTTTATTAGGGATGTTAGAGTTTAAGGGCCACTGAGAATTTTTGCAAGGTTAAGTTTGTTTTTAATGATAATAAAAAAGATTTCTAACATTCTAGGTCAAAGAAAAAAAAAGAAACTGACTTACTGAACTCACATGTAAGAATTTATAAATTTTTTTCTAATTAGGTTCTATTTTCTTAGATTCAGCCCAACATTCTAACCTGTTGAGATAATTTTGGATTCCAATTTTGTTATACAACATATTTACCATCCTTCCTAGCTTTGGGTCACCTACAAATTTGATAAACATGCTATCTGTGCTTGGATCCAAAACACAGATAACATGTTAAATAGCATAGGGCCAAACATGGATCCCTCAGGTACTCCATTAGAGACCTTCCAGTTGACCTTGAATTAGTAATAAGTAACCTTTGGGTCTAGCCATCCAACCAGTTCCAATTTATATAACTACACTATCATTTAACCCACATCTATCCATCTTGTTCACAGGAATAGCATGAGCAGCTCTGTCAAATGTTTTATTGTAGGTAAACTATGAAAAACATTGCCCGGATCTACTTGTTTAGTAATCCTGCTTGAAAAGAATAGGTGAATAATCCGCCGTGACCTCCTCTTGATGAAGCCATGCTAGTTATTGCTCACTGATCCCTTTTCAAAATGGTCACTAACCATTCCTTTAACAATATGTTATAGAATTTTGCTAGGTACTGAAGTCAAGAACATTGGCCTACAGTTTATAGACTCTACTTTCACTCATTTTTTTTGAACATTGGAACAACATATATCCTTCTCTGGTCCTAGGGCACCCTTCTGATTCTCCCTCTTTCAGTGAATATTAACAGTGGCTCAGAAATAAAATCCACAAGTTTTTTTCAGTACATTGGAGGTGTAATTTGTCTGGGTTTGGTGATTTAAACTCATCAAGGCCATCAAGATACTTTCCTACTTTCTCTCTAATAGGTATTTTCTGTTCTTTACTTTCCAGTTGGAAGGCCATTCTCCTCGGTTGAGAAAACAGAACCAAAATCAAACAATCGACCAACATTTATTAAGCATCAGCTGTGCCAGGCACTGTGCTAAGTACTGGGAACACAAAAAAACCCATAAGAATTGAGTAGTTCTGTTTCCTTTCCATTATCTGTTATCATCATCCCCAAAACCCTGAGAAATGCTCCAATTCTTTCTTTGGTCCTCTTCTTTTCTTTGGTGTTGCTGAAAAAAGACGGAAGGAAAAAAAGAAGGCTTTAGTGAGTGCCAGGCACTATGCAAATATCTCTCTTGATCCTTACGCCCCTAAGAGTTGTTACTGTGAGTACTGTTGCTTATCCCCATTTTATAGCTGAGGAAACTGAGGCAACCAGTGTTAAGTGACTTGCCCAGGGTCACAAGTTTAACAAACATCTGAGGCTACATGTGAGCTGAGATCATCCAGAATCCAAGCTTAGCACTCTATTGCACAAACTAGCTACCTCTAACAACAACAACAAAAGAACATTTTGTCATCCTTAGCTTCTTTCTGTTTGCCAATCTCAGTTTATTCTGACTTTTAGCATTCCTATCTCCCATCTCTGTCAGACTTTTGTTGTTGGTCCTTGCTTCCGTCTTTTATACACATCTTTTTAAAAATCTAAGTTGATTGATGTTCTTTCCACATTGGTCTCTTTTGGCAACTTCCCCTTCTTCTGCTCATTAGAATTGTTTCTCTTTATGTCTTCAGAATATCATCCTTGACAGCTTCCCTTCCTTCCTGGGGTCACTTCCTCTATAGAAATTTAGTCTATAGGATCCTATTACCCTTTTCTCTAAATCTTTTAAAATCTGTTGTCTTAAAACCAGAGGGCTGCCCCAGCCTACGTCCGGCTTTATTTTCTTTCTCTATCATAAATTCAGAGATGTAATGATTTCCTCCCCCCAAGATTCCCACCATTTCCACCCCCCAGCAACCAGTTCCTCCTTCTTGGTGAGAATTAGGACCAGAATAGAAGTTCCCCTTTTTGGTTCCTCCACCTTTGGAAGGATAAATTTATCATTTAGGCAAGTCAAGAAATTCTTAGCTGATCTGCTTCTAGTAGAGAAAGGGCTCCAGCAGATGTTTGGATAATGAAGTGCCTCAACATTGTTATAACACTCCATCTATGCTATCATGCAAGTTGTAGATAAAAATGTTAAATAATGCAGGGCCAAGATACAAGACCAAACAGTACGGGGCTTCTAATCCAATCCTCTCATTATGCTGGAGCATGCCCCCATATCATTCTTGCGATGTTTCCTGATCTTCTTTGTGTATGGGTGGTCTATAATATTCTCCAATGATATGATTTCTTCTGTTTCTGTAGCACATAGGTGTTCTAATGGTTAGAATGCCAGACTTGGGATCAGGAAGACCTGAATTTGAATCCTGCTTCAGACACTTATTGGTTGTGTGACCCTGAGCAAATCACTTAACCTTTCTCATTCTCAGCTTCCTCATCTGTAACTGGGACTATTAATAGCACCTGTCTTACAGGGTCATTGAGGATCAAATGAAATATTATGCATAAAGTGCTTTGCAAACCTTAAAGAGTTATATAAATGATAATTATTCTATTCTCCCTTCACTAATCTTCACCCAAATTCTTTCTACTATCCTTGTCCCCTCTTGTTTTTGCATTTTCCCACAGTGTATCTTTTTAATATACAATTCCATTTCACTTCTTTTCCTCATTGTCTATCCTTTTTAAAAAAAATACAGCATATCACACTGTTGGTAGAGTTGTGAACTGAGCCAACCATTCTGGAGAGCAATTTGGAACTATGCCCAATGGTCTACAAAACTAGGCATACCCTTTGATCCAGCAATACTATTACTAGGTCTCTATCCCAAAGAGATCAAAGAAAAAAGAAAAGGTCCTATATATACAAAAATATTTATAGTAGTTCTTTTTGTGGTAGCAAAGAATTGGAAATCGAGAGGATGTCCATCATTTGGGGTACAGCTGAACATGTTGTAGTATATGGTTGTAATGGAATGTTACTATCCCATAAGAAGTGATAAGCGGAATGATTTAAAAAAAAACCTGTAAAGACTTATATGAACTGATACTAAGAAAATGATCAGAACCAGGAGAACATTGTACACATTAACAGCAATATTGTATGATGAAAAACTATGAATGACTTACCTATTCTCAGAAATACAATGATTCAAGACAATTCCAAAGGACTTGTGAAGAAAAATGCTATACACCTTCAGAGAAAGAACTGATTGTGTCTGAATATAGGCTGATGCATGCTTCTTCCTTCCTTCCTTTCTTCCTTCCTTTCTTCCTTCCTTTCTTCCTTTCTTCCTTCCTTTCTTCCTTCTTTCCTTCCTTCCTTCTTTTCTTCCTTCCTTCTTTCCTTCCTTCCTTCCTTCCTTCCCTCCCTCCTTCCTTCCTTCCTT
>CM053626.1:134260011-134275847 GCA_028646595.1 Phalanger gymnotis | reverse complement strand
TTTCTTTCTTTCTTTCTTTCTTTCTTTCTTTCTTTCTTTCTTTCTTTCTTTCTTTCTTTCTTTCTTTCTTTCTTTCTTTCTTTCTTTCTTTCTTTCTTTCTTTCTTTCTTTCTTTCTTTCTTTCTCTCTTCTTCCGCAAAATGACTAACATGGTTGCGCATGTGTAACCTATATCAGACTTCTTATCATCTCAGTGATGGGGAAGGGCAAGAAGGGAGGGATAGATGTTGGAACTCAAAACTTAAAAAAACCCCAAATGTTAAAAATTGTTTTTACATGTAATTAGGGGAAATATTATTTAAAAAATTAAATACAGCATACACTTCCCTACCCATATTTCAGTCTTTGGTCCTAGTTTACTAAGTCTCAGTGATAGCATGAAAACAAAATTGCCTCCTTGCACTAGGATCTCAAGTTCACTTTAATCATTTCCCACACTTTGTATATTTGTTTGAGGTCATGTGTTTTCTTGCTGGTTCAGTTATTAGATTTTATCTCTGTGAATTCCTGAGCACTTCAATTGCTAGTCTTCTTTCTACATTGTAACTTCTCTCTATGGTAACTAGTTTGGTGGATATATGTGGGCAGAAATATTTCTATGAATATCCACCAAGCTAAAAGAGGATAAAGAGCCACTGAGACAAAGAGGCAGGGACTATAGAAGTAAGAGGGAGGAGAACCTAGAGTCTCAGAAGGCAAGGAGAGATGATTATCTAGTAGAGGGAGGGGGCTAATACTGCCAAATCCTGCAGAGAGATCTAAGGGAATGGTTTAAAAGATTAGTGAATCTGGCAATTAAGAACTCATTGTGATCTTTTGAGAGAGCATTTTCAGTACACTGGTGGGGATAATTCAGAGAAACAGAGATTTAGAGATGGACCAGATCATAGAAACCATGTAGTTCAACCCTTCATTTTATAGAAGCCTAAACAAAGACCCATAGAGATTAAGTGATTTGCCCAAAGTTACTTAGCTAGTAAGAAACAGAGTCAGAATCTGAACTCAGGTCCTTTGACTACAAATCCAGCTTTCTCTTCACTGTACCACCTTGCCCCATTGAAGCCAAACTGGAAAGGGTCGAGGAAAGTGTATGTGTTGAATGGAATTAACGCAGCAATTTGTAAGTCTCTCATTGTATTTCTACATTATGCTATAGCGTTCACTTTGTACTGTGATTTATATACATGTCTTATCTCCCGTACCAGACTAGAAATTTCACTAGGGCAGGAGCTATTTATTTTCTTCCCTAAAGCTGCTCCAGCTTCTGGCTGCACCATTTATCTAGTCTCCCATGTAATCGTGCTTTGAACATAGGAAGTGCTCAAGGAAATACTTGGTGAATGAATGATATCACTCAAGACTGTCCTTTGGGGGGCAGCAGAAGGTTATAACTAAAGAAGAAAATTGTGAAAGCAGCTGATGAAACAAAGCTTAGATCAGACCTTCTTTCTATCAAGCTGTCACCTCTTTTCTCTCTTTCTTTCACAGATGGCATAGCAGAAGATTGGAGGATGCCACACCATTAAGGGACTGAGTTCTAATTCGGAAAATGAAAGGGCGCCCCATCTGCCCTGAATATAGCCCCATGCAATGTAACATAGCTGAATGGCTTTATGAATGTCCTCTTTTGGCTAAAGGAGCCCTGGCAGCCTAGAACAGATGATATTCAAGCTTCAGTTTTTTGTAGAAGAAGAAAGTTACTGTCTTCTGCCCCCTTAATGCTAGCTCCTTTCCTCTGAGATTGTCTCCCATTTTTCCCATATATATATCTAGTTTATATATAGTTGTTTGCATTTGATTATGATATTAGGTTTTGAAATCTTTAAGGTGATGCCCTCTGCCTTTCTTCTATTCTTATTTTATCTATTTTTTCCTATTGTCTATCCTATTCTAGTTCTTATCATAGAATACAGAGTAGGCACTTAGGTTTGCTGGATATATTCCCTTGGATTGCATCTTGAGCTCCTTTGCTCTTCCAAACATATTATTCTAATTCCTTCTGAGTTTTCTGATGGGTGAAGAATTGTCTTATGTTATTCGAATTTCCTTTCCATTATATTTGAAGGTCTTTCCCCAGATCACTTGAAAAATTTGTTGTTTTTCATTGGAATTGTTACATTTAATCAGTATTTGTTTTGGAGCTCTAAGCATAGGGCTGTTTCTGAGATGATCTCTGAATTTTTTTTTTTGATTGGCGCTTCATTTTGCGTGTTCTTGGCAGTTTTTCCATACTATCTATTACATTATTGTGTTCAGAATTTTTGACTTGTGTTCTTTTGGGACACCTGTAATCAAGTTTTCTCTCATCTTTGAGATAAGTGTTTTATTTGTATGGAGATAATTTTTTAAAAAAGTTATTGCTTTTTGCTTCTCTTCTTTAAGATTGTCTTTAATTTGTGTATATTTGCATTCCCAATTAGTTATTCTCTCTTTTCTTTCCTAGGTGAGATTTACCACTGTGGATTCAAATTTTTTTATTCTGCCAATTTTTTCTTTTGCTGCATAGGCCATAAATTCTACTTAAACAATTCTTACTTTTCTTTTAAACCATTCAGGAACATCTTGCTATGGTTCTGTGCTCTTTTGAGAATCCACTGGGACCTCATACTCAGAGGGAATTAATGTATTTTTCCTTTGTCTTACAATATTTATTTGTAGATATCTGGAGTCTTTTATCTGATACAGAGGACATATTCCCTTGTGTTAACAATATCTTTCCTGTTGGTTTATCTGCTTGTGCTCAAGGCTTTTAGTTGAATTTTCTTCCTCATTAAAATTTGGTAATTTTAATCTTTTGATTGTGCTATCTTTGGGGGGGGTGGGACCTCAAAGCCATCTCAGCCTCTTCTAGTCCTGGACAATTCATGTTTCATCCCAAGTGACTTCTGAGGTAGGAGGATGAGGGAATAGAACTGGCTCTAGGGTGATGCTGGTTCTTGAGACTTAGTGGAATGTCACATAGCTACACATCTGCCCTGCACTAGTGACTCTTGTTCTGCAGTTCTCTGGACCAGCTCTATTTCAACATAGTGTTGCATGCTGCCATCCCAGCCAGAGCAAGCTTCTGAGTTTTGGTTTTCCTCAGCCTGGGGCAGACGATGGGAAGGATAGAGTTGAGTTCTGTTGCAAGCCCCTGCTTTGCTTAGTGCAGACTGCGGTAGGTGGTGGGGAAAAGGCATGATGAGTGAGCACCTTAGGGATTAGGGATTAGCCTTTGGTGCTATAAGCTCATCAGGTTTTTATATCATTAGAGTTCTTCATGTTTTAGACTGTGGAGACACCTGAAATTGCTTTATTACCTCTTGTGCATAATTCCCATTTTGGAGAGGTTTAAGAGAACCTGAGGATCAGAGAAAATGTCTAGTCCTCCATCTCTTTGGTCATGTGACAAGTAGACACATTACAATGTTTACTTGTTGACTATTTAAGGAAAGAAGCCCAGTGTGCAGAGATTTATTTTCATCTAACATTTTTAGGGGATTATGTGTGTATGGATTGAAAACAAAGACTGTAAAGAAATGCTGGATTATTTTTTATTTGACTGCCAGGCAAAGGGAGGAAGAACTGAGATGGGGTTGGTATAAAGAGGATAGTAATGAATAGAGAGAAAAGACAATGAGGCAAGGTGTTTCCAGCTGTAAAAACTTTACTTCCTCAGTCTTACATTCAGAAGCACATTCAGCAGTTGTCCCATATTGTTGACGGAATAGAATTACTTGACTCTCCTTGCGTAAGCACTCTAGTACTATCAAAAATTGACAGGCAAGGCCATTCAAACCTTCCTTTTTCTCTGTTGGGAGGTGTCAACCATATTCTTTATGTCAGGCTACTTTGATTTCTTCCTAGTCAATATAGTTGGCACTATGATTGGCCAGATCCTCCATGTCCATGCTTGCTTTGGGTATAGCCAATAAATTATTACATAATATCTTTCCTTCTTCCTCCTATTTAAAAGTAATTAAGAACTGTCTTAAGGAGAGAGATGATTATGAAAGAAAGACTGATTTGCTATTTCAACTTAATTTTCCACAGAAGATACAGTACATACCTTCATCAGTCACCATTTCCAAGCCAAGCTGCCAGTACTTTGACCATCATTCTTACCATATTGGAAACTTGGATTCTTCCCCTGGAAGACTCTGGGTTCATATGGGTTTATCTTGTATGGAACCAGGTTTCCAAGTCATTTCTGGACCATCATTTCCAAATCACCTCTCCCTTTTTAAATCCCTTTATGTCATCTTCCTCTTGCTAGAAAATAAGCTCATTGAGGGCAGAGACTACATTGTTTGCTTGTATTTGTTTCCCTGATGCTTGCATAGTGCTTGGCACATTGCAAGTGCTTATCTATCACATCATATCATATCATATCATATCATATCATATCATATCATATCATATCATATCATATCATATCTATTTATCTATCATCTATCTCTCTCAATTGATGTCTTCTATCTCTATTGATATATATCATCTATCTACCTATCTCTCTATTGATCTATCTCTATCTCTACCTTGATTGTTATCTATCATCTCTGTCTCTATTGATATCTGTCATATCTATCTATCATATGCATTTGCAGACATTTTTAACTCCTATGAACTTCAAAAATATTTTGATAACTGTATTTCAATACAATTGGTTTCTCTTATAATCCTATGTATTTTATTTTATACTTTTTAAAAACATTATTCTGAGCAGGGGTTCCCAGGCTTCACTGGACTGTCAAAGAGATCCATGACACAAATAAGCATTCCAGATCTAGAGGCAGGGTATTGCAGTAGTTAGAGGACTGGTTGTAAAGTCAGAAGATCAGGGTTTGCGTCTTAACTCTGATACAAGCTTTGTAAGCTCTCTCATTTGTCTCTGGTCTCTAGTTTTCTCATCCATGAAATGGATACAGTAATTCTTTACTACTTGTCTCATAAGATTGCTGAAGGGGAAGGAAAGCATTACATAAAATATGAGTTTTTGCCAACATTAATTTCCTAGCACTGTATTTTGAGAATTACCATAATACTGATATATAATCAGCAAAGAATTGAACTTTGACTCAAGTAATAGTGTTTGGGGAGTTTCCCTTCCAGTAATTATGTTTACCCCACAACAAGGACTTGAGATTTCTACAGGAAACTTAAGAATGAATATTTTGGGGTTTATCGATTGAGTTATTGACTGGGTTATAGATGAAGCAGGGGACTGGGCCTTTGGGCCAATATCAGGCTGAAATGTTACTACCACATGATTAAAAGGAAAGCTTCTGCCTTTAGTATCACCTCCACTTCCAACTCTGTGAGCTTCTCATGAATGGAGCAAGTTCATAGGATCATGAATGTAGAGGTGGAAAGAGTCTTAGGGGACTTCCCTAGTCCAGTTCCCCCATTATAAAGATGAAGAAACTGAGGTCCAAAAGAGTAAAATGACATCTCTCAGGTCATGTTGGATAGAGTTCAATTCAAAGCTCTATCCATTGCATCATGCTTCGGGGGGAAAAAACTATCTTTTTCCTCTACAGGCTCAGACTGCCGCATGGGAGAATGGCATAGACTGAAGGCAAGAATTTGGGAGACCAAGGCTGCTCTATCAGCAATTCTTAGGTGACTATATTTAGCAAACACTACATAGTCTATGTCTTTAAGAAAAAAAAAATAGTATGTATGTCTTATCTCTTGCTCTCTGTGGTTGGTTACACAGATGAATTTAGAACTTTTTAAAAAATCATCTTTTGGGCAGAAGATTTCTCATCTACAGATGTGTTTTAAAGCTTTCAGAACAGTGTTTTTTGGCTTAGTTTTTGAAAGTCTCAGAGAAAGAAATGGAGAATGATGGAAAAAGAGCAAGGCAATCACAAAAAGAAATAAAGGTCAGGGATAATGAAAGCTTGTAGAAATAATAGTAGTAGGAAGATCAGGGGAGTAAGAGAAAATTAATAGGAAAGAAAATGTTGGAGGATGAGAGGAAGTGGAGGTAAAACTGAGGTCAGGATGTGGGGGAAGGAGTACAAGCAGTCTTTAGGATGCCTGTTTGGAGTTCTCTAAGTTCCAGACAGAGAATGAATCATCTCTTAGATCATAGAATTTTAAAGCTGGAACGGACTTTACTGACCATCTAATCCAATCACTTCATTTTAAGGATGAGGAAACAAATCACAACCTAGAGCGGTTAGCTGGCTTGCCCAATGTCACACAGCTAGTTGGTGACAGAACCGACACCAGACCTCAGAGTTCAGGTCTCTTTCCCTTAGAGCATATTTCTTTGTTGGGAATTATTCTATGCAAAAACCCCACATTATTTGGAGCACAATAAATACTTTTAAGACATATGTTTTACTAGTCTTTTTTAAATCATACCTGTGAAGAGGTAGATATTAGGTAACATACTTTCAATTTCACCAGATGAAGAACATAAGGCACAGAAAAATTGATTTGGCTTAATGACAGAACCAAAATTAAAAGCTAGGTCTGCTCCAATGATCCAAAAGACTTCATCAATGGTAGTTGCTATACTCTCAGATAAAAAATTCCTGATTGGGTTTCATTTACATCCTTTAAACACACACTGTGAAATTTATCGAGGTTTGCCTGATTGTAGTATAGATAGAATGTTGTTTTCCTAAAGAATTGTGAACATTCAAGAAAGTTATTTCCAGAAGACAAAAGTTTTCACTCAGGTTAAGCCTCCAACACCCAATATATTTGAATACGAACTCTCTTTTTAATAGACATATATTATCTTTTTTTAAAAAAACTATAAGCAACTTGTGAAAAAAAACTATTTGGAATTCAAGGAATGGGTTTCTGAAGTACCTTTGCCACTGAGCAGCAAGGTCCTTGTTCATTTTTAAATACACTCGTTACCTTGGCCCATCAACTAATAGGTAACCCACCTTAGTCGTCCTAAGCAGTCTAGGTGGAAAACAAAAACTACTTTCTTAAGCCTAGTGTACCACCAAGAAAAGATTGAGTAAATACATGGACTTTGCCCTGGGCTTTCTAAGTTAACAAACTTAAGTCCTCTTGAACTGACAATGAGTGATTTCAAAGAAATCTCCCAAGAGGAGAATTTATCGACTGGTCTGTAAGCAGTGCCTCAGCCGACCTGAGACTTTAGGAAAGAGGTGACTAGGGCCCAGATTACGCTGGGAGCCAAACAAAGACATTCTCCAGGGCCTCCTTGCTGGCCCCTCCCCTTGATAGGCAACTTTTCCAGTTTCAGATGACAAGCATTTATTAAGTACCTACAATATGCAAGACGCTTTCTTAGGGGTGTGTGTGGGGGGCGGAGAAAACAAAAAAAGAGTCTGCCTTCAAGGAGTTTACGTTATAATGGAGGAGACAGTGTGCAAACAACTAAACAAATAACGGGCTAATGGAGGAGTAGGGGTGTCAGGCTTTATGTATATGGTGGCACCTGAGCTGTGCCTTGCAGGCTGTTCGCCTTCCTAGTTTGACTGGTCCATGTCACAGCTTCTCCTAAAAGAGGAATGATAAATGCGTTACATTGTTGAAGTTTGGAGGGAAGTTGCGGGGGAAGCAACTTCTTGACCGGGTGCGAGATAAAAATAATTGCGTGAACAGGGAGAATTCACTAACAGATGAGGAATTACAGTCTCTAGAGCTGAGAGTCCACTGCAGTAGCTTCTCCTGGAAAGCATTCTATCCAACCGTTATCGTTTGTTCCGCTGAGAATTTTGCAGCAGAGCAAGGGAGTCAGTTGCTCCCGTCTGTCTAGTTTGGCCATACAAAAGCTCACGGATGCGGGAACGAGCAGAAGAGGCCCTTAGCCTTGTCTGCTCTCCCAGGTACTTCACCTAAGGAGAGCATCCTAAATACTGCGCACACGGCCACAGATAGCCTTAGGTGGGCATCTACTGGCCGGCAATCCATCCTTGCTACCTGCTGAGGCTTCTTGATTGCCTTCCCAGTCCCATTCCAAGTCTGGGAGGAGTTCAAACCCTTCACCCCACCCCCTTGCCTCTCAGGGACCAGGCTCTTGGTAACCCAGACAATCTCGGGCTCAGTCCTCTGCTAACCCATCTTTCAGTGTCCGTCTCCGCCCCCGGGCCCTTTTGAAGATACGACCAATGGGAAACCATGATTCCACCAGTAGGCGGAGCAAACCAGTCCCCACCCCCGAGGCCTCGGCCAATGGGCAGAAAGCGTGGGCTGGCTCTTGGGGGCTGCTGTCGGCTTTCGGAAACAGAATGAAGAGCCCGGGGACTGGGGGCTGCGCAGTGCGCGCCGCGCTCTTGCTGCTAGCTGCTGCTGCTGCTGCGGCTCCTCCACCACCTCTTCCTAGGTCTTGCTGCTGCTGCTGCTTGTCCCTTGCGGTACAGCCAGGCCAGCCCTGGGCTGCTCTCCCGCGGCGGCAGCGGCGGCTGCGTTTCGGTGCAGAGTCCGAGACAGCTGGAGCCGTCAGACAAGTGGGCAAGCGGGTGAACGGTCAGACAGCATGGCGGTAGAGGAAGAGGGGCTTCGCGTCTTCCAAAGCGTGAAGATTAAAATAGGTAAGAAAGGTGCCGCTCTCTCCCGCAGCCCCTCGCTGGGCAGTTGACAAAAGGTGGTCCGGTTCTTCGCAAAGTCTTGCGTGGGCCGGGAACCACAGCGTCTCCCCGACACCTCGCAAAGCTGCTGCCCCCCAACCCCCGCGCTCCCTTTTTCCCTGGGCTCTTCATTGCCTTGTTCTGCTGCCTTGCAGAGCTTGCGCTCTTGCGGATGGTAAGGACTGACGGAGGGGAGAATGATATCCTTTAGAGAGGGAACCCGAAAAGAAAGAGACCTTGCCTGAGGAAAAAAAGACGGCGTCTGTGGCATTTAAGATGCCTCCCGAAGTAACTGCTGTTAGGGCAGCGGTAGGCGAGGCTGAATTCGTGCTCCCTCTCTTCTTCCTTGCTCGGTTTCTTCTCCGGGAGCTGAGCAGAGTCCCCTCTGGCCGGGACGGCCCTGGAAAGTGAAAACTCCCATCCAGTCGTTTCTGCTTATGGAGGGGGGTGCTCAGCTTCGTGAGCCGGTCGGCCAGTGTCTGGAGAAGCTGAGTTTGCCTTGGCAGGGGGAGATGTGACTTGGAGCAGGGCATGACAGTTTTGATTCCGACTTGTAGAGTGTGTATATATTGCTTAACATATTATAATAGCAGCTGAACCTTCACATCTGTGTCAACTGCAGCTCCAAGGGACTTCCCTGGTAATGCTCTTTGGTCTGTAAGCCCCATTATATTTATGAAGAGGTCCACTTTTCAGCTTCCAGCGCATTACTTTCTGCATAAATGATGGAGTATTTTTCTTTGATTGGATTGTTTTCTGTCTTTAAGGATCTCACTCCCAAAGGGTAGGTTGGTTCCATTAGGTAGGGCCAGTGCGAGAGAGAAAATACTGGGGTTTATACACTAAATCGGAGCAGGCAAAAATGTCAGAGCTGTTTGTTTGATCGTTTCAATGGCAGATGTGACAACCCAGACTAGGACACAAAGCCAGCAAGCAGCCTTGCTGTTCAGCTCGCTTTCTGTCACACAGAAAAGCTTCAGATTTTCTCAATGGGTCGTTATTTAGAATGTTGCAGCAGGCAGGGCTTTGGATGCTGCTGATTGAATTGCTAACATTAAAGCAGGTTTCCATAGGAGGTGCTAAGGAGGTAGGGTTATTGTGCCCTAAGGTGGATGAACCCTGTGTGGTATCTGGGGACTCTTATTTGTTTTTTCTTCCTCTCCTCCCCTTTGGGAGAATGACGTGTAAATATTTTACAAAACAACTTTGGTACCTCATATTGATACCGATATCGATTATCAATCGATGATATCGATTAAGATGATAAATGCATAATTTCAGGAGGTTGGCCAGATGAGGGAATGTTTGGTTTGAGAATTGTCCTTTTGAAGGCTGTAGAAAGCATCAACGTTGCTCAGGATTTTGTCTATCCATTGATCCATTCGCAATTAATTCTGTGCCCACTTAAAATTGTTGGAAATACAGGACCCTGTCGTACTTAATCTTTGTATTAACTGGTGTTTGATGTAGTCTGAGGAATTCAAGCTACCCTAATCAGCTTGTTGTTTCCTGTCCTACATGCATGTCATTTTCTATCAATAGGATGTTTTATTTTGACTTAAGGACCACCACTTAGACACTATACTGAAAGTGTTGCAGTTAGGATGTGTCAGTGCCTTGCATGTGATTGGGAATTCTCTCGCCTGTTTGACTGAGCTCTCTTAACAAACTGAGATATTTAGTACCAAGAGATACTACAGAAACCTTTTGTTGTTCACTTTAATATGATTGATCAAGTAAGAAAGCAGTGATACTGCAACACGGCCAGTAATCATTGGATTAGGCTATTCATTTTATAATCTGTCTACCCAAGTTTATTTCCAGAAGGATGTGAATAAATATAATGTAGCATTAAAAAAAATGTGTTTTCCTAATTAAAGGGGAAAAAATTACTTGATGTGACTACAAAGTAATAAGCAAATTTCATTATATGATTTATCCAATCAGTTTAAACTACTTTTTACTCATACCCCTGTAGACAGCCTCAATGTAGGCAATTGTTTGTTCAAGGAAGAATTCCAGCAGTGTTTTTAAACAAAAAGAATGCCTTTCCTTGAGCTCATTTTTTTTTCTTTTGTACTATTCTGAATTGGCTAAATTCTCTCAGCCAATAAAGAAAGCACAACAGTTGAACTGGGTATATTCCTGAGTTTACCATCTGCCATTCATAGAAGAGAATCCTGGACATTGATTTGGTAATGAGTAACATAGAGGAACTTGGTTTGGATGGTATGTGGGTTGAAGAAGTGATTTGATTTGGTCCCTTCCTCTTCCTTCCTCCCTCCCTTTTGCTTTCCACTTTAACCAAACAAACAAAACGCCAGAGTGAGGGTGAGGATTAATCTGATTGTTGGAGCATCTGCTGCCTCTAATCCTGCAGTGGCTATTGAGTATTATTTGAACCTTTTGGAAGTACCCTAATATTCTATGATAATATCACTAGGAAGATGAGTAGCCATCCTGGAAATGTACAAACTCCAATCATCCAACTCCCTAAATATAGCTCTGAGAATAAAACGCTGACTTTCTTTTTTTTTCCTTCAAAATAGGCTTTTACTTTGATACTGAAACTACACATAAAGAAGTGTGTGAATGCATTGCCAAGGAAGATGGTATTCTATTCAGGGGCAATCAGTGGCTGTGCATAGAAGGCGATTATCATATTGCTTCTGAGCAGAGAAATGCTTGAGGTCATTTGTACTGAATTAGTGCTTGTGGCTGGGAATCCTGGAAGAAAGCATACTAGTATAATTGTTTGATGTTTAGCTTTATTTAAATGTTGGAACATGTCTTTAGGCTTCAGTGCAGTGGCATGGGTGAAAGCCATATTAGTCAAACAGGAGGTAAAGGACTGATCCAATGCCTAGACAGGTGGTGAGCTGAGCTTTTGTTCAATTTCCCTTAATCCTCTTTGTTTATGGCCAGTATTTTTGCCTTGCCCTGCACAACTGTGACTAGTTTTGAAGACAGTGAACAAGCCAATAAGTGGCCTTGGAGTGAATGACAAAGAGAGGAAAATTTTTAGCAAGTATGTATCATTTCATTTTTTGGGGGGAAGTGGTTCGGACTCATAGATAGTTTAGACTATGACTGGTACTTGGCATTGTAAGCAAGGCCTGTCTTTGTTATTGGCATACTGTATGGCCTGGGGCAAGTTACTTCATCTGTGGGGTTTTCTTTCTTTAAATTTTTTTTTGAAAAATAAAATGCAGATAATAATTGTCCTATTTCCCTAACCAGTGGATGGCTGTCAAGTTTTGTGTTTCCCAAACTCAAAGTTCTCTTTAAAGAAAATGTTGTATAATAATGAATAATCTTGCTATTAGAGAAAAGGTGGTGGTGGTGGGGGTATTACAAATGGCTTTTTTTTTGGTAGTGCTATGTCCTGGGAAGCTTTGATTCTTTAAACTGCTAAATTTAAAATAGATGCTGAATTTAGTCTCCATGGCTTTGTATAGGCCATTCTCTGTGCTTGGAATTAACAGCCTCCTTACCTCTGCCTCACAGGCTCCTTATCTTCCTTCAAAGTCCAGCTGGAGTGCCACTTCCTAAAGGAAGCCTATCTTGATTCCTCTCCCTCTCCCTCTCCCTCAAGGAAATGACTCTGTATTTTGTAGTTGCATTTAATTTTCTATATGCATGTCATTTTCTATCAATAGAATGTAAACTCTTTGAGAAGGCAGGGAGTATTTTGTTTGTCTTTTTGTATTCCCCAGTGCCTGGAATACAGCAGAAGCTTAATAAATGCTTGAATCAATCATGTGAAGATGTTTTCAATAAGCGAATGAATTGGAGTTGGGGCATGGAACATTTGATGACCCTCTTTTTTTTCTTTTGTCCTTTCCATTTTTTTCTCCCCAAGTAACATTGCCTTGAACATTTAGAGGAGAATCTGGGATTTCATTCATTAAACATAATGCTATTTAAGACTCCTTTTGCATGTCAATTTATTATTTTGATATATTCTTCAACAAACTTAAAATCTTACACATTTTGTATCTTCAGTGAAAATTATTTTTTGCAATAGTATCTTATACATTAGAAAAAACCCAACCCCAACAATACTCACACCGTGTGTCATGTAAGACTAAACAAACACTTCCTATAAGATTGCTACTTTGAGGAAGTATGTTCTAACATTTCCATGAGTCAGTGTTTTAGAACCTGAAAGGAAACAGCATTAAGACTTGTGGAAGATGATTGGGTGGAAAAATTACAATGGGAAGGCTTCTGCTTGGCAACATAAATTTGATCCTGACTCTTGTATGCTACTGCCTTTTTAATATTCTATTTCTAATTTTTTCTGAAGGATTTAGTACTTTAAAGTATAGTTTTGTTCTAATAAATGTATAATAATTAAAATATTAATATTCAAAGATTTATTCTCTCATGCTAAAAAGCAAGTATTGTATACTAGGACTTAAAAATAGTTCTCCTGAGCTGTTAGACTAAATTTTATACTTACATTATTTAGTCATGTCTGACACTTTGTGACCCCATCAACCATATCGTCCATGGGGTTTTCTTGGCAAAGATACTGGAGTGGTTTGTCATTTCCTTCTCCAGTGGATTAAGACAGACAGAGGTTAATTGACTTGCCCAGGGTCATATAGCTATTAAGTGTCTGAGGTTAGATTTGAACCCATGTCTTCCTGACTTCAGGCCTGGTGCTGTATCCACTGAGTCACCTAGCTGCTTCCATGTTCCTATAACATCATCAGAATGGAAGGAGAAATCCAATGTGAATCTGTATATAACCCAATAAAGTGGCTTATTTCATTTTAAATGTCACAATCCTACTTGGATCTTGCTAAACCATGTCCCTAAATTCTATACGGTATTCCTGAAGGCTCCTTAATCTCTTTCATGTCAACTACCTTGGTGCTGAACTTTCTGTTTCTGTATTTTTGAAGGGCAAGGAGAGTAAACATCTAATTGATAGCTCCTTCCATATTTATGGGAACAACTTTTTTCAAAAACATCCAACCTGGGAGTTATCTGCTCCCTCACCCATATTTACTTTATAGTTATAACCATCCTGACCTTACCCTTAGCCTGGTTCTTGACATATTTTCTGCCTTTTTATGTATAGGATAAAAGGTAGATTATTACAAAGCATCTTTAAATAATTACATCACTTTATATTACTTTAAAAAAATACATCACTCATGCACACATAGTAATGAGAGAATATTTTTGTGTTATTTTGACAGGACACCCAAACTATTATGTATTTGTGTCGTAGTCTTGCTCTGCGGTATATGAATATATATAATATAATAATATATATATTATATATGAAAATACATAATATAATAATATTTAATATAATATACATATATAAAACCAGTATATTTTCTCATTTTCTTCACTCTCCTTTTTCTTCCAATTTTTTTAACCCTTTGAAGCTCAGATATTCTACCGAAGTCCACACACCTGGCTCTTCTCTGGCCCCTCCCCACCAAACTCTTTTCCTAGTTCTCCTTCAACTCTTCCAATGACTTCAGGGAGTGTTCTTCCTCCACCCTTTCTCTCTTCATTTCATTTGTAACCCTAAAGCAACTCTGCCCGCAATTGTGGCTGACGAGCATGAGTAGTGTTATATATTTATCAGGATGAAGGAAACCCATGTGTTGTGAAGTACCATTAAACATAAAAAATGAGTACCCCAAACCTCTAAAAGCTCTTGACAGTACCCACAAATTTCCATCTACCACCTCCTGCATCTGCCTCTAACTAAATCTGCCTTTCCTTGTGCACCAGAATTTGAGATAAATTACATAAAATGCTTTTAAGTTCACTTTTATGGTTCTTTTCTCCTAGTTCTTATTCTTATAACAGAGAGAGGCATCAAGGCATAGAGAATATAGAGGATGGCCTCAGAATCAGGAAGACCTGGGACTCAGACACATATTGGATGTGTGATCCTGGGCAAGTCACTTAATCCCCAGCAACTCTGTCTGAGTGGCAACGCAGGTGCTAAATCTGCGTTAGTAAGAGAAGTTCCTCTTGGACAGCTCCTTACACTGATGAAATCACAGGTCTGGTTAAGGAAAAAAGTTGCAAAGGTATCGTTTTGTATGTTGTTGTTTTTTAAATGCAATTTACGGTGCTGTGTAGGAGACTAGATTATTGGGTATAGTCACTGAGGTCTTTCCTCTCCAAATTCTATAATTTTAGATATGCAGTGTTTCAAGCTACTTTAATGCTTCAGAAGATATATAGTTTCACTGGATCACAGATTTCAAGCTTGAAGGGATTATTTGGTCATTCATTCAATGAAGGTCATTGAATCTCTTCATTTTACAGATGAGAAAACTGAGGTTCAGAGAGGTTAAAGTCACAGAGTTAGGTTGTTGGTACCTGACAAGATGAGGATTTGAATCCAGATCCCCTGACTCAAATAGTGCTCTTTCCACTGTCCAAGGCGTGAGTTTTCCCCAACACATGAAGACCACAGCCGTTTGTCAAGTTGGTAGACAGTCTAGTATCACTCTGGCCAGAAATGCTTTACTATGCAGAAAACCTAGGCACTGTTCATAATCTCATGTGCCTGTGAGATGAAAATATATGAAAAGAAGGCAATAACAATTATTCTAGTCTAAAAGAAATGGATTGAAACTGACACTTCTTTCCATGCAGGAAATATAGGCACAATCCAAATTATTCAAGGAAACTTTCCTAGGGCTCAGGTGCTGTCTTACTTTGGTCTTTCATCTCCAGGAACCTCCATTCAAATTCAGTTTAATCACAAATGAAATCTGACTAATTCCCAACTTGATGGAGTGAGCAGAGCCCCTACACGGTAGACAACTGCTTTGTCAGAACGATGAATAGTAAATTGGGATCTACACCCCAGAGATTAAACTGTTAAGTAGCAGTCTACAATTTATGAACAGTTCAGGGACTTAGGAAGCCTGGGGGAGGTGAGACCTGCTTGGCCTGGGTCCAGGCCTGACAGTGAGCCAACAAGTAAGGGTGTGTGGCACATACAGGTGCATAAAGATGGAACACATATTAGTGGTTAAATAGGATTATTGCCTTCAAGGAACTTGAGGCAGTTTTTTTTTTATTTTTTTTGTTTGTTTTTGTTTTTTTTTATTTTTAGATTGCAACATACAGTTCTACATAATTTTGGGTTCCAGATTTTCTTCCCTCCCTCCCCCCCCTCCCCAAGAAGGCATGGCGTCCCATATAACTTCCAGGTATAACTAGGCATTGAATTAATTTATAAATTTTCTCATGTCTCATGAGAAAGGTGAAACAGAACCAAAAAAAAACCACAACCCA
>CM053626.1:134213485-134259511 GCA_028646595.1 Phalanger gymnotis | reverse complement strand
CAGAAGCTGGCCTCTTTGGGTTTATCAAAGAGTAGATTGCTATAGTCATTGACTTCTCCATCTTGTGTACCTATCCTATTCCACTGATCCGCAACTCTGTTTCTTAGCCAGTACCAGGTAGTTTTGATGACTGCTGCTCTATAGTATCGAGGCAGTTTTTTAATGCCCCAGAGTTAAAAATAGTTAAGATGCTGTTTCAATAGAAGGCTGGCAGCTAGATAATTAGCTATTTTTAACCCCCCGGGTTGGGGAGTGGAATGGAGAAAATGTATAGGAATGGACCAGGCCTAGAAGCAGTAGGGGCCGATGGAGTAGCCAAGACTTAAGAAGTCCTGACAAATACTTTTAGAACCAGGCTTGGTATGATTGATTCTTTAAATCAGAAGGGGATCATTTGGAGTTGCTTTACTCCAGTTTAGGGTAGCTTTTATCTTTTTAACTAGTTTTCAAATTCACTGGGAGGACCACGTTTAATCTTTCCCTCAAGTATCCAAGTGATTTTTCTGGGCTCTAGCTAGTAGACTTTTTTTTGTTTCTCTTTTGTTTTGTTTTCCTTTTTGGTGGACTAGAGAATAGAGAGGACCTTGGGCTTATGAAAAAGATGTAGAAGTCATAGGAATTTTCTTAAGATACCAAAGGAGAGCCTCATCAGAAGACAAAGTTTAGAAATGATTTCAGTTGGCAATAATCACTCCAAAGAGAATGTAATGGGAAGAGTTTCATGGAGAATGCTTTGATTTGCTTCTCTGATGCTAATGAGCCATTTGAGTCTGTAAACCCACAAAAGATGAAACTAAGTGAAGTTAATTGCATCTTCCTGAAGGTATTTAGGGAATCATAAAAGCTGCATAACACATTTTAAACAGGAGAAAAGGACATATTTAGAAGTGAAATTGATGTGTTGGCCTGAAAACAAACAAACATGGAATGGTATGTCCTACAATTTTATTTAGGATTTTAAAGCGTAAGGAATAAATTATCTATGTGGCACTTGGAAATCTAGTATCAGAAGGGGCATTCATCTGCATCATTGATTCCAAAGCTAATTTCTCCAAATAATTTTGGAGGCTTTAAATATAGTGAGGAAATCTCATAAATGCTGGTCTAGGGACATGGAATATACTTTGGACTTAAAGAGGGATTATGGAAATGTTGGAGTAAAAGGAAATTAAGCCTTTTTTTATCCTGAGAAATAACATAATCAGTTTTTTTTGCAGTGCATCACTCTACAGTTAATATTTTGGAGGGAAAAATATTTACTAGTCTCGACCTCTGCTCATGGAATTCCTAGTTATATCACATGGAATGTTAAGGTTCTGTAGAAGAAAGTTTGGGAAATCTATCACTGTTTCTGGGCTCAAACTATACTGAGTACTGAAAATCTAGGCATTCTGCCACCAAATGTTTTGCCTTCCACAGCCTTGGTAGCATGGCCCTCAATGGCTCAGGGAATGAGGACCAGGAGCTCTCAAAAGAGGGAGCAAGGTGGGAGGAGGACTCTGGTGAAAGATAATGAAGGGAGGTAGAGAAGATTGAGTCAGATTTTTAAATTTATCATTTTTAAGAAGTAAGGATCATTTGATAATAAGTGTTTCGGGAACTGATAAAAACCTAGACTGAGGAATGGTAAGTTTGGATATACTTATCTCTCTCCAGTCCTCATGCTCTAGAAAATCTGACCCATTCAGCCTTGGAACTCTGTGGGGCTGCACTGCCCTTTCTATCTCACCTTGCTTCAGTTTCCATCCTAGCCATCTCCTGCTGCCTTCACTGGTAGCCTCTCCCCTCCTTTCCAGCTGTAGGACCATAGTGAATTCAATGCTACCATTGCAACTAGAAGTGGTATACAAGACTACATTCCTGTGGTTCCTCTCACCTTCTCGGTGACTTTCCAAGCCAGAATAAACCTCCCTGGCTACCACTCTCCTTACGTGTGCCATCTTTCTTTTTTATAATGTGAACTCCTTAAAGGCAAGAGCTGTCTCTGTTTTGTGTTTGTACCTCCAGCACTTGGCACAGTGTTTGGCACATTTTAAGTATTTAGAAAATGACTTTCATTCATTTGTCTTACCAATATCCTCATTTTACAGATGGAAAAACCAAGGCCTAACAAAGTTACATGACCCAATGCAATAGCTTTTTAGTGTCAGAATAACCTCTTGCTTGAACTGTAATAATAACCTGCTTTCAATCTTCTTCTTTCCCAATTCATCTTCCATAGAGCTTCAAAAAAGAAGTCCACTTAAAGTACAAGTCTGAACAAATCATTCCCCTGCTCCAGAAGTGATTTCTGCTCACTTCTACTGTAAAAAAATGACGAAACTCCTCAGCTTAGTATTTAACATCTCTCACAGCTTGACTCCAACTGACCATTATAAACTTGTTTTGTTTGATATCACCCACTTTCATATACTCTACATTCCAGCAACATTGGCCATCTTCCAATTACACGTCTTTTCAGTGGCTGTTCCATATGCCCAGAATGTCCTGTCTTGTGCCTCTTAGAATTCTTGGCTTCTTCCAAGGTTTATTTCAGGTGCCACCTCGTTGTGGGAAGGTGTTTCTGCTCCTGTCAGTTGTTAGTACTTTATTCCTTCTCACATCATGTCTATTTATCCATATAAATATTTTATTCTTCCTCCTCAACATCCCCTTTAGGATACAACCTCTTTGAAGGCAGGGACTTTTTTCCTTTTTTTTTTTTTTGTGGTTATTGTGTTTGTTCTTTGTTCTTGAAGAGGACCTTGACATCAGGGAAATGATGCCATGACTTGCAGTTGACTTTGATTTGAGTGAGGGAGGGCTGCACAAGGTCACCAGCTTCACTTTCTCCTCCAGAACCATCTGGGTCCAGCATACTGACATTCACCAGGATGACTACAGCTGTCCCAGGATGCATTGGGAGACTCTGGCCCTTCCAGGCTAAGGTCTTTTCAGGTTCTCTCTTTGAGTGAGATGATGCCCATTCAGTGAATAGGCCTGTTTAAGAAATTAATCAAGAGATGGCCCCTTTAATCAAAACTCAAAAAAAAAAATCAAACTGGGAGGGGAAGACCCTCAGGGTTCATGTACAAAAGAGAAACAGTTAAAGGCCCAACCACAGTGCCTTGTACACAGTAGACTCTTAATAAATTGTTGGATTGAATTGAATTACTGTCTGATGGTATGTAGTGGGCAAAGGAGAAGGAATCAAAGATAGCCCTGAAGTTTTGAGCTTGAGTGAGAGCCTTGAACACCTGGGAGAGGAGCCATTGCCTAAGTCTCTGCTTTCTAATGTACTAAGGGCAGAGATCAAATCAGAGCACTGGCCCAAACAGAAAGGAAGCAAAGGAATAGGATTGCACATGTATAACCTATATCAAATTGCTTGCCTTCTCAATGAGAGAGGAGAGGAGAAAGGGAGGGAGAGAATTTGGAATTCAAAATAAAAAAAAAACCCCACAAATGTTGGAGGCAGCTGGATGGTGCAGTGGATAAAACACTGGCCCTGGAGTCAGGATAGACCTGAGTTTAAATCTCACCTCTGACACTTACTGTCTGTATGGCCCCAGCTAGGTCATTTAATCCTGATTGCCTTCACAAACAAACAAATATTAAAAATTGTTTTTACATGTAATTGAGGGGGAAAAAGAAGAATTGTCAGTTTGCTCAATGAGAAGATGAATAAATTCAAAACTTAGGATAGATACAAATGTTATCAATCATTCAATATGTACTATACAAGTGTGAATAGCATCCCTTTTCCCATCCCCACATTGCTATAAAAACCATTCCAGGACTGTGACTATGAGACTGGAATCTGAGGAAGTGAATTCTCTCCCTAGCAAAGGTTATTAGGTCGAATGAAAGGCCCACCCCAGGGCGTTGGGATGTCTGGGAAGCATTTTGTTTGAGTGTGTATTTTATCCTTACTGGAAGTGATAGACCAACAAGATGACTGTGGGATAAAAAAATAGCAATATTTTTGCTTATTGAGAGGGTCACAAAATACTGGCCTTGTCAATGCCTGCATGTAGGCACATTTACTGTCTACAATGTAGTATGACTGGGTTTCTTGAAATTCTGCATTACTCATTACAATTACACTTTCCAAGAGAGCATGAACCTCGAATATGAGATAATCACTTATCAGAATTAAAGTTCAATTTAATTACTTTTGGGGAAAGTGAGCACCCTGGCTTGAGTAAGAACATGTATACTTATTATACGTACTCAATGTAGCACATTTAATTGAAGTATTCTAGGCATTTTACTGGGAAACATCATAAACTCCCAGAAGGCTGCTGAAAGGGATGTCAAAAGATTTACTCAGGGTCATACCATGAATTAGTAACTTTACTGAGAATAGAAACCAGGATTCATGACTCCTAATTCACTCTTGAAATTACTCAATGAAGGAGTGATTTGGTTTATTTTTTTCTCTTTGTACTATGTACACTAAGCTTTTAATTTTACGTTAAGGTGTTCTTCAGGTTTCAATAATTTGCCCCTGGTTGCCTGTTGTGATAAATCCCCCTCCCGCCTCCTCAAGCAAAAAGTGACATGCAGTGTCACTGCCCTAGAATTTCAGTGACTTAAACTCTCGTTCCTGAAATACAGAAGAAAAGACTGCTTTGAAAAACTAATTGGCCCCTAAAAGATTTGTAGCGGTTTTCTTAGCTAAAGAGTCTGGATATCAGCATTAAAACAACACTATTGTCCTTATTTTTGTTTACTAGTTAGAGACATAAATTGTACTTGTAATTTCCTGGGCTAGGGCCAAGAACAGCACCAAGTACATAGCTTTCTTTGAAAAATTTCCCTTTTTCCAGTTTCCCCATCTGATGCTACTTTGACTGAGCTGGGAGAGTGGGGACCTGGCGAGCTAGGTTGGGTCATTGCTGTCATCATTCTGTTTGGAACATTTCAGTGTACCTGTCCAGTTCTTCTACTGGAATTTGTAGTGACAAAGTCAGGGGATTTTGTTTATTGTGAAATAACGAGAGCAATAACGTGTATTGATATAGTACTTTATTGGGCCAGTTGGGCGGTGTAGTAGATAGAGTAGTGGGCCCAGAGTCAGAAAGACTCATCTTTCATAAGCTCAAATCTGGCCTCAGATGCTTACTAGCTATGTGACCTTGGGCAAGTCACTTAATCCTGTTTGTTTCAGTGTCCCCATCTGTAAAATGAGCTGGAGAAGGAAATGGCAAACCCCCCATGGAGTCACGAAGAGTCTGACACGACTGAAAACGACTGAATGACAACATAGTACTTCACAGTCACAAAGAGCTTTCTATGTCTTGTTTCCATTATCTTGTTTAATCTTTGCCTGTGGGTAATGAAATTATTATCTCTATTTTTACAAAAGAAGCTAAGGGTCATGGAGACTAAATGACTTAACCCAAGCCCACACAGCTAGTAAGTGGTGGAGTTTGAACTTGCATCTATGTTGTCCAAGTCCTAACACACCTTCTTCAATGCTGTACTTTCTTGTGACTCTCTAAAGTAATTTACTTGTGCTCTTGTTTTGCATTGAGACTTCTGTTGACCTTTGTGTGATGTTTTGGTGATTACATTATAGTGCAAATTAGATTTGATCCCTATGGGGCCAGTTAACTTTGCGCTGAGAAATCCTCAATTTCCTTACCAATTGTCCCCAACATGTTTCTCACTGGATACTGTTTAGGGAGATGAGGCAAGAGATTGTGTATGGCCCAGCCACGACTATATAAAAAAAAAACAACAAACCCAAAATGTGTATCCTTTTAATTGTGGGTCAATAGGTAAATCTCTGCATATTGATGAGAATACAGTGTGGTTTGAATGTTTTTAATTTCACATGACAGGTTTTTCTAGTGGTGTGATCCTCTTTTTTAATGCATTAAAGAGTAATATCTACCTGAAGATTATCATACCCTACCCAAACAATTCTTAAGGGCACCAGCAGTCTATCCTTTTCACAGGTTAATACATTTGGCTACCAACATTACCAGATTGTGAAACCAGGCATAGTGGGATTTTTCTACGCTGCTTGGGCTCATGCTCATCCTTGTTTTATATGTTCAATTGTGTCTGTTATGTGTTTTTATCATGTCATTTCTAATAAATAAGAGGTCAGTCTGCCTTTTAAAAATGATTTTTTTAAACCATTCTTCAGAGTCATACCATGAATTAGTAACTCCACTGAGAATGGAAACTAGGATTTATGATTCCTAATTCACTATTGAAACTACTCAATGAAAAATGATATAGCTTGTTTTCCTCTTTGTACTACATTTACTAAGCTTTTAATTTTTCTTTAATATATTCTTCAGACTTAAATAATTTGTCCCGTAGCCTGTGGTTTCTCTATTTCTCCTTCATGCCTGATTGGCAGGTTTCCCTGAAGCTTATCAAGGCCTGGATGAAATTGGGGTACATCCAGGGTACCTGGAGGGTCCTAGCTGGAAGTCGTACCCAGTGAGAATCCACCTCCCCTTCATACTAAAAAAAATATTCACCCTTCCCTTAACAGCTTTAAGACAGTGGTCAATGAAAGTGGGGGTGGGGTTGCTGCTTGTTGATAGTTTTGAATACATAAATCCCTACTCTCTCAGTTCATGGGAACTTATTTCAGGAAGGAGATTCATATTCTCCAGCCTTCGCCATTTGACTTTCTTTTGTGCTCCAGTGTTATGGAATGTAAAGAGGCATTTTGTGTTCAGCACAATGCCCATATTCACATGAAACACAGAGGAAACCCCTCATGATGCTGGGGTTGGGAGGAGGGAAGGATAAGACCCTTCCCCCACTCCTTCTCGTTTCTAACTCTTTCATATTTGACTTTTTCTCTATATGTGTTTGTTTTTAGGAACATGATCTGACCTGAAACCTATCTGTATAATGAGCTGTGTTCAGCCCAGCTCAACAACTGGTTATTGAAACAAGGGCGTGCTGTATTTCTGTTGTTTCTCCGTCTCCCACTGCATGATAATAGGTCTTAGGTGTCTAGGTATACCCTATTGCTTCAATAAAGGTTTGGTGGTTTTTTGTGGCACATTTTAAAGTATAGTTTAATTTTTAGAATTATGTCCAGATGACTTTTTTAGTTTAGTAAATAAAAATAATATTCTTTATTCAATATATTGAAAGTATTCAATAAATGATCACAGTAAAAAAATAAAATTCCCTAGATGTATTGTCTCATGAAATGTCCTGCACATAACTATGTGACAGGTATACTGGTTTTTGGCACAGACTTGAGTTTATGATAAATGTGAACAAAATCAGTTACTTGAACATTCATGCCATATGCAAGATATGATGTTGGCAGAGCGCATTTATTGATGGTGATAATCACTCAGGGCTTCATGGTTTACAAAGCATTTTCTTCATGATAACCCTGTGAGATTGATAGTTCAGTGACTGCAAAAACGTATACTCTCAACAAATATTGACATATTTTATATACACTTATTTGTATAAGCTTCTTGAAGGAAGAAAGTGTTTTATTTTTGCCTTTATATCCCCAGCACTATATGTAGTACAGTACCTGGCACATAATAGGAGACTAATAAATGCTTGTGGATTGATTAATCCCTATTGAAGAAGCAGAGGCTTGCAGAAGTGGTAACTAGTCCATAGTTACATTCAGAATACCCTAAGTGGCAACCATAACTTGGTTCTACTTCTGAATCCTTAGTCCAGGGAGGTCCTTTATATGAAAAACAATGAAAAGGAAGAAATTTTAAAGAAATTTTAAAAAATCCACAGTATTATTATAGCATGATCCTAAATGTCTGTAAGATAAAATTTTCAATTCTACAAATATTTATTGAGCATCTTGTCTGTATTAGGCACTATGCAGAAGATCTTGTTCTTTCTTTCATCAAGCTTATAATCTTGTTTCTGAGACAACATTAGCTATGAAACCACTAAATGATAAGATGAGGGTAAAATGAGTGGTTACAAACATTAAGGGCTATAAAAATTCTTTGGATCATAGACATAGAACTGGAAGGGAGGCCAAAGGGCATCTAGTCCAACCCTCTTATTTTACAGATAAAGAAACTGAGGCTCAGAGAGGTTTATCGATATGTCGAAGATGATACAACCTCAGAATTGGGATTTGATTCTGGGTTCACTGACTGTAGAGACCGTATTCTTTCCATTGCATTGGAGGGTGAGAGCAGTGATGGCAGGAGGTGGCAAGGAAGCACTCCTGGAGGAGGTGGAATCTGAGCTGGGTTTTGAGGATTTTTCTTACTTCTCCACTGATATTCTTTCACCTCAGCATCACTTCTCAAATGGTGACTCACTGACAATTCCTAAGGAGAGTAACCAAAAATAATCACAACTCATATGTATATGACATTTGGAAGCTTGTGAAACACCTTCTGCACAACAGTCCTGTGAGGTAGAGAATAAGAATATTATACCCATTTTAGAGGTGAGGATACTGAGGCTCTGAGGGGTTTCATTGTCTTGTCCATAGTCACACCTGGTAAATGTCTGAGGTAGTTTTGAATCTGGGGTTCTTGACTCTAAATCCAACACTTTCTACTATGCTTATTCCTCAGATTTTCTCTTACTTTAGTTTTTAGGTCATCTCCCATACCTAGCTAGTCATCAGCCTTTTCAATTTAGTGTTTATGGGACTATTAGACTGATAATGGTGGAGGTTCAAAGACATGACATGAACCTTCCTCTCAAGATGCTTATAATCTAATTATGGAGAAAAGACTTGTACAAACTAACTCTGATAGGGAAGAGCATATTGACTGTAGAAGTGGTGGAGGTACAAACATATGATATGAACCTTCCTCTCAAGATACTTATAATCTAATTATGGGGATAAGACTTGTACAAAGTAACTCTGACAGGGAAGAGCATGTTAACTGTAGAGGAGAAGTCTAGGCCAAGTGTAATAAAGGATCTAAGGAGGGATGAATCATCTTCAACCTTGGGGATGGGTAGGGGTACTTGAAAGAAGGCATCATGGAGGAAGTAGCTCCTGAGTTAGGCCTTAAAAAAGCAGGAGGCTTCAACAGATGAAGAAAGGGGATCCCATTCTAAGAATGGAGGATGGTGTGAACAGAGGCATAGAGATATAAGAAGAATGAGGGGATGGAAGGGAGCCCATTTTAGTTAGTATATGTGAATGGGGAGTGGTATGGAGTAAATCAACAGTTCTAGGGTGGAGTCAAATTGGGGAGGGCCTTTTCTTCATACTGCGTTTCCCATTATAATGCATTTAGAGCTGGAAGGGACCTCAGAAGCATCTACAGATGAGGAAACTGAGGTCCAGAAATACTGAGGTCACATCCATAGGAAGCATCAGAGGTGGGTGACGAGCCCCAGTCTTCTGACTCTAGTTAACTATACCCTAGCCAACACTTAAACAGGCACCAGTGATACTTCTCTGGAGGTTCCTGTGGGATCTGAATTGGCTCTGGAAAATTCATAGTTTTTAGGATCATAGGTTTTAGAGCTTGGGGACCTTAGTGGTCCATAGGATCCCAGGATTTAGAACTGAGAGGAGCTTATAGGTAGAACAGTCCTTTTATTTTACAGATATGGAACTGAGGCCCAGACACACTAAGTGATTTGCTCAAGGACACAGTGGCATAATCCGCTGAGCATCCTTTCAGTTCTAACACCTTCAAAATAAATATGAATCAATTTGGAGCATCGATTAAGGTGTCTTTAAATTCAAGCCCTAGTAAAGAGGTTAAACTGTTGGGGAAGTTCTGGTGACTGGTCCAAACGGCCTGATTTTCCTGTGTTCTGTGGGACTCTGAGAGATCTTGAACAGTCGTACATCCCTCAGGGACATATTAGCAGCCTTTGGGGGAAACTTGCTTGCCGGGTATAGATTCTTGAATGGTTTCTGGCAGAAATGGTGCAGCCCCAGGAATGCAGTGAGCTGAATGGCGTCAGACTCTGACTTAGTCAACAAGCCAGGTACATCTGTTGCTAGGGCAGATTTCCGATCAAAGTAGCAATATCTGACAGACTTGTAGTGCTGAGTAATTTGGCTTTCTCTGCCAAATCCTCTTGGCTTGTCTGTATCATGAGCTTCTGTGTTTTAGTTAACTCTTCCTTCCCCATGTTGTATTTCTTAGGTGATATGGACTTAATAGCCATGTTATCCCTAGGAAGGAGTGGGAATGTGTGTGTGTGTGTGTATGTGTGTGTGTGTGTGTGTGTGTGTGTGTGTGTGTGTGTGTGTGTGTGTGGGGAGAGAGAGAGAGAGAGAGAGAGAGAGAGAGAGAGAGAGAGAGAGAGCTGGTTATTTTATTTTTCAGAACCTAGGGATGGAGCCTAAAACAGCATGTACCATGGCCAATTACAATTAGAGAACAGACTGGGCATCATCTCTGTTGCAGAAGCTGCAGCAATGTATTGCATGCCAAAGGGAGAGGCAGTGAGCATGACAGCTGCACCATCTCCAAACACAGGGCTCAGGGAGAAATATCAAGAAGGTATTTGGCTGATCAACCCTGCCAGCCCTAGATCTCTGTGACATTACAACACAGAGCCCAATGCATCCTTGTATTACGAATTTCCATCCCATTCCAGCACCTGATTTGGGAAGAGAAATGGTACTCATTGATTGATCAACAAACATTTATTAAGCGCCTATTATGTATTTAAGGTTAAGATTAAAGAAAATAAGTTCTTACATCCTATTTTTTCAATCAACCAATAAATCTGGAGTACTTACTATGTAAGAGGCATTGTGCTAGGTAATATGGCGCATACAAAGAAGATTTGTTCCTACTTTTATGAAATTTATAATCTGGTTGGGGAGATAAGACGCATACCCAGGGGCGTACCGGTAAATGTTTAATAACCAGCTCTCTGGAAAACAAATGAACCTACTGTTAAATTTAATCTGCATGGTTAACATTTTCTCTATCACTTTCATAAATGTAGATAATTAGCAAAACAACAATCAAACCCTGATATGTAGTATTTGGCAATTTCCAAAGTAGAACTACTCACACTCAAAATTTAACAATCATTTCAGGTATGAGCGTACTCTTGTATATACCTCACCCCACTACACACACTTGGAAAATAACTGGCAGCACAAAGTGGTTGTTGCTGTTACTGTTCAGTTGTTTCAGCTGTGTCCAACTCTCTGTGACCCCATTGGGGGATTTCTTGGCAAAGATATTGGAATGGTTTTCCATTTCCTTCTCCAACCCATTTTACAGATGAGAAACTGAGGCAGGGTTAAGTGACTTGCCCAGGGTCATATGGCTACTAAATGTGTGAGGCTGGATTTGAACTCAGGTCTCCTGACTCCAGGGGTGGTACTCTATCTGCCAGTTAGAACCAAGTAAATTATATGTGTGAACTTTGTGCAATAGGAGTTTAGAAAAGGGAGTGGTTATTTCCAGTGGCCAAAGAATACTTCATGGAAGAGGAGTGAACATCAAATGAGATATAAAGCACCTTGCAACGCTTAAAGCTATAGAAATGCGATTATCTTGTTTCTGTATTTGTCTATCTGTTGATTAATTGATTTCAGATGGGTGTTAGAGAATGGCTGTTGATTGGAACAGTAAGAGAATCCATCCGGAGTGGTAAATGCACGCTTACCTACACCTACTTTTCTTCCCCAAAGGTTGACCAGAGTAGTGATAATAGACATTCTTCTTGGGGATAACCTCATATTTAGGAGGGAGAGATGATCCAATCCAATAAACATTTATTAAGCACCTACTTTATGCTAGGTCCTGGGGATATGAAGATAAAACCAAAGTCAGCCTCTACCTTCGCAGAGCTCATGTTCTACTACTAGATGGGTTGTCTCGAGCTCTTTTCAGGTTGGATTTCTTTCAACAGCATTTATCCATAACATTTATTTATTATTTATCTAGTATAAATATACTAGATTCTCTACATTTGTTGCTTTTCAAAGACTTGTTTATATGATTAGACATTTGGCTGCAGTGCTGCATGATAGACTCTAGGGTAGGGGTGGGGGAGACTGTGAGCATCCTTGTTGCTACCCCTATCATTTTTCATATTTTGCTCCCATAGAATACACAGTACTCTAGTATGGGATGACTAGAGTTGAGTACAGAAGGAGGATTACTTCAGTGTTTCAGTTACGTTCTTAATGCATTCTTTACTCCAATTATCGTACCCTGGTGCTTTCTTCCGAATTGAATTAGGAGATGAATACCCATGGTCATTAGTCTTGTAACTTTGGACGAGTCCTTTACTCTCTCTGAAGCTGTTTCCTCATCTGAGAAGTGGGGACAAAAACCCTTGCCTACTTAACGGGATTAAGAGTTTAGAAGATGGTCATGTGATTAAATGTGATAATTTATGTAAAAATATTTTGACATCCATTAATTGCTTATGGCAGTATAAGGTATAATGATAACAGCTACTACTGTTATTATGATTGCTATTATGGAGATACATCTGGCTTTTTCACACACAATGACCCTGAGATGTTTTTATGTCATTAATGTATATCGTTGGTCCTTTCCTTATCTTGGATTTGTATAGGTAGCATTTCACTTTCTGACACACTAGTCGGTTTTGTCCTTTCTGAATATTTAAGAGATTACTTTCTTACCACTTTCCCAGTATACCCAAGTTTCTTAGGAAAACAAAGAAAAAAGAAAACATTTTAAAAGAAAACATTTCTTTAAATAAGATAATCCTTGAAAGAAGATCTCAATTGTGATTGAAAGATAATATTTTGCTTATTAACTCTGGGGCAGGCATTGAATGAATTTGGTTTCTGTGGTGAAAATGTTATGGGAAGTAAATGAAGTTTATGGTCCCTGTAACTGACCCTTAGCTGAGCAATATTCACCCTGTCTACTAAATTCAAAATATTTTTGGATCTATTCCTATGTTTTGAAGTGGGTGGGGGAGGAAGATAAAATTTGGCCAATATAATGCCATGCAGCATCTAGCTGTTTTTGAGGTGTTATAGGTTGTTTATCACTTTGACTATTCGTAATGGTAATCATAATATGCATTAACTTCCACTAGAAATCACAGTGGGCTAACCTTTACAAGACTTTAGTTCGATTTCTTCTATTTTCCCAGCTGGTTCCAGGGTACATCTGGAATCTATGAAATTCCTTTCTTTGTTCATCATTTCCTGCTTCATTCTGTGTTGCAGCCCAGTATTTGCAGAGCTGTTTCTCACTGTTTGTTCTTAAGTGCATGTTTATTGCATGTACCGAGTTAAAATAAATGATCTTGCAGTAGAGAAAAGAAAAAAATGTTTTCATTCTGGTTTTGCTGACTTTATTGGTATCTTACTTATGTTTGCTTTGAGCAGTGCTTTTTGGTGTTTTAATTCAGGCTCTTTTTTTCTTTCTCAGACATCTCCAAGACCTTGGAAAAAAAAAAGTTTAGCTGAGAGAGCTAGAGATGGGGGTGGGAGGAAGGGAGGAAGGGAAAGAGGAAGAAGCAGATTGTCTGCTCAACTGAATTAGATGTTTCATTTTTTTCTCTCTTAAAAATCATCATTCATTATAATTCCTACAACTTCTGTTTAATTCTTTTCTATCTTTTCATGTACACTTGTTCCCATAGGGACACCCAGACAGACACAGAGGCATTCAGCAAGAAATTTGTTATATGGTGCTTTCTTTTTGTCTATAAATTAGCTAGAACGAGTTAGGTGAATCAATGTAAAGATGTAAAACTACACGCAATTATATTTTTAAAAGCCCAAACAAATCAAGTAATAGTTTGAATTTCTTAGGAAATATTAGCAGATTCTTAGTAGGACTTATACTAAATCTTTCAGTACAGGTTAAATTTCCATTTTTAGCCTGCGAAGCTCTTGCTTACATTGAATAAAAATGTCTTTATTATTACTTAAAAACATATGCTCTTCTCTCTATTATTCATGCCAATGGAGAGCCGTAGTGGTATAAATTATGTGAAATCATCTCATTTTGACTTTAGCTTATCTTATGGTCGTAGTGTGACCCTCCTTAACAATGCTTTCCTTAAGCCAATACTAAAACGAGTTGACATTTTAATATAGTATATGTCATTTGGAGTACCTAGGTGACACAGTGGATAAAGTGCCTGGGCTGCAGTCAGGAAGACTCATCTTCCTGAATTCAAATCTGGCCTCAGACACTTACTAACTGTGGTGACCCTGGGCAAGTCACTTCACCCTGTTTGCCTCAGTTTCCTTATCTGTAAAATGAGAAGGAGATGGCAAGCCACTCCATTATCTTTGCCAAGAAAACCCCAAATGGGCTCATGAAGAGTCAGACATGACTGAAATGACTCAACAAGAACAAGTATGCCACCTTGTCAATATTGGTAGAAGAAGCCACTTTGGTGTCCTAGAAGAATCAGTCACTAGATCTGGGGTTAGAAGATCTGGGGTCAAATCCCAGCCGTACCACTTGCTTCCTATGTGACCTTGGACAATTCATTTAACCTCTCCTTTCCTCAGTGTCCTCATCTGTAAAATGGGCATGATAGTGTGCTTCCTGCTTCACAGGATTGTTTTCAGGTGAATACTCTCAACTTTAAACATTAATAGAAATGAGTTATTATTGCAACTCCCCAGAGCATGTTGGCTCTTAAATAGGGGTGGAAGATGGCCAGCTTATTATTAAAAATTCATCTCAGATGTATAGATAGTAAGTTGACTAGACATATCTCTGGAAAAAAATGCACTTTGCATCTTTGAACTCCGTTCTTTAGTGCCTAAAAAGCAGTCAAAAATTTTATAATCGTAGGATTCAAGAATAGCATTAAGTTTTTACATGGAATATCAACATTTATTCACGACAGCCATTTGCGACAGTCATAAATCGATATATAGATATATACAGTCCTTGCCTCTCTCTTGAATTTTAGTCCCATATTGCCAACTACATCAAGGATACTGCATCCTAGATGTCCCATAGGCATCTCAAACTCATGTTAAAAGCGGAACTTCCATTTACCATTTTCTTCCTACCTTTTTAATTTCTGTTAAGGATACCACCCTCTTCTCAGTCACTCAGGTTCTCAACTTAGGATTTATCCTTAATTCTTTACTTTCTATCACCCACTCTTCTCTCCACCCCCACCAAGATATCCAATTTGTTGCCATTTCTGACTTCAGTCTCTGCTTTTTAGATGAAGTCATCGTCCCCAAAGCTGCCAATTTGACGTTCTTAGAATACACATTGGACCTCATTTCTCTCCTGCTCAAGAAGCTCTCATGCCTCCTTACTGTTTCTAAGATTAAGTGTAAATTCTTTTGTCTTTTAAATCCTTTCACTGCTAGGCTCCAGCTTAGTTTTCCAGACTGGATTCACATCACTCTCCTTTATCCACTCTATATTCTCGCCAAAATGGTCTTCTCTCTACAGCATTTCATCCATGTACACTTTCATTTTCTATCTCTGTCTTTGCCCAGTCTATCACTCCTATCTAGAATATTCTCCCTTCCTGTCTTTGTTTATTGGAATCCTCAATTACCTTCAAGACATCCCATATTTCTCTTATATACTTATACATGTTATTTTGTATTATAGTTTTTGGTGTATGTTGTATTTCTTTGTTAAACCTTGTATTTCACGATAATATGAAGCATTTCTCATTTAATTTGTTTATCTTTGCCAATGTGATTCTCAGCAAACAATGTATTAAGGATATATGTGACTAGAAAAAGAGGAGGGCCAGTCATACAGTGAGAGTGAAGGATAATAGATGGGTAACCAGCATTCCCACCTGCTACCCTCAAAATATTAAGACTCATTGTGATGGTCACAGAAAGAGACTAGAAATATTGGTTTGATTTGCTCTGATAGTCACAAATGTGAGTTGGGAATAAGGTGATTTTTTTTAATGAAAAAGAAATAATGGTCTATGCTGTGCAGAGAAAAGGGAAGTTATAAAATCTTAGATTTGTAGTTTCAGAGATAAAAGGCACCTGTGCAACCATATAAGGCAAACATTCATTTTAGGGTTTAGGAACCTGAGTTCTAGAGAGATTAAGCAAATAGAAGAGTTGGAAATTTGAACCACATTCTTGGGCTCCAAATCCAATATTCTTTCCATAGTACTCTTGAATTTTCTGAACTATAAAATGAAAGGGTTTGGACTAGATAATCTCTAAACTACCTTCTAGCTCTAAATCCTATGATGCTCTAAGACAGATGTTCCCAAACTTATTTGGCCTACTGCCCCTTTAAAAAAAATTTCTCAGTGCACACTCAGAAATCTACTTCCTTTAAACCCTTAATTTTTTTTTAAATTTGCATCATTTCAAAAAAATATAAAATATTTTTTTAAAAAATGACATATCTTAAATTTAATAATTTATTGTGGATTTCTGTTTTTTCCTGCATTGAAATTTTGATGATGCATTGTAACTGTATAGTGTTGTATTGTAAACAAGTCATTACACACACCTATTCCTGCTGATGCATGCTGGAATTCCTGATAGCACAGGACAGCTTGCCTGCCAACACTTGCTTATTAAGACCTGTCGGCAGACTTGACCACTTGCATTTTGTGTGTCTATTTGGAAAATAATGTAATCACAATGACTTTAACTCTGCTACACAACAGATGAAACATGTACAAATGGTTTTTCAAAACTTTCTTCTCTTCTTTCCTTATGCTTCCACCACCCCTTTATTTTTATTCAACAACCCCCAAATTGCACCGGATGCTAATACCGCCCTGCCCGGGATCATTCCAGTGCCCCTCAGGGGATGGTATCTTCCACTTTGGGAATCTACGTTACTAAGAGAAGAGCTGACCCAATAAGTTGTAAATTACTAACATTTAAAACTAGCCATTGGGATTTGTTAATATTTCAAGTATTTACTGGATCAACTAGGTGACTAATTGGATAGATCACCAGGCCTGTAGTGAAGTTGTTCAAATCTGGCCACAGACACTTATTTGCTACATGACCTTGGAGAGGTCACTTTAATCTCTCCTTGCCTCAGTTTCCTTATCTGTAAAATGGGGATCATAATACATTGTTGTGAGGGTCAAATGAGATACTAACTGTAAAGCACTTAGCCAGTGCCTGACACAGAATAGGGACTATATAAATGTTAGCTATTATTTGTATTAAGTATGGTTTTCAAAAATGATAAAAATTGTTGTTGAAGGTTATTAGTGATTCTGGGTCAGCAGCACTGTCTTTCCCCTTTAAAGAGTCAACAAGTTTGCTAATTACTTCTCTTATCGACAATGCTACTTAATCTAAATTTGCTAAACAAACTTTAGGACTAGTAGCATTGTTGTCTAGTCCTAAACAAATCTGGGTAAACTCTGGTCAGAGATCAGGGAAAAGGAGATTCTAGGCATCACCTATGGCATATGTGGATCTGTGCTTACTAAGTAGAGGAGAGGCAAGTAGGGTCCCTTGGGTTTGACAGTGTGCCCATATCACTTTTTATTCACTTATAGCAAGCTTAGGAGGTGAGTTTTGAGTCATTTTAGTGAAGAAAGGGATGGTTTTTGGCCAGACCTTTGTCCCTTCCTCCCCCTCTGTCTCTCTCTCACTGTCTCTGTCTCTCTGTCTTTCTATCTCTCTCTGTCTCTGTCTCTATCTCTATCTCTCCTGTTCTCTGTAGATAAACCCCAGTTTCTCTTTCTTTTGTTTTTTTTTTCCTTTGGGGGTGGAAGAGGGGTTACAGTACCCCCTCCCCCAGCATGTATAAAAGAAAGAACTGAGAAAAAGAAAGGAAAATCTTACAAAGATCGCCCTGGTAGCTGCCCTTCATTCATCAAAGAGTCTAAGCAGAACCAACCATGACTAATTGCGTGTTACAGTGGAAAGTGTCACTCTTTAGCATTTCTGTCATTCCCAGAATCCTGTCCTTCCTAACTTGTTGACTTTACTGGAAAAAGAAAGAGGGGCTATCATTGCATGGGAGTGGGCAAAAAGTTGTAGCAGGGACAAGGAGGGACTATCTGAGTTTCTCTTAAGATTAAAAAAAAACATTGTTAAATAGTAGACTTTGACATGATTGACTAAACATGCTAAAGTGTACAGTGAGACTCCCCACATCTGATCCTGTGTGATTCATACTTACATAATCATAAGCTCTCATTAGAGGAAGCCACAGATTAACTGGGTATAAATCCTTCAGAGCCCACTTCTATTTGGTGACATTTTTTTTTAACAAGGTAGTGACTGATGCAATTTGGGGACTAATTTTTTCTTGGATATTTTTGAGGAGAACCCGAAAGGTTGCATGAAGTACAGGTGTTTCTTGTTTTATGTGACTTTTTAAAAGCATATACGTTAATCAGATTTTTGTAAACTAATCTCCATTTTTAAAGGTGCCAGGGAAGTGCATTGTATTTTACAAAACTGGATCCTTCAAAAAAAATTAGTAATTGCCCTTCAATTTATCTTGTGAGTGAATTTGGATTTTATATATATTAGTTTTTCATTATATTCCTCTTTCATTTTCAGATGCTACATGGATTTAGTCATGAAAGAGATTCTGTTGAAAAACTGAAATAGATTCTTAGAACTTTAGCATGGGAGCTTAGAAATTATCTAGCTTGATGGTCTCATTTTTGCAGATAAGGAAACAGAGGTCAAGAAGGTTATGAGACTTACTTGGTGTATGGTCCAATGCTTATATTAATGGATAATAAAAAAAATAGTACATTGGAATGACTGAGAATAGGGAATTTAGTGATCAAAGGTGGCATTTTCTTTCAGAACTTCAAGTGCACAAAGAAGCGTCTTATTTTTAAACTCTGGTTGAGATTTCTAGCATATGTTCCTCCAAGTGTGTGTATTTTATTCCGAGAACATTAAGATTTCTTTCTTGAGCATTCTGGTTGCAGCTTGAAAGTAAAATATTAACTGAGGAGGATAATTTCAAATTTAAATGTAGTTCTGCATTAACTAGTATGTTAGTAGCAACATAGTTATAGAACAACTGAAAGGAAGTGTATAGCCATTGGCCATTGAATGTTAAATGTAAATTCCTTCCCCATCTCAATTCTGTATTAAGTAGAAAGGAGCCAGTTAACATCCCTTGCCTTTTTTTTTAAATGATTACAGCATGCATTATATTTGGAGGAAAAAAAGTCAATATAGAATGCGTATAGTAGATATTGGCTGGTACCTCAATTTAAACATGTGATATTTAAAAATTTAAAATTAAAAATGTGATATTAGATCATATGGAAATTTTGGTTGTTTACTCTCTGTGACCCCATTTGGAGTTTTACTGGCAAAGATGTGAGAGTGGTCTATCATTTCCTTCCCTAGCTCATTTTACAGATGAGGAAATTGAGGCAAAAGGGTGAAGCCACTTGCCCAGCGTCACACAGCTAGTGTCTGAAGCCAGATTTGAAGATAAAATCCTGCTGATTTTAACCTCAGAGCTCTATCCACTGCACCACCTAGCTGCCCCAAATGGATATTAGGTGACAGCATATTGGTTAATTATTCATTTAATTATTTCCTAATGTCATTTTTGGCTTAAATCAGCTGTTCCTGAATAATGATCACACACACACACACACACACACACACACACACACGCACACACACACACATACTCTTTTACCATGAGTATCTTGGGACATAAATATTACCTTATAGAAGAAGAAAAGAGTTGTTAATTAAATGACTGCTTTGGAAGTACTTTCTTTTAGCTAATCTTCATTAAAATGCTTCTATCCCCTTCTCCACCAAAAAAAATTTCCATCAAACCAAACATTCCTTTGTATATTTACGCTTGGCTCTCATAATAACTCACATTTTTTTCATGTGGTAAGGCTTACAAAGCAGTTTCCTTAAAACAGTATTGTAAAGTGAGTAACGCAAGTACGATTATCATTCTCATCTATAAAATGAATGGATTGGACTAGATGACCTCTAAGATCCCTCCCTGCTCTAAATCTCTGACCTTATCATCCCTATTTTACAAATAAGGAAACTGAAGCTCATAAAGGTTAAATGAATTGGCCAAGCTCATACAGCTAAGTCAGTGTCAGGGCTTGGATTCAAGCCTAAGCCTCTTCTGGCCCCAAGTCTGGTGCTCTTTCTACTAGCGTAGAGGCAGCAGTAAGGTTGCCCAGTGGATAGAGCACCAGGACTGGCCTCTGGATGATCTGGGTTCAAATTTGGCCACAGACACTCAATGGCTAAGAGTTTAGGCAAGTTATCCAGTTTCTTCATCTGAAAAGTAAGGATAATAATAACACCTTTATTCCAGGGCTGTGAGAATTAAATGAGATAATATTTATAGAGCGCTTAGCACAGGGTCTGGCACATAGTGAGTACTTAATAATGCTTATTTTAATTAATTAATTAATGCTTATTTCCTTCCTACCATAACACACAGATTCTCTCCCATAGAGTATGGAGTTGCATGTAATAGTGGCTTTTTTGTACTAGGTTTCTGATTTTATTGATATAAGTAGAGAACTACTGATGAGGAAATATTCTTTTACCAATGTGTATCTGCACGGGCCTCTGCAATTTAGTCTTATGGATTTGTCTAGAATACTTAGAACTTAAGTGACTGACTTTCCAGAGTCTCACAGTTTATGTTGGAGACTGAACTTGAACCCAGGTGTTCTTGATATAGACCTGCTCCCTATTCAGGCTGCCTTTATACATTATTTATGCATTGCCATTAGACTCAGCTTCTTGAGATCCGGGACTGTCTTTGGCTTTTTTCTTTATCTTCAAGATTTAACACAGTGCCTGGCATATAGTAGGTGCCTAATAAATGTTTATTGACTGAAAACTGACTATTGGGGTAAAATTTACCTGTCTCAGCTCAGATAACAGGAGATAATGCTAGGGATAAACAGTTCTGTCCCCATGGAACAAATACAACTTGGCTCTCTACAAACTCAAACCTTTCACTGCGTTTGTGGTATGTATAAGACTGCAAGGCCTTGGCTCCATGCTTCATTAAACAATGACCTCTTAAGGATAAGCTCATTTCAGCCTCCTAGGGCATATGGGGCCCTTGTAGCTAAGTACCATCAGCCATGTGGAAGGTTTGTTTGGGTGCTATTACGCACAGATGAACAAGTAATAAAAGAAAATCTTATTGATTTAGGTCCTTCTAAATTGGAGTTCTGGGTGTTTCACAGTCTGAAGTTTACCTCTTTACTATCTATAAAGGGGTGGGGAGGAGATTTACTAAATGAAAAGCAGCAAACAAGCCTGGAGAGAGTATATTTAAAATATTTTGGAGATTTACTAAAAATACTCTTCAGTTTTCCAAGGGAACAAGAGATGTTTTGGGAGAGAAGAAATGGGGGAAAAAGGAATTTTTGCTTTAAAAAATGACTGAAATTTCTTTATATTTTGTGATACAGAGTATAGATATATTGTCATGCATTTTAATGTTTAGAAGACAATACATTTCCATTTTTGGAAGGAAACTAGCTTTTCTAGGCTATCAATAAATCATTTAGAAAATTATTGTACAATTAATTAATGACCTTCATATAGCTCCCATACTTTTCTTACTGTCCCATGAGATCTTTCTTGTTAAGATGATGTTTCACTTGCTATTTTATTAATTTCATACACTTAAATTTCATTTTTGGTGCTTAGCTGTCTTCTTCCCCGTGCCTTTCCTGTGTATACTTCTGATACAGATCTAGAATATTTTATGTAATGATTTTTCAATTGAAGTCCAATAAAGGAAACTTAGAAAAATGAAGAATAAAAAGCAGTAAGATAGTGGGAGGAAGTTCATTTAAAGCCTACAGAGAAATTGGGTGATTGATTTTTTCTAATAAACTATTATTGTTGTTGAAATTTTGTATCTTTTGAAGTGCAGTGTGCTTTACATATTTTATCTCATTAAATCTGTGTAAGGTAGGCATTATAAGTAGTCTTGCTTTTATTTTGCAGAAGAAGAAAATGAGGCTCAAAGAATTTATTATGTGACAAAAATGAGGTGAGATAGGAGACCAAGCTTAGTAGGAAATAAAACATATTTGATTATGAGAAATTAAATATAAAAATCACCTATTTATTTTTAACATTACACATTACTTTTTATTTCCAAATTTTGAGTTCCAGATTACTCCTCAGGTTAAAAAAAGTCACAATTCCAAATGTTCTTCTAGGATCTTCCCTTCTGGATAAGACTAAGCCTTTTGTAGCTGCTGCATTATATGTAGGATATCCCCCAAAACCTTAGTGCAATTTTAGGTTTTAATAGGTTAAACTTTGATAGCTTAAAACCATGCTAAGGTTTTTGGTATGCCAGATGTGGTAGTAGGTACTTAACTAATGTTTGACTTGGTGTTGAGAAAGATTAAAGGCAAAAGGAAAAGGGGATGGCAGAGGATGAGATAGATAGATGTTGTCGTGGAAGTAATGAACATGAACTGGGACAGACTTTGAGAGAGAGAGAGGAGGATGGAAGGGCCTGGTGTTCATGGAGTCACACAGAGTTGGACATGACTGAACAACAAAAATGTGAATTTATGAGATTAGCGCTTTGCTAAAAACAGTTGCCATGTGTCATCTCATCCATTTTATAGATGAAACTCGTAATGAAATCCTTCTCTTGATACTCCACTAGTTGAGCATCTCTGGTTGGTTTTGGAGGCAAAGGCAGCCGTATTACAGATCTCTGGTACAGTAAAATTACAATGTCACAGCAAAGTCAGCCTGGGTATTAAAATACAAAAGAGCAAATTCCCATTTCACTGGGGATACTTCTTGGATGCTTTCAGCAGTTTATAGAGGCTATGCTGTAACTCCAGATATCTAGTAAAACTCTGCATTTAGAAAAGCCTCTTGAGGCAGCTTTTCAGATGTAATTCATTTAACAAATATTTATCAAATGTCTGCTAGGTGTAAGCAAGTAGGCAGCATGAGATAGGGGGTGAGTAGAATGAAAACTGGCCTGAGAGTTGAGAAGACCTCGTTTCAAGTTCTGTTTCTGAGACATCTTATGTGACCCTGAGCAAGTTGCATGATCTGTCAGCATTCCAGATTCTGTCAGACTGTAGGTTGCAGAAGACTTGCCAATCCATATGCCAAAAAAAATTATAGTGTCTAGACAAAGAAAAAAAAAGCAAAGCAATGCCCTGTGCAAGATACCGAAGGAGATGCTGACATAAGTAATGGTTTCTGACCACAGGTAGCTTACAGTCTTCTAAAGGAAGATAAGACAAAGAAATATAATACAAATTAGAGTAGGGTAAGTCTTTGATAAAATTGTACACACTAGAGTAGGATAATTGCTTGACAATATAATACAAATTGGGATAAGTGTTTGATAATATAATATAAATTAGATTAGGCTAAGTGTTTGATAATATTATACACATTAGAGTAGGGTAAGTGTTTAATAATATAATGTACATTAGAATAGGATAGGTGTTTGATAATATAATACACAATAGAGTGGGACAGTTGATAATATACAAATTAGAGTAGGATAAATGTTGGTAATATAATATGCATTAGAGTAGGATAAGTCTTTAATAATATAACACACGGAGTAGGACAAGTGTTTGATAACATAATACACATTAGAGGAGGAGAAGCATTGGTAATATAATATACATTAGAATAGGATAAGTGTTTGACAATATAATACAAATTGGGATAAGTGTTTGATAATATAATGTACATTAGAACAGGATAAGTGTTTGATAATATAATACACAATAGAGTGGGACAGTTGATAATATACAAATTAGAGTAGGATAAATGTTGGTAATATAATATGCATTATAGTAGGATAAGTCTTTAATAATATAACACACAGAGTAGGATAAGTGTTGGATAATATAATACACATTGGAGTAGGATAAGTGTTGGTAAAATAACATACATTAGAGTAGGATAAGTGTTTGATAATATAATATACATTGGAGTAGGACACGTGTTTGGTAATATACATTAGAGGAGGATAACTGTTGGTAATATAACATACATTAGAACAGGATAAGTGTTTGATAATGTAATACACATTGGAGTAGGTAGGACAAGTGTTTAATAATATAACACACATTTAGGATGAGTATTTGAGAAGCATAAATTTATATGAGATCAGATGAGTGAAAAAACTCTTCCAACTGGGAGGGGAAGGCTCCATGAAAGAGGTAGCATTTGAGGTAGTCCTCGAATCATAGGTAGAATGCCAATAGGCAGAGATATTGGGGAGAGTATTCCAGACACAGATAACAGTCAGGAAAGATGTGAAGGCAGGAAAATATTGGACATGTTCCAAGAAGAGTGGATTTATCTGGAGAGTAGAGTGTGTGTGTGTGTGTGTGTGTGTGTGTGTGTGTGTAATGCAGCTAGAAAGAGAGGTTGAAACTGGATTGCGGGAGCTCTTGGCTTACAGGGTAAATACTTTGGTTTTGATTGGTAGTGAATTGGGAGCCACTGAAGATTTTTGAGCCAGGGGTGTGGCATGATAATACCTGTGCAACCAGAAGATTTATCTGTACAGGTTAAGGTGGATTGGAAAGGGAACAGAGTAGAGACAAAAAAATCTGTTAGGAAGCAATTATAATAATCTAGGTGAGAGATTTATGAGGACCAGAACTCAGATGAAGGCAGTGGGAGTGATGATGAGGGGTCAGATGTGTGAGACATAGAATTGATAGGGTTTGCCAGCTGGTTGGAGGGATGGAGAAGGAAAGGTCAAAGGTCTAGGGCTGGGAGGGACCTCAGATACTATCTAATCTAACTCTATCATTTTATAGAAGAAAAAAACACTGAGGGCCAGTGAAGTTAAACCGACTTGTCTGGGATACAATGGTAGTAAGCATCAGAGGTGGGATTTGAACCCAGGTCTTCTTAACTATTTTCCACTATACTATGGTAACTTTCATTGTTCAGGCATTCTTCAGTTGTGTCTGACTCTTCATGACCCCATTTTGGGATTTTCTTGGCAAAGATACTGGAGTGACTTGCCATTTCCTTCTCTAGATCATTTTTACAGATAAGGAAACTGAGAAACAGGGTTAAGTGACTTGCCCAGAGTCACACAGATAGTAAGTGCCTGAGGCTGGATTTGAACCCATGATGTCAGTCTTCCTGACACTAGGGCTGGCACTCTGCCCATTGCGCCACCTAGCTACCCCACCATGATAGCTAGAGATGGGAACAATTCATGGCATGAGGGTTAGATGGTGGTAGACAATGCTGAGCCAGGCTTTATATTGCCTGTTCCTTCCATTTTTCTCTTTTGGCACTTAATCATAGGACAGCATAATAGAGTTAGAGCTCCAAATGACTGTAGAGGTCATCTAGGCTAGGCCTGTATGAACTGTGGCCCTCAGGCTGTGGATTGCCAAAGGATTTCTGTCAGCCCTTAAAAAAACGTATGGATGGAAAAGGAAGTAAAGATGTAACAAGTGCTTTGTCTATGCCCTGCTTAACTCGCCTTCCACTAGTCACTATTGTGCCCATCATGTTAACTTAGAGGGCAGGTTGTCAATTCTCACTCGCTCCTGTTTGTCACATGACCCGCTGCAACCAACCATCGGCAGTCTGTCTCTCGTTGGAGAGAAGTGATTTCAAGATAAATAAAAATCTTATGTAATAAGTATAATTAATTCATATTAATTGAAATTTCCCTTTAAAAAATGTGGTTTATTTGCAAAATAGTTTAATCATTAATTATACCTTTACTTAGAAAGTGAGCCGCTAAAAACCTCTCTGCGGCCTGAAAAAGTTTAGCCTATTTTAATTTTGGCCCCTATCTACTGCCAAGTTGTGCGGGTCTGATCTAGGCCAACCTCCTCGTTTTATAGGTGAGGAAACAGACCCAAAGAGGATGGAGGATGCCTTGTTTCCTTCAGAACTCTGTCTAAGCAGCACTTTCTACTGAAGGCCTTTTCTGATTCCTCCAGTTGCTAGTACCTACCTCCCTGCCCCCTCCCCCCCAAATTACCTGCTATTTATTTATATACTATTGACATGCATGATGTTTCCTGCATAGAGTGGAAGTTCCTTGTGGCCAGGCCCAGCTCATCTTTTGGTCTAGTGTCCTCAGCCTAACATAGTGCCTGGTATGTCACAGGTTCTTAATAAATATTTATTTGTTGATTGATTGTCTTAGGTGGCTCATGTGTTAAGGTACAGAGCTAGGTCTTCAGGTTCCAACTCAAGTGGTTTTTCTGTGATGCTAGACTATGATAGGAATGATGGGATGAAAAATAATACATTATGAACTTACCTTAGCAAGCACTGTGAAAAAAAAAGCCAAGACAATCCCTGTTCTCAAGGAACTCACCTTCTATAATAAGTTGCAGCTGCAAGTTAGGTGGCAATGGCAATGCAACAAAGGTTAATGTTATTTCCATTAAAAACAACAGTGACAACAAACCCCCAAACCATACCTATGTCTGTTGTTTGACAGGGTCCAGGACTTTGATTTTCTTTTCTAGGGTATCTTTAGTAGCTACGGCTTTTGAGGAGGGTGGGCTGTATCACTTGGAAAAACTGGATGCCAGATTAAATCTCCAATGGGGTCGATCCCCCATGGATGCAGGCCAGGCTGGAATAAGGCCAATGGTCTGTAGCGGGAAGGAGGAGTGCTACTGTTCCCAGGATTCCTAGGTACATAGTCCTGTCTCCGCCAAGATGGTGGAGATTTGACTTTCCAGGCCTGTGATGCCTCCTACCTCTTCCTCAGAATGCTTTGCTGCTTCATCTAGGCTAGCTTGCATGCTCAGGGTTAGCAGTTGGTCCCTTGACCTTTATTCTGTCTGTCTGGTCAGTAGTATATCTATACATAGACACCTAATTTGGGATAACCTCCATATCTGCAACCAGTTATATTCTGAGTGTGAAAATATAACCAATTTCTTTTTTTAGGGGGTGGGGAGGGAGAAAAAGGATGTTATCTGGTCCTTCCTGATTTTCTTCTTTGGTGAAAGTATCCTTGCTATATAGGTAGAAAGAGTTTCTGTACAATCTACAAGCATTTGGTCTCTAATTTTTTATCCCTGCTCCATGTTTTCCACCATTTTTTACCATGTTCTCCTTGGGATTGAAGTCACCAAATATCAAAATGAATAATAACTTGGAATAATAAGAAAGATCTCATGAATTTCTTTTGTCTTCCTTTATGGGCTGTCTTTCCCTCATTAGAATTTAAACTCCTTGAGGGCAGAGACTGTCTTTTTGCTTGTATTTGTATTCCCAGGCCTTAAGAACCTGGCACTCAGTAAGCTCTTAATAAATGTTTATTGATCTGGCTTCTTGACTTGATTGGATACCTCTATTTTTCCTTTCAAAGAGGAACTAATGCATAAACTGCAAGTATCTTTTGACTGGTCCTTTTGCAAATGCTTATCATAAGCACTCCGTTATTGGCTGACTAGCTGTCCTGTGCAATGATATTTCTTACGGCTTTTGGGCGTATAATAAAACCAATTCTTCCAACTTCTCTCCCTTAATCTTTCCTCCACTGAATGTACAGTGTGAGCTTGATGACTGCTGACTGTGGCTGAGCTGGGGCTGGGGTGGGAGGGAACGTCAAGTCTCAGCAGGTTTTCCTTTGCTTTTGTTTTGTCCTGTTCCCACAGATCCTGGCACCGACTGACCTACTGACCCTGAGGAGAAGTGAGAAATCAGGCTTAGGTCTGTATAGGATAAAGGGGACAGAGAAGGGGATGGAAATCCCCAGTAGCAGCTGGAAGGGAAGGGGAGTTCCTTCAGCTGTCTGGCTGAGACAGCTGTTCTTATAGAAGGGCTATATGTATAAGTCAAAATCTGCCAGCATACGAGTATATTTAAAAAGGGGAACCTCAGATGTGTACATCAAAACATGATTCAGTGCTTTAATAATTGGGCAAATAGGCAGCTGCCCAACTTGCATGGTCCTTGGCAGGAGCTCTTTGAGAAGTAGGCCTTTCCCATCTTCCCTTTCTGCATTTCTCCCACTCCTCCTCTCTGGGATTTTTCTTCATTTATTTATTCATTAAGCATTTGTTAAGCATTTTGTGCAAAGTGCTGTACTAAAAACAAACAACAACACCAAAAAAAAAACCTACCTTGGAATCAGGAAGACCTGAATTCACATGTGGCCTTAGACACTGACTGTGACCCTGGGCAAGTCACTTAACGCAGATTGCCTCCAAAAAACCTGAAAAAACAAAAAACAAAACAAAACCCCAAACCAAAAAAAGCAAAGCACTATACTAAACAAAGTGTGTATATAAGATAAAGAAAGGGTGAGGAATAAGAAGTTCAATGAAAAAATGCTTCCCATGGTTTCTCTAGAAAGACAAGCAAGGGTTTCTGAAATTGCAGTCTGAATCTTCACTAGAATCTAAAACCAGCTCACATTTCTATACATTTAAATTTTTACAAAGCATTTTCTTCACAGTCTTATATTGCAAAGTAGGTACTATGTCAAAAGACACCCAAGACCTGATTTTGGGTCCAAGTTCTACCACTGTGTAACCTTTGGCCAATCACTATTACCCATCTGGACCTCCCTCAGTTTCTTTATATGCAAATGAGGAACTTGGGCTAGGTGACCTTTAAAATTCTTCCTGTAAAATCTTACCATTTTAAGTCTAGCAACATCTCAGTTATCCGGCAGTATGATGGAATTATCTGTTCATTTAACTTCTAATATCTGCTCTGGGATTCTAGCTTATAACAGATTTAAGGAGTCATCCTTTCCAGGGGTATTTGCATTGTAATGGGAAATTGTAGAGGACTTTAAGTCTTTGAGACCTAAAGATACGAAGCTTTCTGGGTGTGCTGTAGGTATGCTGTACGCAGAGGTGGCAGGGAATATGTTTTTGGACAGGAGCAACATGGTCTCTGGGCAGCTGGGTGGTGTAGTGGATAGAGTGCTGGGCCTGGAGCCAGTAAGACTCATCTTCCTCAGTTCAAATCTGGCCTCAGACACTTACAGTCGGATGACCCAGGGCAAGGTACTTAACCCTGTTTGCCTTAGTTTCCTCATCTGTAAAATGAGCTAGAGAAGGAAATGGTAAACCAGTACTGTATTTTTGCCAAGAAAACCCCAAATGGGGTCCCAAAGAGTCAGACATGACTGTCAGGCAATTATCTGCTCTCCCACTTCCTAAGAACAATCTATTAGAGACATGGTATGAATAAACATGCAAACAGGATTCCAAAGAAACATCCATCAAGGAAATTTCTTCTGCATGAAAAAACGAAACAAACCAAAACAGAAGATGGTACAAGCGGCTTTTGTGTGGTGGGGGCAGAAAGCAAATTTTCTTGTTTCATGGTTCAGAACAAGTGTGGTTAGGAGTGAATTACTCTCACCCTCAATGAGTTAGGAAGAATATAGTGAAGTAGAGAGGGTTTGGGGCATGCTCATTCTCCCTAATTTGTCCTTCTTTGCATTCCACAGATGGTCTCCCCAGAGCTTCCTCCCCGAGCTCTCTGCTGCCTTTCTCAGTTCAGTATTCTCTTCCCCAGTTACCATGAGGAACACTCCTACCCTTCTATCTCAGGATTATTCCATTTTCCACTGTTGTGTAGCAAAGGCCTTCAGTGACCATTTGCTCTTCATATTATTAATTGAGCTGTCCTGTCCAGCTGGGTCCTGGGCATTCCTGTTGCCCACCTATTCTGTTTCAGTACAGAATGCTCCTTGGCAAAGATCTTTTAAGTCTGGAACTTTTTTGCTGGAATCCTCCAGTGTCTGACCTAGTGCCCTTCTTGAAATACGTGGGGAGAGAAGGAAGAATTCTGAAGGATTTCCAAGCTCCTCCACCAAGCTTGAAGAATTATACGTGTACCAGGTGAACCACAGACTGGAAAGAGGGCCAGGACCCTGCCATTGCTCCCTCCTTGGACTAATGTCAAAACTCCAAAGAAAATTAGTCTGACAGATGCTCTTGTGGGATTCTCACCTCCTCTTCAGAATCAAGAATAGCCTTGATATGCAAAACCTCTTGACCTATTTGAGTTGAGCTCCAAGGGGAAAAAAGAATTTATGTATCTTTCTTTCCTGTGTCCTCTTGTGCCATGATTTACCACCAAATAGATCTGATTTTCCAACCTTTTCTTTTCTTTTAATTTTTTTCCCTTATCTCTTTCCCATCCAACCTCTTTCCCCCATTGCCCCACCTCCCACATACCACTCCTATACTGCCCAAACCTATCTGGGAACATGCTAAAATATAGGTCTTCTTAGGATGATCATATAGAAATCATTTTTAAAGTAGATTATATTTTAGTTTAAATTATAAATATAATTTGTCATTATCTAGAAACTGAGATTTTTAATAATCTTTATAAAAACTGGCCTTTTTTGTTATGAGCTTAACAAACTGAACATTCCAATATATAAAGAAAAACAAAATAAGGATAATATATGAACTGTGAACTTTGGTGATGTAGTTTTTAAAAAGTGTAAATTAAACTTAACGTGATAGTAGTAAAACTGTTCTGCTTGTCTGTCCCTTTCTGAACTCCCTCTTTTTCTCTTCTATGTATTTTCAATGTTTCGCTCATATTTTTAAAATTTCTTTTTTTTAAATTCAATTAAACACATCCACCAACTCCTTCCCTTTCAATCCCTTTCTTGAATTAATGAAGGAAAAAGCATTAAGTGCTTATTCTGTGTTCCACACTGTGCTAAGACTTAGGGATATAAGTATAAAATAGAGACGACTCTTGCCATCAAGAGCTTATATTCTAATAGGAGAAACAACACATATAGGGTATTGGTGGCTAGCAAAGGGAATTTTTGTGTAGGAAGTCACTAGGATGGTTAGTGAAACCATAGGACAATTAATTGGCGTCTTCTTTCCAAAAGCAATCACGGTGTTGGTTTGATTATAGTTCCTAGGGCAAAAGGTGGAACAGGGGGTAAGTGCCTATACTGTGGCACAGCAAGAAGTTGTCTGTGAAGCATGGTCAGGCTAGCCTAGATATGGTGTGCTTTTACCATCCAGGACAGGGAAGATGCCAGGCTAGGGCCTAGCTCGCTGGTTGGAAGGATATAACTGTGATAATAAAGAGCAAATAAACATGGTTAAACAAAACAAATCAACATGTTAACTATGTCTGAAAATGTCTCATTCTGCAGCTCTAGTTTATTAGCGGAAACATACTTTATTAGGAGTTTTCCAAAGTCATGTTTGCTACTCCATTGATTAGAATTCTGAAGTCTTTCAAAGCTATTTTCCTTTATGTGCTGCTGTCCTTGTGTAAACTGTTCTTTTGGTTCTGCACGCTTTATTTTGAATCAGTTTATGTAAATCTTCCGAGGTTTCTTGGAACCAAGTCAGTCAGTCAACTAGCATTAAGGGCCTAGCATGTGCCAGCATTGTGCTGAGAACTGGTGATTCATAAAACGGCAAAAAAAAAAAAAAACCCAGTCCCTGCTCTCAAGGAATTCACAGCATAATGGGGGGAGGAGATAGGCAAACAACTATGTACAAACCAGGTCTATACAGTATAAATTGGGTTCAATCTCAGAGGGAAGGCACTAAGATTAAGGACAGCTAGAAAAGACCTTTTGCAGAAGGTGGGGTTTCAGGTGAGACTTGAGAGAAGATAGGAGGTGGAGATGAGGAGAGAGAGCATTTCAGGCACAGGGGACAGCCAGTGAAAATACTAGGAGTTGGGAGATAAAAAGTGCCATGTTTCCGTCAGCAATGAGGAACTGAATCCATCATAATCATTATTTCTTAAGGCACAATATAGTCATACAACACAATTTATTCATCCATTCCTTAATCAATGGACACATGCTTTATTTTCAGTTCTTTGCTAAGACAAAAAGTACTGCTGTAAATATTTTTGTACATTCGAGTCCTTCCCCTCTATCTCTGATTTCTTTGGGGTATGTGCTTAGAGTTTCATGGGATGAAAATATATGCACACTTCAGTGACTCTTTGGATATAGTTCCAAATTCCTTTCCTAAACAGTTGGGCAAATCCACAGCCCCACCAGTGGTGTATAATTAATGTACCTGTCCTCCCCCAGCCCATCAAACGAGGGCCATTTTCCTTACTTGTAGATTTGATGATCTCTCTCTAAGTATCTTTAACAAATTCTAAATTGGAACGATGAGAGAATGCAGTTCATCAAACATTATTGAGCTATTATTTATGTCCAGGGTGGGTGTGCTTGGGAAATACAAGGATGAAGAAAAGGCGTTAGTCCCTGTTCTCAAAGAATGATAACTTAATGTGTATTCATGTGTGAATAGGGAGGTGAGGGTGATTAACACACACACAGATTGTGTGTGTATACACATATATGATAAAAGTTTATATAATCCATCATGGGCAAAGAATAAGAAAATTTCAGATGGCATAAACTTCTTTTAGCTCAGTAGAGGTAGGTAGGCCAGTACATTCTTCATAGAGGAGGCCTTTGTTGGAGTCTTGTGACTCCTGAACACTAGAGACCCTGAACTTCTGACTCAAGCATACCTAAAAGATGAGGGAAGGACTCACAAGGTCACAATTATCACTAATGAAGGAACATTACTGCCCACCACTTTGGCATATCCCAGTAACTTTTATGAAGAGCTCAATACTTTCCATAGTATATCCCAGATAGGGGAACATAAATATAGACACAAAGGGAAAGAGCATTCAATGGTCCAGACTACTCCAAACTGCATTGCTTTGTCAGTTTGAGATTTTCACCCATATTCTTGCTCTCCTTGCTGTCAATGTATTCCGCTCCCCAGCCACAGTAGTAGGGCTAATTTAGGAAGACTAGAGAACCTCAGAGTAGAGAGAGAGAGGCTGATGGCACTTCTTAGAATTATTGACAATGCCTGCTGTCTTCCTGCTCCTATAGCTCAACATCCTTGCCTCTATGGTTGTGCTAACAATCATGAAAGAAGAGAAAGATTTCAACAGGAGGAGATGTGTGGGAGTTTATGATGGGGAAAATGTGAAATTCTGGAAAGGCAGGATAGAGACAGATTGTGACAGATTGTAGCACTAGAAAGATTGGAATTTAAGAATACCTGAAAGGATCAAACTGCATCAGTTGACACAATACATTTTTTTTTTAATCTGCAAGGCAAAGAAATTATAGTAGGATGAATTTGTTTTACATCACAATAAAATTGTATCTGCTTGTAATTATTTGTATATCAGACTAAGAAATTTTATTTTATTCTAGAGTCAAGAGGGAGCTATTGAAGGTGAATAGGGAATTGGCATGATCAGAACTGTACATTAGGAAGATTGTTTGGGAAGCCTAGGACTCTTAGTTACTGTCCTTGGCTATACTTTTTACATACTCTGGTACTATATTTGAGGTTTTGTGAACAGTGAAGCCAGAGAATATTTTAGGCATAATACTAGGAAGCTGATGAGTATGACATGGTGCTGACTTAATCAATCTAGAAGGTGGGTTTCAAGCTATGGGATCAAAATGCGGATGTATTTCTGCTACATTCAGCTGCTTATTAAAGTCAGGAGAAGAATAATAAGGTATAAAAAAAGGCTAAAACTGATAGCGACCCTTGAATTAGAGAAGCATCTGTATGCTGAAATGGATAGATTCCTGGCCTTAGAGTCAGAAAGTCCCAGATTTGGATCCTGCCACAGATACTTAAAAGCTGTGTGACCCCAGGCAAATCCTGTAACCTCCCTAGGCCCCAGTTTCTCTCAGATGCAAGAGTGGAGGCAGTTGAATTCCATGATCTTTATAATCTCTTTTAATTCTAAATCTGTGATCCTCTGTGGGCTTTAAAACATCTAGTAGACATAAAATCCTTTAAAAATTGATTGCCACTGTAGTAGATGGAAAAAATTATGATTCACTGTGATTGTATAAGCTCTCGATTTCGATTTAAATTCATTTCTAATCAGGACTCATTTTTGGATGTGAGAAATGCTGGAGGAAGTATTTTTTTCCTCAAATTTTCTGTGCAATAATGGTCAGACAGTTTCTTGTCCAGTCTGGCACTAACTTGATTATGCGACATATGGCAAGTCAGTAATTAGGCTGATAGTCTCTAAAATTTAGGTGATGCTGCCTTACTTCTCAGGAATATTTGAAGGTGAATTTGGAATTTATCTATAAAAACTCAGAGTAGGGCATAGATTGCCGACTAACAGATTAGATCTCATGAGGCCCCAAATGGCTGAATGGGAGGCTTAGGACTCAATGGGGACAACTCAAGTTGGGAATTCTTGTACAGAGATGAAAATTATGAGCAAGTGGTGATTGATTCTGGTGTTGTTCAACTGCATTTATTCAGCACCTACTGTGTTCAAGGCAGTGTAGTAGGCAACAGGGGACATAAAAACAGGAATGAAATGGGCCCTGTCCATAAGGAATGACCATAGGGAAGACAACATGTAAACATATAAATATATACAAAGTAATTTTGGGAGAAGGAACTGACCTCTAGTTGGGGAAGGGAGGGGCAAAAAGATGTCCTATAGATGGTGGTATTTAAGATGTATTTTGAAGTAAATTTGGAGATTCTAAGATGTTGGAGGTGATGGGAAAGTCTATTTTGAGGCATGAGGAGCAGCTTATGCAAAGGCAGAGGGGGTAGATAAAGTATTGCATGTAAGGAACAGCAAGAAGGTGTTTGCTTGGACCACAGAATACTTAAAGGGGAGCAACGTATCCTAATGTTGGAAAGGTAGGCTGGAGGCAGGTTATGAAACAGTTTGAAATGCCAAGCAGAGTTTCTATATGATTTGGAGGCAGTAAGAAGCCCCTGGAGTTTATTGAGTGTGGAGTGACATGGTTAGACCTGAGCTGTACAAATATTACTTTAGTAGGTGTGTGGGCAATGAACTGGAGAGGGCGAGAGACTGGAGGTAAGGGCACCACTTAGGCTTTTGTAATAGGTAAGAAGTGTGCTTGCTCATGAAGAATAGAACATATTTGGAAATGAACACAAATATATATTAGGGGGTTTACCTCATTGATTAAAGGTGTGGAATAAGTATAAATATTATCAACATGCGTTACTTAAGATGAAAGGTTAATGGAAAAAATAGTAATAAATATTTAATATGAAACACCAATTATTATATGGTTTTGGTCAAGTTTATATAGCATCAGAATTGGGCCCATCTCGCCCCTCCAATTTAAAGTGAGATAGTAATGCCTTCATATTACTCATGTTGCTTCTTCCTCATTTGCCCACCCCCATCCTTCTAATCTTGCCCTTTGAGTGAATGCCGAGCCCAGTCTCACACTGGAAATAATGAGTCCTGAGTTATCAAGGGAAATTTTATGGTCTTCAAAATTTTGGATCCAGAAAATCGTGGATGAATGAAAATGCACTTACTAAGCGCTTCCTATGTGCAAAGCACTGTGCCGTGCGATGGGCATAAAGAGGTAATTGGGCACTAGAGCCTATTTTATTTGGTGAGGAAAGCAATGAATAGAGGGCAGCAAGTTTCCCAGATGGAAGATGGGACCATGATCTGCCAGCCAAACCCCGTGCCCGTACTTTGAGCCTTTGGTTGGGGTGGTTGCTGCTCTCCAATCAGACTTCCTTCTGCTATGCTATTTGTGTGTAGGGGTGTGGCTGCAGAGACCAATTGATACGTGGGCTCAGTCTTTTCCACGCTTGCTTGATTAAAGACAGTTGGTGGTTATAGCTATCATTTGTAGACTCCGGTGCTCGGTGTGACTCGAATTAGAAACTGCCAGGTGATTTTGCATGACAAATACCTACGTCGTCTCTGCTGTTCATCGGTCGGGTTTTTGCCTATTACTAATGTTTCTCAGTGGCTTATAAACAGGCTCTATCATTTGATTGTACTCTTCATGGACACATAGTTTAATGAAGGGGTCCCGGATATTGTCCTTTGGAAAAGACATAAAAGATTTCTAAACCAGTTAGCCTCATCAGATCCTGGATTCCTAGAGACTGGAGCACAGCTGAAGACTATTCCTTATTTACCATTGCTATTGTGAAATGGGTCATCCTAGCTCAGGCTGATGGCTTGTAAATGTAATGGTGTACCCTGAAGTTCTAAGAATGGCCTGCTGGAAGCTGATGATGTTGTTTAGGGAGAAAAGGGCACAGATCCCATTTTTAAAGGAGGAGAAACTCTTTTTGGTTTGAGGCTTTTTTGTTAAAGCAGAGCAAATCAAGCAAAGAGGCTGAGTTTAAGTCAAAAAAAAGAATATTGCTTAGAGAATAGAGTGTAGCTTTGGAAAGATAGTTCTGGATGTACATACAAGAGGAATAAAGAAGGCTCTATGGCAGCCTTAATTGGGGACTGGAGTGGTGGTAGATGGTGGGTAAAAGACAAAGTTGAAAACTATTATGATTAAGATTATTTCCCTGGGGGTGAGGGCTCCAGACCTGTGATTTCATTGGTGGCTGACATTGGTGTTCTCTAAAACCTTAGTCTTGGAGATCTGCCTGGGCCAATGAGAGATTATGTGACTTACTTGTCTATAGTCCTCAGGACTCCAAGGCTGGCCCGCTATCCATTATCTCTCGTAAATAAGATTAGGAAGATAAATGGAAAAAAGATGAAATTCTGACCTTTTTACAAAAAAAAAATTATGGTTTCATGTAGTACCCTATCATTCAAGAATCTCATGTTTTTCTGGTACTTGTAATATGCCAAACCCATAATATGGAAGCCAGAAATTTAGAGTAAATATAAAACTATTTGGACGCAGAGAGACACTTTTTTGGAGTGAAAAGTAGGACCAGACCGAAGTTATGAAAAAATTCGAGGGACATTTTTTTAGTCTAGTGTTTAATCTTTGTCTTGGCCTTAATTTCTAAAGTGTTTGAATTGTAAGGATCTGTATATTCAGTATAAATCTTTTGTCTTTTCAGCTTTCTACTATTTACTCCCTTAAGAGCAGAAATCAGTTAATAACAAGCATTTATTAAGCACCTACTATGTGCCAGGCACTGGGGATAATAATATGTAAATTACAAAGTTCTTGCCTTCAAATTTACATTCTACACAAGATAACATATAAATATATGCCAAATAAACAGAAGGCAATTTTTTTTCCATGAGGGCTGGCACTAGCAATTGGAGCAATCCAGTAAATCCTCTGAAAAACCTAGAAAGACTTGTATGAACTGATGCTGAGTGAGGCGAGCAGAACCAGGAGAAGATTGCACACAGTTACAGCGACATTGTGTGATGACTGACTTTGATAGACTTAGCTCTTCTCAGCAATGCAAGGTTCTAAGACAGCTCCAAAAGACTCATGATGGAAAATGTTATCCACAACCAGAGAAAGAGTGGAGTCTGAATGCAGACCGGAGCAGACTATTTGTTTTCTCTTTTGTTTTGTTTCTTCTTTCTCATGGTTCATGCCATTGGTTATAATTCTTCTTTATACACATGACTAATGTGAAAGTATGTTTAATATGAATGTATGTATAGAGCCTGTATCAGATTGTACACTGTCTCGGGGAGGAGGGGAGGGAGGGGGAGAAAATTTAACACTCGAAAGCTTGTGGAACTGAATGTTGTAAACTAAAAATAAATAAATTAAAAAAAAGAAAATCCTCTGGTGACTAGTAACCTTTGAGTTGAACTTCAAGGGAAAAGAGATGTTCTAAGAGGAGGAGGCAAAGAGGAGGAAGTGGATTCCAGGGATGGGGTGGGGGCAGACTGTGCAAATGCACAGATAGAGTGCTGAGATGGAAGGTTGTATGTGAAGAAGAGCAAGCAGGCCAATTTAACTGGACTGAAGACTCTATGGAGGGGAAGCATGTATAATATGCTAGGAAAATAGGTTTAAACCAGGTTCTGAAGTACTTTAAATGCCTAACAGAGGAATTTTACCTCAAGGTAATGCTAGCCCCTAGAGTTTGCTAGGCACAGGAATGGCACATTAAAGACAATCACTTTTATAGCCATGTTTGGGTAGGTTAGATTGGGGAGACACTTAAGGTAAGGAAAGCAATTAGAAGGTTATTGTAATCGTCCAGGCAAGAGGTTGATGAGGGCCTGAATTAGGGTGGATACAGTGTGAATAGAGAGAAGGTAATGAATGGGGGAGATGTGGAAGTATCCTCAAAAAACTTGACGACTGATTGGGTATGTAGGGGTGAGGTAGAATTGGGAGTGGAGGACACTCTTTGATAGTGGAAAAGTCATGGTGACCTATTTAGTTTAAAACAAATTTTTTTATGAAGAACTTATTTGATGAGGGGGAAACATTTTAGGGTATTAATGGGTTCCCAACTTAACATCTCCTCATGTCAAAATAAAACTAGTTGGATGAAGAGTGACTTTCTCCATTAGGGGACTTTCTCCTTGGGGGAAGATAAGCAAAATGTGCACATAGAAACAAGAAAACATAGGTGAAAGGTACGCGATCTGGGGAAATTTGAGTAAAATTCTTTTGATTTTTCTCTCTAGTGGTCATATTTGTTAGCCAAAATTACTCTCCATATTTTTTTATGAAAGTATCTACCCTAGCTAGGCCAGTGACGTACATTGTTGAGCTATGGGGAGCTGGGTAGGAGGACTGTTTAGCTTCTTTCTGAACCACAAGAGGTTTAAACGCATCCTACTTGGCTTTACTTCTGAAAGGACAGCAGTAATTTGAGCTGTGGTCTGCACGATACTCTTAATTCATTTTACATCTGTAAGTGTCACTACTATAAAAATGTTTCCCGTCACAATCCATTCCATAGTTTTGAAACTGCTTGTGAAAGTTGGGAAGTTGGGGGGGAGAGTTCAGAGAATGAATATCCTTTAAATTTGGGAATGAAATCCACAAATGATAATTGCTGTCATATGAACTGCTTCAGCGTTCCTTACCAGAAATAGGAGAGGTGGTAATCCCCTAAATCCTGTAGTGCTGATTCTTAGCCAAAACACATGAATGCCTCTGAGACTGTACTTAATGGGCCAGAGAGCTTGACTGCATTGCTTTAAGTGACCACCAAGCCCCAAAGCACTTTGCCCTCTGTAAAGGAGTAGTCAGATGGGTAAAATAGGCATGGAATTAGGATAAGTATTTTGATCTTTACATAGAAAGGGCAAAGAATCTTTATGTAAAGAAGCAGATGGGCGAATTAAGTATTAAATAACAGCATATCCAGTTGTGTTTAGGATGTAAAACAATCACCTTATTGATAAAACATAGGGAGGTTTGAGGGATTGATCCTATAAAAACTTGCTTGAAACATGGATTTCTTTTTCAATTTAAAATTTTTTTTTATTTATATCATTAAATATTTCCCAATTATATTAAAAAAATTTTGAGTTCCAAATTATCTCCCTTGCTCTAGCCCTCCCCCATTCCTTGAGAAGGCAAGCAATATGATATCAATTATACACATGAAGTCATGGAAAGCATATTTCCATATTAGCTATGTTGCAAAAGAAAATACACACGCACAAAAGCAAGAAAAATAAAGTGAGAAAAGTATGCTTTGTTTTGCAATCAGAGTTCATCATTTCTCACTCTAGAGATGGATAGCTTTTTCATCATGGGTCCTTTGGAATTGTCTTGGATTTTTCCATTTTTTTTTAATCAAGCTTTTTTATTTAAAAGGTCACTAAATAAATTTATTTTAACAAAGTCATCACTAATGGCCCAAATCACCAGTGGGCAGTGGAATAGACCAGCACTATCTGTTACATTCGTGGGAGCCATGGATGTTTACCTTCCCCAGTGAATCTTCATCATTCCATTGCCCAGTTACCACTAAGCACAAAACACTCATTGTCACTTGGATGCTTGCTAGCTTCTATGCTTCTACCGCTGAAGAGATATCCTGGAGCCCCATTCCACTATTGGCCACTATCTTCTTGGTAAGGGACCTTCTGCCCTGCCATTACTCTCCAAGGTACTTTGAGCTTTGCTATCTGTCTTCTTACTTGACCTTTCCATGTCCTATGGACTGAATGTAAATATAAACCCATCCTTTATGTCTTGTCTCTGTTAATTAGAATTCTCAAGAGATTCTTGAGGGAAGGAACTGTCTCAATGTTCTACTGGTATCCTAGCGCTTAGCACATAACGTTTAATAAAATGCTTCTCTGTTCCAACAAAGACAGCCTCAGCTTGCTGGTGATATATGGGGTCTTGTTGACACCGAGGCAGTGTGATATAGTCTTGAAGTCAGAGGACCTGGGTTCAAATTCCATTTCTGTTACTCCCTGTTTGATCTTGGGGAAAGTCACCTAACCTCTCAGGGCCTCGGTTTCCTTATCCATAAAATGAGGATATTGGACTGGATCTTTCTTAAGGTCCCTTCTAGCTTCAAGTCTATAAACCTATTAGTCTCTGGCTAATTACTGTGATCCCAGAAGCTTGATTTTTTTGGACCGTTTGTTGTATTTTGTTTTTTTTTCCTCCAAAGTAAGAATGAATTTCAACTCTCTGCCATTTTAATGGCTCAAAATGATGGTTAAAGGGGTTCAGAATCTGTTCACCCCACTAAACACTACCAAAACCCACCCAAACCCAGCCATATGGTATTTTCATGTAGGAAAAAAGACAAATGACAAATATAAGATAATTTTCATATAAATATGAACTGTGGAGAGGCAATAAGGAACAGTGCTTAGAGAGCCCATCGCCTTAGGAAGCCCACCAATATCAGAAAGACATGGGTTAAAGACCAGCCTCTGATTCATACTGGCTATGAGACTCTGGGCAAGTCATTTAATCTCTCAGTGGCCCCAGGCAATTCTCTAAGACTATAAATTGCAGAGTATTTGGCAATAGGTGTTGAAGTTTTCTTTACCAGTGGCTCCTTATACCAGTGCAATCATAGTTCTGGACCCCTCCTTTATTCCCCTACCAGAAAATGTTTATGGGCCTGCAGTAACTACTCTTTGATTTTTTCAAAGGCTTGGTTATCTAGCAAGTAACTACTCCAATTTTTTCTTCTTCTATCAGTAGCATAAATTTGAAATATAGGACGCCACACAAAATTTTTGGAAAGTCCCATTCCTCCCAGTTCCCCAACCCAAATGACCTTTCTTTCTGGCTTTGGCTCTTTGTCCTTTGCCTTCCCTTCTTCCCTTTTTGGATATCATTGGCTAATGTTTCTTTTGCCACTGCTGGCCTTTTGACTATATAATTGATGTTTATTTTTTTAAAAATCAGCTCTAATAGGTTAACTTTTTTTTTTTTGTCATGGAACCAGTTGTGTGCTGCAGCCAGTTCCTTCAGCGCCAATTGTTAAATTTTCAATGTGAACATTTGTACTTCAGAAATTGGCAAGGGCTATAAATCAGGACTTGACTTACTGTTTTGTTGAAAGTGATGAGGAAAATGTTGATAATGAAGATTAAACTTAAACGTGTGTTGTGAGTACATTTTTCCCACAGAGAGCCAGCAGACTCCTACATAGACCCTTTTGACCTTCTGGTGAAACCCTTGGGCCTCTTCTCAGAATGTTTTTAAATCTATAAAGTAAAGTACCTAGATTTATAAAGGAAATCAACTATATTGAACCATTATCTATCTATCCACATAGTCTATCTTTCTACCTATATGTCCTTCTATTTTTCTGCCTTTCTATCTTTCTATCCATCTTTCTATTTATCTATGTATCCATCTATCTTTCACTTTTGTATTTTTCTATCTATATCTTTCTGTCTTTCTACTCATCTTTATGTTTTTCTTCCTTTCTATCTAAATGTCTATCATCTATATCCTTTCTTTCTATCTATCTATCTAACAATCTGTCTATCTATCTATCTCTGGACTCCAAATTAACAACTCCTAAGCCTAGAATAAAAGAAGAGAGAGGAAGTAAAATTGACATTAGCCAATTAACACAGACAGTAAGGCAGCTCTCAAAGTCTGGCAGGAGATGAGGCTACAAACGATAGAGAGCAGTTTTGAGATTGTCTCTGGAAATAATTTATCCGCTGGCTTGCTTTTCACTATTTACAGGAATAATTAGAGAGTAGGCTACCATATGAATATCAAGTAGGCTGAGTAACCCAAAAGGTCACATTCAGGAATCTAAAAATATAAATGATAGTGGGACACAATGGAAGATATGTAAAAACTGAAGCAAGGTTCAAATGAGCAGTGGTTCACAAACAAAGTGAAAGGGAATTTAAAACCAAGTAGAAATATATTAATGTATAAAAATTGACATGAGGAATTAATTCAAATAGTTCAAGTTCTTCAGTGATGGCTGGTGGTAACAAGTGATACATCAGACTGAACAAGTGAAAAAGCTTCCTTTTACAATGAATGTCTTTTAAGAAGCAAAATGCTTAAAAAGGGAAAAAAGCCAATTATTTTCGAAGATACTGTGGATGGGCATAACGTGTTTTATAAATTGAAGCAAAACTAACATAAAATTGAAAGGTAAAATTGAAGTAAAAGTAAAGATCAATATGTATAAACGAATCCTACTGTGTTAGGCATTTGGGATACAAAGGCAGAAATGAAAGTCTCTGCCCTTCTGGAACTCACATTCTATCACTGGGAAAAAAAACAAACAAACAAGTACAGTTTAGAGGGTGGGGTAGAGACCTGTTGTTTCTACAAGATGTGACATCTTCTTAGAGATCCCTTCTTTTATCATCATCTACCTTGATAGTTGGATTCATTTTGTGTGGGTAGGGTTCACATCTTCAATTTTTCATAACTGTTGTAGTGTTGGCTTTGAAGCACCTTTACTTCTGTTCTTAGTTATTGATTATGATTATAGTTATAGTTACGTAACTGTATGTAGTATAGATCTAGTTATATATCTAGTATATAGTTAAATGTATTATGGTTAAGTTATAGTAACTTAAAAAACATGAAACATCCACTTCTTCCCAAATTCTGTGTTTCCAGGAATTAGACACTCTTCATGATCCAGCTGAAGAATTAACAGTCACGGCAGTATGTTTCATCAGTGTTGGGCTGAGCATAAGGGACTGATGGAGTATTGAATTTCTGCTAAACTTTGACCGCACTATGGCTTTTAATAAAGAACAAATTGATGAGTGGATGCTTTAACTTTAACTGAGTGAGAGACTGTACCTGTGGTGATAATTAGATTAAACTCAGCACATTTTGGAGTTGTAAAAGTGTCTGTAAATTTAAGGTAAATGAAACACTGCATTATTAAAAAGCTTTGGATCACATTACGTCTTTTTCATTTTATATTTGGAACAAGTTAACAGAAGTTGCCTCATCCAGAAAGCTACCCTCTTATCTTATTTTGGTTTGTTGTTTTCTTACAGTACACAATAATGCAGTTTCATTTATCATTTTCCCCATTCATTGATTCACTCATATTTATTAAACATTTGCTGAGTATAGAAGACTAAGTGATAAAGGATATACAATATTTAGGAAAGAATCCTCAACTTAACCATTTCTTCTTTTTTAAAATTCTGAACTTATCAAATACTAAAGAAAAAGATATCCCATTTCATATAATCATCTGCATTTTGCACATCTTAAGTCGGATGATCTATTGACATCTTAAACTCAACACGTCCAAAACAGAATTTAGTATCTTCCCCTCCCAATCGAGTTATCAGTGATCTCTCCATTGCCAAAGCTTTCACAGTCTATTCCCTTCCTACTTTCCTGTCTTCTTATACCTTAGCTCCCTATTCCTATTCCACAATCAAGGTACACTAGCCTTCTTTCTGTTTCTTGAATTCAACACTTCATCTCCTGTTTCTCTGTGTTTGTACTGGCTGTCCCACATGCATGGAAGGCTCTTCCTCCTCACCTGTATCTCCTGGATTCCCTGGCTTCTGTCAAGCTCAAATCACTCCTTCCCTGGGAGACTTTTGTTAGTCTCCCCTTGCTGCCACCCTCAGCCTTCCACCTAAGATTCCATTCCATACACACTACATTTATCTTGAATGTGATTATTTGAATGTAGGCTCCTTGAGCGTAGTGACTGTGTTTTTGCATTTCTTTGTATTCTTAAAGCCTGACACAATGCCTGGCACTTAGTAGGTGATTAATAAATGCTTGCTGACTCCCTGAGCATTTGCTATGTAAAAATGAATAAAGAGAATTGCACACAGAAGTGTCAATCTCTATTATGTACAGCTTACTTATCCTTTTAGGGATATAATAACATGTAACTTTAAGAACTATTCTGCTTATTTGTGTTTCTTTTTGGCTTTTTTCTGTTCTTTTCTGTGCATTTTAAAATGCTTCTTTTGTTTTCTTCCTTCCTCCCTCCCTCTCTCCCTTCTTTCTTCCCTCTCTATCTCTCTCTTTCTTTCTTTGTTTCTTTCATTCTTTCTTCTTTCTATCAGTAACCCTCTGTCTTCCACTACCTCCATCTTAAGAAAAGATCTCTCTCTTTCTTTCTTTGTTTCTTTCATTCTTTCTTCTTTCTATCAGTAACCCTCTGTCTTCCACTACCTCCATCTTAAGAAAAGAAAAACAAACCGTCTTTTAACAAATATACATAAACAAAAACAAATTCCCATATTGGCTGTGAATAAAAATGTGTGTCTTATTCTGCATCTTGAGTTCATCATCTCTCTGTTTGGAAGTAGGTTGATCTTCTTTTATTGATCTTCTGGTTGGAGTTCTTACATCTTTCCAACTTATTTTTCTTTACATTGTTCCTATTGTTATCCTATAAATTGTTCTCCTGTTCTGTTCACTTTTCTCTGTATCAGTTCGTGCAAGCACTTACAGGTCTCTCTATCCCTTTCTTCCTGCTTATGTCTCAGTAATATTCCATTCCCTTAATGTGCCACAATTTGTTTATCCCCCAGTTCATGGGTACTGCTTTATTTTCCAGTTTTCTTCTACTACCATAAGAGTTACTACAAATATTTTTTATGCATATGCATCTTTTGACTCTTTTATCCCTTTGGGATATAAGCCCGATTTGAAAAGCATGTACACTTTAGGACTTTGGGTATGTAATTCCAAATTGCTTTCCTGAATGATTGGGTCAATTTACATCTCTAACAGCAGTGTATCAGTAAGCCTACCCTTCCAACAATTGTAATTTTTCTTTCTGCCAATAGGGTGTGTGTGAGGTGGACCTTCAGAGTTGTTTTTATTTGCATTTCTCTTTACCAGTGATTTGGAACATTTTTTTTCATATTGTTGGTGGCTTAGATTTCTTCCTTTTAGAACTACCTGTTGATATCCTTTGGCCATTCCTCTACTGGGGAATGGCTCTTGTTCTTATATGTTTGAATCAGTTTCTTATATATCTTAGATGTAAGACCTTTATCAGAGAAACTAGATGCAAAGATTTTCCCCCATTACTCATTTCCCTTTTAATTTTAACTGTATATATTTTGTTTGTACAAAACCTTTTAACTTTATGTAATCAAGTATATCCTTTTTACCTTTGAGATCTTTGTCTCTCTTTTGTTCATGAACTCTTTGCCTATCCATAGATTTGAAACTGCTCATTTAGTCTTAAAAAATCAACTATGTTAAAGGTTTGTTTTCCCTACTGAACTAGATGGCTTAAGAATAGCTGGTAGAAAATTTGGCATTTTGTTAAAAATGAATTTTAATGCCACATATATTTTGACTTCAGATGATTTTTGACCTAAGAGCATTATAGGATCATAGATTCAGAGTTGAAAGAGACCTTGAAGCTCAGGTAGTCACCTGTCTCATTTTAACAGACGAGGAAACTGAAGCCCAGCATGTGATTTACCCAAGGTCACACAGGTGGTAAATAGCATAGATACTTAGGTACATCTACTATTCTTGCTATGCCACACAGCCTCCAAGCATTTCTTCTGATTTCTTTATGGAGTTCTTTTTTTTTTTGGTCCCATGTTTATTTACTTTTTTACCTTTGATTTATTTACTTCTTTAAAAAGACGAGGAGTAGGGTGGGGAATAAGAAATGCTTTATTTGCATCCATTTTAAAATCTAAAGTGACTGGGGAATGCAAAATAATGAATGAAGGTTGAAATAGGGGCATAAATGCATATGATAAGCAATATTGAAGTTAGGGCAAAGCAATTGCTGCTTCTCTTTTCTCCTAGAAAGCATGAGGATGTAGCTCAAAAAATAAAAAAAATACAATTATGGTTTAACGAAACCCCCTGTTATTTCTTTCTTTTTTTTTTCATTTTTTAGATTTTTTTTTATTTACATCTTTAGTTTTCAGCATTAATTTTCACATGCGTTTGAATTACAGATTTTTCTCCCCATTTCCACCCCCCCCCACTCCCAGATGGCATACACTCTGGTTGCCCCGTTCAC